>CM056053.1:253607367-254207367 GCA_029574335.1 Rana kukunoris | reverse complement strand
GACTGTAATAGGGCTGTGTTTATGGCATCCAGTGTTTCTTCAGCCGTTTGGTGTGGTTGAATTGTTTTTATTCTTTGCCTTAACGTAGTTTTGAAGAGTTCCGAGTGGAGCTTCTTCTGACATCTAGTCCAGTGTGTTGACACTGGCTTTGATGTTTTGGTTAAGGCCGAGATTTTTGATAGTCGATCGTCGATCGATTCTCAAGAGTCGCTCAATGCTTAAGGCTTTTTTGGTGATGGCAGGTAATGTTGCGGCAAATCTCCTCAGACCCCAAATGGTCTCTGCTGAATATTGCACATTAACCATAGTTGCCAAGCACCAGGGGGGGGTAGGGGGGGGGAGGATTTTCAAGGATTAACTGAATCCTCTTATCCTGGCTTGGTCCAGAGGAAGGCAAAAAAACCCTGGCCCAGCTACGCCAATATGCTATGACAGGGAAAAAAAATTCCTTCCTGACCCCTTAAGAGGCGATCGGACAAAACCCTGGATCAAGTTCTAATGGTATTGAGAGGGGGAGAGAGTGGGCTGGGTGTATCAAGATGGCCACCGATCTGGCAACAGAATCCAGGCTGGAGGCTATCAGATTAACCACTTCTGACCGGCCCCACGTCCAAAGACGTAATTTTTTTGAAGATGGATGTCTCGGTAACGGCAGCAGCTGCTGCCACAACCGAGATATCCATCTCTTCGTGGGGCGGTCCTGTTAACGATAACGGCGGTCATCGCGACGGATTCGCCGCGAGATCGCCGTTACCGGCGGCGGGAGAGGGTGCCCCCACCTCCCGCCGCTCTCCCGCGCCCTCCGCCGCTTACCGTAGCCGTCGGTAGCGGCGGAGGCGATCGGGTCCTGTTGCTGGCTGTCCAGGGATGCGACTGAGGGAAAAAATGTCCCTCAGCCGTCCCCATACCTCTGCTGGGCGGAAGTGACGTCAAAACGTCATTTCCGCCCAGCCTCTTAAAGAGACATTTAATTTGTTTACATTTTGACTTTTTTTTTTTTTTTTTTTTTTCTTCTTTTTTTTGCATTTAAGCCTGAATATGAGATTTGAGGTCTTTTTGACCCCAGATCTCATATATAAGAGGACCTGTCATGCTTTTTTCTATTACAAGGGATGTTTACAGTACATTCCTTGTAATAGGAATAAAAGTGATATATTATTTTTTTTTTTTCAGTGTTAAACATTATAAAATAAATAGAAATAAAAACGAAAACCAAAAAATTTTTTTTTTAAAGTGCCCCGTCCCGACGAGCTCGCGCGCAGAAGCAAACGCATACGCGAGTAGCGCCCGCATATGAAAACGGTGTTCAAACCACACAAGTGAGGTATCGCCGCGATCGTTAGAGCGAGAGCAATAATTCTAGCCCTAGACCTCCTCTGCATCTCAAAAAATGCAACCTGTAGAATTTTTTAAACGTCGCCTATCGAGATTTTTAAGGGTAAAAGTTTGACGCCATGCCACGAGCGGGCGCAATTTTTAAGCGTGACATGTTGGGTATCATTTTACTTGGCGTAACATTATCTTTCACAATATATAAAAAAATTGGGCCAAATTTATTGTTGTCTTATTTTTTAATTCAAGAAAGTGAATTTTTTCCAAAAAAAGTGCGCTTGTAAGACCGCTGCGCAAATACGGTGTGAGAAAAAGTATTGCAATGACCGCCATTTTATTCTCTAGGGTGTTAGAAAAAAAAAAATATATAATGTTTGGGGGTTTTAAATAATTTTCTAGCAAAAAAAACTGTTTTAGTCTCGTAAGCACCGAATCTGAAAAACAGGCTCGGGGCTGAAGTAGTTAAACAAAATTATTGCTGTTGGGGAGGATTGAATAGCCAGGGGACAAAGGTGCTCATTCAGGGGTAGGGGGGGGGCTTTTCTGGGCCCCTTTTGGCAGTTTATGATGGTTACTGGGGGGGCGGCGCGCCGCTAGGCCGCGGATAAAGCCGCGGCCTTTCCTGGATCGCGGCTGCCGCAATTCGTTCCAGGCCGGCGCGGATGTCAGAAAAAAACGCCCGAAAGGCGGTTTTTAAGACAGGAGAGGTGGGAGGAGGGGAGCCCTAAGTAGGGGTGGTGGTGTAGGGGTAATAGGAGAGGTGGTAAGGAGTCTGTCCGGGCGAGAAGATCCACGGCTTATCCTTAAAAGGACGGCCGCAATCTACCCCCGGATGGAGGGCAGGAAGATGGGCGGTGAACAGGTAAAGCCCCAGGGCTTACCTGTGAGGGAAGGAGCCTATGAGGGGGGCAGGAGATGGTCTGCTGGGGGCCGAGGGGAGAGAGGCAGATGGTTGGATCCCGAAATCGGTGGTGTATGCTTGACACTGAGGGCTGGGAGGAGTGCACCTGTCTGTAGCCTGCCTGCCTGCCTGTCTGGCTCGTCCCTAGTGGAGCAGACTCGTCGGAAGCGTCCTACTCCACCTAGCGGCTGCACTGACTGACTGACTTCTCCTCAATAATAGCTCCCATTACAAGTTTGACCAAGCAAGGCTCTCGGTTCCAGTGGTCTCCGGAGGCTCAAGCTGCTTTTGCTACCCTGAAGGACCTATTCACCTCAGCATCCATCCTGAAACACCCTGATCCGGCCCTGCCTTACATCCTGGAGGTGGATGCTTCCGAGGTGGCAGTGCTTTCTCAGAGACAGGGACCCAAGTCCCTACTGCACCCAGTTGCGTTTTTCTCCCGCAAACTATCGGAAGCTGAGAGGAACTATGACGTCGGGGACAGAGAACTTTTGGCGATCAAAGCCGCCCTCGAGGAGTGGCGTTACCTCTTGGAAGGCGCAACACACCCTATTCTGATCTACACTGACCATAAAAATTTAGAATATCTGAAGGTTGCGAAAAGACTGAAACCGCGCCAGGTCAGGTGGGCACTCTTCTTTACCCGGTTTTCCTTCCATATCACCTATAGACCTGGATCAAAAAACACTAAGCCTGACGCACTCTCCCGGATGTTTAACGGGCCTGAAGCCCCTTCACTCCCGGACACTATCCTAGCTCCTGGTAACTTCCTCATGCTACAGGGGGACCTCCTGTCCCAAATTAAACAGGCCTCCTCGGGAATGTCACTACCTCCAGACCCAGACTTACAGTTTAAAGATGACCTACTATGGAACAAGGATAAGATCTTTGTACCTCAGCAACTATGGGTAACAGTCCTTAAATCCTGTCATGATCATGAGTTGGCCGGTCACTTCAGAATACATAAAACGTCTGAGCTCCTACAGCGTACCTTCTGGTGGCCACGGCTATTTCAAGACTGCAAAAGCTATGTGGAATCCTGTACCACCTGTATCCAAAACAAGGGCAGCAGAACCAGAGCCTGGGGACTACTAAAACCGTTGCCGGTTCCGGAAAAACCATGGAGGATGATATCCGTGGATTTTATTGTGGAGTTACCCCCATCAGAGGACTATACCACCATTTTCGTGGTGGTAGATAGACTCTCCAAGATGGCCCACTTCGTGCCTATGGTAGGGACACCCTCCGCTGCTGAAACAGCGAAAGTATTCATCAAGGAGGTAGTGAGACTTCACAGGGTACCCGCAAATATAGTATCTAACCGTGGAGTGCAATTCACGTCAAAATTTTGGAAGGCATTATGTGGGGGCCTGAAGATTGACCTCTCCTTTTCATCCGCGTACCACCCGCAGACCAACGGCCAGACTGAGTGCACCAACCAAACGCTTGAGCAGTACCTGCGATGTTTCTCCATCTTCTCGCAGGATGATTGGGCTTTCCATTTGCCTCTTGCAGAATTTGCCTACAATAACTCTGTCCATTCTGCTACTAAGCAGTCTCCATTCTTTGCTAACTACGGCTTTCACCCCTTGTTCCTGTCCAACAACATCCCAGAATGTCCAGTACCAGCTGCAAGTTGCTTCAGGAAACAATGGCAAAAACCCAAGAACGTAATAAAGAGGTGTTTGACAGGAAGAGGAGAGGAGGACTTGACTTAGCACCCAGAGATCAGGTCTGGCTGTCCACCCTGAACCTCAAATTAGCCTGCCCATCCAAAAAATTAGGTCCCAAATTTCTGGGTCCCTTCCGGATTCTTAGGAAGATTAATGAAGTGGCTTTTGAATTAGAGTTACCTGCCTCCTACCGGATCCACCCAGTTTTCCACGTGGCACTACTCAAGCCTACGGTCACGGACCCCTTCACTAACCGGAATGTTGGTCCTCCCAAGCCAGTGCTTGTCGATGGCAAGGAGGAATTTGAGGTGGAATCCATCCTGGATTGTCGGAAGAGACGGAACCAGGTGCAGTATCTGGTGAAATGGAGGGGCTATGGTCCGGAGGAAAATTCCTGGGAACCAGAAGCCAACATTCATGCCCAGAGACTGATCCAGGCCTTTAAGAGAACGCACCCAAGAAAGTTGGCCCAGTTGGGCATCTGGAGGCTTCCCGTAGAGGGGGGGCAATGTCATGGAAGACGTCCCAGTCACCTTGCCACTAATGGCAACAACAGGGGAGTTCAGTCCCGACGGGGTCCCAGGCTCTGAACCCTGCCTGTCTGTGCACCGACCCGGCCTGGACTTGACTCTCCTTTGGGACTTACACCTGCTGCCGCTCTACACGCCTGTGATCCATCCAGCTGGTACCATTAACTGATCCCAGTTCACAAGCGCATCCATCCCTTCCGGCTTGCCGCTAGAACCCCGCCAGGACTCTTACACGTCTTCCGCTAGTACTTCTGTTCGGCTGCCAACCACTCATCAGGCGCTTGTGTCCCTCTAGACTCGCGGCCCCCTGTCTGCTCTACCAGGGGCCCCTGAGTCAGAGGCCTACGAGAGGCCGCTCCCTGCACGTTGGGCTCCCACCACCAGGTACGTGACAGGAAGAGGCCACAGAGGAAGAAGAAGAGGAGGGGGTGGAGGAGAGAGGTGTGTCACAAGCAGTAGTAGTGTTTTGGAGGCGTGGTGGCGAAACAACCTCCAAAACTACTGGACCTTGCCCTGCATCCTTCCCAGCTGCCAGCAGAGTCACCCAATGCGCCGTAAAAGACAGGTAACATCCCTGTCCATGCCTGCTGGACCATGAGTCAGCGGTAATATGCACCTTACCACTGAACGCCCTGTCCAGCGAGTCATGGACATTGCCTTCCACATGCCGGTAGAGAGCCGGAATAGCCTTCCGTGAGAAAAAGTGGCGTTTTGGTACTTGCCACTGAGGTACTGCACATTGCACAAACTCACGGAAGGGGGCAGAATCTACCAACTGAAAAGGTAGCAGTTGAAGTGCTAGCAATTTTGCTAAGCTAGCATTCAACTGCTGGGCATGTGGATGGCTGGGATTGTACTTCTTTTGGCGTTGCAGCAGCTGGGGCAGGGACATTTGCCTGGTACTATCAGTAGATTGACCGCTACTACTAGCTTGTGACACACCTATTTCTACACCTTCACTGCATGCTTCAGAGAGGACTGGGGGTCTACTGGGGTTGGAGGTCCCAGAAGGGCAAGGGGGGTATGCTTTTGTCTTTGGTGTGGGTCTTTCTGGTGTGCTTGCCAACAAGCTGCATGGCAGGTCGACATATGTCTGGACAAGCATGTGGTACCCAGGCGGTTGATGTTTTGGCCACGCGAGATACGCTTGCGACATAAGTTGCAAATAGCAAAGGTACGATCTTGTGGACATGTTTCAAAAAAGGCCCACACCAAAGAACTTTTGCTGTAACGGTCAGACACAGCAGCGCCATGCACAGATGTGCGCTGTAATGCAGTGGGTATGACCTTAAGCTGACCCCTGGAGGGCATCCTGCCTCTTTGGAGATGTGCCTGTGCCTCGTCCTCCTCCTCCTCCTCCTCCTCCTCTCTCCTATCAGGCACCCAGGTAGAGTCAGTGACCTCATCATCTCCTCCCTCCTCATCACTGTCAACAACCTGGCAGTATGCTCCAGCTGGGGGAACATCATCACTGACAAATTGCTGTCCCTCTCGGCCACCCCCTCTCCCTGGGCTCACATCAATGCCTTCCTCTATCAGTGTTCCGTCATCGGAGTCTTCAAAACGCTGCACATCTTCCTGCAGCATGTACCCAACACTGTGTTGAAACAGTTTGGGGGACTCCTCAGGAGGACATGGTGGTACTAGGGAAATATTGTGTGAAGCCATTGTGCAGAGGGAAGAGGACGCCTTGGCAGCTGCTTTGCCAGATAAACTTTGATCAGTCTGTGTGAGAGAGGATGAGGAGGATGAGGACGGCTTGGTCATCCACTCTACTAATTTCTCTGCATGTTGGGGCTCAACACGGGCAGCTCCCGAAAAGAAGGATGAGCGGCCACGGCCACGTGCTGAAGAGGATGCACCACATCCACTACCAGCGTTACCTGTAGATGCAGAGCCTGCTTGCCCTCGTGACTCTCTGCCTCTCTTTGTTGTCCTTCCAGACATATTTATGCGTTCAGGTGGTATGTAACAGCACAAGCGCAGTGACGCCAACTGCGTTCAGGTGGTATGTAACAGCACAAGCGGAGTCACACCAACTGCGCTCAGGTGGTATGTAACAGCACACGTACAGTGACACTAACTGCGCTCAGGTGGTATATAACAGCACAGGTGCGGTGACACCAAATGCGCTCAGGTGGTATATAACAGCACACGTACAGTGACACTAACTGCGCTCAGGTGGTATATAACAGCACACGTGCGGTGACACCAAATGCGCTCAGGTGGTATATAACAGCACACGTACAGTGACACTAACTGCGCTCAGGTGGTATATAACAGCACACGTGCGGTGACACCAAATGCGCTCAGGTGGTATATAACAGCACACGTACAGTGACACTAACTGCGCTCAGGTGGTATATAACAGCACACGTGCGGTGACACCAAATGCGCTCAGGTGGTATATAACAGCACACGTACAGTGACACTAACTGCGCTCAGGTGGTATATAACAGCACACGTGCGGTGACACCAAATGCGCTCAGGTGGTATATAACAGCACACGTACAGTGACACTAACTGCGCTCAGGCGGTATATAACAGCACACGTGGGGTGACACCAAATGCGCTCAGGTGGTATATAACAGCACACGTGCGGTGACACCAAATGCGCTCAGGTGGTATATAACAGCACACATACAGTGACACTAACTGCGCTCAGGTGGTATATAACAGCACAGGTGCAGTGACACTAACTGCGCTCAGGTGGTATATAACAGCACAGGTGCGGTGACACTAACTGCGCTCAGGTGGTATATAACAGCACAGGTGCGGTGACACCAAATGCGCTCAGGTGGTATATAACAGCACAGGTGCAGTGACACTAACTGCGCTCAGGTGGTATGTAACAGCACAAGTGCGGTGACACCAAATGCGCTCAGGTGGTATGTAACAGCACACGTGCGGTGACACCAAATGCGCTCAGGTGATATGTAACAGCACACGTGCGGTGACACCAAATGCGCTCAGGTGATATGTAACAGCACACGTGCGGTGACACCAAATGCGCTCAGGTGGTATGTAACAGCACACGTGCGGTGACACCAAATGCGCTCAGGTGATATGTAACAGCACACGTGCGGTGACACCAAATGCGCTCAGGTGATATGTAACAGCACACGTGCGGTGACACCAAATGCGCTCCGGTGATATGTAACAGCACATGTGCGGTGACACCAAATGCGCTCAGGTGATATGTAACAGCACACATGCGGTGACACCAAATGCGCTCAGGTGGTATGTAACAGCACACGTGCGGTGACACCAAATGCGCTAAGGTGGTATTGAACAGCACACGCACAGTCAGAGCGACTGCGTTTCTGTGCAATTCAATAGCCCACTTGCATTAACAGCAACTGCCTTTCTGTGCAAATAAATAGCACACTTGCAGTAACAGTTAATGCGTCTATGTGCAATTAACTAGCACACGTTGACTAACACGGAGTACTATGTTTAAGGTAAACCCTAAAGCACAATTTCCTGCCTGACAGATACTAATAGCAGATCTAGCTAAGCTATACAGTTTATAAAAAATATTGACAACTCCTAGGGATGTGAATATATTCTCTACAAACTGTAAATTTAACTATACTGACTAGCCTCCCTGCTCTAGTATCTATCTATCTATCTATCTATCTATCTATCTATCTATCTATCTATCTATCTATCTATCTGAAAAGACATTGTGGGGTAGATTCATGTACAATGGCGCATCGTTGCTCCGGCGTGGCGCATCTTTTTTCCACTACGCCGTACCAGCGCGGAGAGGCATGTACTTTATTCATCAATGTTTCACTCACCTGCGCAGCGGTTTTTCGACGGCGTACGGCGGCGGAACTGTAAGTGGGCGTCACCACATGCAAATGATGGTTTGACGGTGGCGCTGAGAGATCCGGACGGTGTATCTTAAACGGCGCATGCGCACTGATGTCACCTGGCTGCCTGCCTCCTGTGCGCATGCGCAGTACGGCGCCGACGTCGCCACCAAGATCCGCCGCACCACTTCCTACTCCAGTGCATAAATACGCACACAGAAGCGCCACTCACTTGCAAAACGCGACCAGCATTTTTTTGAATTGCCAGGGCTTTTGCATCCTGCTTTTTGCATTTATGATGGCTGCACCAGAGACTCCTGCTGACCGTAGAATGTTAAATTTCAGCCCTCAGGAGAAGGCTGTGATCACCGATGGTCTCTCCCAATATGGTGCCCGCCTCTATGGGCCACAGAGTGCCAACACTGGTAAATCTGAGAAAACCCGCATTTATGCGGAACTAACCAGGCAGGTCAATGCTGTCGGTGTGGCGGACAGGGAGCCCAAGCACATCCGCAAGAAAATCAACGACATGCGGAGACTTGTCAAAGATAAGCTAGTGGCAATCAGGAAGCATGCCAGTGGCACAGGTGGAGGACCAGCCACAAGAATCACCCTGACGGCAGAGGACATGGTCGTGGCCAGGTTGCTGGATAGGGAGCTTGTGGAGGGTCTGCCGGGCTTTGAATCAGGGGATCAGCCTTTGAGGTCAGGTAAGTGTGTTTTATCTGCTTTGTGCTGTGTTGCATGGGTGGGGGGGGGTTACATGTGACAAGTGTGTGGGTACTCCAACATGTGATTGTTTTGTGTCATCCACAGATGTGCAGGATGGAGCTGGGCCGTCATTGATTGCAGGGCGATCCACCCCATCCATGGTGGATCTAGCCCCGACATCATTGCTTGAGGAGGTTGAGGAGGAGCACGTCGGGGTAGAAGAGGATGCTGTGTATTTGCTGGATGAGACCCCCATACATGGCCCCTCCCAAACCTCCCCCCCTGCTAGATTCCCCATCAAGGGACCCCATCCCCTCCAGGGATACCCCATCAAGGGACCCCATCCCCTCCAGGGATACCCCATCAAGGGACCCCATCCCCTCCAGGGATACCCCATCAAGGGACCACATCCCCTCCAGGGATACCCCCTCAAGGGACCTCCCCTACAGCCATCCTCCAGCCTCTCAGGCCTCTAGTAAGGCAACGAAAAGAACACGAGGAGTCCCAGACGAGTTTGAGGACCATCTGGCAAGGGACCAAATAAGGCAGACACGCCATATTGGGTGTCTTGCGGGTGATCTGCATCGTGTCGCAGATAGCCTGGCGTCCACGGCCGAGAGCCAGGCTGCTTGCACTGTGCCAGTGCAGGAAGCCATCACCCAGCAGGCTGCCCAAAATAACAATTTCAATGAAAGTCTGCAGGATGTTGTTGGGAACGGGGCAGCCCTTCTGTCCTGCCTGGTGGACCTGCAGACCACAACATCTGGCCTGGTCTCTGAGGTCCGGAGCCTGGCAGCTGCTGTCCGTGAGGAGGGGAGGCAGACACGGCGCCAACAGCGCAGCAATACCACCCGCCGGCTGCGGATGCAGTCTGCCACCAATACCTACCTCCACCGGCTAGCCGTGGCAATGGAGGGCAGCCAGGCAGCCAGGGAGAGACTGGGGGAGGTTCAACCACCAGCCCCCCCAGCCCCCCCACCTGTGGCCTGCCCTAGGCAACTGCGCCCCAGGAGCCTAGGGACAAGAAGGAGCCCACGACAGGGCCGTTGATTTATATTAATTTATGTTTGATATTCAGATTATGAGTTTTATTTATTTTTATCTCCCTGCACACAGTGAGGAGTGCAGGCTACAGTGTGAATGTGGTGTGAATGTGTGGGGGTGACACTCCTGCCATTAAGGGGTGTCACCCTCAGTCGTTGGTGAGAAATTATCACCACGACACGTGTGAATGGTGTATGAATGTACAGCAACATAATTGGAGCCGTGGCGTGGCGTTGCTGCTCCCAAGTCCCATGTGGTGTACTTCGGTCTAATCCAATTTGATGTGGATGTGGTGTGTGTGTGTGTGTGCTAGGGACCACAGTGGTGTGCATGCGTGCATTCTCATTGTGACATGATTAATGTGTGTGTTTAACGTGAAAAGTAGCCTACCACAAGGACCTCCTGACTGCTCTTCCCTCAGCAGACGGGGGACCCTCGGGCAAGGGGGGACTGTGTGGTTCGGGGGTCAGGTCATCACGTAAGTCAATCTGCAGGCCCTTTCTCATGGCAAAGTTGTGCACCATGCAACATGCCCCAATGATCTGGCACACAAAGTTTGGGGAATACAAGAGGGTACCCCCAGACTTATCCAGGCATCGGAAATATGACTTCAGGAGGCCAAAGGTGCGCTCCACCACTGCACAGGTTTTTATGTGTGCTTCATTGTATCTTTGCTCTGCTCTGGTTTGGGGATCCCGGAATGGAGTCATGAGATGGGGTCCAAGTGCATAGCACCTGGTAATGAAAAGACAGGAGAATGTTAGTAGTGCATGTGCCCCTTGTGATGTGTGCATCATGGAAGGGGATAGTCATGTCTGCCACCCATGTCACTCACCAACCAGCCAGCTGTCCCCATACACGTTCTGTTCAAATTCTGTGGAGATGGTGCTTTGACGTTATATGTAGCTGTCATGGCTGGACCCGGGGTCCTTGGCACGGACGTGCCATATTAGGCCTTGGGCATCAACTATCACCTGTACATTGATGGAATGCCAATGCTTCCGATTGCAGTATATGTGCTCTGTGTCCCGGGGGGGGGGGGCCGTAGTGCCACATGTGTGCAATCAATGGCCCCCACGGTGCGTGGGATTCGGGCAATTCTGTAGAAATCTGTCATTGCCTTCAGCCGCAGGTCCTCAGTGGTGGGTTTGATGATTTGGTTGGCCATGCATCTGAGGATTGCGGGGATAACCTGGTGCACACATCTGCTCATGGTGGATTGTGACATCCCAGCCACCAATCCACTTGTTCTTTGAAAAGATCCACTGGCAAGGAAATGGAGTGTTGCCAGGACCTTCACCAGTGGCTGCACTGCTTGTGAGTGGTGTGTCTGGCTGGTGATGTCATCCTGCAGGGTTGTGGATAGTTCCAGGATGGCTTCAGGGCTGAATCTGAATAGGCGAAACACCTCCAAATCACTCATGCCAAATACGTCAATGCGCGTGCGGAATATCCTCTCCCGTGCCCTCCTACGTGCACGTCGACGCTGTAGGGCTATGAGCAAGGCTGCCCCTGGCATGTTGGCAGACAGATGTGTTGTCCAGCAAGTGTTTGAGCTCAATTCGTCTGTAACAGTGTTGCTTTAGCTGCTCTCCAGCTCATCTGTTCAACTCCTGTGCAAAGTTACCCCTGCTATATGAGGGGTGACTTTCCGCAGGAAATTGCAGTTACGCGCACCGGGTTACGCCAGCGCCGGACAAACGTACGTTTCTGAATCGGCGGTTCTCCCTCATTTGCATATTTGAATAGATAATGCATGGGAACGGTTGATCTGTCCCGCGTAAAGATGCGCCAAAGCCACGCCGGCGTTGAAAAGTTACGCCGGTAAGAAGTAGCCTACTTGAAGGCAGATCTGGTATAGTAGGTACAGCACATGGATACGACGGCGCAAAGTAACAGTTACGCCGCGCATCTTTAAAAACGCCGGAGTAAGTGCTACATGAATCTACCCCTGTGTCTCTATCTATCTCTCTCTCTCTCTCTGTCTGTCTGACTTCTCTAAGCAAGCCAGAACACACTACACAAGGCCGCCCGGGAGGCGGCCTTTTATAGTGTGGGGCATGTGCTAAAGCCCTGAGCCCTAATTGGCCAAAGCACCCAGGCTTTGGCCAATTAGGTCTCTTTGTTTTTTGGGCGCTGTGATTGGCCAAGCATGCGGGGTCATGGTGCATGCTTGGCCAATCATCAGCGCGCAACGCCGCCTTGAATTATGGGCCGTTGCGCGTCATTCGTATTTGGCGTGAACGACCCGATTTTTTCGTTTTCGACGAACGATCGAACAGCCGATGTTCGATGCGAACATGCGTTTGCATCGAACGCTAAGCTCATCCCTACCCCCAAATACAAATTTTTCTTGCAACTGTTTGACAGGGGCACAACATTTCAATTTATTACAGCAAAGCCAATTCTTGCTTTCATCATGATTACCTCTATAGGGTTATAGTGTGAAGCACCCAAAGCATAATTTTTCTGCACATGTTACTTCTAACCCCAGGCTGCAAAAGCTACACCAGACTTTATCTAAAAAAAAAATTAATCTTGGCCTGAGTGTACTAAAATAATAATATAGACGAATTTCCAGCCTGCACAGGTTGAAACACATTGGAAATATGCACACTAGACCAGGGCTCAAAATTTCAAGTCTTGAGCCACTAGCCAGGCCTCAAGGTTTACTCGCCACTAGTTGCCCCACCCAACCCCTACCCCGCCCCCCATTCTCCCGCTATTTACGCACTCATGAATTATCTTGTAAAATGTTTTATGCAGAAATAAGTTGCAAAAATAAATATTAACAACAACTTTATCAGTCCCCCTCAGCACAGTCTCACCTGTACCCACCATTGCAGCCTCACTGTGCCCACCATTGCAGCCTCACTGTGACCACCATTGCAGCCTCACTGTGCCCACCATTGCAGCCTCACCGTGCCCACCATTGCAGCCTCACCGTGCCCACCATTGCCGCCTCACCGTGCCCACCATTGCCAATTCACTGTGCCACATTGCCAATTCACTGTGCCCCCATTGCCGGAGAGGAGGAGATTAGAGGGAGAGGAGGGTGACACACACACACACACACAGCTATACACACTGGGGGGGATTACAAGTACCAGAGAGGAGACACAGCTATACACACCAGGGGGGGGGGGACTACAGGTACCAGGGAGGAGACACACAGCTATACACAGTGGGGGGAACTACAGGTACCAGGGAGGAGAGACACAGCTATACACAGTGGGGGGAACTACAGGTACCAGGGAGGAGAGACACAGCTATACACAGCGGGGGGACTACAAGTACCAGAGAGGAGACAGCTATACACACAGGGGTGGGGGGGGGACTACAAGTACCAGGGAGGAGACATTTATACACACAGGGGTGGGGGGGGACTACAAGTTACAGGGAGGAGACAGCTATACACACAGGGGGGGGACTACAAGTACCAGAGAGGAGACAGCTATACACACAGGGATGGGGGGGACTACAAGTACCAGGGAGGAGACAGCTATACACACAGGGGTGGGGGGACTACAAGTACCAGGGAGGAGACAGCTATACACACCGGGGTGGGGGGGGGACTCAAGTACCAGGGAGGAGACAGCTATACACACAGGGGTGGGGGGGACTACAAGTACCAGGGAGGAGACAGCTATACACACAGGGGTGGGGGGGACTACAAGTACCAGAGAGGAGACAGCTATACACACAGGGGTGGGGGGGGGACTACAAGTACCAGGGAGGAGACAGCTATACACACAGGGGTGGGGGGACTACAAGTACCAGAGAGGAGACAGCTATACACACAGGGGTGGGGGGGGACTACAAGTACCAGGGAGGAGACAGCTATACACACAGGGGTGGGGGGGCTACAAGTACCAGAGAGGAGACAGCTATACACACAGGGGTGGGGGGGGGACTACAAGTACCAGAGAGGAGACAGCTATACACACAGGGGTGGGGGGGGACTACAAGTACCAGGGAGGAGACAGCTATACACACAGGGGTGGGGGGGACTACAAGTACCAGGGAGGAGACAGCTATGCACACAGGGGTGGGGGGGACTACAAGTACCAGAGAGGAGACAGCTATACGCACAGGGGTGGGGGGGACTACAAGTACCAGGGAGGAGACAGCTATACACACAGGGGTGGGGGGGGACTACAAGTACCAGAGAGGAGACAGCTATACACACAGGGGTGGGGGGGGACTACAAGTACCAGGGAGGAGACAGCTATACACACAGGGGTGGGGGGGACTACAAGTACCAGGGGGCTGCTGGTTGGTGGCTGCACTTTTTCTATTGCATTACCAATTTAATGCTTACTGTGAAGAGGAGAGCCGTTCTTCCAGTGATATCCCCGATGGCAGGGAGCATAGAGGAAGAGGAGATCCACGGATGGCAGAGCGGTACAGCGCACTGTTATAACTTACATTGAAATTTCCTCCACTCTGCCCACAGCCCCGCCTCTTCCTGACCCCGTCCCTGTAATAGACAGAAAGTGTGTCCAATGCTGAGATTTGTTGTCTATTACAGGCGCGGGGTGAGGAGGAGGCGGGGCTGTGGGCAGAGCGGAGGGAATTTCAATGTAAGTTGTAACAGCGCGCTGTACCGCTCTGCGATCCCGTGGCTCTCTGCTTCCTCTATGCAATCGGGGAGATCACAGCGCGAACAGCTCGCGATTAACCCCCGATCGCCAGCGGTGCTCGCCCCCCCACTCCCAGGCAGCCCAGCTCCTCGCCAGACCCAATTTTTCACTCGCAAAAGGCGAGTAGGCGAGTGGAAAATTTGAGGTCTGCACTAGACATTTCTTTTATAATGTTGTGTAGATATTTATGTATGCTTATGCTTGTAGAAACTTGAACGGTGTTACATGCCCCGACCAGAGCTCATATTTTAACATCAATGCGTTTATGTCATGTTGTCAATTTATAATAAAGAATTTATTTTAAGTATTCATGTTTCTTTTTTTTTTTTTTACTTTTTTTTTTTTTTTTTACTACCACGTCGGCCTTGACCAACCTCAAGAGACCAACTCATGATATGGTACTTCTTATCGTCTCTATATCCGATTTGCATCATTTGTGGTATAACTTATAGCCTTTAGTGTACATCCTTTTTTTTTTTTAAAGGATTATTGTTGTTTATTATATGCAAAAAATGTGAACAGTAGAAAAAACTATGTTACCCCCCACAACCGTGGCCTTGATACAATTGCCTATTCTCCAGCCTTACTTGTGCCCTTGGTTGGGGCGAACTGGAGCAAAAAAAACGAGCATAAACCCACTAATTTCCAAAGTGATGCAGCTGAGAATAATGCCACCTATCGAGATTCCAACACTCAGTTTTGTTTTTTAACTTTTCATAAGTCATTATCTCGCCGTCTTTAATTATATCACCTAGGTGTAAATCCTCTTTCCTAATTCAATTTCCCCCTATTTTAGTTTCCCCTGGTGCAAAAAAAGGGTTTTCTTTTAATTTCATAAGTGGTGAATTAAATTTCCTGTCTAATAGTGTCTGAACCCTGTCCCACATTCTCAAAGTGTCCCGAGTCATTGCCAAAGTATTGTGACCAAGTGCCCTATATTGGGGAGGGATCCAGATGATATTACTCAGTTGTATATGGGCTTGAGCTTTTTCAATTTGCACCCATCTTTTACTTTGTCTATCCCTAACCCACTCCACCGCCCGAGAGAGGACTGCTGCCTTATAGTAACTTTTGATGTCGGGAACAGCTAACCCCCCGTGTTTCTTTTCTTGTTTTAGTATGGAGAGCGATATTCTGTGCTTTTTTTTTCCAGACATAATTCATGAGTAGGGAATTCATAATCCTCAAAAATTGTTGAGATACTGCTATTGGTAATAATACAAATTTGTACAGTATTTTTGGTACGACCGTCATTTTTAACATATTTATGCGCCCAACCCATGAAATGGGTTTATTAATTGTTTTTTTTTAATTCACTTTTGATGTCATTTAACAAGGGTACATAGTTGATTTTATAGATCTTCTGAACTGTATTTGCTAGTTTGATACCAAGATATTTTAATTCCCTACTCCAGGGAAAGGCACAAATCCCTCTTACTTGTCCTTCTTCCTTCTTATTCAGATTTATATTTAATATCTCGGATTTTGTTATATTAATTTTTAAATTGGAGATAGCGCCGAACTGTTGTAGAGTCCTGATGAGCTTGGGGATAGAGACTACCGGTTTAGTCAGAAAAAACAGAATATCGTCTGCAAAAGCTGCCAACTTATGTTCTTCCTCCTCTACCCTAATACCCTTGATGTCTAGATCTTTTTGGATAGTTGAGAGAAGGGGTTCTAATGATAGGATGAAGAGCAGGGGAGACAGGGGACATCCCTGTCCTGTCCCATTGCTCATCTCAAAGGAATCTGACAGTGTACCATTAATTTTGATTTTTGCCGAGGGATGATGGTAGAGAGTTTTAATCCAATTAGACAATCTATTCCCTATTTCCATTTCTCTAAGGGTCTGCATCATGAGTCCCCAGTCTACCCTGTCAAATGCTTTTTCCGCATCGACTGACAGGAATAGACCCGGGGACCCATCCTGCCTTAGCTTCTGCAGCAGAAGAAGTGCTCTAATGCTGTTGTCCTTTCCCTCTCTGTTGGGGACAAACCCCACCTGGTCCGGGTGAACCAAAAGATGTATGACACTTTTCAAGCGTTCAGCTAATATTTTCGCAAACAGCTTGATGTCGGTATTCAGGAGGGATAAAGGTCTATATGCTGAGCACAGTGCACTGTCCTTCCCTTCTTTTAAAATAATTGCCACAGAAGCAGCAAGCGCTTCCCTGCTGGTCTCATACTCGGACCCTAAACCATTAAAATATTTGCACATTTTCGGTATAAGAATGTCACTGAATTTCTTGTAGTAGAAGACTGAGAACCCGTCGGGTCCTGGGCTTTTACCACCTGCTGTGTTTTCTAAAGCTTTTTTAATTTCTATTTCCGTTATAGCCTGGTCCAGATATGAACTTTCTATCTCATCGATGCTGGGCAATCCTGCTTTATCCAAGAACTCTTGGATTTTGGCCTCCTTTTCTCCTGCCTGTCCCCTTGCCTGATTAATTGTGTATAGTTCTTCATAATAATTTTTAAAGTTTCTGCAATTTCAGCCGTTGAATAGACCCAGTCGCCATTTTTCTTTTTAATTTTCTCAATATAGTTCTGAGTTTTCTTTTTTTGGGACATTTTAGCCAGGGATTTGCTAGGTTTATTACCCCATAGATATCTCTCTCTGGAAATGTTCAAAACATTCCTCTTTGCTTCCTGTTCCATGATCTCCTTAAGCTTGTCTCTTTTTAGAGTCAGCTCGAAGAGCTTCTCTTTTGATCTTTGCTCTTTATGTTCCCGTTCCAGAATTAATATTTCCTTGGACAAAGTATCAGACTTCTTATTTTTATCTCTTTTTCTCCTTGCCCCCTCTGAGATTAAAATCCCTCTAATATACGCTTTATGAGATTCCCAGAGGGTAGCGCTTGAGATCCCTTCTGTATCATTAAGCAAAAAAAAAAAATTGAGTTCCTCTTCTATCTTCCCTGCACCTTCTTCATCTCGAATCAAGTTATTGTTTAAATGCCAGGCCATTTGTTGATTCTTTTGAGTGGATAGTTTGATTTTCATAGTTATTGGAGCATGATAGGAAAGGGTCATTATTTCAATGTCCGTCTCACTGATCCGTTCCAACAGCCTATGATCAACCAGTATATAATTTATCCTAGTGTACGTTCCATGTGGGGGAGAGAAGTATAGTTTCGTATGTGGGGGTGGAAAGCCCTCCATACGTCTACTAGTTGACTTTTATGTAGCTTGTGTTTTATTTTTTGAGTTTGTACGTTGATTGTCTCCCTTGCACAGGAATTGACCCGTAATCACAGGGCACCAAGTGCCGTATGACTGGGTCAACGGAGAGGCCGCCATCTAAAGGGTGACGGCCTGGGTGCGCCGTGCTTACCATAAGGATATAGGTGCCTGATTCCCCAAATCGAACCAGGAAAAAAACCAAAAAACCCACTGTGTAATTATAACAAGGAGGCATCTCATATAGAGAAACATGATAACTAAATGCTGTTTATCCAAGGGAACAAGAAAGTAGACCTGGAAAGACATCCAAAAAAGACTGCCAAAACAGGACAAGGACCAAAACAGACACAAAAACGAAAATCAGAATGAAAGCAAAACCAAAATATCTAGGAAGCAAATTACAAAGATAAACAGAGGGAGAATGAAAGTATATGAAACAATTATGAGAAAATATATATAACAAAGATTGCTGCAAAGATTGTTTGGGCGTCCTTTGCTGACAGTTGTTACGACACTTCCGCCCACCTGACTACCACTGATCATGTGATATGCCATACTTTTTTTATTTCCCGGTTCACTCGCACCTGCGCACTGACAATGTGATTGCGTGCGCATCCCGATGCGATTACGACCGGAACATCTCACCGCGTCCGCCCCCTCTAAGCCCTTTCTATGGTAATACACCTAGGGCCTAGGGGCGGCACGTTATGACTCAAGAGTGACGCGATCGCGCTGCATGAGCGCCGTTTGCTGCACACACGTCTTTCTGTGACCACACCCCCTTTTCCTATTTATACACAGCCGTCTCCCAGGAATGAATGACCTGGCTGACGGCGACGGTACTATACATCTACTGAAAGGTACACTGCTGGCTGATGCTTTGCACTGTCAGCTCCCCCTCCCCAAACATTTGGTTGTTTTTTCTTTTCATTCCACATTAACTAAGCTGTATGCTATTTGCTGAATCTCCTTCTTTTCAGCCTTCCTGTGCTGTGCTCTACGCTGACCTCCTCTGGCCATTCTTAAGCACCACCTCTCTTGGATAGGTAGATAATTTACTGTGCTGCGCTCCACGCTGACCCGTTCTGGCTATTCTTATGGGTTATTCCCTTTGGACAGGTATATAATTTATAATTTTTTCCTACCTTGACCAAAATTGATATGATATACATATATTATTATTATATTTTTTCTACTTTGCATATATATATATTTTTTATGCATTTTGTCCTTTATTTTAGGGACTATACAACCATTTTAAGTTTGGCAGTTTCTGGCCTGGGGTTTGCTTCCCTTTGGATGTATGGTGCCTGTCCCCCAATTCTTGTATACCATCTTCTCAGGAATACTTTTCACCATGGACTTTTTTACCCTGTGTTTTTATTGAGTTGCCATCTGTTGACTGGTATGTTTTTTGTCTATCTTTCACTTTTTATGCTTGCTGTTTTAAAATTTGACGTGATTGTTAAAGCTATTTTGATGCTACGGTTATGTAAACCTGATGTAATATAATTTGTTTCCACACAGACTCCGGCCCCCGAAGAAGGGAAACCCCCGAAACGCGTAGGGCCTTGTAGAGTTTACTTATGTGGATCAGTCTCAATTTTTTGCAACTTTATGATTTGTTAAGTGTTATATTGTATGATTCTTTTCTATACGATTAAATATTTATTATTATATACATAATTTCTTGTTCTTGGCACTAATATATTTATGCTTACTATTGTTGCCTAAAAAGCCCCTCCCTTGGGGGAACCTTTCAATCTTCCAACACGGCAACACTAGGTGCTGCCCTGGACAGTATAGCCGTGGCCTTGGAGGGCAGGCCGCCAGGTGGGCAGAGACCAGGGGCTGCTCCTCCTTCCCCGGTTTACTCCCTCCCCCATGAGTCTCCCTAGAAGAGCCGGGACCGTGGCCGGGGGCGCCTCAGGCGTGGCTCACGTAAAGGGCACTAATTTGCTTTTCCCCTTTTTTTTTTTTTTGGCTGGAATTTTGCTGGTCATTTTATTTTATTTTTTTTGGGGGGGGTGACATTCCTGCCGGAAAAGGGGTGTCACCCTCAATTTTGGTGGAGAAGGGTTCCCCAGGACCAGGGAGAAGTGATCCCCAGGTCCGTGTGAATGGTGTATGAATGTACAGTGACATAATTGGAGCCTTGGCGTGGCGTTGCTGCTCACAAGTCCTGCATGGTGGACTGGTGCCAATCCAATTTGATGAGGATGTGGGGTGTGTGTGCTAGGGACCACAGTGGTGTGCATGCATGCATTCTCATTGTGCCATGGTTAATGTGTGTGTTTAACGTGCAAAGATGCCCAATGTGAGCTGTCTCCTGGCTGCTCTTCCCTCAGAAGACGGGGTAACCTCGGTTAGGGGGGGATTGTCTGGTTGGGGGGTCAGGTCATTACGTAGGTCAATCTGCAGCCCCTTTCTCACTGTGAAGTTGTGCAGCAGGCAACAGGCACCGATGATATGGCACACAAAGTTTGGGGAATACAAGAGGGTACCCCCAGACTTATCCAGGCATCGGAAACGTGACTTCAGGAGCAGTGTTGCTCACGAATATTCGAATTGTGAATATTTGGCTCGAATATTGCATATTCGAGAAATCGCGCAATATCTCGAATATTGCGCCGAATATTCGCAATGTCGAATATTCGGATTTTTCTCAAAACATTTTTAACACAGATCACATGCTAGTGATCTCCATCGACGTGTAAAAGCAATGGTGGTATGATTAGAGGGACCCTGGGCGAGTAGCGCATGTGATCCTTTTATGCTGCCGAATATTCGCAATGCGAATATTCGGCAATAGCAATATCGCGCGATTTTTTACCCCGCCCTTCATTCACATCAGAGCCAATCAGAGTTCCATTTCCACAGGTGTCAGAGGTTAGCAACCTCCACATCAACCAATAGGAACCTGCCTCACGACCATTATATAAACTAAGTCCCAGCATGTGCTCATTGCAGATTCACAAGGTGGATATAGAGGGAGAAGTGTTTCTGTGCTCTGTGTTATATTGCATCAGCATTGCAGTGCCTTTCAGTTCTGTGCTCCTGTTCTGTTCATTTCAGTATTAGCAGCTGCTAGTGCTTATATTTCTAAACTGCTTTTTTAAAAGCAAGAAGATACCAAACAGCTTTTTTTAAAGCTACTATTTGTGTGTTTGTGTTCCAGTTTCATTTAGTGTTAGATAGATAGGTTTGAGTGTACTTGTACACCTCTGTAAGCTAGCTAGCTTAGTTTAGTGTGTTTATTTAGTTATCTGTTTTATAGAAAAAAAAAGTTATTTTTAGTTTATTCAGATCTCTGGCTCTGCTGTGTTAGCAGAGTCACTGTTCTATCTATATTAGTTTGTTTATTGATTTTATTCTTTGCCCAGTCAGTTTTTGTCTGTTGTCTGTCAGTCAGTTAGTTAGTTTAAAAAAAAAAAAAAAAAAATTTAAAAAAATTTACCTTTCGTTTAATTGTTGTTTAGTGGCATAGCTACTAGGTGTTTGTCTGCGTGCCTGTTTTTTCTTTTATCACATTTACCCCCCCCCAATAAAGTTTACCCACCCCCCCATATCAGCATGAGCAGCATCCGTGGTCGTGGCAGCAGGGGTAGGGGAGTTACTCCCAGTGCTGGGTCGCTGCCAGCACGGGGTACCTCTCGCGCCCCTACTACTGGTAGAGGATCGGGTGGAAGGGGAGTCCGCCTCATCCGGGAGTTTTTCACTTCGGGCAGCCGCCCGATATTGCCTTCCCAGGCTCCAGCAGTGGTGGAGTACATGGGGCACAGCAGTGCCACTCAGTCATCACCAGTAGCCACACCAAGTAGCACCACCACCATCAGTACACCGGTGCCTTTAGTACCCAGCCCCAGCGAGTCCAGCCTCATGCTGTTTGAGGGTGAAAGTGACATGGATATCTTGGGGGAGGCCCTCGATCATGCAGACATAGATTTATGTGCTGATGGTCAGGACCTTTTTGAAGGGTTAATGGAGGAGGAGGAGGATGGGGTACTGGCTGTCAGTAGCCCAGAGACCTCCCTTCATGGTGGTGCTGGTGGTTTTCTGCAGGAAACACCAGCACCTAGTCAGACCCATGCGTCTGTGAGGGGACATCGGAGCCAGGCTAGCGGCTCCATGTCAGATGTCTCCTTCAGACCACCACATGTCAGCCCTGGGTCTGACATATCTGGGGGCGAAGAGGAGGGTGACCCAACATGGGTGCCACCTGCCTCGTCGGTTCACAGCATCAGTGACGACGAGGAAGGTAGGCACCCTGGGGAAACGGTGCGCCAGGTCACCAGGGAGACCAGCGTCAGGGTCTCCACTGGTGATGGCAGCAGGAGGTGTCAGCAGCAGCAGCAGCAGCAGCAGGCAGCTCCACCTGTGCGCACCGAGTCCCAGCAGGTGGAAGTCAGCGTCACCCCATCTGACAGGAGGGCGACGCTGAAGTCACCTGTCTGGGCCTACTTCACCTTGATAGCAGATAACCCGACAGTAGCCATCTGCCAGCTCTGTCGTGCCAAGGTGAAGAGAGGGAAGTGTTTGGCTCGGGTGGGTACCACGGCACTCAACCAGCACCTGCGGATTAACCACTGGCAGGAGCATGACCAGATGAAGCGTGTTGGTGGTAGCAGCGCCACCACCACAAGTGTGCAGGGTACAGCAGCCCCTGCCACAGCTTCATCGGCTACCAGCAGGTCATGCCCCCCCGCTCCCTCTAGTAGAGGTACTGGTACCGGCAGCCAGACCTCCACATCATCACCCTCCTCTTCGGTGTCCCGCACTGCCGTCCGGCGCCAGGCGTCTCTTTCTGACGCCTTTGAACGCAACACTCCCTTCCCCCCTTCAGACCGACGTGTGCGTTCCCTCAATGGGCTCCTGGCAAGGGTTATTGCCCAACATCTGCTTCCCTTTAACATAGTGGACTGCAACCCCTTCAGGCAGATGTTGGAGCAGGCCCAACCCCAATGGCGTGTCCCCAGCCGCCATTTCTTTGCCAGGACTGGTGTCCCTGCCCTACACCAGCACATTGTGCAGAATGTAACCCTGTCGCTGGATCATGCTGTCAGCAACAGGGTGCATCTGACAATGGATGGCTGGACCAGCAGGCATGGGCAGGGCGCTACATAAGCTTCACGGCCCATTGGGTTTCCCTCCGAGGCGCCGGGGAGGGATTGGCGGCATCTGATTTTGTGGTGCCGCCCCGGGGTGTCCAGGGGAGAAGTGCTGGTCTCCCTCAAGCCACTGTCTCCGCAGCTGCTGAGCCTCCCAGCAAGCGCCCCCGTAGCTATTCAAGTGTGGGGCACGTGCGCTGTCAGGCCGTGCTCCAGCTTGTTAGTTTAGGGGAACGGAGACACACTGGACGAGAAGTGCTGAGCGCACTTCAGGCTCAGGTCCAGAAGTGGCTGACACCCCGAAGGCTCCAAGCAGGTCTGGTTGTCTGTGACAATGGCAGCAACCTCCTCTCCGCCCTCCAGGCTGGCAGTCTGACACACGTGCCCTGTCTGGCACATGTCCTCAACCTAGTGGTGCAGAAGTTCCTGCGCACCTATCCCGGGTTGAGTGACATTGTGCTAAGGGTACGCAGGATTGCCAGCCACTTCAGGCGCTCCCCAACCGCTACCGCGTCCCTGTCAAAGTTGCAGCGGGACAACAGCCTGCCCCTTCACAGGCTGATTGTGGACAGTGTGACGCGGTGGAACTCCAGCCTCTACATGCTGGAGAGGTTGTGGGAGCAGCGAAGGGCGGTGAAGGAGTACCTGCTGGAGCAAGGCACTGGCGGGCCATCACAACACACACTCCCGTACATCACCAGTCTGGAGTGGGGGCAGATACACCAGGTCTGCCATGTGTTGGCCCCTTTTGAGCAGGCGACCAAGATGGTGAGCAGGGAGCATGTCGGCCTCAACGACGTGCTCCCTATAGTGTTCCTGCTGGACAGGGCACTAGATCGCCTGCTCGGAGCTGGGGAGAGTGCCTTGGTGGAGCAGGAGGAGGCAACACTGCTCCACCAAGACCAGGCCCAGGACGAGGAGGAGGAGGAGGATCATGATGATGATCAGGAGGTGACTGGTGGCGTCCTGGAGTCAGGGCCTGGTCAGGAGGGAGAGCCGGTGTTGGGGGCACCGATAGTCCGGGGGTTTGGCATGACTGACCGCGAACAGCAGCGCCTCCATGCCGAGGAAGCGAACATCATGGACCCAGGCAGCCATGAGGAGTCACAGCGGGCTGTGCTCTTCCCCATGGCTGCCCACATGCTGAGATGCCTCAGGAGGGACCCCCGGGTTAAAGCCATCAAGGAGAGGGACGAGTTTTGGCTGGCCACCCTTGTAGATCCCAGATTTAAGGGGAAACTGGAGCAGTTCCTCTCAGCCAGACGGAGGCAGCCCCGGATGGAGGAACTGCAGGCATGCCTAGTCAGCCGTTTGGAGCAGGCAACTCCCCGGCCTCCAGTTGTCCCCCCTCATCTCACCCAGCAGGTGGCTGCACCCAGCAGCAACATCAGCAGCCGAGCAGGGGACCTAATGGGTGAGATGAGGATGTTCATGCAAACTGAGCGACCCAGTACCAGCAGCAGCAGCAGCAGCAGCAGCAGCAGTCACCACCAGCGGCTGGCCCACATGGTGGCAGACTACATGGGGTCCGTCAGTGCTTCTGACAGTATGAGCACCGACGACCCCATGGAGTACTGGGTTGCCAGATTGGACACCTGCCGCGAGCTCGCTCAGTATGCGCTGGAGTTATTGTCTTGCCCCCCCTCCAGCGTACTATCTGAGCGGACATTCAGCGCGGCAGGTGGGGTGGTCACGGACAAGAGGACCCGTCTGTCCACAGACTCCGTGGACAGACTCACATTCATCAAAATGAATGAGTCCTGGATCGGCGGTGACTTTCTGGCACCCGCCGTCGGTTCAGGGCGCTGAATGGTCCCTTGTCAGTTAGCAATACCTCTCCTATCTCTTTATACCAGGGGTGTCAAACTCAATTTCATCGTGGTCCGCATCAGCATTATGGTTGCCCTCAAAAGGGCCGGTTATACAGTATCTGTAATATTATATGTCCAGCGCATCCCCTCCCCTTACATTAGATGTCAAAGGCCACCCCACCATCCTACCCCACCATCAGAAGTGGAGTTCCCCCTCTCCCTTACATCACAGTGCATCCCCCTTTCCTTATGCTGCTGCTGGGAAGAAGGTGGATATTTTTTATTTTTTTTTAAAAGCCTGTGGCGTGCAAAACACAACCCAAAAACTCCACCCGGTGCCACAGCTACTTAAGGCCTGTGTCATTCTGCTTTTCAAATGTAATCACCATGCTAATGCAATTTCAAGCTTTTGTAATTTTGGCACTATATGGGCTCCTACTGCTAATGCCAAAAGGCTGAGTGATTATGTACCGATATATTACTCATACTGGTGCTGTCACCTTTTGTCTGTGAGATTTGCCACTTTCTTACTACTGCTGGTGCTGCTGCCACCTCTTCCACGACCACGAGTGAAAAAAAACACTTAATTGTGTACTGGTACTACTATGCTGCTGCTGCTGCCAGTGCTCAGATACTTATGTGTCAAGTTCTTTGGCACTATATGCTAAAATTATCAATGCTGCTGCTCCTATGCTGCTGCCACCTCTTCCACGACCACGAGTGAAAAAAACACTTAATTGTGTACTGGTACTACTATGCTGCTGCTTCTGCCAGTGCTCAGATACTTATGTGTCAAGTTCTTTGGCACTATATGCTACAATTATCAATGCTGCTGCTGTCCTGCTGCCACCTCTTCCACAACCACGAGTGAAAAAACACTTTATTGTGTACTGTTACTACTTCTATACTGCTGCTGCTGCCAGTGCTCACTTACCTATGTGACAAGTTCTTTGCCACTGTATGCTACAGTTATCAATGCTGCTGCTGTGCTGCTGCCACCTCTTCCACGACCACGAGTGAAAAAAAACACTTAATAGTGTACTGTTACTACTACACTGCTGCTGCTGCCAGTGCTCACTTACCTATGTGACAAGTTCTTTGCCACTGTATGCTACAGTTATCAATGCTGCTGCTGTGCTGCTGCCACCTCTTCCACGACCACGAGTGAAAAAAACACTTTATTGTGTACTGTTACTACTACTATACTGCTGATGCTGCCAGTGCTCACTTACCTATGTGACAAGTTCTTTGGCACTATATGCTACAATTATCAATGTTGCTGCTGTGCTGCTGCCACCACCTCTTCCACGACCACGAGTGAAAAAAACACTTAGTTGTGTACTGGTACTACTACTATACTGCTGCTGCTGCCAGTGCTCACTTACCTATGTGTCAAGTTCTTTGGCACTAAATGCTACAATTATCAATGCTGCTGCTCCTATGCTGCTGCCACCTCTTCCACGACCACGAGTGAAAAAAACACTTTATTGTGTACTGTTACTACTACTATACTGCTGATGCTGCCAGTGCTCACTTACCTATGTGACAAGTTCTTTGCCACTGTATGCTACAGTTATCAATGCTGCTGCTGTGCTGCTGCCACCTCTTCCACGACCACGAGTGAAAAAAACACTTTATTGTGTACTGTTACTACTACTATACTGCTGATGCTGCCAGTGCTCACTTACCTATGTGACAAGTTCTTTGGCACTATATGCTACAATTATCAATGCTGCTGCTCCTATGCTGCTGCCACCTCTTCCACGACCACGAGTGAAAAAAACACTTTATTGTGTACTGTTACTACTACTATACTGCTGATGCTGCCAGTGCTCACTTACCTATGTGACAAGTTCTTTGGCACTGTATGCTACAGTTATCAATGCTGCTGCTGTGCTGCTGCCACCTCTTCCACGACCACGAGTGAAAAAAACACTTTATTGTGTACTGGTACTACTACTATACTGCTGATGCTGCCAGTGCTCATATACCTATGTGTCAAGTTCTTTGGCACTATATGCTACAATTATCAATGCTGCTGCTCCTATCCTGCTGCCACCTCTTCCACGACCACGAGTGAAAAAAACACTTTATTGTGTACTGTTACTACTACTATACTGCTGCTGCTGCTGCCATTGCTCATATACCTATGTGACAAGTTCTTTGCCACTGTATGCTACAGTTATCAATGCTGCTGCTGTGCTGCTGCCACCTCTTCCACGACCACGAGTGAAAAAAACACTTTATTGTGTACTGGTACTTCTACTATACTGCTGATGCTGCCAGTGCTCATATACCTATGTGTCAAGTTCTTTGGCACTGTATGCTACAGTTATCAATGCTGCTGCTGTGCTGCTGCCACCTCTTCCACGACCACGAGTGAAAAAAACACTTTATTGTGTACTGTTACTACTACTATACTGCTGATGCTGCCAGTGCTCACTTACCTATGTGACAAGTTTTTTGGCACTATATGCTACAATTATCAATGCTGCTGCTGTGCTGCTGCCACCTTTTCCACGACCACGAGTGAAAAAAACACTTTATTGTGTACTGTTACTACTACTATACTGCTGCTGCTGCTGCCATTGCTCATATACCTATGTGACAAGTTCTTTGCCACTGTATGCTACAGTTATCAATGCTGCTGCTGTGCTGCTGCCACCTCTTCCACGACCACAAGTGAAAAAAACACTTAATTGTGTACTGTTACTACTACACTGCTGCTGCTGCCAGTGCTCACTTACCTATGTGACAAGTTCTTTGCCACTGTATGCTACAGTTATCAATGCTGCTGCTGTGCTGCTGCCACCTCTTCCACGACCACGAGTGAAAAAAACACTTTATTGTGTACTGTTACTACTACTATACTGCTGATGCTGCCAGTGCTCACTTACCTATGTGACAAGTTCTTTGGCACTATATGCTACAATTATCAATGCTGCTGCTCCTATGCTGCTGCCACCTCTTCCACGACCACGAGTGAAAAAAACACTTAATTGTGTGCTGGTACTACTATGCTGCTGCTTCTGCCAGTGCTCAGATACTTATGTGTCAAGTTCTTTGGCACTATATGCTACAATTATCAATGCTGCTGCTCCTATGCTGCTGCCACCTCTTCCACGACCACGAGTGAAAAAAACACTTAATTGTGTACTGGTACTACTACACTGCTGCTGCTGCCAGTGCTCACTTACCTATGTGACAAGTTCTTTGGCACTATATGCTACAATTATCAATGCTGCTGCTGTCCTGCTGCCACCTCTTCCACGACCACGAGTGAAAAAAACACTTAATTGTGTACTGTTACTACTACTATACTGCTGATGCTGCCAGTGCTCATATACCTATGTGTCAAGTTCTTTGGCACTATATGCTACAATCATCAATGCTGCTGCTGTGCTGCTGCCACCTCTTCCACGACCACGAGTGAAATAACACTTAATTGTGTACTGGTACTACTACACTGCTGCTGCTGCCAGTGCTCACTTACCTATGTGACAAGTTCTTTGGCACTATATGCTACAATTATCAATGCTGCTGCTGTCCTGCTGCCACCTCTTCCACGACCACGAGTGAAAAAAACACTTAATTGTGTACTGTTACTACTACTATACTGCTGCTGCTGCTGCCATTGCTCATATACATATGTGTCAAGTTCTTTGGCACTATATGCTACAATTATCAATGCTGCTGCTATCCTGCTGCCACCTCTTCCACGACCACGAGTGAAAAAAACACTTTATTGTGTACTGTTACTACTACTATACTGCTGATGCTGCCAGTGCTCACTTACCTATGTGACAAGTTCTTTGGCACTGTATGCTACAGTTATCAATGCTGCTGCTGTGCTGCTGCCACCTCTTCCACGACCACGAGTGAAAAAAACACTTTATTGTGTACTGGTACTACTACTATACTGCTGATTCTGCCAGTGCTCATATACCTATGTGTCAAGTTCTTTGGCACTCTATGCTACAATCATCAATGCTGCTGCTGTGCTGCTGCCACCTCTTCCACGACCACGAGTGAAAAAACACTTTATTGTGTACTGGTACTACTACTATACTGCTGCTGCTGCTGCCATTGCTCATATACCTATGTGACAAGTTCTTTGCCACTGTATACTACAGTTATCAATGCTGCTGCTGTGCTGCTGCCACCTCTTCCACGACCACGAGTGAAAAAAACACTTAATTGTGTACTGTTACTACTACACTGCTGCTGCTGCCAGTGCTCACTTACCTATGTGACAAGTTCTTTGGCACTATATGCTACAATCATCAATGCTGCTGCTGTGCTGCTGCCACCTCTTCCACAACTATGAGTGAAAAAACAATTTATTGTGTACTGTTACTACTATACTGCTGCTCAGATACCTATGAGACAAGTTCTTTGCCACTATATACTACTATTACCACTACTGCTGGTGTCAAGTCTTGGCCAACTGTTTAGATACTATATATGACTATTACAACTACTGCTTGTAAATGTTGTGTGTGTGATTATTAGTTTATATTTGAATACTACTGCTGCTGCCTTCATGCTGGTTAATGCTTCATGACCTCTCTGGCACAGCGGATCCACCAACAGCCTCCGCTACAAGCTACCAGACCGGATCGTAACAGCAAGTGTGACTAAAACAATGAACTTTATGTTAAACCCTGGTTTGCGGCCTGTTGATGTTGATGTGGATGTTGATGTGTGAAGTTAGATGTGTTGAAAAACCTAACAATCTAAGTAAGAAAGGAAACATTTGACAAAAAAACTTTTTTTATTAAAATAAAACAAATAATCAAACATGATTCTTCATTTTCTTGTGGTCTTCTCCCATCAGAGCCAAAATGTCTCGTTGGCGTTGAAACAGCTGCTCATTTTGAGAAATTAAAAAATGCATCTTCCGTTCGTTTGCTTGTATTTTGGCTGTAATGTTTTCAAGTTCGGTTTTTCTGTCAACCATCTTTTTTAAAACTGTTAGGATAAAAGAAAAAAACATTTGGATTTCAAAGAGCGTTACAAAATCAATATAATATTTATGTTGCTTATTAAACAATCATTATCATGTCTATACAATTGTTATGTGTCTAGCACATATACTTGTATCATAAATACCATATTATTGTTGTGAAATCTGACGGGTAAGCTTTAAATGCTGTCCTTTTTTTTTCTACATCTTATTAGGTGGTCTTGCATAGCAAGATCACTTACTATTCTCTCACATATATATTATTATTCTTATAGCCAAATTTACCACCCTAACTCCTCCCACAGTTTTTACGCTACATAGACGAGTCATATATCAAAATGAGCAGATTGTTCCCGAATAGTGGACCATTACTTTGTGGAACGTTTCGCCAAATCGTTTGCGAAATATCGTTGTTATTATGGCAACATTTTCCCATAGAAATGAATGGTGAAGCTTACAGTGTGAGATTTTTAAAACTGAAAAATCATTACAAGATTTCAAAACTGCGACCACTCCCTCATTTTCAGGCCGACCTACACAAATCTTATATCAAAATGTTCAGCTGTCCCTGCTGCTACTGCACGTGTCGACGGCTAAGTGATCGGTCAAATGGTTTTCAGGATACAGACATTTGATTGCAAAACACGCCAGTCCATAGCAACCAGTCCATTGCAAACAGTTTTTGAGGGGGCTAATAGGATGGTGCAGTTTTGATGGGATAGGTTTTGATGGAGCAGTTTTTAATGGATCAATGGATAGACACATTGTTGCATCACATTTACATCTGCAGGGGCACCGTCTCCCGTCTGGAGTATTGGTGAAGGCAAGAACACGTCACACAATTTCCCTAGAAATATTACCATTTCTAGTTTTTGAAATGTTATTAATCTTTGTGCACATATTTACCCTCCTGACCGTAGGTCACAGGAAGAGTGTCATCCTCCTGCTCCTCTTCTCCTACACCACCAGAAGTTTGGGGGGGGGCGGGTTGCAGCTCCTCATCTTCCTCCTCCACAAGAGCTGTGGCTGACGAGTTGGAGGGCCCTGGATGCTCCTCATTACTCTCCTCCTCTGCATCCTCCTCCTGCTCCTCCTCCTCTACATCCTCCTCTGCGGCCTGTCGCCTTTTGCGTTTATGGCGCACAGATGGTAGAGCAACATCTATAATAACACAATGTCCATATATGTGAAAATGTTTTATAATAACATATGCAAATTCTGTGAACTCTGCTGTATTGTATATGAATACAAATAAATTTATATAGACAGTTAACCAATGGGACAATGTTATATTAAAGGGTCTTGCGGGCACTACAGGGGACTGAGTGTGAGCTGGGCTGCCACCATGGTAAAATGAACTGTTTTTGTCTCCTTTGTTTTGTTCAGACGATCTCATGTTAAAAAAAGGGCCTGATGGATCACACGGGATTACTATGACAAGCCCACGCCTAACACAGGAATTTAGTGGGAATTTATATATATAAAACTCAACGTGTGTGTGTGTGTGTGTGTGTATGTACAGTATGTATGTATGTACCAGCATCGCGTCCAAATGGCTAAAGATATTTACATGAAACTTGGCACACAGGTTACTTATATGTCAGCCACAAACATAGGATAGGTGGTTTAACCCTTACCCACCCCCATTTGCCATGGTCAGGGTTTTTCTTTAAAGTCCCATTCTACTCTATGGAAAATACATGTTACTTCATAACAGCTGTAGATATTTCGATAACACTTGGTCATATGTTACTTTTACGTCCACTTAAAGTATAGGATCGTTAATTTATCCCTTAACTACCCCCATTTGTGAGGGTTGGGGTTTTTGTTTAAAGTCCCATGCAAAGCAATGGGAAAAGTATGTTCCCACATAACTTCTGCGTTCCTGTCTGCTGTCCCATGTCTTTTTTCAACAGTACTATAAATACCTTGGCTGGTGGTGGTGATATATGTTACCACAACATGGCGTCTGGGTTAACAACATCTGCCCTTACATTAATTACATATGACCTTACATAACTGTCACCAAAGGAGCTGCGGTGGCTCAATGCGATTGGCACTGCGCTGACAAGCCATTCACCTCTGCAGCTAGGGGTTCGGATCCCGCTCTCGGCTACATGTGAATTGAGTTTGGTGGTCTCAGCCCGGCACCCGGTGGGAGTGCTATGCGAGGTAAGCCTGCGCTTAGTACGCCCACCCCCCTCCCACAAAAACCACCACACTTACACACGCACTCGAAATTGGTTTAACATGCACGCACTCTGACCACGCGGTCTCTAAAAAGAGAGGCGAAGGACTAACGGGGCTGGTTGAGCGGGCAAATACTCTCACTCCCTTATAGGGAGTCCCTCTGCCCCGTTGAGGTTCAAAGCCACCCGGGGCATGGAGAAAGGTGGCAGATTGCCTCTGGGGGAGGCCTGCCTACTCCCAACTCCTGCAGTCCGGCTCCTCTCTCGAGTACATGCACAAAATACACTTTAGAAAAAAAAAATACATAACTGTCACCAATAACTTACCTGGATGATATTCCTCCCTTATACGCTTTACCTGGTCCATGTGGCGCCTCTTCAGGTCGGACCATTTTTTAATACGGCTAAGCGGTCATGTGTGCTGCCATATTGCTCGTGTAACTCCTGAATTATGGAGCTGATCATTTTATTTTTTTCTGCATGCGTCCGCTCCTCATCATAGCCCTTTTGCAGGAACCTCTGCAAGATGAAGAACAAAGTATATTACAATACTTTTGTTTAAACCCTTATGGATATATGACGGAAATCTATGGTATTCAACAATTGGAAGCATTCTCGCCTTATTAATCAATGACAGTTAATGGCTGTCCGGTAATACTGGGGAGTTGTTTTGCAACAGATGTAGGCTCCGTTTAGTAAACAGTGCCGTACCAGATGTTTTTTTTTGTTGTGGAGGGTGGCTATGTAGGGGTACGTGTATATGTTTTGTTTTTTAATTTATATTTAGTGTGGTGGCGTGTTTGTAAGGTACAGTCAGAGGGGCGTGGGGTTCACAGTAGTTTCCCGCTGAGGGTTTGAGCTGCAGCGCCAAATTTGCTTCAGCTAGAAGCACACTGTAAGTCCCAGCCCATGTGAATGTACCCTGTACATTCACATTGGGGAAGAGAGGGGGGGGGGTTATTGCAGCCAGTTGCATGCAGGGAGTTATACTTTTGCAACAGCTGGAGGCAGAATGGTTGCAAAACACTGCGCGTTTGTTACCTAACTCAGGGTTTCAAGACCAGTCCACCTCCAGCTGTTGCAAAACTACTACTACCATCAGCCATGGTCTGTCAGTGCATGGTAAGAATTTTACTTTTGCTGCATCTAGGGTGCCACAGTTTAGAGACCCGTGTATAGTGGTCTGAAAAATGTGGGCCTGCAGAACTTGCAAAACTAGAAGTGCCAGCATGCCCAGTAGGGTTGCCACCTGTCCGGTTTTCACCCGGACAGTCCGGGTTTGGACACATGTGCACGATTTTGAAGCCATCTGAAACCCGGGCACATTTAAAAATGGGGAGGTCGAGTTGTATGCTAATAAAAGGGGGGCCCTGGGGGAGGTCGATGCATGCTGATATAAAGGGGGGCCCTGGAGGAGGTCTGGTCTACGCATGCTGCCAGTGGCGGCTGGTGCCATGCCATGAAACCGCAGCCACCGTGCCATCAAAACGCAGCCACTGTGCCATGCCATCAAAACTCAGCAACCGTGCCATCAAAACGCAACCACTGTGCCATCCCATAAAACGCAGCCACCATGCTATCAAAACGCAGCCACCATGCCATAAAAATTCAGCCACTGTGCCATCCCATCAAACGCAGTCACTGTGCCATCAAACGCAACCACTGTGCCATGCCATCAAAACGCAGCTACCATGCCATCACAACGCAGCCACTGTGCCATGCCATCAAAACTCAGCAGCCGTGCCATCAAAATGCAACCACTGTGCCATTCCATAAAACGCAGCCACCATGCTATCAAAACGCAGCCACCATGCCATAAAAATTCAGCCACTGTGCCATCCCATCAAACGCAGTCACTGTGCCATCAAACGCAACCACTGTGCCATGCCATCAAAACGCAGCCACCATGCCATCACAACGCAGCAACCATGCCATCAAAATGCAGCCACTGTGCCATGCCATCAAAACGCAGCCACCATGCCATCACAACGCAGCAACCATGCCATCAAAATGCAGCCACTGTGCCATGCCATCAAAACGCAGCCACCATGCCATCAAAACGCAGCCACTGTGCCATGCCATCAAAACGCAGCCACTGTGCCATGCCATCAAAACGCAGCCACCGTGCCATCAAAACACAGCCACCGTGCCATCAAAACGCAGCCACTGTGCCATGCCATCAAAACGCAGCCACCGTGCCATCAAAACACAGCCACCGCGCCATCAAAACACAGCCACTGTGCCATGCCATCAATTTTCAACACTATGCCATCAAATGCAGCCACTGTGCCCCCAATTGTCGACACCGTGCCCAGTACCCCCCTGGCACTTACATTTCTGGCTTCTATGTCCCTCGATGTCCCTCGTCCTGCCCTCGATGACGCTTCAGCCAATCAGGTTACCTGATTGGCTGAGACGCCTGTCAGTCTTATCCTCAGAACGCACGGTCGGTACCTCCCGAGGATAAGCTACAAAAAAATTGACGTGCGTCGCTAAAGTGTTCGGGTTTGGCTTGACGAAAAGGTGGCAACCCTAATGCCCAGGCATGCTGGAAGTTGTAGTTCTGCAACATCTAAAGGGCAATATGTATTCGAACGTCCTTGGGCCTTAAGGACCCTGAAGTCAGGACGTTCGCATACGTACTATGTCCACAACATGTTAAATTAATTATGCTAAATAGCAAGGAAAGTGCATAAATACACATTTACCAACCAGGGTGTCTGCAGCTGTGCAGGCATGCTGGTAGTTGTAGTTTTGCAACAGCAGAAGACACAATGTTTGGGAAATACTAATATCTGAACTTATATACTAACTTTTAAACTAGTCTAAAATGCAGTTAAAGCTAAGGAAATAACAGTGGTGAAAATACTTACACTAATCAGCATATTTTCCTCACTGGGTGTAAAATTGCTTCCCACCATATTCACTCCCAAGGATTAGGCAAGTAGGCAGCACAAAATTGCGAAAACGAGCTGTCAGGTAACTGGCACGGATCCAGGAAATGGTCGCGTGTTGGTCGCGTGTTGTTCTCGCGTTTGCGCATGCGCGAACGAGAATCGCAATAACCGCAATAACAATCGCAACCACAATCGCAACATGAAATCGCAACCCCAATCGCAATCGCATTAGCGAAAAATCGCAATATTGTTTATTCGCTAAAATATCACGAATATTCGATTTTAGCGAATATTTCTCGAATATTCTACTATATATTCGTGATATATCGCGAAATCGAATATGGGGTATTCCGCTCAACACTATTCAGGAGGCCAAAGGTGCGCTCCACCACTGCACGTGTTTGGGCGTGGGCTTGATTGTATCTTTCTTCTCCTGGGGTTTGGGGGTTCCGGAAAGGAGTCATGAGATGGGGTCCCAGTGAATATGCAGAGTCACCTGTAAGGGAAAAGACAGGAGGATGTTAGTCATGCATGTGCCCCTTGTGATGTGTGCATCATGGGGGGGGGTACAGTCATGCCTGCCACCCATGTCACTCACCAACCAGCCAGGTGTCCCCATACACGTTCTGTTCGAATTCCATTCGGATGGGGCTCTGATTGTATATGTAGCTGTCATGGCTGGACCCTGGGTGTTTGGCACGGACGTGCCATATGAGGCCTTGGGCATCGACTATAACCTGTACGTTGATGGAATGCCAATGCTTCTGATTGCGGTATATGTGCTCTGTCTCCTGGGGGGGGGGGCTGGAGTGCCACATGTGTGCAATCAATGGCCCCCACGGTGCGTGGGAATCTGGCAATTCTGTAGAAATCTGTCATTGCCTTCAGCCGCAGGTCCTCAGTGGTGGGTTTGATGATTTGGTTGGCCATGCGTCTGAGGATTGCAGGGACAACCTGGTGCACACATCTGCTCATGGAGGATTGTGACATCCCAGCCACCACTCCACTTGTTCTTTGAAAAGAGCCACTGGCAAGGAAATGGAGTGTTGCCATGACCTTGACCAGTGGCTGCACTGCATGTGAGCGGTGTGTTCGGCTGGTGATGTCCTCCTGCAAGGTAATGGTTAATTCCAGGATGGCATGAGGGGTGAATCTGAAGATGCGATACACCTCAGAATCACTCATGCCAAAGAGGTCTATGCGTGTGCGGTATATCCTCTCCCGTGCCATCCTCCATGCCCTCCTCCTTCTTTGCTCATCTAAAGTCAGTAGTATAGCTATGCACGACGATGCCCCTGGCATGTTGGCATACAGATTGTTGTGCAACACGTGTGACTGCTGAGCTCATCACTAACAGTGTTGCTTTATCTAACATGTAGACGTTTTTTCTCTTTTTAGACCAGCTTTTATATGGTCTAATTTTAGACAGGACATTTTGCTGTTGCGCACACTGCGTAGCCTGCGCTGCCCCAACGTTCTTTTGTGGATCCCCGTAAGTCCCTCATTAGCATATTTGACTAGCAGATCAATGGTCTGTCTAGCACAGTTTTGTGCGGACGGATGCGCCTGTCTAACGAAATTTTGCTGTACAAAAAAAAAGTAGATTTCTTGCGTATCTCGTTTTGGGGATGCCATGCATCGAAACGCACGCGCACATTTAGACTTACGCTGGCATAATCGCTCTGTGAATCTGGGCCAACATTTTTGTTCTATAGGTTTTAAAACATACTGTAATTTATTTAACAATTATTCAGGAAAATTCTCAGTTACTAAAGTGAAGCTGTAAATGGAGCTCATTAATCTAAAGAAAATTGAATTATATGTCGGTGCATAATAATACAATTTTATTATGTTTGCATCTTTCTGTGTCTGAATAAGTTACTTACAGCCATTCATCATTTCTTAGCTACAGAATTATGGTATGTACCTTAAATCTGAATATCATGTTAAATGATAATAAAACAAATGTTTTCATTTACAGTACATATTTATTTCTTCTGATAAAAAAAGAAACCTATACATTTGTTTGTGTCAAATTACCAACGAATGGCACCCATTTTTATTTTTTTATTTTATACATTTGTTTATTACTAAAGTAGATATCCACAAATTGATACTCAACTGCTAAAATAACAAATAAGTCCTATGTATACCCTATGTAAAAAATAGGTTAGGTTTCCTTTGGCTTAATTAAAAAGAAGCAGCAATTAGTGGAAATGATTAGAGTTCAACAGGTACAAACATTACAATTAAACTGGCTTAATTTTCTCCACAAATTGGAAGGTAAATTTCGTGGGATGACTGTATGTCCGATTATCTGATCATTAACCACATAAGACCCCGACCATTTGGCTGGCCAAAAACCAGGCCACTTTTTGTGATTCGGCACTGCGTTGTTTTAACTGACATTTGCACGATCGTGCAATGAGGCTCCCAAACAAAATAGACATCCTTTTTCACCACAAATAGAGCTTTCTTTTGGCGGTATTTGATCACTTCTGCATTTTTTATTTTTTGCGCTATAAAAAAAATAGAGCGCCAATTTTGAAAAAAATGCAATAATTTTTTTTTTTTTTTTTCCATAATAAATTTTATTGGTGAACAGGGTAAGGTTTACATTACATTTGAACGGTTGAACAAGGAGTCTGAGATTGAACAGCAGATCTTACAGTAGAAACAAACAGAACCAGCATTCATTCAGGAATACAAAAAAGAAAATACAACATTTGTCGATGTAATAAACAATTTTCGGGACGTGAGCAAAACTTTTGACAGGTTAAATGAATATCTATGTTTCCAACGGTAATCATGTGTACGTAGCATTACATACAGGTGAAAATTGCGGGTGAGGGCAGGGGTGGGCCAGTCCAAGAAGAACTGGCCAACTTTGCGCAACTATTACCTTTGAATAATTCAGATGTTAAGGCTGGTCAGCTGCTGGTACTGATTGGAAAAACTGTAGTAGGGGAAGTGGTTGAGTTCGACTGGGGACTCCTCAAGGGGAGGGGGGGGAGGGATGGGCGTGGGTGAGGGATAGGAAGGGGGAGAGGAGAGGAGGATGAAAGGTCATAGTAAGGGAGGAAGGGGGAGTAGAGAGAAAAAAAAATAAAAAAGGGAAAGGAAAAAGGAGAAAACGTATAAAGGTCATATGTAGAGAGCATTTGAGTGAGCAGAGATCCATACGTAGGATCAAGGGGATGGAGGGGTGAGTGGAGTGGGGCAGGCCAGGGGAGGGGGATACCTCCCAGTCTCCGCCACCGGATCCTAGGTGCTGGGTTATGGTGAATACAAAAGGTTTTATGTCTTAAAGCTAACTGATTATCTGTCTATCGGAATGTGACAAGAAATATCCTCCCTCAGTCTTCCCTTGAGTAGGGGAGGGAGGCTAGGTGTTGCATATTTTGCTTGGGTTAGAGTGTAGAAAGTCATTGTACAAGTACCAGGGGTTTCAATCGTCTGGAGGTGGATGGTGTCCATTTGTTTGTGTCATCAACAGTTTATAGTTGTCTGTGGTGCGGAAGTGGGTCCAGCAGGCCCATGTGTGGGAGAATTTGGTTGGACGATCTTTGGCTATAGAGATTAACTCTTCCATTTCTGCGATTTTTTCAACACGTTTCAGCCATTCGGGAATGGTTGGGACATGTGCCGTTCCCCAATGTAATGGGATGCACAGCTTGGCGGCGTTTAATAAGGGTGGAATTAGCGTTTTGCAGTAATGCTGAGCTGGCATGTCTGAGTGGTGTAGAAGAAGCTGTGCTGCGGTGTGTTCTAAAGTGTATGTAGAGATTTGTGATGTCGTTTCTCGAACTTGAGTCCAGAACGGCTGGATTAGGGGGCAGGACCACCAGATGTGTTCTAGAGTACCTGTGCCATTGGAACATCTCCAGCATTTGTCCGAAAGGGCTGGGTTATATTTGTTGAGGATGACCGGTGTTCTGTACCAGCGTGTCAAGATTTTATAGTTGTTTTCCTGTGTCGAGACATTGAAAGAGCCTTTATGGGCTATTGTAGATATGCGTTCCCATTGTGCTTCTGTGATTTCTATCTGTAGGTCTCTTTCCCAGCTTACGCAAGCTTTGTTAGTCTTAAGTATGCTATCTGAGGAGAGTATATCATGAATGTTAGATATCATGTGTTGCTGTGGTGCAGATTGGGAGCATAGCTGTTCAAATGTCGTGAGACGACGAGAGACAGAGGATGTGTGGTCAGCTTCTTTCAGGAAATGTCTGATCTGAAAGTATGTCCAGAGAGGAAAAGCAGCATTTTCCGTGTTGACTGGTAGCGCAGAGCGGTCTAGGAAAGTACCCAAGTGGTAGAAGTGATGTGCTAAGACTTCTGAGCGTTGCCAGGTGTCTGCCAGGAAATTTGTGGACATACCAGGTGGAAATTCTGGGTTGAGCTTTACTGAGGTAAGGGGCCCCGGAGTAGAGGAAATATGTAGCTTTCGGCAGGCTTCCTTAAAGCACCAGAGTGTTGGGGCAATGAGAGGGTGGTCATTTAGACTCCTCGGGGTGTGTTTGTGTGAGGTCCAAGGTACGGATCGTAGTGGCAGGGGGGAGAATGTGTGTTCAAGAGAGACCCAATCTTTGCTGTGGCTATGGATTGACCAGTCTACAATTCTAGCGAGGTGGCACGCCCAATAGTATCTCTTGAGGTCTGGCAGCCCAATGCCACCCTTCGTTTTCGGTTTCGTTAGTAGTTCGTAGGCTACTCTAGGTCTTTTCTGTCTCCATAAGAATTTAGTGCAAAGTCGTTTGTAAGTGAGAAAAAAGGAAGGGGGGAGTTTAATGGGCAGGGCCTGTAAGATATACAGGATGCGGGGGAGTACATTCATTTTTAGAATCGCTGCTCTTCCAAACCATGAGAAATGTGGTTTATTCCATTTACTTAGGTCATTTGTGATGGTTTTGAGGATGGGTAGATAATTTTTGGAGAATAAGTCTGAAAATCTAGTTGTGAGATATATCCCTAGATATTTAATCTGATCATGTTTCCATTCAAAGGGGAAATTGTTTTTACACTGCAGAACCGCTCCCTGTGAGAGGGAGATATTTAGAGCTTGGGATTTAGCAAAGTTTATCTTAAAATTGGAAATTACTTGGAATGACTTCAGTTCTTTCAAAAGATTTGGAATGGACGTGTGGGGATCTTTTAGGAAGAGCAGTATGTCGTCTGCGAAGGCGGCTATTTTGTAGGTTTGGTCTGCGATATGAAAACCCCCGATATTGTCATTTGATCTAAGACCCTGGAGGAAGGGTTCAAGGGTTAGGACGAATAAAATTGGGGAGAGTGGGCATCCTTGTCTTGTCCCGTTGCTAATAGTGAAGGCGTTCGACAGGTGGCCGTTTACTCGGACCCTGGCAGTTGGGGTAGTATATAGGGCCATTATGGCAAGGAGCATTCGATCAGGGAGGCCAATATGCTTCAGGACTGCTTCCAAATAATCCCATGCCAGCCTGTCGAACGCCTTCTCTGCGTCTAATGACAGAAAAAAACCTTCTTGTTTATGTGTCGTAATCCAGTGGTGTATATTCAGGGCCTTGATTGTGTTATCCCTGGCTTCTCTACCAGGGATAAATCCGACCTGGTCTTTCCCTATCAGGGATGGCAGGAGGGGTGCCAGACGTGTGGCCAAGATCTTGGCGTATAGCTTAATGTCTACATTTAATAAAGAGATTGGTCTATAGTTACTAACTGATGTGGGGTCCTTCTCTTCTTTCGGAATTACGGTGATATGGGCTTCTAGCATTCTATTAAAGGGGAGGGTGGGGGAAGTTAGGGAATTGAAAGTCTTAACAATGTGTGGGGATATAACGTCTGTAAAGGTCTTATAATATGCAGCTGTAAGCCCATCAGGGCCCGGACTTTTGCCATTTTTAAGCGATTTGATTGCCAGTTTTAATTCTTCTTCCGAGATGGGGTGTTCTAGTTTGTGTGCCTCATCACTGTTTAAGCGTTTGTGGCAGAACTTGTCAAGGAAAGACTCGATTAAAGTATGACGGGCTTCAAGGTTCTTATTATTTGTCACCTGTATAGGGAGATTATATAAGTTTGAGTAGTAGGACTCGAATTGCGCTGCTATGTCCGTCGGTGTAATGAGGGCTTTTCCCTGAGGGTCTCTGATAGTGTGGATAGTAGCCTGGGCTTTTTTGGTTTGGAGAGCTTTCGCTAAGTATTTTCCGCATTTATTGCCGAATTCGTAGAAGAGCTTTTGATGCAAGACAAATTTGCGTCTCGTTTTGCGATTCAGCTCTTCACGTAGGAGTTTCCTAATTTGGGTGAGTTCATGGTAAGTCTGTTGCGCTCGGGAATGTTTGTGGGTAAGTTCAAGGGCTTTGATCTTGTCGAGTAAGTCTGTAATTACACGTTGTTGGGTTTTTCGCCGGGCTGCCTTAAGGGCAATGAATTTTCCCCTGACTACACATTTGTGGGCTTCCCATTGGGTGAGTGGGGCTGTCTCGGATGTGTCATTTTCTACAAAGAATGTACGTATGCAGTTACGCATGTCCTCGACCGCCTCTTCTGAGGTAAGTAAGGTCGAGTCAAGGCGCCAGATACTCTTGGGGGAGCGTTCCTCAGGGAAGGTCAGGGTCATCGTAATCGGATGGTGATCTGATAGTGTCATTGGTTCGATGGTGGCAGCGGAGAGAAAGGGGATGTCATTCTGGGATAGGAACAGGTAATCAATTCTGGAGTATTTGTTATGGGGGGCTGAAAAAAAGGTAAAATCTTTTACGTCAGGGTGCAGAGCGCGCCAGGTGTCATGTAAGAGAAGATCTTGGATCTGTAGCTTAATTTGTTTAAGTGCTTTGTATGGTAGGGAGGTTGCTCCCGAGGAGGTGTCCAGAATTGGGAATAGCGCAACATTGAAGTCTCCCCCTAGAATGGTCAATCCGGACTGAAATTCTGAGAGCAGGCTCGAGATAGATCTGAAGAAGCTTACTTGAGCAGTATTGGGGCTGTAAATGTTAGCTAGGGTAACAGGTCTCCCTTGGATACGGCCCTTGAGGAAGACATATCTTCCCTCTGTGTCTATGAGTGAGTCTATGGGTTGCCAGTCAAGGTTTTTGGAGAGTAAAATTGAGACCCCTTTGGTTTTGGCAAGAGGGTTAGTGGCATGGTATGCTGTTGGGAATAGATGGTTGGTAAGCTTTGGGATTTTGGTTGTGCGAAAGTGTGTTTCTTGTAGGAACACAACGTTCGCTTTCATTTTGGCCATCAGATCAAGAGTTTGGCTACGTTTCTCCGGAACGTTGAGGCCCTTTGTGTTTAGTGATATTATTTTAAGCATAGGGATCCTTTTTTGTGTGGAGCATATGTGTGACATGGTGAGACGAATGTGTGGTTATGTGTGTAGCAGAGGATAGTCAAATGAGAGGCGGATGTTCCTTTGTGTAGGAATACGAATACTGAGGGAGGGGTAAAGTCTAGGATCGCTTTGTGTTAGAAAGGAGGCGGCGGAGGCGGAGACTGTGAGGTAGCGGGAGGGAAGAGGAGAGGAGGTGGGAGTGTAGTGGAGAAGGGGAGAGAGGTAGGGGAGGGGGAGAAGGAGAAAGGAGGGGGAAGAGAAGGGGAAATAGAGCAGATGGAGAAAGAAAGAAAGAAGGAAAGAAAGAAAGAAAGAAGGAAAAGACAGAAAGAAAGAAAGAAAGAAAGAAAGAAAGAAAGAAAGAAAGAAAGAAAGAAAGAAAGAAGGAGAGAAAGAAAGAAAGAAAGGAAAGAAAGAAAGAAAGAAGGAGAGAAAGAAAGAAAGAAAGAAAGAAAGAAAGAAAGAAAGAAAAAGGGAAGAAAGAGAAAGAGAAGGAAAGGAAGAGAAAAGGAAAGAGAGAAAAAAGAGTAGGCTAGGGAATAAGAGTCAACAAAATGTACAAGTTACCGGAGTTGGGGAGGTGACAGGTGACCTCCCCCACTATATGGAAGTGTCCGGTAGGGTGCGACAGGAGCAAGTACGTCCCTGTCTCGTGGAGTGGTGGTATGAACCGGTGTAGAACGGTCAAGAGTCAGTATCTCTCGTCCACAGGAGATTTATGTTGCAGGGTATATGGATGAGCCAATAAGCGTAGCAATACTTAAGATGGCTGCGTATCTAGACTCCGGGAAGTCAAGCATTAAGAAATATGTGAGGTCAATCAGCATGCAGGTTAGGCAGGTATAAACATTCCAACAGCATAAGATCAAAAAAAAAATAAAAATAAAAAAGAATGAGAAAAAAAAAAAAAAACAATAAAAAAATATAACAAAAACATAACATCTAGTAGTGTGATAGAGCCCATAATGATAACATGAGTTCTTCTTCACCTAGTGTTTGATACCCGAATCAGGGAAGAGGGGCACCTATAACCACAAGGTCTAACAGCATATCATTCCACTTGAATAGAAAACAAAAATAACAACAACAAAAACAGCAAAGACAGAATCTAAATATAACTGAACCTGTATCAGAGAGCAGCATCTCCCGCGTGATTGTACCTGGTCTGGTAACATCTAAAATCGTGTCAGATCGGTTATCTAAGGTGAGCCAGCATAGGCCGGACCTAGAGTGACAGAAAATTAAATGCGGTTAAAGCTCCAACCGATACAGGGAGACAGCTTCCCGCAGTTCCCGTTTTTGGGTTGGCAGGAGTAAACATCTATTGCTTGGGAGTGATCGATATGGACGCTTTGACAATCACCAAGAAGAATTTTTGCCCTCTGATACAGTTTAACCTGAAATTAACTTTCCCCCTTGCCTCCCCCCACCCCCCAGGTGAGGTTTTCAAGAGAGAGCCAGAGTCGTGCCGAGGAGTCAATATTGAAGGGTTAGACCTTTTGTTCAATTAGGGGGCATATGTAAGTAGTAGTAAGGCACTTCAAGTTCGGCTGGGACAAAGGCCAGAGAAGTAAGTTAGGTCCGTGGCCCTCTGCATGAGGGGAATTTGGTTTTTGGCAACACCCCCCCTTTATGGTGACATACATAACAGCAGAGAACAGAGAACAGTAGCAGTCTCTGGGTCTTAAATCTAGACAGGCCTAGTGCCAGCAACCAGAGGGGCCTGAATGTGGAAGACCTTTAGGAGCAAGGTGTAATGGAGGCTAGCTGGGATGGGGTGGGGAAGGGAAAGATCAGATGGCTATGGAGGGGGACAAGGGGAGCCATCAAGCTTCAAGGGCGGGTCGGTTGGAGACCTGGGGCATTTCTCCAAGGGAGCAAAAGACTTACGGATCCTGAGAGGTTGTAGTCAATAGATCCGACTCGTAATGCCGGGGATTGTAGAGCAGGGCAGTCATGGATATCTGAGGCTGGTATATATTGGGGAGAAAAGGGGCGAGTTGTCGTTCAATGTACCCACAAGAGTATGTCTTCAAGGTGTAAAGGAGGGCATGGAGATCATCAGCTCCTCAGGCTGGTCGCGGCGAGCTCTCCTGTGAGCTGGTGATGCTGTTGGGCTGTCTTGAGGGGCAATCTGGGGGTCCGAGATGTCGGGTTCCCTTGGCGAGTTGTGTCTGCGGCGACCTAGTTGAAAGTCATCACGGACTGGGATAGTATCAGTGGAGGTAGATCTTCTCATATGTGGCGGGTGAAGAGTGGTGTACCAATCCGGGACGTCAATGCGGGGAAGGTGCAGTGTTTGAAAGAAGGCAGGCAAATCTTCCGGCAGGCGCAGGTTAGCTGTGCGACCTTGAGAGGAGGCAGAGAGGCAGAAGGGGAACTTCCACCGATATTGGATACCTTTAGAGCGTAGGAGGTCCAGAAGGGGACGCAGGTTTCTCCTATTCTGGAGCGTAATAGGCGATAGGTCTTGGAACAATTTAATTTCTGCTCCCATATATGATAGGGAGCGACGGTCTCTGGCCCTGTGTAGAATTTCTTCTTTCAGTTTAAAGTTTACGAGACATCCAATCACATCCCTGGGGGGATCGGTCTCTCTGCTCCTAGGCTTTAGAGCTCTGTGCAAGCGTTCAAACTCAATAGGTGTTTCAGGGGGTCTGCCAAGAAGATCATTGAAGATGGCGACAGTGACTCTAGTAACTTGAGCATTTTCAACAGATTCAGGGATTCCTCTTACACGAATATTATGGCGACGCCCCCTGTTGTCCAGGTCCTCTAAGTGCCTTTGGATGTCCCTGAGTTGCCTATCATTAGAGTGGGAAGAGGCCTGCAGTTGCTGGATGGCAGTGTCATGGCGGGCAGTTGCTTCCTCCACGTCATCCAGCCTCACTGTCATTGCCTGCACATCTCTCCTAAGTTCCGTTATGGCAGAGAACAGTGTGGCTTTGATATCTTCTGCCACTGAACGGAGATCTTGCATGCACAGGGGCTGTGGGGCATCAGCAGTGGTGGACATGGCTTGGGGCTGGATGTGTCTCCTACCCGTCGGGCTGAGGCTGGAGGAACGTGCGGCGCTCGAGTAGGCCCGATTTGAAGCCGGGGCCTCGCGTACTTGGGTCCGGAAGATGTCCGGGATTAGTCGTCCGTTTTGCACTCCGGTTCCTCTGGGAGAGCGGGACCTGGTTGGGGAGGCGTTCTTGGAGGTTTTCCCCATTTAGCAGCGGCGGATGGCTCGGCTAGCAGCTCCGATTATCTCCTGTGGACGGGAGCTCGGGAATCAGGCGGCCATTCAGGTCCGGTGCCAAGCCACGCCCCCAATAATTTTTACTTTTTGCTAAAATAAATATCCCCCAAATATATATATATAAAAAAAATGTTTTTCCTCAGTTGAGGCCGATACGTATTCTTCTACATATTTTTGGTAAAAAAAATTGCAATAAGCGTTTATTGATTGGTTTGCGCAAAAGTTATAGCGTCTACAAAATAGGAGAGAATTAAAAAAATATATATTGCATTTTATTACTAGTAATGGCAGCTATCTGAGATTTTTGTCAGGACTGCAAAATTACGACAGACACATCGGACACTTTTGACACATTTTTGGGACCATTCACATTTATACAGCGAAAAGTGCTATAAATGTGCACTGATTACTGTATAAATGTGACTGGCAGGGAAGGGGTTAACACTAGGGGGTGATCAAGGGGTTAAATGTGTGCCCTGATAGGTGATTCTTATTGTGGGGGGAGGGTGACTGACTGGGGGAGTTGTACACGAGACACACTGTGAGGTTGGTGGTTCAACTGTGCCCGGGCTATTGAACTTCTGGATGTATGGAGACTCTCTGATGCATCGGTTAGTCAAGACACACGCAGGGATATGGTGAATCGAAACTAGACTTTTATTCCTTGTGTGCACTGCACTTATTCAAAACATACAAGAAAAGGAACGCCCTTGGTTCAGCCAATCGTAGTAAAGTAATTTGTTTATACAAGTAATACAGTACGTCACAATTATACAACATTCCTGAGCGTGTAACCAACAAAGACTTGTTCTACCGCATGCCCTATCTTGTTATGCAAGATGTACTTGTTCTATTGCACATACACAATAACATATTGCAAGGCTGTTTCTAGCTTCTGTGTAATTAATCCCAACGGTTCTGGGTTAAAGGATACATCTCTACAAGCATTAATATTATGGGGGAACTCTAGCAAGCCTTACAATGCAATGATATTATGGGGGAACTCTAGCAAGCCTTACAATCCCTCCTTTGATCGTGTAGTCACTAGCCTACGCTAATCACTCATTATACCATTTCTGCTCTATGGTCAACATTGCCATGCTGACATTCTCACCCCTTTTCACATGGGGGTTTGTCATTTTACCAATAACGCAAAGGATTATTTTAGCAATTTGATATATAACAAAAGCTGAAAAACAATATCATTATAATAATCATCACAATATCTTTTTTTTTTTTAAAGTGTAATTTTGTGCGTGAACTCGAGAGAGAGGAGCCAGACTGCGGGAGTTGGGAGTAGGCAGACCCTCCCCCCGGAGGCAATCGCCATCCTTCTCCATGCCCCTGGTGGCAATGGCGGGTGTGAAGGGGGGCCTCCCACTCACCCCGCCCTACCTGCTCCTCTTGGGAGCCCAACTGGGGCCCAACGGGACCCCAATGGGGCAGAGGGACTCCCCCTATGAGGGAGTGAGGGGGCCTAGCCCACCCAGCCAGCCCCGTAGGTCCTTCGCCTCTCTTTATTTTAAGAGACCGCATGGCCAAAGTGCATGTGTTTTAAACCAATTTTGTGTGCGTGCAAGTGTGGTGGTTTTTGTGGGGGGGGTGGGCGTACTAAGCACAGGCGTACCTTGCATAGCACACCCACCGGGAGCCGGGCTGAGACCACCAAACTCAATTCACATGTAGCCGAGACCGGGATCCGAACCCTTGGCTGCAGAGGTGAATGGCTTGTCAGCGCAGTGCCAATCACGTTGAGCCACCACAGCTAATCATCACAATATCTTTTAACCCGGAGAAGATTCCTTTTAAGCCAAAATCTCCTCCACCAAATGGGCTCCATGTTTTAGCAACATCCCTTGCATCCTGTCGTAATTTATTTACTTCCTTTCTATGTTGCGCGATTATATCATAATAATCAGGCACCTCAAAAGATGTGTTATTGATCCATGTGCACCACTCATAGTCCTCAATGACCTCACACAGGCCCGTGAATGCAGCACTCATGGATTCTATGGCTAACTCATGTAATTATAATTTAATTTAGTAATATCATCAGAATTTGTTTCCATTATTTCATCAATGATTCCAGTGTAATTATTTAACCTTTTCATTAAGTCAATTCCCCACCCGCTCCATGAGGAAAAACATGCCTATGCCATATCCCTTTCAAAAAATAATTCCCTTTTATTGCAATGTTTGAGGGGGTACCTAGGATGCATACTAGCTTTAAGGATATGTCTTTCCATGTTACCACCTACTATGCCCATGATGGGAACTAAAGATGTGAGATAACACCATGCTTAAGGTTCAGTGGGAATCCAGGGATGACAGGTTTTCCCACAACAGATGTAGATACTGTTTCCTAAAGCTAAGGGTCGTTTGTTGAATATTGTCATTGTTTCATCAGAAAAACTGGAGAAAGTTAGACTTGATAATAACTTTCCTACTGGGGAAGTGGAACTTGAGTTAAGAAAATTCATCAGAGTGGTGTTAACAGCAGATTCTGAAGTGTGAAAAGGAGAGCTTGTACTTGAAGTCATTGAGAAGTTAACTTTGGCTTCAACCCCCTTTGTGGAGTTTCCTAGCCTAAAACACCAGTCTGGGGAATGACTCCTACCAATTGTTTGGAAAGTAAGGGTGTTATTTGGAAACATTGTTGTGATATTTTTAAGGATCACAGAAGGTGTGCCATTCAATAGGGGGGTAAAATTTAGGGGTACTGCCATTAGGGGAATTCTGGATGGAGTTTAGTACATATTTAACATTTGTCATATCCTGATTTCTTAGCATAAGCATACTCAAATTTCAGTAACAACATTTTATTTGACTCTCTCTTTGGTCTGTCTAAGTCCTTTCCTGCAGGTATATGCCTCATTACTTTGCATCTATTTGTGAGCCAACAACAACAAAAAAATGTTATAAGGAGAATCAGGCATGTTGTGATTATTGCTATACAGAATATTTTACTATTCAAGCTGTTGTCTGTGGTCAGGTGGGGGATTTGAAAGTGGTAAGTGGTTTGGGACCGAAACGGGGGGCAAATTGTGGCCAGTCTTTGACAATGTTCAAGGTAGTTGCACTGTGACCTGTTCCAATCCTTGGATCAAGTCCTCCAGTTGTGCAGCTTGTTGATCCCTCTTTTTCTGCTCTTCTGTCAGTGCCTCCGGAGTTGGAAGTGATAGGGGGGTCTTCTTTATCTGGGATGCATTAATCCATTGTGGTCCCTGGGAAGTAAGTACAGCAGTTCTGGAGACTTTTTCTACTTCATGTAGGCCGGTGTAAATGGGTCCTTTATGTTTTCTCACTGCGAGTTGTTTTATTATGACTCTGTCTCCCGCTATGACCTGGTGGGTCAGATCTGTGGAAATAGGAGGAAAAGTGACAACCACTGCTTCCTAATTTTCACTAAAGGTACTTACCAGATCTCTCATGTACTCTTCTTGTAAAGAATATAAGTTAGGAGGGGTGTGGCTTGGCGGGCGACGGAGATGGCAATACACTAGAGGAGCTCCTCCGTACACGCAGCCGTTAGCAGCTCTACACCTGACCTCAGCGCTCAGATACCGGGCCAAAAACTGTATTCTACCCCCCGTTCTCGCACCCGTCGCAATTCCAAATCCCCGGCGACAAAGCGGATCGCGGATATCTTCACATCCAAGCAGACGGTATACAGCGGCTGGACGAGATCCAAGATGGCGCCGCCGCTGAGTGAGGAGGATTGCAGCGAGGACTCCCAGCCAGCTATGGATGACTCCGGCAGGGGCAAACCTAGATCTGATCAGCCCCTAACATTTGCGGACATGTCAGTGATTGTTGCTGACATCAAGGCCGCTTTCTCGGCAGCGATCACTGACCTGAAAACAAGCATGTTGGTGATTAATGAGAAAATGGCGGCAGCGGAGCATGCTTGCAAGCACAGAGACAAGGTAATATGCAGATAAGAGATGTCTACAGTGGCCCACTCACAGCACTTTATTGAGATGAATAGACACATCAAGGACTTAGACAATAGAGGAAGAAGATGCAATATAAGAGTGAGGGGGATTCCTGAAAGTGTGGGTCATGAGAAAATTGTACCCGCGCTTAGGAGGGTCTTCAACAGCCCATCATGCTCTCAGGCCAAGAGGTTCTGACTCTGCCCCACCAAGTGACATCATATGCTGCCTGCAGAGCTTTGCCCTTAAAGAGGACATAATGCGCAAACGATCGTCGGGCAGACACACTCGCATTTCATATGCGCTAACGGCCTTAGACGGTCTGATATTCATACAAAGCTTTTTAACCTTGCAAGGACTTTTGTATCTATGAATGAGAGTATTTTAAGCTGTTTCAATTTTTTTATTTTTTAAATAAACCCTCTCGTTTTTTACGCCTACACTATGGGATTGTCCCTTTCTTTTTCCCCACATGGTGTTTGATAAATACACGCTCACATACATCTATGCAAGTTCCATTTGGAAGCAGTGGTTAACCCCATGAGGAGCTGTGGATTCTACCATCTAATCTGTGGAGAGACCCGGATTCGTTCCTGACACCCCAAAGGATCAGAATTTCCTGCTATGTCTGTTTAGACTACTCCTGAAAGGGATTAGTCACAGGCTTTTTGGTAAGCCTTTATTTCTACTGGTGTTGGGCCACTGATGTCTGAAATCTCCCTCCTTTCTCACCTGTGGCTCTCCTAATTGGACTTTCATTGTTTGCATCTTTTCATCACCTGCATTGGAAGGGGCTAATAACTCCCAGCTTTTTTCTGTGAAATCCCAGCTTTTTTCTGTGGACTCTATTTGTTTTGCACCTCATATGCTGAATTTGTCAATTTATTTTTACACTGTTTATTTATCTGTTGATATTTATAAGTAATTTATGCTCAGTGCCATATTGATTTGGCACAGTGTTATAACAACCTATGCATTTATAGCTTTTGTGTATTCACATATTGATTGTTACCATTTATAGATTAACACTGTTTACACCTGTTACTTTAGATACTTATGTGGTATATGCTGTCCAGCGCTACACTGTTTTTGAACACTTATTTCAGGACTTATCACAGATCACTTTGAAAAACAGGCGGGCTCTGCGTCCCTTGCTGGAAAAATTGAGAGAGAGGGAGCTTCGATACACGTGGCACTTTCCTTTTGCCCTGACGGTCACACTTGGTGGGCACCAGCATATCCTCCGTATGCCAGCTGATCTGCCGGACTTTTGTGAGGCACTAGACATGGAGCTGATAGCCCTGCCAGAGTGGTATGCGGAATTCCCTACCCTTTCAACTCCAGACAAGATGTTATCAAAGAGACCTAAGCATGGTCGAGCTGGAGGTTCAAAGATGGTTCCCCCGAGGCAACAAGCTGGAGCTGCTAATTCCATGGAGGGCGACTGATCATCTATTGGAGGGCCTTTTTTGCTCAGTTTGTTCATGTCTGGGCCCCATTCTCAAGCTCCCTCTATTTTTGCTCTCAGAGACGCATTACTTAGGTAGTGTGTTTTTTTTTCTTCTTTTCTTTCTTTTTGTTTTTGTTTTGTTTTGCTTGACTGCTTATTTCAGGCGAGCTGCGGAACTTGGAAGAGCTCCTGTCCTCTTCTTCACCCACCGGAAAGGTAGCGGTCCATCTTGCAGTCTTGGGAACTGGTCCCTATTACTTGTTACATATCTTTGCTCTGGGTGTCTACTGTTAGCGGTGGATCACAGTAGCCTGACTTCAACCTCCCTTCTTTTTTTTTGTAACTAGTATTTTCTAGCTTGCAAGTGGGACATTGCCCTTGATCTGCCTCTTTTTTTTGTTTTTATTTTTTGTTTTGTTGCTCGTGCTTGACTTACCTTTTTACCTTTGCAGGATATGCTAATTTTCCAATTGAATCTGTTCAGGCATTGCATTTAATGAGAAGTGACTTTATATACTGATCACTAGGGGGCTCACATGTATTGTCTTTAGTTCAGGTTGTACAACTAACCTGCTCGGAGCTATAGTTTACACCTTGGTCGGGTGTACCAGATTGTTCATTGTTCAGTTCATTTTTTATCTTTTTACAGATTTGTTCAGTTCATTTTTTATCTTTTTACAGATTTGCGGGAGTGCTGCCAGCTGGTTGTTTCCGCCTCCCGGCGACCCCGCATAGTGCTCTTCGCCTCTTAGTTGGTGGGATTTTTGCACTAAGTTGGTTAGGGCCTCTTCCTGAAGGGACGTTTAGTCACCACAGGAAAAGGACGATTTTCACCGCATTCTCTAGTCTTCTTATTCTAACTTCTTACCTGTTCTTTCCTTTTTGCTTATTCCTTTCTCCTTTCTTTCCTTTTTCCCTGATCCCCTGAAGGGTTTTTGTTGGCAACTTGGCTGATCTCCTGCCTGGGTTCTAAGGTACTGACAGTAACCTGAGTGATACAGTTTTGTCTCCACAGCTGGATCCGATGTGCACCTCCTTCTAACCGATCTCCATTGCGTATTCCTCCCTGGGGCGTTGCCCCTCCGTGATCTCGCACAACATTCGAGGTTTAAAGTTCCCTAAACGCCACGCCACCCTCTTGAGGGAGCTTAAAAAAGGTAGGCCACACTTTGTTTATCTACAAGAGACCCATTTCAAAATGCCTCACATACAGAAGCTTACAAACCCCTATTCCCTAGGGCGTTTAATGCAACGAATGATGATTTCAGGTCTAAAGGTGTTTCTATTTTGGTTAGCAAAGATGCCAACTTTGTCTTGTCAGAACAGCTATGTGATCCGCAGGGCAGATTTGTTTTTTTGAAAGGTACATACAATGGTACACCAATAACCTTAGCGAATGTCTACTTCCCGAACAGAGCCCATGTAACGTTTTGCTAGCGCATTATCAGGGAGCTTCAGGGGTTCGCGACAGGGTGCCTGGTACTGGGTGGAGACCTTAATGTGCCCCTGAACCCTCTACTTAATACCTCCAATGGTAAGACATGCATCACATACAAAACTCTTAAAAGATCAAATCCCTGTTGCAGTCCCTGCAGTTAGCCGACTCTTGGCTCTTCCTCAATCCAGAAGGGAGGGATTGCACCCATTTCTCTGCTGCCCATGCGAGATATGCGAGACTGGACTGCTTGTTTGTGTTACAGAGACTTATCTAGGGTCTTTGGGGCGCATATAGGCACTCAGACGAATTCTGATCATGCTCTGATCTCTCTATCCCTGGACTTTGCAAGCATAGATCATCGTCACCCAACATGGAGAATCAATGCTTCTCTTTTAATGGACCCGGAGCTATTGCCCGCCATCACTAGTGACCTGGTGGAGTTTTTTAAAATCAATGCCATCCCGGGGTCTGATCCATTGATGGTGTGGGAAGCGCATACATTCACTATGAGGGGTTCATTGATTAAAATGGTTTCCAGGTGCAAATAGGAGAAGGAGGCATTAGTAAGGGAACTGACAGCAAGGATCAATGCTTTAGAGACATTGCACAAACAATCTCTTTCAGTTGCCTCGGCTAAAGAATTGCTAGATGTGAGAAAGGATCTACAGCAGTTGCTTGATCACAGTTTTTCAAGAAACGGATATATTACGAAGCTGGAAACAAAGCAGGTAAATTCCTGGCCAGGGCATTGAGGGAGCAGACCTCTGCCAACAATATCGCTGGAATTAAAAACAGTTTGGGGAAACTCGAGGTAGCTTCGGAACAGATTGAAGATCATTTTCATTTATTCAAAGCTTTATACATTTCCCCAACAACATAAACAGCCTCACATGATGGGGGATAGGGCCCAAATTATTCAGGATTACTTGACGAGGAGTGGCCTCCCGAAACTGGTAGATTCTGACACTGACTTGATAGAAACGCTGATTTCCCCTTCTGAACTTAGGCAGGCGATCAAACAACTTAAAGCGGGCAAGAGTCCCGGGCCAGACGGCTATTCGGCTGTATACTATAAGACGTTTATTGACATTTTGACTGGTCCATTGGGGGCCGCCTTGAACTCCCTGTCCACTGCGAGAACGGTGACTCCGGACTTTCTGACGGCACACATTACGGTGATAGCGAAGCCTAGTAAGGATCCTGAAGATTGTGCTAGCTATCGGACCATTTCCCTGCTAAATTTGGACGTTAAATTGTTTGCAAAAATTTTAGCTCTGCGTTTGGGCCCCCTCCTGCCAATCCTGATTGGGCTGGAACATGTGTTTTTTTCCCGGGCAGGGAGGCCAAGGATAACGTTACCAAGGCTCTCCTCTTGGTCCATGTGGCAAGGATGCGGAAGATCGAGGGCTTTCTCCTGTCCACCGACATGGAGAAGGCCTTCGATTGGGTGGCGTGGGATTTCATGATGGCGGTATGTAGCTGGATAGGCTTAGGCCCTCATATGTTGACATGGATTTCCGCCCTTTATCAGAATCCTTCGGCCTACTTAAATATTTATGGAATTCTGTCAGAGAGGGTGCATATATTGAATGGGATTAGACAGGGTTGCCCCCTTTCGCCCTTATTATTTATTCTTTCTTTGGAACCTTTTATCAGGATGATACAAAATAACTCTGCAATTCAGGGTTTTCTGATTCAGGACAGGGAGTTCAAGACAGCGGCCTACGCCGATGACCTTTTGTTTTTTTTTTGACGGACCCAGTGATAAGTTTGCCCAATTTGTTGAAGGAATTTGCCCAATTTGGTTATTTATCTAACCTAAAGATAAATTACTCTAGATCTGAGGCTTTAAACATTTCATTGCCAGAGACGCTGCTCTCTACGACTAAAGCCAACGCCTCATTAAGATGGGAAACGGCTGCTCTTAAATACTTAGGGACATGACTGACACTGCACCTTCATTCCATATTTGAAAAAATTACCCTCCGCTTCTTTGCAGCTGTGAACAGGATCTCAGAAGGTGGAATGAGGGTACCTTTTCCTGGTTTGGCTGTGCGGCAATCATCAAAATGGTCATTCTACCCACATTTTGTACCTGATGCACACTTTACCAGTCCGGGTCCCTCTGAAGTTGTTCAGGGCTCTGAATTCCACTGTTTTGAAATTCCCTTTAGGAGGGCAGTCCTGATTTTGCACCAGGGTTACAAAATGCAATGTTCCGTTCCGGGTCTCGGGATGCTCCTTTGCTGTCAGGCGACTGCTTTTCAGAGGGCAAACTGAGAGACTGAACGTCCCTCAAAGCTGAAAATCCAGTTGCGTAGTTATTTGGGTAAACTCAGACATCCTCAAAACTTAGGTAGATCACTAACTGACTTGGAGTCGGCATGTCACAATAAGTCTACATTGGATAGGGCTACATCTTTGGCTTACTCGTGGTTTCAGCACCCCAAGATCACGGAGGCGAGTGATTACAGAAGGAGGTGGTCGGAGGATTTGAACGAGGAGTTAACAGATGAGAAATGGAGGTACAGTATGCTTGTATTTTAGCGCATACATGCTCAATTAGCAGCAGACTGCAAGAGACAGGCTATAAATTGTTGACATATTGGTACCATACCCCTGACAAACTCCACAAATGGGATGGTCAAAAACCAGAGACTTGCTGGAGATGTCAGTCTGACCGGGGCACCTTGATCCACATTTGGTGGCAATGTCCCCTGATCGGACGCTTTTGGTCTGAAGTTTGTAAAACTATCAAAAAAATCACTGAAACTAAGCTGATCCTGAATGCAGCTTGTTGCTTATTACATTTGAACAACTTTTCGCTCAAGAGATATAAAAACACCCTTACGAAACACCTCTTGAATGCTGCCAGGTCACTGATCCCTCTGTACTGGAACTCAGTTAGGGTTCCCTCCATGGCGGAATGGCTGGCCAGAGTTGAGGACATTCGTGAAATGGAGGACACCCTGGGACAAGATGGTGGAGCTTTGGAGAGGTTTCATAAAACCTGGCAACCTTGGTTTATTTTAAAATTTTCACAGGATTACACAACAGTAAGAGTACTTCAGGCTTTCTGAAGTGGTTATTGACAGCAATTTCCTTTTTAGACAGTACATTACCCTGGGGACATTTCTGATCTTCTCCCCTTTTGTCTTTATTTCTCTTCTTTCTATTTCCTCTCTCTCTTTTTTAATCTTGGTTATTACTGAAATGGCAAATGCTGATGGAACTATGTTCCAATATATTAGGCTCAAAGTGAGTTCTCACGCATTTTTTTCCTTAAAAGGGTTTTAGATGTTATGATTAAATTAGATGTGTGGGTTTTGTTGCATTACTTGGCTGCGTTGATTCAGATCACTCTGGATCTCTGTGGGTCAGCATAGACATTCTTATATGTTGTATCAGGGGATTGTAATGATTTCATTACCATTGATTGCATGTATCTCATTATATTGTTTTTTGTGAGAAATGTTACATTTTTCTCTTTGTAGCAGTTGCATCTGCATTGTGTGCACTGTGCATTCTTGTTTCTTTTCATTTCCTAATAAAAGCTTTGAATGATAAAAAAAGAATATAAGTTATGCTCCTCCCTAGGGTTCATATCCTCTCTGTACCATGTCTTCTTCTGAATTGGTTTTCCCATTAGTACAGTATTTCAAAGGGAGAGAGACCATTTCTGCTATTAGGGGTGTTTCTGATCTCGAATAATACTGATGGCAAGTGGGTTTACCAGTCCTTTAAAGTACCTTGGGTTGCCTTTTTTAGTTTATCTTTTATTGTTCTATTCATTCTTTCTACAACTCCTGCACTCTGAGGGTGGTATGGAATGTGTAGTTTCCACTGTATCCCCAAAATCTTTGCTAGCTCCCTGGTTAGCTCGGAGGTGAAGGCTGGTCCTTGATCTGAGAAAATTGTTGCGGGCAGGCCAAATCTACATCCAATTGTTTACAAACATTCTAGCTGTTGTTTTAGCCGTTTCCCCTGTGGTAGGTAATGCTTTAACCCACCCTGAGAATTTTTCTACTATCACTAAGGCCTCGTACACATGAGGCAATCCATTTGTTCAAATCGGTCGGACAAATCTGTCTGCTTGGATTTTGGTTTGCTCGCGTGTACACACGAGCAAACCAAAATCCCTGCTGACGTGTCGGTGACGTGGCGGTGACGTTGACGCCGCCACGTCACCGCACCAGGAAGTAAAACACTTCCGCGCATGCGTCAAAATCATTTGGCACGTGTGCGAGAAGACATGTCTGCTGGTTAGCATACTAACCAGCAGACATGTCGGGCGGACGGGTTCCCAGCCGACAGATTTCAAAGCAAACTTAGTAGAATCCTGTCTCACGTGCGCACAGAAAGCATGCTTTGAAATCTGTCGGATGGCCAAATCCGTCGACTCGCCCGTACACACGATCGAATCTGTCTGCTGAAACGGTCTAGCAGACCGTTTTCAGCAGACAGATTTGATCGTGTGTACGAGGCTTAAGAGGTATTTCAAGTTTCCCTTTTGTGTAGGAATGTGTGTGTAATCTATTTGTAGATCCTGCAATGGGCCAGCAGGTGGCGGCAGATGTCCATGTAGACCCTGTCTTTTGCCTTGGACATTGTTCTGTGCGCATGTGAGACAGGATTCTACTAAGTTTTCGGACAGCTTTGTTATACCAGAAGTACAGAAGCTTTCTCTATATTGGAGCACCATTGGTTTTGATCCTATATGTCCTGGGCCGTGTAAGTATGATAACAAAAGTGGGGCTGCTGCTCTGGGGACCCCCAATAATCCTTATTTTGTTGACCAGAGACCATTATGGTCTAGATCCCTAATGTCTGTAATCGTCCCCAGGGGAAGGGGAATTTGGATTTCAGATGTCCCCATAGTAATTAACCCCCCTGGCGGTATTCCCGAGTCTGATTCGGGGTTACATTTTTTTGCTGTGATCGGTAACCCTGAGTCCGACTCGGGCTCCCCTCGCTGAATCCACAGGCAGTGTTTACTTACCTTGTTCCTGGATCCAGCGATGCATCCACGCTGTGTGAGCGAGTGGGTGCTCGCTCGATTCACACAGTGTCCCTGTGTTCCGCCAAGCTCCGTTCCCGGCGACGTTATGGCGCACGGGGGCAGAGAACGGCGCCATATTCAAAAATGTAAACAAACACATTACATACAGTATACTGTAATCTTATAGACTGTATGTAAAAAATACACACACCCCTTGTCCCTAGTGGTCTGCCCAGTGCCCTACATGTACTTTTACATAATAAAAACTGTTCTTTCTCCCTGCAAACTGTAGATTGCCCATAGCAACCAAAAGTGTCCCTTTATGTCAAAAATGGTTTTAGAGCAGCTAGAAAACAGTGATAATAAATGAGAATCACTTGCAGAATTGAGTGATAGCGATTTGTGGGGCAAATTTGTCATAAAAAAAAATGACAGCAACAATTCTGCAACTGAGCAAATTTCAGTGATTTTGATTTCATTACATTATTGAATAATTTGTATTATAATTATATTATTGTATCGGTCACCACCATTTACGACCTTCCATCCACCCACAACAAGCTTATCCGACACTCCACAATCCAGCAGACACGATCCACTCCATTTCCCAGAATAACGAGACTCAGCTCTGTTCTCTAGTTTCAAAATGAATGAATGTTTTAATGGTTTCTTCTCAGCTTTTTATGCAGTTACAAGCATGTGAGAGTGATCAAAGGGACAATGAAATCTCCACCCCCCTAGTCACACAAGGCTAATTACTAACTAGTATCCAGACATTTCGGCACCGACCTTGACGAGACACATTCCTTTAGATAATGACATCAAATCAAAATACTATTACACAATGATTTGACCTCAACCCACATCTTTAGACAGTCGTCTGTCTCTGGCAAAAGGGTCTTAACACCTGGGCATCAATAGGCTATCACACAGTGTTATCACACAATGAAGAGGTCTTGGAGCAGACCTAAATTAACACCTTTACACAATGGACAATGAAATGTCTAAGAGTAGATGCAATTGACACCTTTCAAAAGAATGTTTTCCCACATTGAATAACCAACAACTTGTGATATCGCAAGACATCCTGCAAACATGAATTATTATTAATGTCCTATCTCATGTAATACATGAATTATGATTCACTAGCCACCCCATGCCCAAAAGGGGCACAGGGTGAACTTAGACCCAAGAGTTCTTAGGGCCGCTGGCACAGGAGTATCTCTCATCCTTCCAAAGTCTCTGGTTGTCACGGGTCATTCAGTTACAATTATTATTTGTTATAATTATTTATAATTATTTATTATATTATAATTTATAATTTCATTTAAAAAAAAAATCATACCCGGGATGCCTATTAGACTCTTGTTTGGTCAGATTTAAGTGAGTTATTTCTAAGAATTACAAACCTACAGTATAAAACGCCAAATTTCCTTGCAAATAATGGTACCGCTTTCAGCACCTAAAATCTGAAAGAATCATACCGCCAGGGAGGTTAAGGGACAGGGTGTTCCAGCTACTGGTTCCTCATCACTAGGGATGAGCTTCGAGTTCGAGTAGAACTCATGTTCAACTCGAACATTGCCTGTTCGCCTAACAGCGAACTATTTGGGGTGTTCGCGACAAGTTCGTGTGAACTTTAGAACCCTGTTAAAGTCTATGGGACTTGAACGTTTGAATTCTAAAGTGCTAATTTTAAAGGCTAATATGCAAGTTATTGTCCTAAAAAGTGTATGGGGACCCAGGTCCTGCCCCAGGGGACATGTATCAATGCAAAAAAAAGTTTTAAAAACTGCAGTTTTTTTGGCAGCAGTGATTTAAATAATTGAAATGAAACAATAAAAGTGTAATATTCATTTAAATTTCGTACCTGGGGGGGGGGTATATAGTTTGCCTGTAACGTAGCGTTTGTTTCCCATGCTTAGAACGGTCCCTGCACAAAGTGTAATTTATGAAGGAAAAGTAATTTAAAATCACTCGTGGCTATAATGAATTGTCGGCTCCCGGCAATACAGAGAAAAGTCATTCATAAAAAAAAAAATGTGTGGGGGTTACATTTGGGGTGGAGTTCCCCTTAAAATCCATACCAAACCTGAAGGGTCTGGAATGGATATTTGAGGGGAACCACACATATTTTTTTTTAATTTGACGCAGGGTTCCCCTTAATATCCATACCAGACCCGAAGGGCCTGGTAATTGAATTTGGGGGGACCCCCACGCATTCTTTTTTTATGACTGACTTTTCTCTGTATTGCTGGAATCCGACAATTCATTATAGCCACGAGTGATTTTAAAAGACTTTTTTCCTTCAGAAATTAAATTTTGTGCAAGGACAGTTCTAAGCACAGGAAACAAGCACTACTTTACAGACATGCTACACACCCCCCTAGGTACGAAATTTAAATGAATATTTAAATTTTACTGTTTCACTTTAAGCATTATTAAAATCACTGCTCCTGAAAAAACTGCCGTTTTTTAAAACTTTTTTTGCATTGATACATGTCCCCTGGGGCAGGATATATAGAAGATATTTCAGACCTAAAAAGGCTGAAAACTAGAGAGACTAAAGTGAACCAATTGACCACTTGTCAAATTCAAAATTATTGAAAAACTTTTATTGGTTGTTGGACAACATAGGGATGAGAAATATATGTACAAGAGAGGCTAAGATACCAATATTATGCAAGCAAGGTGTAAATCTGATGCTGGCAAAAACATACATATACAAAACTTACAAAAGAATTTAAAAGACTGTCCGGACATCTGCGGATGAAAAGTGAGGAGGTATCTATCTCATTAATGGACAATTGTCCTAATGGGTTAACTTTAATAAGTGTGGGGGAAAAAAAATGAGATAAGTTATCTCCTCTTGTCACCAGGGTGCTCGAGCACATTAAATATATGCAAAACAGAGGGGAGAGAAAGAGAGGAAAGGGAAGATAAAAGTATGGTAGGCTGCAGCCGCAATGTTAACCCTTGCTGTATTGTATTAGTCTAGTTTGCTTGCTGTCAAATATTTTCTGCTTATTTCAAGATGTCTTTTGTAAGTAATTATTATCCACTGTCACCGAGGTGACTGTATATATATATATATATATATATATATATATATATATATATATATATTTCAATAGGGTAGCAGGGAATAAAACGCAGTACTTTACCAAAAGTTGATTGAAGTGGCTCATTCAGTTGCAGATTGACATTGAGAAGGTGTCCTATGAAGGGCTTCTGTATCAGTAAATATGTTCTTAAGTTGTCTTCAGAGGCAATGCTTTTACTGATTCATGCAGGTGAAATTTCTTCTCATCGGGCAGGATCGTTTACTGCGATCAAAGCACATTGCGTGCAGCGGTACCGCTGTTTACCTGTGAGATATCACATCTGTAAAAAGTCTTTGATGCTCTAAGTCCCTAAAAATCCGGAGTTCACAGTGATAGGTCATACAGGTTTACCTCCCTTTCCGTTCGCTCAGATCCCCTCAGGGCGCCACTATAATGAAAATCATATAGACGGGGGGGGGGGGGGATTGGTCTATATGGACGAGCTGGACAGTCAGATTGAAACGCCGACTAGTTTCGCTGACTTGGGCGTAGCTTCATCTGGGCGTGATGGTGATGGGCAGAAGCTCCCTCTTTATGGTGTCACTCCCTGTTAACCCATCATTGTTTGGTTTAGAAGGAAGAGGAATTTAAAATACAAAGACAAGTATCGTATGTTAATCTGCGGTGTCAGTAATTGTGGTGATTGCTTATCCCTAAGATGCTGATTGTTTGTTAGCAGGGTGTCCGTTAGTCTTTGATCACTTATGTCATTCTTTTAATGTTGTTTCCATAACGTGGAAAGATAAGTTATAGCTATAGTAGTGATCTGATCGAGACCAAAGGGAAAACAGACAGGAAATAGGGGAAGAAAAGAAAAGAAAAGAAAAGAAAAAAGGAAAAAAGGAAAAAAATGATGATGTATCTGTATCATCCTTTTAATAGATTACAGAGATACTAATGTAGCTATCGCAGGCAGTTACATAAGACTGGTGGTGTGTCTATTTCTTGTAAATATTTTCTCACTAAGAAATAGGCATTTGTGTGTCTGTATCATTGTTTTAATAGGTTACATAGATACACTAATGCATCTATCACCAGTGGCTGCAGAAGACTGGTGGTGCAGCATTTTAGATACTTGGATATTTTCATATTAATACATGCTTATATTTTAGTCATAATTAATAAGTTGCAATGGTACACTTGTGTCTCTGCTGGCAGTGTTTGCATTTCAAGAAGGTATTTATATCACTATCCTAGTGGATAGATTGAGGTGGAAGGTTGATATATTGATTGGTATTTACCAAGCTTCATGTGGGGAGGTAGTTTACTGTACAGATATAAGGAGAGGGGGATGTCAAAATCATCACCAAGAGACAAGCAGTGATGTATCTGTATCATCCTTTTAGTAGATTGCAGAGATACTAATGTAGCTATCACAGGCAGTTATATAAGATTGGTGGTGTGTCTATTTCTTGTAAATATTTTCTCACTAGGAAATAGGCATTTGTGTGTCTGTATCATTGTTTTAATAGATTACATAGATACACTAATGTAGCTATCACATATGGCTACAGAAGGCTGGTGGTGTGTTACCAATTGCAGCATTTTAGACACTTAGATATTTTCATATTAATACATGCTTATATTTTTGTCGTAAATAATAAGTTGCAATGGTACACTCGTATCTCTGTTGACAGTAATTGCATTTCAAGAAGGTACTTATATCACTATCCTGGTGGGTAGATTGAGATGGGAGGTTGATGTTGATGGTCCCCAAACACTCCCCTGGGGCAGGACCCGGGTCCCCAAACACTTTTTAGGACAATAACTTGCATATTAGCCTTTAAAATGAGTACTTTAGATTTCAAACGTTCGAGTCCCATAAACTTTAACAGGGTTCTAATGTTCACACAAACTTTTGGTCTGTTCGCAGGTTCTGATGCGAACCGAACCCAGGGGTGTTCGGCTTATCCCTACTCATCACTATCGGAGGATTCGCCTGCATGTATGGCTAGTTCATTCCCTTTATTTTCTTGTTCCTTTGTTCTGGACCTAGTCTTGGGGGGGGGGGGGGCATCCTTCCCTGCCAGTGGCAATGCTAATAGTGCCTCTTGCTGTTCTTGCAACAGTTTTACATCCTTTTTTGCATGTTTTAGTTTCTTTTTTTCTGCCTATACTAACTCATTTAACTTCTTGGTCTCTTCCATTTGTAGGGTTAGTTGTCTTTTCTCATTCTCTATTTCTATCTGTTGTTGCTGGACACTTGCTAAGTGTTCCTCAGTTTCCTTTTCTTCCTGTATCCTATCATGTCTTTCCTTCTCTCTGCGGTCCCTGTTCTCCTTTTCTTGCACTTCTAGTCTCTTATTCTCTTCATAAGCTATTTGTGCTACTCTGTCAAGCTCCAGCTGGATTTCTTGTTTTAGCCTCCCCTCCTCCCCTTTTTGTATTTTTATTACATCCTTCAGGTTTTTCTCCTGTATCTGTCTTTCCCTGGTTTGTCTTCCCCACTGTACTTTCTGCTCATCCTCTGCTGTTAGATATAAGACTGCTGCCAAAGTGCTGCTGTCTAGAGGGGGGTACAAAGGGGGAACAGGGTTTGGTGATTTATCCTCCTTTAAAAACATATATGGGGGTTGTGGCGGCAGTGGCAATGGGGCAGAGAGAGGTAGGGGAAGGTGGGGGGGGGGCATAGGGAGTGGGAGAGGGAACTCGTACTCAGTAGAAACCAATAATAAAGATTTTTCTTTAGCAGCGACTGGAGTGGGAAATTTCTTTTTATACTCTTTTATTGCCGTATTCCACATTTTACAACATTTCTTCATATATTCTTCATCATGGATATCTGGGGGATAGTTGTGTTTTTTGTGCATTCCACACATTTTCTTAACCTCCTTCTATTGCTCCTCGGAGCAGGGTCCCGAGGGGTACATACCTGGTATGTGCAGTTGGTGTGCTCGTTGCTGAACATTAGACCAGAATGGATTAACACAACTTTGTCCCTGTGTACCCTTAACAAACTCTATGGGGGAAGGTAGGTCTGGCTCACCATCCGGACTGTCTTTTCCTATTACACCTCCCATTGTAAGCCAATCTCCGAGGATATCACGTATTTCCAAGATTTAGAACAAATAACACAGAGCTCCCTGTGGTTGTATTTTATAATTTGCACAATTTATCTATGGGTACAACCAAGGGGGAATCCCCCAAAGTTATGAAAATTGTATCTCAGGAATTGATGACCCGATGGCTCATCCCTGAAATACAGTCCTTTTCCCAATTTGTTATAATATCCTCCCGGAACAGTAGCTACTAATCGGAATGTGTTAGAATTTTTAAAACATATAAACAATAAACCAGGTAAGCAGTAATAACATTTAGATGTCATATATACATGTATATACCTTCAATCATATAACAACCTTTAAAAACGCATACATCATTGGCCAGTCAAGAAAGAAATTGCGATTATATAACCTCTAAGGCCTCGTACACACGAGCGGATATGTCTGCTGAAAACGGTCCGATGGACCGTTTCAGCAGACATCTCCGATCGTGTGTATGGGCTAGCGGACAGATTTGTCCACCCGACAGATTTCAAAGCATGCTTTGAAATCTATCGGGTGGGAATGTGTCCGCCCGACATGTCTGCTGGTTAGTACACTTACCAGCAGACATGTCGTCCCGCACCGCCGCCGCGCCACCGCCGAATGGATTCGGCGCATGCGCGGAAGTGTTTTACTTCCTGGTGCGGTGACGTGGCGGCGTCAACGTCACCGCCACGTCACCGCCACGTCACCGCGCCATTCGCCGGCGGGGAATTTGATCCGATGGTGTGTACACGCCATCGGACCAAACTCCAGATCGGACATATCCGATGGAAACGGTCCGCGGACCGTTTTCATCGGATATGTCCGATCGTGTGTATGGGGCCTTAGAGATCCATACATCCGTCCTTTGTTGTCAGAGACAACAATAGCGCTCCCACTACCTACTCTAGTCCGGCCAACCTAGTGGGAAAATATCTCTTATCCCTAATCTGGCTAACCTAGCGGGACAATATCTCTAATCCACACAACCCTCACATCTAGCCCAGGGAAGGCCAACCTAGCATTCCTCTGGGCATACAAAAGATTAAAATTCAAATATGAGTGTGATCAATCGCTGACAGAGTAAGGCCGCGTACACGCGATCAAATTTATCTGCTGAAACTGGTCCACCGACCAGTTTCAGTGGACATCTCCGATCGTGTGTACGACCTAGCGGACAGGTTTGTCCAACGGACAAATTTCAAAGCATGCTTTGAAATTTGTCCGCTGCAAACCCATCCGTCCGGCATGTCCGCTGGTTAGTACGCCTAACCAGCAGGCAGAAATCCCCCGCATGCGTGGAAGTATTTTACTTCCTGGAGTGGTGATGTGGCGGCGTCAACGTCACCGCCACATCACCGCGTCCTCAGTCAGAGGGTATTTTCGTCCAATGGTGTGTACACGCCATCGAACCAAAATCCGAGGAGACGTGTCCGCTGGAAACGGTCCATCGGACATGTTTGAGCGGACATGTCTCCTCGTCTGTACGCGGCCTATGTGAATATGCTTTGCAAATAAAATCTTTACAAAGCCTCACTTACCTGCCAAACGAAGGACCACTTCTGGTACCATCTGTGAGGTTGGTGGTTCAACTGTACCCGGGCTTTAGGACCTCTGGATGTATGGAGACTCTCTGATGCATCGGTTAGTCAAGACACACGCAGGGATATGGTGAATCAAAACTAGATTCACAATGGGAAGTGGTTAAAGTGACGCACTGGTCATTAAAGGGGCAAATTATTATTATTATTTATTTTTTAAACTACTTAAGGAACAGAAGTCATACATTGGTTAAACAAAAAGAATACCTTTTCATTATTGAGAGTATGGAATTTACATTTTTTTTTAATGTAGGTGGCACTCTCAATTTCTTTGAAATCATTTTTTGGCACACTATGCTCAAAAGGTTGTCTACCCCTGGTCTAAAGAAACACAACACTTATATTTCATTCACGCCTCTCAGCTACCAAAATGAAAATAATGGATATTTATTGCAGGATATTGGAACAAAATACCCATTTTGCCCTTTCTGTGAACTGATAAACTCCTGCACTCCTAACAAAAATAGAATAAAGGAGAACAGAAATCACATAAGGCATTTATTTTGTAGGTATTGTTTTAGAGAATTGATATTGTAGAACCCTATAATCTATTAAAACTGTTTGACTGGAAATAAAAATGTAATTTAGTTAACTTATTAACACATAACCCAAATAACATTTTCAACATATTTGAAAGCCTGCTAGAAATATCACATTACAGTATTGCAAATCAACACTTTCAGTAACAATAAAAGAGGAAAATTTAGAACTGCAGTTGGGATGAATTAAACCCTTTTTGTAAACAATTTGAACTGAAGTTAATATTACTTTTAAAAGATGGCTTTCTATGACATTTTCCCAAAATATTTTTATTACATTCATTACTTTCGTAATTTGCCCCGTTAGCATAATAAAACACTTTAATGAGAGCTCTTGCCAGATTTACATAAAATATTTAATATTTTAAAGGTCATAACACATGAAAAATATTCATTCTTTTTGCATAATCACAAAATATTTACAAGGAGAAAAAAAAAATCAGCTGACCACAACATTTAGCACTAAATGTTCCAGTATAATATTAAAGTTTGAATGCAATCAGTATATGTTTAAGTTAAAAATGCCTACAATATATTTTCTTCCTGCAAAACAAAAGATTTTTTTTTTATATAAAATAATAACACACAAGTTCACTTTAAAAGGTGTATAAAAACTTGAGGCCATTTACTAAATTAATAGAACGTGTTAGCTGTAAGATTTATGTACACTTCACAAAGTGTATGTTCACATAGCTTAGTGAATGATGTAAATCTGTGCTCCCTTTAATTATTCAAATATGTGCAAGCAAAAAAACAGACTTTTAACCACTTCACAATATACATTTCCATTAACATCTAAATCAAATACTACATAAATCAGTATGTGTATTATATTAATTGAAAACCTAATGTTCTTATTAATATCCTAATCAAGAAGTAGTGTAATATTAAAGAACTTATCATTTTAACTAAAACAATATCTTTACTTCTTAATAATGTAACCATCTATTTACAATGACAGGAGGTGTGTATCTTTGGAGAAGAATGCAACCTTATCTCATCTCATTTGCCATGGAAAAATGGTAAGAGAAACCAACTCAAGTTTCTAAATTCTACCACGTTAGCTCTCCATAGGATTGGTTATGAAGCTTATAACAAAATGCATACTTTCACAAGTATAAAAATCAATATAATTTCACTTTTTCCATATTTAGAAGACATAACGATATGTATACAAGTCACTGGCAGGATCAGCAACTAGTGAGACCAGACACGTAGCTACACAAGAGAACTGAGACCAAACAAAGGATATACAGTACATATATATATATATACAGAGCTTTTTTTTCTCAGAAAATAGGTGCAGGAACTCAACCACGACCCCGTTCACATTTCAAAAACAGTAGAAGGGTCTTAAAGGGGTATTAAATACCAGGATTGCATTACATACAGAGTGCATAGTTCAGGGGATTACACACAGAGTGCAGAGCTGTCACTTGTAAACATCAAAACCAGACTTCTGTGTTTACAAGCGATTGTGGTGAGTAGGCACCAAAGGGTCTGAGCCAGAGGTGGTAGAACTTAGTTCCTCCAAGTTCCCCCTGAAAAAAAGCCCTGTATGTATATATATATATATATATATATATATATATATATATATATATATATATATTAAAGTGATATTTATTTATTTATAGTGCTACCCAGCAAACCATAAGCACAGCAAACACATCAGACAGTAAATGTGAACATAAACAAACCCCCACAAATAACAAAGGAACCTAACTACTACCTATATACAAAAACTATCTAAAGGACGAGGGTACATGGAACACAAGGAAGGGGCACTTGAATAGAAGCAAGGCTGGGGGAGACAGGAACAAGGCAAAGAGGTACAGGCTGGATCAGGCTAGGCATCAGTAAAATGCAGCAAGGAAGGGACCAGAATCGTGACGCGCCGGGGAAGGGAGGAGAAGCCTTAAGTAGCCCCAGGCAGCTGGACACTAATTAGCCTGATTACACCAGCATGCTGGCTCCTGGGAGACACCTGCTGGTGGACACTGGAGCTGCAGGAAACAGCCCAGAGCAGGATAGTGCCACCAGCAGGTGAACTTAATCCTAACAGTCAATTATTCACAGAGACCCAATCCATTCATTCATTTGTTAATATATGATAATTCATGAAAATTTGATATTAGATTAAAGAAAACTAACAGTGGGGGATGGGCTCACTGGGACAACACAGAGATCGCTGTTCCTGATCACTAGGAACAGTCAATCTCAGTGTTGTATCCTGTCAGAACGGGGATACGCCTTGTTTACAGATCCCTGTTCTGCCTTTCTGTGGAGCAATCACAGGTGACCAGCGGACATCTAGTCTGCCGTACCCCCGCGCGCACTCCGTATTTTGTACACAGTATACGATGTACTATATACCTGATACCCATTAACATGGGGAAATCTGGGGGCCTCCAGATTATGATTAGAGCATGTGGCCTGGAATGGTTCAGGAAGGATGGAGCTCGCTCACCCCCCCTTTCCTGACCTGCCAGGCTGCATGCCCAGAAAAGGGCCTTGTATGGGTTTTGGGGGGAAATCCGCACCCTTTAAAAAAAAATTGGCCTGGGGTTACCCTACATATCCATACCAGATCTGAAGGGCCTGATAAGGACTGAGGGGAGGGGGGCACACCATTTTTTTTTGTTTATCTTTTACAATTTTTTTTACCATTGACAGCTGATGACTCATCGGTTGTTAAGGACACCGCGGCCGGCTTCCTGGACCAGCTCACACTGCACCCTGATTGGGCAAAGATTTGACCAATCAGGGCACAGAATGTACTGTTCATAACTGCATTGCGGGGTGTTTCTTTTGGGGTGAACACTCTGAAAATGTGGGTGTTTGGTGAATGGCCAGACAGGCAAATGTTCGGCCCAAACTCATGCTCGGGCCAAACCATTCACCCATCCCTAGTGAGGTTCTCATTTGAACTGAAAAGGACATGTAATTAATAGTGGGAAGCCAAAGTGGATAGTATACGTAGAAGAAAGAGAGGGAACAAATATTGGGAAAAAAAAAAAAGACGTGGGGGAAGGTTCTTTAGAGGGGGAATAGGGAGGGAAAGAAAGAAGTGTCTTCAGGGGGAAACCTGGATTTCCAGAAGTTGTTGTCAAGTGTGTACTGTGTGTCATTGTCGTTGCATAATGGAGCAACAGTGTGGTATCGAAGTTAGGAGGCAAGACATTTGTCCTGTTCCCACTCCTTAAGGACTGCTTCCAGCACATCCTGAAGTTGCCTGCTGCCTTAGAGACTTTTCTATTTCCTACTCCAGTCTACCTACCCATGTATGCTCACTGCTTTTGGATCCTCGGCCAGGCCTTTGCTGACTTCCTTGGATACCCTACGCCTGTATCCTGTCCAAGCTCCTTAAGGACTGCTTCCAGCACCTCCTCGAGTTGCCTGCAAGTGGTCATCTGCTCAAGTCCTGCACATCCTGCTGGCAACCCGTGCTTTTTGAGCATTATACCCTCTGTGCCAACTTCAGATGTATACTGCGCTCAGCTGCAAGGGGAGCCGCTCTCAGCATCTCAGCCTCAGAAAGGTAACCTGACACTGTGTGTTGCTATAGAGCTAGCTGGGAGTCGCTAAAGAGCAGGCTGTACTGGCTGGAAGACCAGAACAGGAGATAGCCAGGCCGTCTGAGTCAGCAACAGAAAGGCAGATCAAGTACAAGCGGCTAGGAGAGGAGTAATCAACACAGGCCAGGGTTAGTAACAGCAAGCAGATGGGCAGATTAGAAGAAGCAGAGATGAAATTCAAGGACAAGCCAGAAGTCTGTATGGGCAGCGCTCAGACAGAGTCAGATCAAGTCGGTAACTGGGAGTCAACATAGGGACAGGTAGCAGGTATTCAGGAAATGTAGTAGACCAAATGGCAAGGATCTAAGGCCCTAGTGCAGCTTAAGTAGTCCAACTGACATTTGTGCGCATTCCACTCGTGCACATGTTTGGGCATGCACACCTAAAAATTGCCAGAAAACCAATCATTTGTGGACAGGAATACATCTTTCCTTGACAGCTTCTGACCTGTCACTAATTCCTGACCCGGCTCTGCTCATGATTTGTTACCTCAGTGCCAGCCTGTCGATGACCCTAGCTATTCCTGTAGCCATGCTTCTGTCTCTAATCCTGGCTTCCTGTCCTGTTCGAGTGCCTGTCTGGCTGTCTGCTGTACCAGCTCTGCGCACCACTGAGCGTTCCTGCTATAAGTCTGCTGAAATCTGACAAGCCACACGTCCTGAACCAGCAGTGCAAGCGGAGTGCCCTTTAACCTAGGCTAGACTTCTGAACATTGCTACTTTTCCTGACCCATTGGTTCACCACTCTCATTGAGACCAGATCTCCTGCTGCAAGTTCTCCCATCAACATCTACAGGCACTCATGTTCCTTCTGTCCCTCAGTACCCTCTGTTTCACTTCCAGTGGGGTCTGGGCTGGAGATACAAATTACTTCAGTCTCCTCTCAGGTACGTGACACTGCAGGTGGTTGTGCTGAGTGTGGGAATAGCTGTGATTTACACACTGTCCCACACTCCCTACCATCCACAACAGTATAACCCTTGCTGGGGGGGGGGGGGCTAGGGGACTATGATGTAAAATGGGGGTCTAGGAAGGATGTAAAGGGGGAGACTGTGATATGAAGGGGGACTGATTTAAGGGCTCATTCACACCTGTACAAAGATTTATGGTTTTTCTGCACTAAAAAAACAAAGGTCTCTGCAAGGACATTAGAGAGCAATTGTTTTCTATGTGCCCTGTTCACACTGCATTTTTTGGCAACTCACTGGAGTTCATCTGATAGCTCTATTATCTGTTTCCATGCAACTGAGTTGTGGTGCATAAAAAATTATATAATGTAATATAGGAAAATAAAAAATACTTTACAAGCACTTTAACCGATTCCTGAACGCCTCACATGTATTTATGGGGGCAGAATGCCTGAAACCCCATATGGGTACAGGTTTCCTTTAGGAGCCTCCAGAGGGGGTGCACATGGCCGGCGGTCACAATCTCCGCCAGCCACGAGCGATTGCGTGAACGAGTGCCAGCAAATCCTTGTGATGTCAGAGGAGAGGAGACATGTTGTTTGTTCCTAGTAAGTAGGAAAAGTGATATGTCTCCTCTCCTACTCAGTCCTATCGTCATACAGTTATAACACACTGAGGGAACACACATTTAACCCCTTGATCGGTCCCTAGTGTTAACCTGTTCCCTACCAGTGTCATTTACACAGTAATCAGTGCATTTTTATAGCACTGATCACTGTATAAATGTCAGTGGTCCCAAAAATTTGTCAAAAGTGTCCGATCTGTCCATCGCAATATCGACAATACCACTAAAAATCGCAGAAATAAAAAAGGCATAAAAACGCCTTAAATCTTTCCCATAGTTTGTAGACGCTATAACTTTTGCGCAAACCAATCAATATACACTTATTGCATTTTTTTTAACCAAAAATATGTAGAAGAATATATATTGGCCTAAACTGATGAAGATTTTTTTTTTTAATTGAGGGATATTTATTATAGCAAAAAGTAAAAATAATGTATTTTTTTTCAAAATTCTCGCTCTTTTTTTGTGTATAGGGCAAAAAATAAAAACCGCAGAGATGATCAAATCAAATAGCACCAAAAGAAATCTATTTGTGGGAAAAAAAGGATGCACATTTAGTTTGGGTACAGCATTGCATGACCAGGCAAATTGTAAAAAGTGCTCTGGTCAGGAAGGGGGTGAAATCTTCAGGGACTGAAGTGGTTAAAGGGGTGTTCCACCCAAAAAAATGACCTTTTCTCAATCCACTCCTCACCCCCATACATGCCACATTTGGCATGTAATTTTTTTGGGGGGGGAGTGGGGGCTTCAGTAGGAGTGGGACTTCCTGTCCCACTTCCTGCTTCCGCCGAGGGGCTGGTTAGGCGATTAAGCCTTAATCGCCTACACCAGCCCCTCCCTGTAGGCGATCACATGGGACACTGACAGGTCCCATGCGATCGCCTCTCCAATCAGCGGCGAGCCGCGCCGCGCACGCATGCGCAGTACGGCTCGCGCATGCGCAGTGGGTGCCCGGCCGTGAAGCCGAAGGTTGTCACGGCTGGGTGCCCACAGTCAGGATGGAGACGCCGGCCGGGGAGGGGGGCAGAGGAGCGGAGCCCCGGTCGGCGCGTCGCTGGAACGCAGGAGCAGGTAAGTGAGTGTTTATTAAAAGCCAGCAGCTACACTTTTTGTAGCTGCTGACTTTTAATAAACACAACTTAGGGCTGGAACACCCCTTTAACACAGATAATTTTGTGTTCTATTCAGATTGATGTATAATTTCCACAAGTTACAAACAAGGATAATGTATTGACCTCCATGTTACAGTATATATTGTAAAAAGGAAAAAAAAAAAACATGTTACACATGCGTTTACTTTAATTTTTACTTTTAATATGTCAGAAAGGAGATCCCTCACAAAATGGAACAATCAGAAAAGGTCGATTGTATTTAGCAATCCTCTTGATAAATACATTTGAAATGTCACATTTACACTTCACTAGCAACTATGTTCAAAAGAATAATTCCCCTTGTGATTAGCTTGTAGACAGTATTGTAAAGATTATTTTTTTCTTTCCTTTTAAAAGAAAAGATTTTTTATTATATAAAAGTTGTTTACTTTTGCCAATTGTATCTATCTATCTAATACTATTCTTGATCATGTTCAGTGGAATTGTTCTGTTACAATGTGAATTTAATCCAGGGACAGATTTGAAGAATGATATTGATTTAAATTATAAGAACTTAAAAGTATAAATTTGTCTGTACAGGACAAAGTAAAAAAAGTTGCCATAGCTTATCTTACCTAGAATTTATCGTATATTCTCGAGTATAAGCTTTTTTAGGGCTGAAAATACCCCCCTTGGCTTATACTCTAATCAGTGTACCTGAAGGGCCACGAGCATCCATTTGGTCCCTTCCGTGATAGGTGTTTTCCAGCAGACACTGTGTTTAGTGTTCCACCAATCACGGACGTCTTTTCATCATTAGACAAGAGAACGCACGTGATAGGCGGAACACTGAACACAGTGTCTGCTGGGAAACAGAGTCCGAGGATGAGAAGACGTCCGTGATAGGCTGCTGGGAAACACCTATCACGGAACGGGACCAGAAGGAGACCACGACTTTTAAACAATGAATGGACGCCCGCAGCCTGTAAAAATTTCAGGTACACCGACTAGGGCACAGGGAGGCTGCAATGGGCACAGTGAGGTGGCAATGAGCACAGTGAGGTGGCAATGGGCACAGTGGCAATGGGCACAGTAAGGTGGCAATGGGCACAGTGGCAATGGGCACAGCTAAGTGGCAATGGGAACAGTGGCAATGGGCATGGGAGGTGGCAAAGGGCACAGTGAGGTTGGGCACAGTGAGGTGGCAATGGGCACAGTGAGGTTGGGTACAGTGAGGTGGCAATGGGTACAGTGAGGTTGGGCACAAGGAGGTTGCAATGGGCACAGTGAGGTTGTGTACAGCGAGGTTGGGCACAGTGAGACTGCAATGGGCACAGTGAGGCATGCAAATGGGCATTGTTGACCCTCTTTTCTGGTTACAGTGGCTGCTGCATTCTCACCCTAGGCTTATACTCGAGTCAATACATTTTCTCATTTTTTGGGGGTAAAATTAGGTACCTCGGCTTATACATGTATATATGCCGCGGCAGCATATGTCTTTTACGCTACGCCGGTGCAGCGCGGAGAGGGAAGCATGGAATTCACAAAGCAAATGCTCCCAACTCTGCGCCGGCGTAACGTATATTCGTGGGCGTAAGGCAGCTACAAGTGGAAGTAGGTGGAAGTGGGCTGGAAGTGGGCGTGATACATGATAATGAAGCGTGACCCCATGCAAATGATGTGCCTTGTGCTAGGCAAGTACTTAAAACGAATGATGCATGCGCCGTCCCGTGAACATATTCCCAGTGCGCATCCTCACAATCACGTCGAATCACTGCCTACGTTGTGAACGTAACCTACGCCCAGCCCTATTCACGTACAACGTAAACTACGTAAAATTTGACGGCATTCGACCTTTGCATGAGTTGCGCCTCCTATATGGGGAATAAATTTACGCCGGACGTACGACTTACACAAACAGCGTATATTATGCGCCGGGCGCAAGTACATTCCTGAATCGCCGTATTTGACTGATTTGCATATTTGCATCAAAAATCAATGGGAGCGCCACATGCGTCCAGCGTAAATATGCGCCCACTATACACCGGCGTAGGAAAGTTACGTTGGGCGGCTGAAGCCTATATTTTGACGTATCTAGCTTTGTGGGTCAGCGCATAGATACGAAGGCGCACATTTGTTCTTACGTTGGCGTATCTGGAGATACGTTGGCCTAAGTGCTTTGTGAATCCAGGCTATAGCGTCTGGGAATCCACGCCCCTGCTCCCTCCTCCCAATAAATTGACAGACCGCTGCAGGTATCGATCTCTCCTCTACCCTGACAGGCTTTCTATTACCTGGGTGTTTTCCAAATGGCACAGATCGTCTCAGACATGGTGGTGACAAGGGACAGTGGGTAAGAGAAGATTATAAATGTAAATGCAAACAACCCTAAGGGGTTGATTTACTAAAACTGGTACAAAATCTGGTGCAACTCCACATAGAACCAGCTTCCAGTTTTTTTTTCCGTCAAAGACCAATTGAAAAAGTTACAAAGTTAGAGACTGATACCATGCACAGCTACACCAGATTTTTGAACTCTCTAATTTTAATAACTCAATCCTAGTACTATTTTAAATAATAGACAGTTAAGATATTTGCTTATCTCTTACCCTAGGACACACAATGACATTTCACAATCAGAACCAATGCTCTGTTTTTTTTTGGTAGAAAAGTAAACAAAACAAAAGCAGAATGCCTTTCTCTAGACTAGGGATGAGCTTTATGTTCGGGTCGAACATGAGTTAGACTCGAACATTGGCTGTTCACCCGTTTGCCGAACAGTGAACCATTTGGGGTGTTTGTGGCAAATTCGAAAAAAGCCACAAAACACCCTTTAAAAGTCTATGGGAGAAATCTAAAGTGCTAATTTTAAAGGTTAATATGCAAGTTATTGTCATAAAAAGTGTCATTCAGCCAGGAGCCTCCGGTGGAGGCAGGATCGTGTGCGTCATATCCTCACTGGAGATCATCACTGGAGATCGAGAATGGATTACAACGCTGGAGATTGAGACTGGATTACATTGCTGGATTTGTTTTTTTGTGTTTTTTTTTTGTGTGAAATGGTAGGGGTACCAAATCACATAGGGGGGGGCTGGGATCTCGAGTTCCCCTTTGTTAAAGCTCTTTTATAAACGAGGGCAGGGCCACCCATGATGTGGATGTATGACCCAGCTTCTGACGCAACAGGGGTTTCCCATGATGCGTCAGAGGGGATGGGGTCGCACGTCACAGGTAGCCCTGCCCTTCCAGATTCTGATAAGCCCCCTGCCCGCAGACCCTCACAACCACCGGGCAAGGGTTGTGGGGATCTTGTTCCCATCAACATGAGGACATCCACTCCATGTTGAGGCCTGGTACAGTTCAGGGGGGGGGGAACTCTCTTGTCCCCCCTCTTTTCCTGTGGCCTGCCAGGTTATGTGCTTGGATAAGGGCCTGGTATGGATTTTATGGGGGAACCCCATAGCATTTTTATTACGTTCGTGCAAGTTTCCCCTTAATATTTATACCAGGCCTGAAGGCCTGAAGGCATGCTATAGACACCCCCAGGTATTAAATTTAAAGGAATATTTCACTTTTATTGTTTCACTGTAAGCATTATTAACCACTTAAGGACCGCCTCCTGCACATAAACGTCGGCAGAATGGCACGGCTGGGCACATGCACGTACAGGTAGGTCCTGTGCTAGTGCCCAGCCATGGGTCACGGGGGCGTGCCCGCGGCGCGTTCCCGTGGCCCGGTCCGAAGCTATGTGACCATGGGACCCGCGGATCCGATCGCCGCTGGAGTCCCGCGATCGGTCCCCGGAGCTGAAGAACGGGGAGAGCTGTGTGTAAACACGGCTTCCCCGTTCTTCACTGTGGCGGCGTCATCGATCGTGTGATCCCTTTTATAGGGATACACAATCGATGATGCTATTTTCGAGGTTCCCTGAAATCTCAAACCTTTTGCCAGGGGTTCCTCAATGGTAAAAAGGTTGAGAAACACTGCTGTAGAGTGTTAAGGCTGAGTACACTATGGTTCTGGCACATATTCTTGGCAGATAGGAGTATTCGTTCCTTAGCTTGAAAGAAACGGATTTGCGCTAATACGTTCGTAACGTTTATCTGCTAGAATATGTGCATGTTTGAAAATTCTATGTGCTCTATCGATCATGAGATGTAGGGTAGTTAGGGAAGGAACCAGCAGTTTGAAAAACTTTTGCACATAAAAGGACAGCTCTGCAGGGGGAACGTTGCTGAGCGTCAACCAATTCATTGCATGCAGTGGCATAGTTACTCAATTGACATTCCAGGGTGTCTGTGTGAGCCCCTAAGCCATCAATCTGAGATTGTGTGCAAGAAATGTAGTTATTTATGTATTTTCTGAGATTGTTTTGTAATGAGAGAAGCGAATGTTTGAGCATGATCTCAGAGACAGGGTTATGAGTTGTTGGTAAGGCTGCAAGGGTGACTGACTGTTCTTGTTTAAGATTAGTGTCATCATCAGCATCATCATCCGTTCGCAAATTTCCCACCGTGCATTGCGCGAAAACACGTCGTCACGTCGTAGTAGCGTCGTTTACGTACATTCCTATTCCCGAACGAGTTACGTTAAAAAAAAATATATATTTTCAAATCGACGCGGGAACGACGGCCATACTTTACATGGGTTACGCACTGTTAGACCAGCAAAAAGCTCCTCTAACATTACGTAGCCAAAAAATGACGTAGGCGATTGCAAAGGAACACTCGTACCATCGTGGATCGCCGTAAAAACTCATTTGCATATCCCGACGCATGAAAACGACGCAAACTCCTCCCAGCGGCCGCAAAAATATTGCAGTGTAGATCTGAAGGCTTATGAGGACGTAAGCCTCTCGGATCGAAGCCCGAAGCCGCCGTATCATGATTTGAGAATTCAAACTAGTGATACGGCGCGCGAAATTTGAAATTACTCCTGTCTAACACCAGTTAGACAGGCGTAATTGCTCTGTGAAGGATAGCGTGATGACGTCACAGTTGCAGGCCCCACCCTACACATTTCTTCACAAGTGGACGTTTTCTGGGGATTGGCCCATCCACAATGCCTACCAGTGCCAGAGCCACCAGGGATGCCTATCAGTGCCATTTATCAGTGCAGAATATCGGTGCCCATAAGTGCCTATGAGTGCAATGTATCAGTGCCCATTAGTGCCCAGCAGTTCCGCCTATCAGTGCCGCCCATAAGTACCCATAATTGCAGCCATTCAGTGCCCATCAGTGCCCAACAGACCCACCAGTGCCATCCATGAGTGCCCATCAGTGCTGCATATCAGTGCCACTGATCAGTGCCACCTACCAGTGCCCATCAGTGCCACATATCAGTGCCCATCTGTGTTGCCTTATCAGTGCCCATCAGTGCTGCCTTATCAGTGCCCACCAGTGAAGGAGAAAACCTACTTATTTACAACATTTTCTTTTCTTTTTTTAAATTTGTTTAGCAAAAAATAAAAACCACAGAGGTGCTCAAATACCACAAAAAGAAATCTCTATTTGTTGGAACAAAATTACAAAAATTATGTTTGGGTACAGTGTAGCATGACCGCGCAATTGTCATTTAAACAGCGACAGCGCAAAAAGCTGAAATTTGGCTTGGGCAGGAAGGGAATGTAAGTGCCTGGTATTGAAGTGGTTAATTACTTACCAGTCTTGAACTCTACAGTGCATAGACTACATGCCTGGGTAGCTAAGAAACACTCTTGGATGGGTAGAACGGAAATATATAAAATGTATGTACTGCCTTGTTTTTTTATCTTTACCAAACCCTCCCCATTTCCTTACTGAGATCCTTTTTCTAGTCATTATGCACAGCATTATTGCAATATCTTTGGCTGTATTTGTAATCTCCTATGTCATGTGCTATGAAGTACTAGTAAAGCGTAAATTGAAAGGAGGGACAGAGTTGCCACATATGGAATTGTACTATATGGTTACAATACTGACCGGTTATTTGATTGTTTTTTTACACTCTAAACTTAAACAATGGGTTTCCATAGAGAAAAACATGGTTGACATACTTCTTTTACATACCAATTTTTTGAGTAAATTGTATTTGTTTACAGTTTGGCACACCTTAAGTTTTCACCATTTCACAAAGAGGCACAATTGCAAATGTACACATTTTTGCTATTTATTAACTACAGTTTTAACTTTTATATTTAGTAGGAATTTAGCAGGTATTTTGTAAATGTTGCCACTAATGATAATTTTAGTGTATTTTTAGCAGCTAAAATATTGTTTTGATAAACATTTGTACAAATGTTGCACAAATCAATTGCACCTTCCTTATTCTACTGATTCTATGCGTTCAGAAAATGTATGGATTGGGGGTGGGGGTATGTTGCATGTTTCACAAACTCTGAAAGTTGTGACAGAAAAAAATAAAGAATGGAAAAATTGCAAAAATGGACTGCCATCTGAGTTTAAAAGTGGAGAGCAGAAACTGGCAGCGAAAGGGCTAAAAGCTATACCAGCCTCAAAAGGGTTAATTTACTAAAACAGGAGAGTGCAAAATCTGGTGCATTTGTGCATGGTAGACAATCAGCTACTAACTTCATCTAATGGAAGCTGAACCAGATTTCTCACTTCAGTTTTAGTAATTCAACCCCAAAAGGTCTGGTTTGTATTTGGGGGGATCTACTGTACACATCTTTTTTTTTAAATTCTGCTGGAGGATGTGCTACAGCATAAACATTTACAAATTAAAAAAACAAATCATACAGTCTGAACTGCCAGCATATAACATTCATTGTTAGTTTTTTTTTTTTTTTAAGCACACAAACCCCACTATAGGTACCCCCGAAATACATAGAAGACTCTTGGAGGTGTTTGTGATTTATACATTTTTAAAACAAATAAGCTGGTAATTACAGCTGCCAAAGTAATTTGCCAGCAATTTTAAAACCTTTTTCCTTTGTAAATGTCAGTGCTGCTGTAGCACTTTCTGTACATTACACAATATGTGTCTCTTCACAGGCAATATTAGGACACCCCTAACATGTTACTTAAAGGAAATTTACATTTTTAATGGTCCACTTTAAGCATTTAAAAAAAATACTGCTCCTGACCAAATAGAGGCAGAAAAAGTTTTGAACTGGAATTCCAGATACAAATAAATAAAATATCTACACTTTATTTTTATGAATAAATAAATATATATATATATATATATATATATATATATATATATATATATATATATATATATATATATATATATATATATATATATCATGCATTATTGTTTTTGCCAAATGTCTGCTTAGAAATAGCTGTCTACTGAACCTCATTCCTAAAGAGAAGGAAGGAAAGAAAGGGAAAAATGAAAGGAAGGGGAAGAAAAGAAAAGACTGAACTGGATAGAAAGAAGCCATAGAGATCTCCAAGATTCATATTACTGTATGTTGGAATGACCTAGAAATAGACAACATGAAAAAAAAAAAAAAACTGTTCATCATAAAGGCATTGCGTGTATGCATAAAAAAACACCTCATTTACACTTGCATACGATTGCCAGACTAACTCATGCAGCTCAAATTGCTTTATTTGCTGTGTGTGATAAAAATAGTATTTGCACTGAATTGAATTGAAAAAAGAAAAAAAAAAGAAAATTCCTTTCTGAATATTCTAAAATATGGATTAACTTGTGAATAACTGCCAATGAGAAAGATAAAGCACATAAACTGCAAGAATAAACAATAGGCACAAGTGTATGATTGGAACAGGCTGCATGTTGGTTAAAGGAAATAGAAATTGAAGCCAAAAGAAGGTAAAATATACTTCCTACTGTTATATTTTGACATAGTAATAAGTAATGTGCTGGAAGATTGTAACTGTAGATTGCACCTTTAGGCTTTGAATGTGACAGCAGTGGAGAAGCAATAACAGTGAATATTCTAATTTGTGTGCATATAAATGTTATGTAGTATCTGAACAATATCACACAAGCTGTTCAGAATGCAGTCATGAAATCCATTTGATTGCCCAAACACCTGCATTTAAATAAATCAAACAAAACTGTACAGAAAGTGGTAGCAAAGTGAAAAAAATGTGTATGTATGTATGTACAATATATTTACCCAGATTCACTGATGTTTTTGATCATGATATTATCAGGCATATCAAAGTTTGTGTCAGTCCTTATTTAATCCAAGAGGCTTGGAGGAAAAACTGTCTTGCATGAGTTGAGGAGGACAGCATCTGGAATCACTGGGCAATAACAGAGGGAGTGATAGTATTTTATTGAGTTGGCCCCAAAGCTTTAGAGCAGTCTGTGGTTCTGCAATTATTTCCTAAATTTTAATAGTGGCTAAATGGTTAGGGTGTCTTCTTAGGAGAGAAAAATATTTAACCATTAGTGTGCAACCTGTTTGAAAAAGAAAAGGTGATATTGGTGACAAAAGTTCAATAAGCAATCAACAATAAGATTGATTCATGTATGGGTAAAAACCCAAAGTCCCATAGGAGTTTCCAACTAGTTTGTATTCCTCCCTGAAACACTCTGATGCTTGAACCGATCCAAACAGCAAACTATAATCCTTCTGCAAGTAAGTGAATGGCCGCTTACCAGATCCAGAAGAAAGGAAGGCACCGTACAGATCACTCGCTGGCCGGATCGGGATGCTCACACTGGCTCCTCTTCTCCCTCAGCTGATTGCAAGGATCGTAGGATCTCCAGGCGGATTAGTTAGTGTTGGGATCCGCGTATGAGGAAGATGTTTAAAGATGGCATTGGTGGAAAGAAAAAAAATACTTCAGAGTACAATGATGTATTAAAAGGCGCTTTATTCCACTTGATTGAAATAAATCACTGACATCAATAAAACCAGCCTTTATAAGTCAAGGTAAAGGATTCCGGTACAAAGTATAAAAACCAGCATCAGTTGTCTTCTTAGCAGCACTAGGGTTTGATCAACCACGGCACTGCCTGACTGTAATTTGCACGTTCTCCTGTACCTGTGTGGGTTTCCTCCAACACTCCAAAGGGCCCTTTCACACGAGGGGACGAACGGTCCGCTTTTCATAAATCCGTTTACGGACTCACAATGCATCCCTATGGGATCGCGGACGTTAGCGGATGATGCATCCGCTTACCTTCCGTAAACATCCGCCTCCGTTAAGATCCGTTTTTTCGGACGAAAAAAAATCCTATTTTTCTTCCGTCTGGCGGATCGGATCGGATGAATACGGACACACAGTCCGTATTCATCCGATTCCCCATAGGGGAGAGCGGAGAAAAGACAGCCGACAGCTCAGCAGGGATTTACGGATGATCCCTGCTGAGCAGACGGACACACACGGGGCGGATCAATACGGATCCGCTCCGTGTGAAAGAGCCCAAAGACATGCTGGTCAGTTAACTAGCTTCTGTCTAAATTGGCCCTAGTATGCGTATATATGAATTTAAGTCAGGGGCCATAGATTTTAAGCTTCTTGAGGGTAGGGACTGATGTGAATGTACAATATAAATGCAAATTGATGGCAATATATAAGTACCTTTAACCACTTGCTTACTGGGCACATAAACCCCCTTCGTGCCCAGGCGAAATTTCAGCTTGCGGCACTGCGTCGCTTTAACTGACAATTGCGCGGTCGTGCGACGTGGCACCCAAACAAAATTGGCGTCCTTTTTTTCCCCACAAATAAAGCTTTCTTTTGGTGGTATTTGATCGCCTGTGCGGTTTTTATTTTTTGCGTTATAAACAAAAAAAGAGCGACAATTTAAAAAAATATATATATTTTTTACTTGTTGCTATAATAAATATCCCAATTTTTTTTTTAAAAAAAATATTTTTTTTTCTCAGTTAAGGCCGATACGTATTCTTCTACGTATTTTGTGCGACCAGTGCTATAAATATGCACTAATTACTGTATAAATGTGACTGGCATTGAAGGGGTTAACACTAGGGGGTGAGGAAGGGGTTAAATGTATTGCCTGGGTGTGTTCTAACTGTGTGGGGGGGGGTGACTGGGGGAGGTGATCGATGCTGTCTCCCTATGTACAAGGGAAACAGCATCTGTCACCTCTCCCTGACAGGACGTGGAGCTCTGTGTTTACACACAGAGCTCCACGTCCCTGCTCTGTCACCGACGATCGCGTGTACCTGACGGACATCGCGGCCGCCGGGTACACGCATCGAATCCTCGGTGATGCGCCGGGACTGTTTTTCCCCGGCGTGCGCCACCCTGTGGCGCGCACGGGGAATTACAAGTAAATCACGTCCAAAGACGTGACCCCGGCGCCTCAGGTCCGCGCTGCTGACGTATTCTGTCAATAGAGCGGACCCGAAGTAGTTAATAAATAATAAAGCTTCAATATGTGACACCTATAACATGACCCAGGGGTATGAGCTTAATGAAAGCCCAGGCCTGGCCAGATACATCACCACTTTGGACTGGTACACATGCCATTCTTTTAGAAAAGCATCATTAACCTGTATATGCAATTCTTCATGTGTAGATGGTAGAAACATCCCAAAAAAGACTTGCAGCCATATTTGCAGCAAAATGTGGTTCTACAAAGTATTGATTTAGAGGGGCTGAATGCAAATGCACGCCACACTTTTCAAATATATATTTTTTATTTTAAATTTTAAAAACCATTTATCATTTTCCTTCCACTTCACAATTATGTGCCACTTTGTGTTGGTCTATCACATACAATCCCAATAAAATACATTTATGTTTTTGGTTATAACATGACAAAATGTGGAAAGTTTCAATTGGTATAAATACTTCTTCAAGGCACTGTACAGTGGCGGCCCGCCCATATGGGCGCACGGGCGCCGCCCCCCCTCCCGCAGTCACAAGAAAAAAAAAAAAAAAGTAAAAAAAAAAAAAAAAAAAAAAACGGGCCCTTTAAGAACTTTTATTCGTATAAAATGTCATTTTGACATTTTAGCCGAAGTTCTGGCGGCCGTCTATAGAGGGCGCTGCAGCGCCACCCCCTCTCGCAAGTAACACACGTTCAATGCTATGCATTGGACGTGTGTTACTGTTGCCAGCTGCCTGGTCTATTCGTATAACCGGACATGGGACGCCGGTTACCCGAATAGCGGCAGCTGGTTGGCTGAGGGGAACTGCCTATCAAAGCCAGCGGCTCTGATAGGCTTTTCCAGTGCCGCCCTCCGGCTCTCGGAAGTCTATGCTCGGAGCGCAGGCAACCTGCGGTCCTTGCATTAGACTGACAGCCGTTTCAGCCAATCAGGTTCCCGGATTCTGGTTTTCAGGAACCTGATTGGCTGAAGCTTCTCCACGGCGGCAGAAGACATCGAGGGAGGACATGGAAGCGTCAGGTAAGTGATTTTTTTTACAGGGAAAGGGGCAGCATGGGGCACAGTGGCAGCATGGGGCACAGTGGCAGCATGGGGCACAGTGGCATCATGGGGCACAGAGGCGACAATGAGCACAGTGGCATGGGGCACAGTGGTAACAATTGATGGCACAGTGACTGAATATGATGGCATGGCACAGTGGTGACAATTGATGGCACAGTGACTGCATATGATAGCATGGCACAGTGGTGACAATTGATGGCACAGTGGTGGCGTTTGGCATGGCACAGTGGTGACAATTGATGGCACGGTGACTGCATATGATGGCATGGCACATTGGTGACAATTGATGGCACAGTGGTGGCGTTTGATGGCATGGCACAGTGGTGACAATTGATGGCACAGTGGTGGCGTTTGGTGGCATGGCACAGTGGTGACAATTGATGGCACAGTGATTGCATTTGATGGCATGGCACAGTGGTGACAATTGATGGCACATTGACTGCGTTTGATGGCATGGCACAGTGGTGACAATTGATTGCACAGTGACTGCATTTGATGGCATGGCACAGTGGTGACAATTGATGGACACAGTAGCTGCTTTTGATGGCATGGCACATTGGTGACAATTGATGGCACAGTGGTGGCGTTTGATGGCATGGCACAATTGGTGACACAAGTGGTGACAATTGATGGCACAGTGACTGCATATGATGGCATAGCACAGTGGTGACAATTGATGGCACAGTGACTGCATATGATGGCATGGCACATTGGTGACAATTGATGGGCACAGTAGCTGCGTTTGATGGCATGGCACATTGGTGACAATTGATGGCACAGTGACTGAATATGATGGCATGGCACAGTGGTGACAATTGATGGCACAGTGACTGCATATGATGGCATGGCACAGTGGTGACAATTGATGGCACAGTGGTGGCGTTTGATGGCATGGCACAGTGGTGACAATTGATGGCACAGTGACTGCATTTGATGGCATGGCACAGTGGTGACAATTGATGGCACAGTGACTGCATTTGATGGCATGGCACAGTGGTGACAATTGATGGCACAGTGACTGCATACGATGGCATGGCACAGTGGTGACAATTGATGGCACAGTGGTGGCGTTTGGCATGGCACAGTGGTGACAATTGATGGCACAGTGACTGCATATGATGGCATGGCACAGTGGTGACAATTGATGGCACAGTGGTGGCGTTTGATGGCATGGCACAGTGGTGACAATTGATGGCACAGTGGTGGCGTTTGATGGCATGGCACAGTGGTGACAATTGATGGCACAGTGGTGGCGTTTGATGGCATGGCACAGTGGTGACAATTGATGGCACAGTGACTGCATATGATGGCATGGCACAGTGGTGACAATTGATGGCACAGTTGCTGTGTTGCATGGCACAGTGGTGACAATTGATGGCACAGTGGTGGCGTTTGATGGCATGGCACAGTGGTGACAATTGATGGCACAGTGGTGGCGTTTGATGGCATGGCACAGTGGTGACAATTGATTGCACAGTGACTGCATTTGATGGCATGGCACAGTGGTGACAATTGATGGACACAGTAGCTGCTTTTGATGGCATGGCACATTGGTGACAATTGATGGCACAGTGGTGGCGTTTGATGGCATGGCACAATTGGTGACACAAGTGGTGACAATTGATGGCACAGTGACTGCATATGATGGCATAGCACAGTGGTGACAATTGATGGCACAGTGACTGCATATGATGGCATGGCACATTGGTGACAATTGATGGGCACAGTAGCTGCGTTTGATGGCATGGCACATTGGTGACAATTGATGGCACAGTGACTGAATATGATGGCATGGCACAGTGGTGACAATTGATGGCACAGTGACTGCATATGATGGCATGGCACAGTGGTGACAATTGATGGCACAGTGGTGGCGTTTGATGGCATGGCACAGTGGTGACAATTGATGGCACAGTGACTGCATTTGATGGCATGGCACAGTGGTGACAATTGATGGCACAGTGACTGCATTTGATGGCATGGCACAGTGGTGACAATTGATGGCACAGTGACTGCATACGATGGCATGGCACAGTGGTGACAATTGATGGCACAGTGGTGGCGTTTGGCATGGCACAGTGGTGACAATTGATGGCACAGTGACTGCATATGATGGCATGGCACAGTGGTGACAATTGATGGCACAGTGGTGGCGTTTGATGGCATGGCACAGTGGTGACAATTGATGGCACAGTGGTGGCGTTTGATGGCATGGCACAGTGGTGACAATTGATGGCACAGTGGTGGCGTTTGATGGCATGGCACAGTGGTGACAATTGATGGCACAGTGACTGCATATGATGGCATGGCACAGTGGTGACAATTGATGGCACAGTTGCTGTGTTGCATGGCACAGTGGTGACAATTGATGGCACAGTGGTGGCGTTTGATGGCATGGCACAGTGGTGACAATTGATGGCACAGTGGTGGCGTTTGATGGCATGGCACAGAGGTGACAATTGATGGCACAGTTGCTGTGTTGCATGGCACAGTGGCTGCATTTGATGGCATGGCACAGTGGTGACAATTGATGGCACAGTTGCTGTTTTTGATGGCATGGCACAGTGGTGACAATTGATGGCACAGTGGTGGCGTTTGATGGCATGGCACAGTGACTGCATATGATGGCATGGCACAGTGGTGACAATTGATGGCACAGTTGCTGTGTTGCATGGCACAGTGGTGACAATTGATGGCACAGTGGCTGCATTTGATGGCATGGCACAGTGGTGACAATTGATGGCACAGTTGCTGTGTTTGATGGCATGGCACAGTGGTGACAATTGATGGCACAGTGGCTGCATTTGGTGGCATGGCACAGTGGTGACAATTTATGGCACAGTGGCTGCATTTGATGGCATGGCACAGTGGTGACAATTGATGGCACAGTTTCTGTGTTTGATGGCATGGCACAGTGGTGACAATTGATGGCACAGTGGCTGCATTTGGTGGCATGGCACAGTGGCTGCATTTGGTGGCACAGTGGCTGCATTTGGTGGCATGGCACAGTGGCTGCATGTGATGGGCACATTGAGGCTGCAATATTTTTTTTTTCGTTTGCGCCCCCCAAAAAATTTTGAGCACCAGCCGCCACTGGCACTGTATGTATTAAATCTGCAGATGGTCTTGAGCACCTTAGATATTCTGATGTATTCCACCTTCCCCTATTGATGTAGTTTAGCTGGGAGCCTATATGATCTATAAATTATAAATAATTTAATTAAGCAGTGCTAGGGTTATACAGATACAGACTATGCATATTCCAACATATTCTGCCATGTTTCACCTGACATGTCTCCTAGGTCTTTTTCCCTCCTTCTAGCTGTGCAAAAAATTAGCTTCTGATATTTTTCCATTAAACGGCTATATATAGTGGAGATAAGACCCCTCTAAAAGTGGAGCTCCGCCCTAATTCAAAGATTATCTTAATATTACCGCCGATATTAAATATGATTAAAACGGATATTTTTGTTTTACATATGTGTACAGTACCGTAATATTCCTGTGCCTTCCGGTCTGTACAACTGCGGGTATTGTTCGGTCATTCCGTCATTTCCCTTTCCCCGCAGTGTGCTATGGGAGCTTTTCTCCTGGCGCAAGATCGAGCGGTGGCTGCTGGGACAGCAGCATCACCGCAACAAGGAAGTGCCTGCCTGTGGGCTCCTAATGCCAACAGTTAAAATGGCAACGGCACGAAGAGGGTTATATAAGTGTATATTGCAGACAGACTGACAGAGGAGTGGCCATAGGAGACAAGAAACGTGAGTTTATAATCGCAGTGCTAATAACAATTTAACTAGCCCAAAAAAAACAATTTGTTTCTGCATGGGAGATCCGCTTTAACTGCCTAACGTACATTTACGTTGGCAGAATGGCACAGGCAGGCAAAGCAACATACAGGTACGTTTCTTTGAATCTGCTGCCTAGCGGGCATGCACCCGCCACAAGCTCCATGACCATGCATGGGGGACCTGTGGACTTGTGTCACGGAGAGTCAGAATGGAGAGATGCATTTGTAAATAAGACATTCCCCTGTTCTGCCTAGTGACAGGACAGTGATCCACTGCTCTCTGTCATCGGGAGCAGTGATCGATGTTGTGTCACTGGTAGCCCAGCCTCCTCACAGGTAGAATCACTCCCTAGGACACACTTAACCTCTTCCTCACCCCCTACTGGTTAACCCCTTCACTGCATTTTTTATAGCACTGTTTGCTGTATAAATGTCAATAGTCCCAAAATAGTGTCAATTGTGTCCACCGCTGATAGCTGCCATTACTAGTAAATAAAAAAATAATAATAAAAATGCCTTAACACTATCCCCTATTGTGTAGACGCTATAACTTTTGAGCAAACCAATCAATATATGCTTATTGCAATTGTTTTTTACCAAAAATATGTAGAAGAATACATATCGGTCTAAACTGAGGAAAACAAATAGTTTTTTATATATATTTTTGGGGGCTATTTATTATAGCAAAAAGTAAAAAATATTGGCTTTTTTTAAATTGTCGCTTTTATTTTTGTTTATAGCGCAAAAACTAAAATCTGCAGTGTTATTCAAATACTACCAAAAGAAAGCTCTATATGTGGGAAAAAGAGGACATCAATTTTGTTTGGGTGCAAAGTCGAATGACTGCACAATTGTCAGTTAAAGCAACGCAGTGCCGAATCACAAAAAATTGCCCCGTCATTGGGAAGCCAAATCCTCCGGGGGCTGAAGTAGTTAACCTGTACCCTTGAAAGGGAGTTTATAAGTGGTGTGATTTGTATCTTTAGTTTATTATCTTTAAACTGGGTCTGTAGGGACTGTCACAGTTGTAAGTACTAAAAAAAGGTATGAGAAAGCAATGAGTATTTTAAATGTATTTAACATTTTCAGTATACAACTGTGCAAAATATTGTATGCCCAATTCTCGCCGTACCCCAAACCCCTCCAATTTACCGAATTCCTTATAATTTTTATTTCCCCATAAAGGAGAATAAACTGATGTATTCCCATATTGCATACTACGTCTCCTTTCCTGACACACTTTATGCATAAGTTCTAGGGTAGGATCATGTAGGACATGTGCAAAGGACCCAAATTCTAATTGAGCTATTAAATAGTAGTGGGAAGATCTACTCAGGAGAACAGAATCTGTCCAGTCTAACAATCCCCATCCTGCAACCTGTAGTTTAGCTGTTAGAAAATACAATTTGATATTTGGGACAGCCATCTTTAGGAAGCTTTTTGCCCTTACCATAATAAAAATGTGAATCAGTGAGTCTATTTTTTAAACCATTTGAGAGGTATCCACATTGGCAAGTTATGCAGGACATAAAGTAACTGCGGGCCTATAACTTTTTTATTAAATTTGCTTGCCCTACCATGGATAATGGTAATTTAGTCCATACTCTTCGTCTTAAACTTATTCAATACAGAGGCCAAATTAAAGTTCAGGTATTACTCTATTTTAAAGGGAGACACATATGTCAAGATATTTAAAAAACATCACAATTTTATTCTGATGGGCTATCTGTGGTAAGGTTGGTGATCGTTCATCTCCTGAAAATAATACAGATTTAGCCCAGTTTTTGTCAAATCCCGAAAAAAAGCTGAATGTTTTTATTAATGTCATAATAGATATCAGAGCTTGGTCTGTATTTCCTAGAAACAATAGAGCATCATCCCTTACGCCTCGCTTTAATCCCTTAACAGTGCTTCTATAGCCAATGCAAATAACAATGGAGATAAAGAAAAAAGATAAAGAAAACAAAAATCTGATGTGGAACCATTAACCTGTAGACATGCTCACGGAGCAAAATACAATAGTTTAAGCCACCTCACAAATCCACTACCCAGACCAAACTTCTCAAGGACCTCCCATAAATATGTCCACTCAATACAGTCAAATGCTTTGGCTGCGTCTAAAGGCAATACAGGCCTATTCCCTACATTACCAATGGTATCTGTAATTTATTGTTGTCGACCTGCCTGTAATAAATCCTGATTGGCCTGAATGTATCAACATTTGCATAACATTATTAACCACTTAAGGACCGCCGCATGTACATTTACGTCGGCAGAATGGCACCGACAGGCACATCAACGTATATATACGTTGGTGCCTTGGGGGGGATCGGGGGTCCGATCGGACCCCCCCCGTACATGCGGCGGTCCGCGCGGCTGCAGGAGCGATCCGACAAGTGGGGGCGGCTATCCGTTTTCACCCGCCCCCTCCGGATCGCTCCCAGCCAATGCGCGCGCCCGCCCGCCCTGTCACTTCCTCCTCCTGTGTAAACACAGGAAGGAGGAAGCGACGTGATCTCTCCCTCGGCGTTTGTTTCAAGCGCCGCTGAGGAGAGATCACAACACTACAAGTAAGTCTGCACTAACAGCACACTTACACACACACACACACAAACACATTTAACCCCCGCGATCGCCCCCCCCCTCCCCCCTGTCACAGTGTCACTGAATGCAGTAATCATACATGTATGATTACTGTATTTAGTGTCAGTGTGACAGACAGTGTGACAGTCAGTCAGTGTTAGTGTCAGGGTAGCCCCCCCCACCCCCCCCAATAAAGTTTTAACCCCTTGATCACTGCCCTAGTTAACCCTTTCACTCCCTATTGCCAGCATCACTAAGCGATCATTTTTCTGATCGCTGTATTAGTGTCGCTGTTCCCGCTAGGTAGCTAATTTTTTTTTAATGCAATTTTTTTTTTACTAAAGACATGTGGCTAAATACATTTTGGCCTAAATGTTTGACTAAAATTTAGTTTATTGTTTTTTTATTATAACAAAAAGTAAAAAATATTGATTTTTTTTCAAAAATGTCACTCTATTTTTGTATATAGCGCAAAAAATAAAAATCGCAGAGGCGATCAAATACCACCAAAAGAAAGCTCTATTTGTGGGAAAAAAAGGACGCGAATTTTGTTTGGGAGCCACGTCGCACGACCGCGCAATTGTCTGTTAAAGCGACGCAGTGCCGAATCGCAAAAACCCCTTGGGTCATTTGCCAGCGTATTGGTCCGGGTCTTAAGTGGTTAAGTCAAGTAGCTAAAACTCTTGCCAGAATCTTAATGTCAGAATTTAACAATGAGATTGGTCAGTAAGACCTTTATCTGGATTAAGTAATACTATGATGCTAGCATCGTTCATAGAAACTTGAAGTTTAGAAGAGGCAAACAGCTGATTAAACACTTTCAACAATTCTGCCAATATTATATCTCCATATGTCTTATATATTTCTGATGGTAAACCATCGGTGCCCAGGGCCTTCCCATTAGGAGACTCCAATACTGCTCTGGTTAGCTCCGTTAATGTCAGGGGTGCATCAAGACACTCTCAGTCCCTACCAGAAATAGATGGTATCTCTAAAGGGGACAATAAGTCTCTAAGTTGGTTTAAGTGATAAGTTACCTTACTCTGATATAGGTCTCTATTCAAAATAGAAAAACAGGATAACATATCCTCTTGATTATGGGAGAGGTTACCTATTGGTGTGTGGATAAGAGGAACACAATTAGAGTGAGTCTGGGATTTAGCAATTACTGCAGGCATTTTCCCATTTCTTTCATCCTCCTCAAAATACTGTACCTCCTTGTAATTTAGCTTGTTCAGCTTTTTCCAAAGCTGTTCTTTTATTTAAAAGTTGTATATATTTCCATATAGAATGGTTTATGGATATAGGGTTCTGGATATATTGAATATATGTTTGTTGCACCTCCACCGCTAGAAGGGTCTCCTATTCCACATTTTTTAACCTACTAATAACTTGTATCAATAACCCTCTCAAGAAGGCCTTCATAGTGTCCCATACCACCTTAGGAGTTGCAGATTTAGCATTATAAAGGAAAAAGTCAATAAGAGGCTGATGGAAGCATTCACCCTGCGCCAATACCCATGAGGCATTCACATGGCAGTTAGATTTAGCATGTGGTTTCATTTTTTTTTTATAGTTCGTAAAACTGGTGAGTGGTCTGAAACCCCCCTTGCTAGGTATTGTATACTCAATACTAATGGAAGGGTTAACTCTATACCCAGGACTAAATAAATCCCAGGATAGTGTTCTGTAGAAGAACAGCATGAGAAGGCATACATCATGGGGGTGAAAAATCCGCCACATAACATATAATCCCATTTCCTGTAACTGCCTAGAAAATGGGGTTTCTGACCAGGGACCCGCTGGATGACGATCCATACCCAAACATTATTAAAGCCCTGCCATTATCAATATTGGAATACGAGGAAGTTCTACCAAGAAACCTAATCTTCCTCAATACCTCTGAATTATATGGCTGGGCAATATACACTGAGCCCACTATACACACTGTGGAGAATAAGGTACAAAGCAACAGGACATATCTGCCCTGAGAATCTATGAATGTCTGTCTGCAAGAAAATTGAATCCTAGAAGATATAAGTATACTAACACCTCTAGCAAATAGGGAATACACTGAGTGATATTGAATAGGAAACCTCACATTATGTAATAAAGAGGTAGTGTCCTGAGTAAGGTGTGTTTTTGCAGGCAGAAAATGTTATTGCACTATAGTAAAAAAAATTGCCTTTTTTAATGGATCTTTCAATCCTCTCACATTCCAAGACAATAATGCTAAGACAATTAATGCTAATACATTAACCAATATATATATATATATATATATATATATATATATATATATATATATATATATATATAGTATATATATATATATATATATATATATATATATATATATATATATATATATATATATATATATATATATATATATATATATACAGTATATATATATATATATATATATATATATATATATATATATATATATATATATATATCCCCCAAAAATATAACAGTTCCATGGTACTGTCTCAAGGTGCCCCAAATAGAATATAATTGATAATCCAATCAGTCTTATCCACATAATAAAGCATTGCAACATTGGCAGGATAATATTTCTGTAAAGGTTTAAAAGAAAACAAGGAAAGAAAAAACACCTTAATAAAACATTTTTCCCCTAGGAAAAAAACAGGGGGCAACAAAAGAAAACAATTCCAGGCTGGAATATGAGCTACCACCCCTTTTCATTTGACAATTGTATCAAAATGGAAAGGAAGAGAAAACAAAAATATAATTAAAGACATTATTACAGTGGTCAGAGCTAAAACAATAGCCACTGTATAAATGACACTGGCAAGGAAGGGATTAACACTAGGGGGCAAACAAGGTGTTACGTGTTGCCTAGAGAGGGGTTTCCAACTGTGGGGAAGGTGGACTGATGAGAGGTAGAGATCGCTGTTCCTGATCACTAGAAACACAGAATCTCTCTCTACTCCCCTGTCAGAATGGGGATCCATTTTGTTTAGAATGGCAGATCCGCATTCTAGCGCTCTGTGGAGTGATCGTGAGTGGCTGGCGGATATTTCAGCTGCCGGCCACATGCATTGGGTCCTGCAATGCACTGTGGTGGTCAGCGTGCCTGCTATAGCTATTGTATGAAGCGCTTGCACAATAGAGCCGCCATGCCGCAGTATATTTATGGTGGCTGGTTGGCATGTCGTTAAAGAACAAAATGTATTTAGCTTTGGATTCCAGAAGGTTTAGGTCTCCCCCAAGAACAATACAGCCTGACGCAAACCAGGATAACTCTTGAACAATGTAATTGATTTTCCAGCACAGGTGCCTTTAAAAAATAGATATCCTTATCTGGGTTATTGCAACAGATGAAAGGGAGCTTCTCTGCTAATAAATATATAATATGTACACCCTTATTCCACGTACACACGATCATTTTTCAGCATGAAAAAAAAAAAACGTAGCTTTTCAGCATGTTGAAAAAACAAAGTTTTTTAACTTCATCATTAAAACAACGTTTTCCACACACCATTGTTTTTAAAAAATGATCTAGCAAAGCGCGGTGACGTACAACACGTACGACGGCACTATAAAGGGGAAGTTCCATTTGCCTTTGGGCTGCTTTAGTTGATTCCGTGTTAGTAAAAGACGGTTCTCGCTTTTCTGTCTGTTATAGCGTGATGAATGTGCTTACTCCATTATGAACGGTAGTTTTACCAGAACGAACGCTCCCGTATCATAACTTGCTCCTGAGCATGCGCAGGTTTTTTACGTCGTTTTAGCCCACACACGATCATTAGCCCACACACAACATCATTTTAAATGACGTTTTTTAAAAACAACATTTTTTCAAAATGTTCTGTATTTGTTTAGCAAAAAATTCAAAACTTAGTGGTGATTAAATACCCCCAAAAGAAAGCTTGATCGGTCTAAAAAAAATGCTAAAAATGTTGGTTCCAGCGTTGCAATTGTCATTCAAAGTGTGACAGCGATGAATGCTGAAAATTGGCCTGGGCAGGAAGGGGGTGAAAGTGACCTGCAGCTTCCCTGCACCTTGGTTTAACCACTTCAATGGAAGCTCTAGGTAGGCTAGAAGCTCAACTAGCATACCCTGTACCAAGAAAAATGGACACGTTGAGCATGTTCAAAAAGGCACACACTAAAGTAGCAAAAAACAGCCCAACACAGGCCTTGAGGTACCACATTAAAATAATCCAAAGATTAACAATAAACAACAAAGCGGGTGATACAGCTGTAGAAAAACTGATTTTAAGAGGTGAGGCACTACAAAAAAGACTGCATTTGTCCATATTAGATTTAAATAGGTGGGTACTCCGAAGTCTAGAGTAGAAAGGCTAAACATGTATATAAAACATCCATTTAAAGCAACAGCCATGTAACATAAGTAGGTAACAGTGAAGGTTGTAAGCAAAAGCTAAGCAGTGAATATTCAACACATTTGGCTTGTAATTAGGTTGGTTAGTAAGTGTTAAGTTATCTTCAAAAAAAGAGCAGATTGGCTACAATTTGCCTCATCGACAACAGAGCCAATTTTTGAGGTGTGTGGCTCCATTAAATTCCCCCATGTATGGTGATAGGTTAAACTGTATTTTACCAAAAGTAGTTACAGTCAGTAACCAGACATGAGGTATATAAAAAAAGGTACTATCCAGAAGAAGGAAAGTAAGTACTTCCTTAGGAGGGCCTATAATAATGTAATAAGAGAGAGTGTCCACTTCTGTGCAGGGCGTTTTGGAATGGGCTGCAGGGGTATATAATCCAGAATCACAATGGCCATTGTTTCTTCTCTTCTAGGGAGCTTGTCAGGAGATGTTAGTGAGGTTTGCAGTGTCAAAACTCCTGATACAACTGCAGGAAAATCCACTAAAGGAATCTGTAAGCTCTCACAAAAAGACAGTAGGTCCTCTGATGTGCGTGGTAAGTGCTGTCTACCATTATAAGTGACACTCAAAGCAAATCGTAAAAGCCAGGTATAAGCCAAGCCTTTTTTACATAGTGTCCAGCAGGGGGCAGAAAGCCTATTTTTTAGGCAAAATTGTGTCCTTGTTAAAAGTTATCTGGTTGTTCTGTCTGCAAGGGATAAGGTCCTTTTCTACAGAATGCTGAAAGATGTCAGACTTTTGTACGCAGGCTTACTCATCCCTATGTGATTTATGCTTTATGTTCGAGTCGAACATGAGTTTGAACAGCGAACAATTTGGGGTGTTTGCTGCAAATTCAAAAGCCGCAGAACACCTTTTAAAAGTCTATGGCCGAAATTTAAAGTGCTAATTTTAAAGGTTAATATGCAAGTTTTTGTCATAAAAAGTGTTTGGGGACCTGGGTCCTGCCCCAGGGGGCATGTATCAATGCAAAAATAGTTTTAAAAACTGCAGTTTTTTCAGGAGCAGTGATTTTAAAAATGCTCAAAGTGAAACAATAAAAGTGAAATACCCCATTAAATTTCGTACCGGTGGGAGGGGGGGGGGGTGTCTATAGTATGCCTGTAAAGTAACACGTTTCCCATATTTATAACAGTCTCTGCACAAAATGACATTTCTAAAGGAAAAAAAGTAATTTTAAATTACTCGTGGCTATAATGAATTGTCGGGTCCCGGCAATGCAGATAAAAGTCATCGAAAGTCATTAAAAATAACAAATAAAAATGCATGGGGATCCCCCAAGTTCTATTACCAGACCTTTCAGGTCTAGTATGGATTTTAAGGGGAACTCCACGTCAAAATAAAAAATAAAAAAATCGTGTGGGGTTCCCCTTAAAAATTCATACCAGACCCTTATCAAAGCACGCAACCTGGAAAACTGCAGGAAAAGAGGAGGGACGAGAGAATGCACCCCCTCCTGAACCGTACCAGGCCACATGCCCTCAACATAGGGAGAATGTCCCCATGTTGATGGGGACAAGGGCCTCATCCCCACTGTCCTTGCCCAGTGGTTTTGGGGGTCTGCGGGCTGGGGGCTTATCAGAATCTGGAAATTAATTCCCCTTAATATCCATACCAGACCTGAAGGGCAGCACCCCCTACTGATAAATGTATGATGGGAGTTTCTGTCTTGTTTTATAACGGCCTATATTTTGTATGTATGTACTATGCACCCACTTCTGTTTTTCCATTTTAAGTGTTATTGGTATTGTATTACCAACTGTGGAATTTTATGTTGACTTTTGCAACACTGTAACTACTATTTTCTGAACCAACAAAAACCAAAAAATTGAAAAGAAAATTGCGCAGCAACAGCCTTCATGTTTCGAATCCATGTCTTTAAACTAAAGATGATTAGGTTCAGCCCAGAGATATTAAAGATGTAAAAGGGCAGCTGTCATACTTATCATTACAGCTCAATCAGATAGGTAGCAGGGCCATTTTGTGCTGCAGAAAATTATCAGATTATACTGTACTATACTTTTTATGGCATGCATAATTATTGCAGCACGGCCTTACAGTGTAAGTTGATGGAACACGCATACCAAGAAAGGTGACTGCACAAAGTATGGTACACTATTCTGTATTCTGCTGTGAGATTACATCAGAAGCCTTGCTTTCCTATGGGAGTGATTTTAAGCGTAGACTCATTTTCAAGCTCTTTTCAGCCAAAACCACAGCATGTCCAACCAGACGCATCATTATTCATATATATGGAACATAACCCCAAAGAGGAGTGTTGTAATGCTTTCATTCAGTGTGCTGATAATATTGCATCTATACTGTAAAAAAAAAGGTTGTAGACATATCATTTTAATAATAAAAAAGACTGGTGAAGGTCCTAAAAAATAAAAAATTAAAATCACTGAGCCTAAAAAAACATCAGTTTTTAAAACTTTTTTTGCATTAATACATGTCCCATGGGCAGGACCCAGGTCCCCAAACACTTTTTATGACAATAACTTGCATATTAACTAGGGATGAGCTCTGCGTTCGATTCAAACGTATGTTCGACTCGAACATCGTCTGTTTGACCGTTCGTCAAAATTCAAACGCTATTGGCCGTTCGCGCCAAATTCGAGTGACGTGTCACGGCCCATAATTCACCGTGGCATTGCACCCTGATGATTGGCCAAGCATGCACTATGACCCGCATGCTTGGCCAATCACAGCGCGCAAAAAACGGAGAGCCATAATTGGCCAAAGCCAGGGTGGCTTTGGCCAATTATGGCTCAGGGGGTTTAGTACACGCCCCACACTATACAAGGCTGCCTGCAGGGCGGCCTTGTGTAGTGTGTTGCGGCAGTTAACAGAGAGAGACAGAGAGAGTGTCATTTTTTGCAGGTGGATAGAGCAGGCAGGCAGGAAGGCTAGTCAGTTAATGTTAATGTGTGTAGAGAATATATATACATCCCAGGTGTTGTACATACTTTTATACACTGTATAGCTTAGCTAGATCAGTTCTTCCTAATTTACTGGCAGGCAGGTGATTGTGTTAATTAAAGATGTTATCACAGACATAGACACCCAGCAGGTACAATATTTAAAGGAATTTTTCATTTTTTAATTTTTTATTTAAGCATCATTAAAATCACTGCTCCTAATGCAGGAGCAGTGATTTTAATGATGTTTAAATAAAAAAATAAAAAATGAAAAATTCCTTTAAATATTGCAACAAGTGTCCCAAATTAGTGAAATCCAGAGAGGAGACACATGTAAATCAATCAGTGACAAGGCTTCTGTCCATGTAAACAACGAGATCATCCAGATGAGACTTCACAGATGAACGTGCTCACAGAGCGCTTACCTTCCACAAGGAAGAAAAGGGGCATCAACACATACACCGATGGTCCTGTAGACAGCCGTCTCTGATGTGGATCTTTAAGCCAACCTTAGCCACACTCGAGGTCCGGTCACCATAGGATAGAAATATGGAGGATGTTCCAAAGAAAAAATGAAGCTCACATGGTGAAGTACGTAACACCGAGGACAGTTTAATAAGGTAAAACATTAAACTCCTTGTGGAAGGTAAGCGCTCTGTGAGCACGTTCATCTGTGAAGTCTCATCTGGATGATCTCGTTGTTTACATGGACAGAAGCCTTGTCACTGATTGATTTACATTTGTCTCCTCACTGGATTTCACTCATTTGGGACACTTGTTGCTGTATTTGACTGCACTTATTTGGATTTTTCCATTTATTTTGTAACATTATCACTGTTTCCCATAGCGATGCTCACTTGTTTATTTTGGATTGATTATTTAGTTTAGTTTTAGCTGCGCTCATCATTTCACTTTTATATCTATTTTTGTTGTTAGCACATACCAGATTCGAGCTGCATGTAATTAGTTTATTTTTTCTCTTATTGGGTCTATTCACTGTTGGCTAGCGCTTTAGTTTCTTTTTCTATATCCTTTAAATATTGTACCTGCTGGGTGTCTATAGTTTGCCTGTGAAAACGTCTTTGAGAACCCGGGTCTTGCCCCAGGGAACATGTATCAATGGAAAAAAAGTTTTAAAAAGGGTTGTTTTTTCAGGAGTCCTGCTCCTGAAAAAACGACAGTTTTTTAAACTTTTTTTCATTGATACATGTTCTCTGGGGCAAGACCCGGGTTCTCAAAGACGTTTTACGACAATAACTTGCATATTAGGCTTTAAAATGACCACTTTTGAATTCGAACGTTCGAGTCCCATAGACGTCAATGGGGTTCTAAATGTTCGTGCAAACGTTTGGTCCATTCGAAGGTTCTGGTGCGAACCGAACGGGGGGGTTTTCGACTTTCCTAATATTAACCTTTAAAATTAGCACTTTTTATTGTTCATGTTTGTGTCCCATAGACTTTAATGGTGTTCATGTGTTCGGTCAATTTTTTTGCCTGTTCGCAGGCTCTCCTGCAAACCGAACCGGGGGGGGGGGGGGGTGTTCGGCTCATCCCTACTCAGGCTGTGACTGCTGTCAAATGAACTGTAAACTGTTGCACTTGTTTCATGCAAAATTTGCTTAGCTAATTTAAATTGAATGATTAATTGTATGACATAGTTTTGGCCTAGGCCAGAAATCAGGAAGCAATTCAAGAAATTAAAAAATAAGCTTAAAACAAGTAAATATAATACTGCATCCCTTATTTTGAAATCTATTTACTAAGGCTAGCATTAGAAGTATTAAAACATAGTTAATAATGATTAAAAGACTAATGTTCCGCTTAGGTGTTAGATTACGGCTATGGATCAATCAGAGGTTATAGTCACTTGCTTTTAACCATAATAGCCCTGCATGAAGAGCTACTACACCAAAAAGTATCAAACGTATTGTTAAGACCACAAATTATTATCACATTAAGCCAAGAATATCATCTGAACATGTAAAAGCCTGCATGTTTATAGTGAGCATTAGTAAGCAACATGTCCATAAATCTACCATTACACACCATTCAATACTGATCAATGACACATTAGATATTGTTGAGTTTTATTTCAAATTAGTTTCAAGCTTCTGTTCAACTCTTTGAGATGAGAATGGTTGACTTACTAGAAATAAGTCCAGCAAGTTTAAGAGTCACATAAGCTCTTCAGCCAAATTTTTTTTTTGCTTTTACTAGATATACTGATATTTCTTGCAGAGTTTAAGATTACGCCTATCAAAGAAAACCATTAGCTATTAATACATGTGTTATTTTACGGCAGTATGAAAATGTGACATGCAGCAACATCAGAAACATCACACAACAAAAATGTTAATTCAGTAATCTATTTCTTCTTTTAAAAATGCTACCAGCAATAATTTCTCAAAGTACTTCATTAATTCAATGATGTCGTACTGTACTTGGGAAAAGTTTGCTTTTTCACTTGACATGCTATGAGATCAGAAGGAAATGAGGGATTAAACAAAGTGTGAGCGATAATAATTAAATGCAGCTGCTTAAAACCTGTCTTAAAACCAAGCTATATCTGAAGGACAGATAATCTCTTTCATTCCTGATTTGCAATTTAACCTTTCATGTTTATTATTCGTGTACTTATTAGTAAGATAAGTAAATCCAGATGAATAACCTTATTAGCTTTTTTATATTTTATTAAAAGGATCAATGCCCAAATCACATTCTTACTATGATCTTTAAGAGTTTACCAGATGGTTGCAAGTGAATCTTTAAAAATGAGAAGAGTCTTAAAGAAATGAGATTTACTAATATTCTACAATTAGGGATATTTATATAAAAATAGGGTTGATCATTTACAGTATGTGTATTAAGGAGTCATGTTTGTGTTGTGATGCTCTCAGAGACAGGGGCGGGGGTTAGTGGGTGTGTCCTTGCCTTAGTTTCACTAAGCTTCACTGCCCCGCATTGACTCCGCCGCCCTTGCTGGCTTGAGACTTGGATTCCTAGGATTCCTAAGGCTGAGGAGGCAGGAATGGGTATTTACAGTGGGCGGCGTGTGACAGAGAACGTCTCTCGTTCGCAATAGGCGAGATTATAGAAAAATGGCAATGCGTATGCGCGATGCCGCTAAGCCTAATGGGAAATGCAGTTCCGTGGTTGCTGTGGCATCGCTTTAATGGACACGCACTACAAACCCGGAAATACAGCATAGAAATGAGAGAGGAAATCAGGAGGACAATAAACAAATACTGTTTTCACAGGTAATTAAAACATTTTAATGGAAGTGATAACATTTATATATATATATATGTATATGACAGAGATATAAAACAAAAAACTGCGCTAGGAAACCCCCTCCCCCCAAAAGGACTACAGGCTGCAGCAAGCGTGTGATAAACAGGAAACAATGGGATATAAAAAGCCGCGCCACACAAAGGTTGATAACACCAGTGTCAATGATGGTAAAATTAATATAATGCTAAAGTCCATTAAAGTCCATAGTGATGGAAATAATGATGAATCTCGAAAACGATCCTCTGTGAAGTGTCACCAAACGCACACACGTCAAGAAGGTGCACCCGCCACCACGTGAATGAGCAGCTTACCAGAGGTCAGACATATGCTAGCGTCTGACTATAACCCAGTCAACGGCCTTTAGATCCTTGAGGTTCCCACGATCAACTCGAGTAGACCAGGAGAGGGACACTTCTTAAACTCCGGAAGAAAAGAAGGCGCACATAGCATAATTCCGTGGCGAAAATTTATTGTAAAAAGTAAAAATGTACTTACACAGCACATGTGGTAAACGAGCATAAAAAACAGATACAGATATTGCCGGCCGGCATGCAGGAGCCCTTCCTCCTCAGCGTGGTGACGTCACTGCGTCGCCTCCCAGACGCGTTTCGTCACAAGAAGGACGTTCTCAATGGGGATAGGGCTACACAGTGATGCACCACTTAAAAAGGACCAGCCGCCCGTTGTGAGAAGCAGCACGCTGAGTCCAGACGCGCCATCTTTGTTGTGGTAAAAAGCCATAGGCAGAAAAAACAATCTACCAGGCATTACGGGCGCAACTAAAAATTCCTTAACGGAAATCGGAGAGAAAGAAAGAAAATTAAACTAAACTAGTCCAAACCCCACCAGTAGTTGGGGTGGGCCAAAAGGTTTTATTGATTCACTTAAAATTAATTGTCTGGGTGTGATGTGGACACAGTGATGTGGGGATAGGCAAGGTGGAAGAACGCTGGCACTAGGCTCTACCTCCCTTCCCCCCCCAGGTCACAGCGTCATCTAGGGGACAGGTCTGGTAAACGAAACCTAGACTTACCGAGAAACAAAAAAGGAAAAAAAATTCTGAACAACAAATGTATATTATGTGTATTCCCTGGGGACTAATGTCCTCGTAGGGAAGAGAGTACTAGACATAGTACATGTACTGGAGTGGTATATAAATGTCTTACGCTCCAATACTAACAATTAGTGGGTGGTGTAAATAGGTACAAAACCCAGTATAGTGATCAGGGGGTGAAAAAGGGGGACAAGAAAAAAGGGCTATTTATTTAAAAATATATTGGTGATATAATATTAGTGAAGAGTAGCTACATAAATTGTATCCTACAATCAAAACACAAAATATCTACAATATTGAAAAAGTGATACATTCTAAACATTTAAGTCAGCCATCAAACTATATGACCAATATTCGACAGTGAAGTGAAAATTGAAATCAAATATAACAGCAAAAAACGACAAGGGAAACGAAAAAAACGAAAAAAACGAAAAAAAATTTCCATAGACTGAGTGAAGACGACTAGAAGGAAAAAATTTTTTAAAATTAAATCATAGTTCCATATAGGGTATAGATGTATATCTGCCCTCAGGTGTGCTTCTCACAAAGGTCAATTATAGGCAATGCTAATAGATGCATTAGCATATATAGACTAAGTGAAGACGACTTACATGACATAAAATTAAATAATAAAATCTATACAAAAATCATATCGAGCAACAATATCCCTTACAGACAATGCTGGTAGACATATGACCATATATAGACTCAGTGAGGACGACTAGAAGGACAGAAAATGAAAAAAACAGATCTCACAAAACTCAAAAATGGAAAACTATTATACCAAAAGGGTTATTAATCCCCAAGCGTGTTTCCCACAGGGGTTGTATCAAGCATTACTAATGAATGCATTCACATCCGTTTCAATGTTTAACCCAAAGGGGGCGTAGGTTTTCAAACGAAAAATCCAGCCCATCTCCATCTGAGATATCCCTTGTACTAGATTACCTCCTCTCCAAGGTGCTTTATATTTATCAATCCCCAAGAAGAGGGTATTGGAGGGGTTTTTTTCATGCTTCAATCTGTAGTGATTGGAAACAGAATGGTCCCTAAATCCAGACAGGATGTTGGTGATGTGTTCGTTGACACGAACCTGAAATGCCCTCTTGGTCCTACCCACGTATTGTTTGCCACATGGACATTGTACCAAATACACCACTCCCTCAGAAGCACAGGTAATGCATGGTAGAATCTTGTATTCTTTCCCGGTGGCTGTAGATGTAAAGGACCTCACACATCTATGTTTATTAGAACTTAGGGCACAGACCCGACATCGCCCACATTTATAATAGCCTTTTAGCTGGGCGAAAGGGAAAAAAGATTTAGTGAGGGGAGGATCTATAACATTCTTGGATATGAGGTTCCTTAGGGACTGTACCCCCTTGAAGATAACCCGGGGTTTAGGGGGCAAGATGTTTTTTAACACAGGGTCATTTAGGGCTAGATGCCAATGTTTCTTTACCAGATGGGTAATGGTTCTATGCTGAGTTGAATAAGTGGTGACAAAAGGTACTACGTCAGAGAACCTATTCCCCTCCTTGGGAGTCTTATCACGTAAAAGCTCATTCCTATCCATTCCTAAAACCTGATGTAAAGACCCCTGTAATTCCGTACTGCAGTACCCCTTATCAAGAAACCTCTCTGTAAGGACTGAAGCTTGTTGTTGGAACACCTGAGTGTCAGAGCAATTCCGTCTTAGCCGGAGATATTGACTCTTGGGGACACCCTTCAACCAAGGTTCATGGTGGCAACTTCCTACTGGGATGTAGGAGTTCCGATCAGTATCCTTGAAAAATGTAGAGGTAATAAACCTATTCTCTTTGGTTTCTATTACCAAGTCGAGGTAGTGAACCCTGGTCTGGCTGGCCTCATACTTCAGTTCTATGCCCCTATTATTATCATTAAGGTATTCAATGAAGTTGGTCAAATCGGTATGCCCGCCAGCCCATAGGAGGAGGATGTCGTCTATGTACCTGGCCCAAAGGACCACCTGAGGGGCATCCCTCAGGTAGACGACATCCTCCTCCCATTTGGCCATAAAAAGGTTGGCCAGGCTTGGGGCATATTTAGCCCCCATAGCCACCCCAGTGTTTTGTTTGTAAAACTTGTCCTCGAACCAAAAATAATTGGATGCAGCTGCAAAACTCAGGAGGGACATAATGAAAACAACTTGCTTAGAGGGAAGGCCTGAGTCTCTCCCAAGATAGAATTGTACGGCTTCAAGTCCTAAGGCATGGGGTATGATAGTGTACAATGAGGTTACATCAATCGTAACCATCCACATATCAGAAGAAGCGGGGAGATCGGTAAGGATGTTGATAATATGTTTGGAATCCCTAACATAAGAGGGAATTTTTTTAACCAGTGGTTGCAAATAAAAATCAATATATCTGCCCACCCGGGAAGTGATTGAATCTATGCCACTAACAATGGGGCGACCCGGGGGGCAGACAGGATCCTTATGTAACTTTTTTTCCCTTTCACCCAGCTAAAAGGTTATTACAAATGTGGGCGATGTCGGGTCTGTGCCCTAAGTTCTAACAAACATAGATGTGTGAGGTCCTTTACATCTACAGCCACCGGGAAAGAATACAAGATTCTACCATGCATTACCTGTGCTTCTGAGGGAGTGGTGTATTTGGTACAATGTCCATGTGGCAAACAATACGTGGGTAGGACTAAGAGGGCATTTCAGGTTCGTGTCAACGAACACATCACCAACATCCTGTCTGGATTTAGGGACCATTCTGTTTCCAATCACTACAGATTGAAGCATGAAAAAAACCCCTCCAATACCCTCTTCTTGGGGATTGATAAATATAAAGCACCTTGGAGAGGAGGTAATCTAGTACAAGGGATATCTCAGATGGAGATGGGCTGGATTTTTCGTTTGAAAACCTACGCCCCCTTTGGGTTAAACATTGAAACGGATGTGAATGCATTCATTAGTAATGCTTGATACAACCCCTGTGGGAAACACGCTTGGGGATTAATAACCCTTTTGGTATAATAGTTTTCCATTTTTGAGTTTTGTGAGATCTGTTTTTTTTCATTTTCTGTCCTTCTAGTCGTCCTCACTGAGTCTATATATGGTCATATGTCTACCAGCATTGTCTGTAAGGGATATTGTTGCTCGATATGATTTTTGTATAGATTTTATTATTTAATTTTATGTCATGTAAGTCGTCTTCACTTAGTCTATATATGCTAATGCATCTATTAGCATTGCCTATAATTGACCTTTGTGAGAAGCACACCTGAGGGCAGATATACATCTATACCCTATATGGAACTATGATTTAATTTTAAAAATTTTTTTCCTTCTAGTCGTCTTCACTCAGTCTATGGAAATTTTTTTTCGTTTTTTTCGTTTTTTTCGTTTCCCTTGTCGTTTTTTGCTGTTATATTTGATTTCAATTTTCACTTCACTGTCGAATATTGGTCATATAGTTTGATGGCTGACTTAAATGTTTAGAATGTATCACTTTTTCAATATTGTAGATATTTTGTGTTTTGATTGTAGGATACAATTTATGTAGCTACTCTTCACTAATATTATATCACCAATATATTTTTAAATAAATAGCCCTTTTTTCTTGTCCCCCTTTTTCACCCCCTGATCACTATACTGGGTTTTGTACCTATTTACACCACCCACTAATTGTTAGTATTGGAGCGTAAGACATTTATATACCACTCCAGTACATGTACTATGTCTAGTACTCTCTTCCCTACGAGGACATTAGTCCCCAGGGAATACACATAATATACATTTGTTGTTCAGAATTTTTTTTCCTTTTTTGTTTCTCGGTAAGTCTAGGTTTCGTTTACCAGACCTGTCCCCTAGATGACGCTGTGACCTGGGGGGGGAAGGGAGGTAGAGCCTAGTGCCAGCGTTCTTCCACCTTGCCTATCCCCACATCACTGTGTCCACATCACACCCAGACAATTAATTTTAAGTGAATCAATAAAACCTTTTGGCCCACCCCAACTACTGGTGGGGTTTGGACTAGTTTAGTTTAATTTTCTTTCTTTCTCTCCGATTTCCGTTAAGGAATTTTTAGTTGCGCCCGTAATGCCTGGTAGATTGTTTTTTCTGCCTATGGCTTTTTACCACAACAAAGATGGCGCGTCTGGACTCAGCGTGCTGCTTCTCACAACGGGCGGCTGGTCCTTTTTAAGTGGTGCATCACTGTGTAGCCCTATCCCCATTGAGAACGTCCTTCTTGTGACGAAACGCGTCTGGGAGGCGACGCAGTGACGTCACCACGCTGAGGAGGAAGGGCTCCTGCATGCCGGCCGGCAATATCTGTATCTGTTTTTTATGCTCGTTTACCACATGTGCTGTGTAAGTACATTTTTACTTTTTACAATAAATTTTCGCCACGGAATTATGCTATGTGCGCCTTCTTTTCTTCCGGAGTTTAAGAAGTGTCCCTCTCCTGGTCTACTCGAGTTGATCGTGGGAACCTCAAGGATCTAAAGGCCGTTGACTGGGTTATAGTCAGACGCTAGCATATGTCTGACCTCTGGTAAGCTGCTCATTCACGTGGTGGCGGGTGCACCTTCTTGACGTGTGTGCGTTTGGTGACACTTCACAGAGGATCGTTTTCGAGATTCATCATTATTTCCATCACTATGGACTTTAATGGACTTTAGCATTTTATTAATTTTACCATCATTGACACTGGTGTTATCAACCTTTGTGTGGCGCGGCTTTTTATATCCCATTATATGACAGAGATGACTTATATGTAAAAAAAAATCTTACCTTTACAACCCCTTTAAATGTGATATTTTTAATTAAACTTTAATGTGAGAAAATTAACCCCTCATTTGACAAAATCAAGTAGTTCCTTATTAGACCAGGAATAAAAGACCTCTGATTATGCAACCCACATTTCATTTCATGTTACACAGCAGTAACAGTCAAAAGAGATGCACTGGTAAAACTAAGTTTGTGAGCAGATGGGCTACACTTGTTTGCCAAGAAGCAAAAAAAAAAAAAAGTTGAGTTAAAAAAAAAAGAAGCTTGAAATGCACATGTTGGGCCCTGAGAGGTGGGGACACATGCTGGATGCTGTAAGTGGCTGGACAATAAGGGCAGAGTGGAGCTGCCATAAGGGAGAGAGTTCAGTAGTAAATTAACAGAGCAGAGGGGCAGTGATGTAAAATATGTATGAACCCCAGCTACAAACTGTAAGCAGTGGGGTGCTTTGTAACATAGAGTTGGGAGTGAAGATGTGAGATAGGATCATTGGAGCGGGGTGAAGGATTGCTGGAGCCGCTCTGTGTGTATAGAAGTATATTTTGGTACTGAGGTGTCTTGAGTAACTGGGGGACTGTGAGTAATGGAAGCACTGTGGTTAATGGGGACACTGTGGGTAATGAAATCTTGTAACTGGAGCACTATGAGTACCGAGGCACTGTGAGTTATTGGGGCATTGTGAGTGACTTGTATGCTAAGACATTGTGGCTTGGGACACTGAGTACTGAGGCATTTTTACTGTGAGTAACTGGGGCACTGTAAGGACTAAGGCACCAAGTACAGGGCACTGTGAGGACTGAAGCATTGGGTGTACTGATGCACTATGAGCAGAAGGGGAAGATGTTGGGGGGGCATATGATCAGTGAGTGGGAGCAGGAGGAGAAAATGATGAGGGCTGTGTGATCAGTGAGAAGGGGCAGGAGGATAGGACACCAAGGGCCAATTTATAAGTGAGCAGCAGCAGATGATCGAGCCTGCTGCAGATGCTCGAGTCCAGCAATCAGTGGCAGGAGGAGAGGACTCTGAAGGCTGTGCACTCAGTGAGTGGGAGCAGGATGGGAGGATGCCAGGTGCTGTATGATTAGTGAGTAAAAACAAGAGGAGAGGATGCTATAGCCTGAGTGATCAGTTAGTGGGAGAAGGAGAAGAGTCAGTAGTAAGTGGGAGCATGGGTAGAGGACACAGAAGGTCATGTGATCAGTGAGCAGGGGCAGGAGGAAAGGAACCCTGGGGCTGTGTAATCAGCAAGTGGAAGCAGGAGGAGAGGAAGTCAGGGGCTGGGTGAGAAGCAAGTGGGAATAGGGGAGAGAATGCAGGGAATACTCAAGGAGAAGACGCTGGGGGGAATGTGATCAGTCAGTACCCAGGGCAGTGTGATCAGTGTGCAGGAGCTGTTAGGAAAACAAATGGTCAGGAATATGCAACATAGATGGCCATAACTGCATAGCTACACAAGGATGCTGTAACCAGGCTAGGGATGGGTGAACGGTTCGGCCTGTGCATAAGTCTGGTGAACAACGAACAATATGCTGAGTTTGGGGAAAATTTGAAAGCCGTGGGAACCCTGTTAAAGTCTATGGGACACTAACATGAAAAATCAAAAGTGCTCATTTTAAAGGCTTATATGTATGGTATTGTCATAAAAAGTGTTTGGGGACCTGGGTCCTGCCCCAGGGGACATGTATCAAAGCAAAAAAATGTTTTTAAAAACTGATGTTTTATTTCGGGAGCAGTGATTTTAATAATGCTTAACGTGAAACAAGAAAAGTGAAATATTCCTTTAAATTTTGTACCTGGGGGGTGTCTATATTATGCCTGTAAAGTATCTGGTATAGATTTTAAGGGGAACCCTGTGCCATTTTTTTTTAAAAGGGCGTGGGGTTCCCCCCAAAAATCCATACCAGACCCTTATCTGAGCACGCAACCTGGCAGGTGGCAGGAAAAGAGGGGGGACAAGAGAGCCCTCACTTCTGCACCTACCAGGTCACATGCCCTCAGCATGGGAAGGAGGTCCCCATGTTAATAGCGACAAGGGCCTCATCCCCACAACCCCTTGCCCGGTGGTTGTGGGGGTCTGTGCGTGGGGGGCATATCGGAATCTGGAAGCCCCCTTTAACAAAGAGGACCCCCAGATCTTGCCCCCCCATGTGAATTGGTAACAGGGCACATTGTAACCCTACTATTTCACAAAAAATGTGTCAAAGTGTCACAGTAGACAGCTTGGGACAAAAAAAGAAAAAAATTCCAGCTATGTAATCCATTCTCGAGCGAGGATATGGAGAAAAAAATGCAGACTCGACCCTGCCTCCATTTGGAGGCACCCGCCTTATGACGTTCTCCCGCTGTAATAGCTCTTATATAGCTGAGGGCAGGGCCACCCATCATGTGCACCCCCTCTGATGTAACGCAGGTTACCCGTGGGCCCACCCTCAGCTATTTAACAGCTGTCACGGCGAGAGAGCTTCATTTGGCGGGTGCCTGCCATGGAGGAAGGATTTTTTATTTTTTAATAAAGGACTTGTCCAAGCTGTGTACTGTGATTTTTAACAGTTTAGACACTTTTTTGTGAAATGGTAGGGTTAGAATGTACCCCGTTACATCCTAACCACAATTCACATAGGGGGGGGGGGCGGTATCTGGGGGCCAATTTTGTTAAAAGGGGCTTCAAGGTTCCGATAAGCCCCCCGTCCGCAGATCCCCACAACCACCGAGGCCCTTGTCCCCATCAACATGGAGACATCCTCCCCATGTTGAGGGCATGTGGCCTGGTATGGTTCAGGAGGGGGTAACCCCTCGTTTCCTGCAGACTGCCAGGTTGTGTGCTTGGATAAGGGTCTAGAATATATTTTGTTTAGCAAAACGTTTTTTTTTACTACAAGCACATTCACATGTGTGTTTTATGGTTTTAGAACAAACCAACATTGTTATTTGTGTATAACATGTATATTTGCCCTTCTTTAGCATTTGTAGTGGCTAAACAGGCATTTTTGAAAGCAGGGCTTACACATCACCAACTCTGGATCTTACAAAGTTCTACTTTTTGAATTTGAAGGCCATATGAGACATTAATATTAGTATTCTCAAGTTGTGAATATCTTGCCTTCCTCAGATGGGATGAGCTCACCTCTTTCAAAGCCAAATTTTGAAGAGGCATAACTGTTAAATGTCCCCTATGATACCCTTCCTAAAATGTGTGTAGGTACAAACAGAATCATAGTCACATTATTATTATAGCCAGTCTATTCTTGCTTGCAACCTGCTTGCCCTTCAGACACCTACACTACTAGCAATGTACACACTTCAACTACTCTGGAATCTTGGCCCTGGTGCCTGTGTCTACAAAACTCGGGTACCTAGCAACACTGCCAGATCCGTTCACCTCTTCCTTCTCCATGCTAAAGTTCAAGGCACTACATACTTTGCTTATGTGTGGTGGGGGTGTTTGGTTTGGATCTAATCACTAATTTGGATGGTTTTGGATCTTATAACTTGACATATATACACATTTGAAGCCAGATGTCAAAAATACTTACTGGGGCAAACAGGCTCAAAAGTAGTTTCTTCAACTCGTTGCAATCTTCCACCCTCTGTCATGCGTCAGGGGATGTTCTGTCCAGTGGAGGCTCTGTGCTGTGTCCAGCTCTCAGATCCCACTCCTCCAAATGTGGGCACTGTTCCTCTAAAAATAAACAATACAACATTCATGAAGCCACCTCAAGTCACATCTGTTCCTAGAATCTCTTTTGCTGAATTGCTGACAATGTTTGCACCTGACTAGTGGACTCCAACATGCTGCACTATGCTTTATTAAACTTTGAAAATGCATTAAAATGAGAAGGTGATGTCATTTTAAAATGAAAAAGAAATGGCTAAATGCCCACATTGAACAACTCATGCAGTTGCCACCCAACCCTCTTGTCTTCTTTAGGATAGGGAATATATGATGATCATTTTATCAGGCGTGACTCTGTGGGAATGTGATCCCCAGGGCCTCTCCATGTCTACCCTGGCAAGTCGTCATTAATGGGCACTGATGAGCAATGCAGCAAACATAAAGTGTTCTTTACCCCTTAAGTTACACCCTAAGTGCATGGTCTTTGTCCCACCTAGAAACACCCCTGTCGGTGGCTAAATGAGTGTGTTTGAAGTTGTCACTTACGATTTTGGGGGGAAGATGGACCTGTTGTCTCCCCTGTTGGGGCCGGCCAAGGGAAACCTCTCTTTGTCCCCTCTGGTGGCTTTGTCTTTTCAATTTTACTGTTGAAATAATAGTATACATTAAAAGTTAGTACACCAAAAACATTTCTTTAAGTTCCACCACCGCGGGCCTGCTTGTTTTTTGGGGTTCCGCCATGATATCATATCTCCCGAATGTTCTGCCGTGTATGTCGCATGCAGAATAGAGAATGGGGTCACGCCCCAGTGTCATGACGCTCTGAGAGCGGAGTTTCACGCAGGCACAGGGTATATCAATCCATAAAAAGCAGTCGATATAATGGCCGTAGGAATGTTTTGATAGTTGCGAGACGAACGCCAGCCAAAAGAAGCCACGAAAAAAGGTACGTTTGAAAACTGGGTCACCGGTGGTTAGTGTCATATACTAATTAGATAAAGGCCTATATTGTGACCAGATTATGAGCTATAAGCCACCCATTATGGTTTGTCTTGTGTTCTGTCTTGCAGCCATCTGATACTTGACACCAACATGAGGTCAAGGTTGAATTCCCACAAATTTGTTGTGCAATTTATCAAAAAATACAGGCAGCTCATCTATCTGTGGCAAGTAAAACCTAAACATTATTCAAATAAAAAACAAGAGGAGGGCAGCAATAGATCAACTGGTGAAACTGGCGAAGACTGTGCACCCTAGGGCACCCTACAGTTTGGTGAAGACCAAAAATTGGGGGCCTCAGGAGCATGTATAACAGGGATCTAAAAAAGATTGAGGAATCCAAACAATCGGGAGCAGCAGCAGAAGATGTTTATGTCCCCAAGCTGTGATACTTCAACAGCCTGCAATTTTTGTCAAATCAAACTGTACCACACAGGTCTCTCTCTCCACACTACCCTCCATATCAGCTGAGGCCACTGATACTGAGCCTGATCCTGCACAGAATGAAGATGAGGAGGAGGAGCTTAGCTTGACCAAGGTATAACATTTGAGAAACAATGAAGGGAGAGGGGAATGGATACAAACAAGGGGGACTTTATATGGAGCACACAGTCTTAAGGGAAAACCAATTATCAATTAGTTGAAGTTACAACAATTGTATTCGGTACATTTGAACAAAGGTAAAACAAAGATTTATATACATATAAATATAATATAATTGATAGTATTCAGAACCATAAATATAATTATAAAAAACAGCAAAATTGATAATGTTTATAAGCTTCCCATAAAATTTGAGAAACAGTCAGCACATGCATGAGTATTGTAAAGCCTTCTATGGGAACGGCCACATTGAAAGTAAAATAACTTCCACATTGCCCGACCTGCGTCGGTAAAACCCGAAAGGGACTCTGGATATTGGAGTCCCACTTTTGAGTCCACAAAACTGCATAGAATGAATTGTAAATAACATAGAGGTGCAACCACGGCTAGTAGCTAGCTCGACGCGTTTCGTGGTTTGATAGTACCACTCATCAGGAGCAGGCTCGTGATGCATATCTAGAAAAAATAGGATAATATGGTATTTAGATTCATAGTTATTGAACATCTAGCAGAGGATAAAATTGCACATATAATTGGACGAACCACTCCCATAGTAGAACTTACAGACAGGCATGCTGTGTAGAAAGGTATATAGCGTAGCTAGTTGGACCCAGGAGTCCACCTGAAGAGTCTCCCACGGGAAATGAGGGAGCGTGTGCCAGAGACGCAGCCCCCCAAAAAACACAACCCCTCAGGGAAGGCATGGACACTCATAGTAGAAAGGCAAATTCCCAGTAACTTTGGTAAAAGGGTACAGTGCAGCATAGGGACATCTATTAGAGGCTTCTGTAAAGATAATAAAAATAGCGATGGTATAAAACTCCATAAGAACGGAGTAGGGTAATATAACAATAAAGCTGTAGAGGTAGAGGTCTACAGTATAATAGTTTAATTAATATGACCCCTCAATATCAATATATATAAAGGGACAGGGTGGAATAGGGTACCTTGTAAAGAACCATAGATGTAACTCCTAAGCAATGCAGTAGTTGTGAGGGACTGGGAGCCAAGAGAAATCCAGCCAATGACGGGCTTATGAGGGCACAGCAACAGAACACACACCCCCAACACCACGCAGCGTGCATGTGGGTCAGGAGGTGCCGCCGTCTGAACGTCATAAACATCCGACGGTTGGCACCAAACACGGGACCCACGTGGTGCACGCAGATGTACAATGCCTCCAACGCCCCGGCGTCCCAACAGGGACGCAGCACACGTGGGGCATATGCGTGGTGTCGATGTGCAGCGCATGACACCCGCCCACCCCGACGTATGGGGGGAGGGGGGGTCATCAGCGGTGCAAATCGCATTTCCCAGGGCTGACACAAAGAACCAGAAAGACAAGAGTCCTAGCCCTGCATCATCCAGAAAAACACATAGCATATAACAGTGGCCAATATAGTCTGTAAGACGGGATAGGTATAACATCCTATGTGCAAGGATACCTCTAAAGGATACACCAACAGGACGGGGGGTCCAAGATAGAAAAACAATTAAGTATGGCCATATAAAAGTTCCATCAGTAATAAGCTTGTACCATTAATCATTGCATGTGTTGATAACAGATAGTGCAAAAAACATAGCAAGACTGTGTGCTCCCATCCCTGAATTATAGAAAAATAAATGACAAAATGGGACTTTACATGGGGCCAAGGCAACACAGGCATGCACCCCCATCCCTGGCTGGGTTGAGAAACAATGAAGGGAGAGGGGAATGGATACAAACAAGGGGGACTTTATATGGAGCACACAGTCTTAAGGGAAAACCAATTATCAATTAGTTGAAGTTACAACAATTGTATTCGGTACATTTGAACAAAGGTAAAACAAAGATTTATATACATATAAATATAATATAATTGATAGTATTCAGAACCATGAATATAATTATAAAAAACAGCAAAATTGATAATGTTTATAAGCTTCCCATAAAATTTGAGAAACAGTCAGCACATGCATGAGTATTGTAAAGCGTTCTATGGGAACGGCCACATTGAAAGTAAAATAACTTCCACATTGCCCGACCTGCGTCGGTAAAACCCGAAAGGGACCCTGGATATTGGAGTCCCACTCTTGAGTCCACAAAACTGCATAGAATGAATTGTAAATATTGTAAATAACATAGAGGTGCAACCACGGCTAGTAGCTAGCTCGACGCGTTTCGTGGCTTGATAGTACCACTCATCAGGAGCAGGCTCGTGATGCATATCTAGAAAAAATAGGATAATATGGTATTTAGATTCATAGTTATTGAACATCTAGCAGAGGATAAAATTGCACATATAATTGGACGAACCACTCCCATAGTAGAACTTACAGACAAGCATGCTGTGTAGAAAGGTATATAGCGTAGCTAGTTGGACCCAGGAGTCCACCGGAAGAGTCTCCCACGGGAAATGAGGGAGCGTGTCCCAGAGACGCAGCCCCCCAAAAAACACAACCCCTCAGGCGGCGTACACACGATCGGATATATCCGATGAAAACGGTCCGCGGACCATTTCCATCGGATATGTCCGATCGGGAGTTTGATCTGATGGCGTGTACACACCATCGGATCAAATTCCCCGCCGCCGGACGGCGCGGTGACGTAGTGGTGACGCGGCGGTGACGTTGACGCCGCCACGTCACCGCCACGTCACCGCACCAGGAAGTAAAACACTTCCGCGCATGCGCCGAATCCATTCGGCAGCGGCGCGGCGGCGGTGGGAGCCGACATGTCTGCTGGTAAGTGTACTAACCAGCAGACATGTCGGGCGGACAGATTCCCACCGGATAGATTTCAAAGCATGCTTTGAAATCTGTCGGGTGGAGAAATCTGTCCGCTAGCCCATACACACGAGCGGAGATGTCTGCTGAAACGGTCCATCGGACCGTTTTCAGCGGACATATCCCCTCGTGTGTACGCGGCCTTAGGGAAGGCATGGACACTCATAGTAGAAAGGCAAATTCCCAGTAACTTTGGTAAAAGGGTACAGTGCAGCATAGGGACATCTATTAGAGGCTTCTGTAAAGATAATAAAAATAGCGATGGTATAAAACTCCATAAGAACGGAGTAGGGTAATATAACAATAAAGCTGTAGAGGTAGAGGTCTACAGTATAATAGTTTAATTAATATGACCCCTCAATATCAATATATATAAAGGGACAGGGTGGAATAGGGTACCTTGTAAAGAACCATAGATGTAACTCCTAAGCAATGCAGTAGTTGTGAGGGACTGGGAGCCAAGAGAAATCCAGCCAATGACGGGCTTATGAGGGCACAGCAACAGAACACACACCCCCAACACCACGCAGCGTGCATGTGGGTCAGGAGGTGCCGCCGTCTGAACGTCATAAACATCCGACGGTTGGCACCAAACACGGGACCCACGTGGTGCACGCAGATGTACAATGCCTCCAACGCCACGGCGTCCCAACAGGGACGCAGCACACGTGGGGCATATGCGTGGTGTCGATGTGCAGCGCATGACACCCGCCCACCCCGACGTATGGGGGGAGGGGGGGTCATCAGCGGTGCAAATCGCATTTCCCAGGGCTGACACAAAGAACCAGAAAGACAAGAGTCCTAGCCCTGCATCATCCAGAAAAACACATAGCATATAACAGTGGCCAATATAGTCTGTAAGACGGGATAGGTATAACATCCTATGTGCAAGGATACCTCTAAAGGATACACCAACAGGACGGGGGGTCCAAGATAGAAAAACAATTAAGTATGGCCATATAAAAGTTCCATCAGTAATAAGCTTGTACCATTAATCATTGCATGTGTTGATAACAGATAGTGCAAAAAACATAGCAAGACTGTGTGCTCCCATCCCTGAATTATAGAAAAATAAATGACAAAATGGGACTTTACATGGGGCCAAGGCAACACAGGCATGCACCCCCATCCCTGGCTGGGTTGAGAAACAATGAAGGGAGAGGGGAATGGATACAAACAAGGGGGACTTTATATGGAGCACACAGTCTTAAGGGAAAACCAATTATCAATTAGTTGAAGTTACAACAATTGTATTCGGTACATTTGAACAAAGGTAAAACAAAGATTTATATACATATAAATATAATATAATTGATAGTATTCAGAACCATAAATATAATTATAAAAAACAGCAAAATTGATAATGTTTATAAGCTTCCCATAAAATTTGAGAAACAGTCAGCACATGCATGAGTATTGTAAAGCGTTCTATGGGAACGGCCACATTGAAAGTAAAATAACTTCCACATTGCCCGACCTGCGTCGGTAAAACCCGAAAGGGACCCTGGATATTGGAGTCCCACTCTTGAGTCCACAAAACTGCATAGAATGAATTGTAAATATTGTAAATAACATAGAGGTGCAACCACGGCTAGTAGCTAGCTCGACGCGTTTCGTGGTTTGATAGTACCACTCATCAGGAGCAGGCTCGTGATGCACATCTAGAAAAAATAGGATAATATGGTATTTAGATTCATAGTTATTGAACATCTAGCAGAGGATAAAATTGCACATATAATTGGACGAACCACTCCCATAGTAGAACTTACAGACAGGCATGCTGTGTAGAAAGGTATATAGCGTAGCTAGTTGGACCCAGGAGTCCACCGGAAGAGTCTCCCACGGGAAATGAGGGAGCGTGTCCCAGAGACGCAGCCCCCCAAAAAACACAACCCCTCAGGGAAGGCATGGACACTCATAGTAGAATAGCAAATTCCCAGTAACTTTGGTAAAAGGGTACAGTGCAGCATAGGGACATCTATTAGAGGCTTCTGTAAAGATAATAAAAATAGCGATGGTATAAAGCTCCCTAAGAACGGAGTAATATAACAATAAAGCTGTAGAGGTAGAGGTCTACAGTATAATAGTTTAATTAATATAACCCCTCAATATCAATATATATAAAGGGACAGGGTGGAATAGGGTACCTTGTAAAGAACCATAGATGTAACTCCTAAGCAATGCAGTAGTTGTGAGGGACTGGGAGCCAAGAGAAATCCAGCCAATGACGGGCTTATGAGGGCACAGCCCCAGAACACACACCCCCAACACCACGCAGCGTGCATGTGGGTCAGGAGGTGCCGCCGCCTGAACGTCATAAACATCCGACGGTTGGCGCCAAACACGGGACCCACGTGGTGCACGCAGATGTACAATGCCTCCAACGCCGCGGCGTCCCAACAGGGACGCGGCACACGTGGGGCATATGCGTGGTATCGATGTGCAGCGCATGACACCCGCCCACCCCGACGTATGGGGGGAGGGGGGGGTCATCAGCGGTGCAAATCGCATTTCCCAGGGCTGACACAAAGAACCGGAAAGACAAGAGTCCTAGCCCTGCATCATCCAGAAAAACACATAGCATATAACAGTGGCCAATATAGTCTGTATAGTCTGTTGAGTCCATTGAATATTTTTTTTTTTTGGTCCCAAGTGATTGAATAATGACAAAAAAAATTAAAAATGTTTACAAAAAGTTGTTACTAAATTATATATTGCTCACACATGTCATGATTAAATGTGGAATTGCACCCCAAAATACATTCTGCTGCTTCTCCTGAGTACGGGGTTACCACATGTTTGGGACTTTTTGGGAGCCTAGCCGCGTATGGGGCCCCAAAAACCAAGCACCGCCTTCAGCATTTCTAAGGGCACAAATTTTTGATTTCACTCCTCACTACCTATCACAGTTTCAAAGGCCATAAAATGCCAACATTGCACAAAACCCCCCCAAATGACCCCATTTTGGAAAGCTATTTGCTGAGAGGCATTTTGAGTCCATGGAATATTATTTTTTTTTGCCGCAAGTCATTGAATAATGACCTAAAAAAAATTACAAAACGTTGTCACTAAATGATATATTTCTCACACATGCCATGGGCATATGTGGAATTGCACCCCAAAATACATTCTGCTGCTTCTCCTGAGTACGAGGATACCACATGTGTGGGACTTTTTGGGAGCCTAGCCGCGTACGGGGCCCCGAAAACCAAGCACAGCCTTCAAGATTTGTGTGAGTGAAATTAAAAATGTATGTCCTTAGAAATCTTGAAGGCGGTGCTTGGTTTTCGGGGTCTCATACGCGGCTAGGCTCCCAAAAAGTCCCACACATGTGGTATCCCCGTACTCAGGAGAAGCAGCAGAATTTATTTTGGGGTGCAATTCCACATATAACCATGGCATGTGTGAGAAATATATCATGTAGTGACAATGTTTTGTACATTTTTTTTTTGGTCATTATTCAATGACTCGAATATTCGGCAAAAGGAATATTGCGCGATATTCCTTTTGCCGAATATTCAAGTTACACCCTTAGAAAGCCTGAAGGCGGTGATTGGTTTTTGGGGTCCCATACACGGCTAGGCTCCAAAAAAGTCTCACACATGTGGTATCCCCGTTCTCAGGAGAAGCAGCAGAATGTATTTTGGGGTGTAATTCCACATATGGATTGATCGGTGGGTATGCCCACCATTAGAATACCTCCCTTCATCCACCCACTTCTAATGATGGGCATACATGCACCATTTATATATGCCGAAGCATGGGGGCATCCTCCCGCAAAAAAGTTATGCCGCGTACACGCGGTCGGACTTTTCTATGCCGCGTACACACGGTCAGACTTTTCTATGCTGTGTACACATGGTCAGACTTTTCCACGGGTAAGGCCTCCGTAGGAGTGTCAACCGTATGTACGCGGCATTAGGAGCAAAATGGCTCCTCCGCCCCTAATGCCCCCATGCTTCGGCATATATGCTCTTTTTTGGACTGTGGTGGTGAAATCACCTCCTACAGCATTGGAGTCACAGCTTTATATATATCGTGGGAGCAAACGCTGTTGCTGTCACGCTAAATAAATCCGTGCTGCAACTTAATGGCGTACCTGCTAAGCAAATGATGGTTAACATTAAAACAAAGTAACATTACAGTATAACAGTAATATCATATCATACCTGCAAAGCAAATACCAATAAAAAAAACATAGTAAAAAATAAAAAAAAATTTAACGCAACCTGTGCCTAATATATATATATGCCGAAGCATGGGGGCATCCTCCCGCAAAAAAGTTATGCCGCGTACACACGGTTGGACTTTTCTATGCCGTGTACACATGGTCAGACTTTTCTATGCCGTGTACACATGGTCAGACTTTTCCACGGGAAAGCCTCCGTAGGAATGTCAACCGTATGTACGCGGCATTAGGAGCAAAATCGCTTCTCCGCCCCTAATGCCCCCATGCTTCGGCATATATGCTCTTTTTTTAACTGTGGTGGTGAAATCACCTCCTACAGCACTGGAGTCGCTGCTTTATATATCGTGGGACGAAAACGCTGTTGCTGTCAAGATATATAAATCTGCGCAACAGCTGAATGGCGTACCTGAAAACAGTAAAGTAAATTACATACCTGAAAAGCAAGCATGAAAAAACATAACAATAAAACTTTGCAGAATAAAATAGAGTAAAAAAGAGCAAAACAATAGAGAGAGAATAGAGAGGGAGAGAACAATAAAACGACAACTATTTTTTTTTTTTTTTTTTTATATTTTTTTGGTGTTTTTTTACTTTTTACTTTTTTTTTTTACACTTTTTTTTGTAACTGTTCAACTTTTCGGTTCCAGGTTTGGGTCTCTCAAAATGCGATGGCATCTTGGGAGACCCTGTGTACCTGTGCCTAGCCTGTAAAATGTTTTACCCTACGCTAATACATCACTTGTGTGTGGAAGCGTTCAAAATCCGTGTCACACCTAAATCCGCGCTTGCTACAGACAAACGACATCTTCTTTGGGGGGCTTTTTGGGTAGGGGTACTCTCGAGGGCATATATAAAATGCCTCTCATGCAGTCGGCTTACTGCATTTGGTAGGGGATGGTGAGGTGCAGAACCACCTGGATACAGGAGTTCTGTGACGATATCCTTCTGGAATTGGAGGAAGGGTCCGTTCTGTCTTGAAGCTTTGTATAAGACAAAAGCATTCAGTAGAGTCAATTGAAATAAATGTAGAGACACTTTTTTGTACCAGCGTCTCGATTTACGGGCAATATGATACGGCGCCATCAAGTGGTCGTTGAGGTCCACTCCTCCTATATTTTGGTTATATTCGTGGACACAGAGGGGTTTCTCCACAACACCAGTCGCCGTACGAATTTGTACTGTCGTGTCTGTGTGAAGGGTGGTTAGAACGAAAACATTCTTATTGTCCTGCCACTTCACAGCGAGCAAATTATTACATCTGCAACAGGCTCTCGCCCCCAGCCTAAGACGGGCATCTACAAGCCGCTGGGGAAAGCCCCGGCGATTAGGTGGCACAGTGCCACATGCTCCAATCTGATGATCAAACAAGTGACTAAAAAGTGGCACGCTGCTGTAATAATTGTCCACATACAAGTGGTACCCCTTTCCGAATAAGGGTGACACCAAGTCCCAAACAATCTTGCCAGCGCTCCCCATGTAATCTGGGCATCCTTCCGGCTCTACCTCACTATCTTTGCCCTCATAAACCCTAAAGCTCCATGTGTAGCCTGTTGCACTGTCACAGAGCTTATAGAGCTTGACCCCGTACCTGGCACGCTTGCTGGGAAGGAACTGCTTGAAAGACAAGCGGCCAGCAAATTTAACCAGGGACTCATCAACGCAGACAACTTGCTGGGGATTAAACAAGGCTGCATAACGTTCATTGAAATGGTTTATGAGGGGCCGAATTTTGTAGAGCCGGTCAAATTCAGGGTCTCCACGTGGACGACAAAGTGCATTGTCGCTGAAATGCAGGAACCGCAGGATCGCCTCGTATCGTTTCCTGGCCATGTGAGCAGAGAATATGGGCATTTGATCAATTGGATGTATGGACCAATACATGCGCAATTGAGGAAATGGGTGTATGCCCATATTGAGGGTAAGGGCCAGAAAGGTCTTAAATTCAGAAACCGTAAGAGGTCTCCATTCTTTGGCAAGGAGGGTCTGGGGATTAGCGGCGATGTAGGTACCAGCATATAAATTAGTTTGGTCCACAATAGATCTATAGAGATCTTCCGTTAAATAGAGCGAATAAAAATCAAGTGGCATAAAATTTGTTGTATCCACTTGAATTCCGGGTTGGCCAGTGAATGGGGGAAGTACGGGTGCTGCAGAAGTGGTGGGGACCCAATCAGGATAGGCGAATTCTGCAGGAAGGGCACTATGGGAACGACGGGCCTGTCTTTTTCTTCTTCTTGGTGGCAGCGGGACACTACTTGTGCTTGCCACCTCGCCAGCTTGAACTGCACTTATGGGACTCACCACGTCACCACATGATACTGCAGTGCTGGATGAACGACCAGGGTGTACTAGGCCGCTGGTGCTTGCCAATCCACCAGAAGAAATAGCGGCGCTAGTACTGGCTCTCTGCTCCATACAAGGGTCCTGCGGTTCTTGCTCCTCAACAACCTCAGAACGGGGTCGGGTACGCCTGGCCTTAGCAGGGACCACCACTCCTTCGTCAGAGCTATCTGACATGGAGCCGCTGTTGTAAACAGGATCGTATTCTGAGCCCGAATCTGACAGATGCGTGACCTTCTTATCACTATCTGACATGCTCAGGATCCTAACAGCCTCTTCACCAGTGTACATTCGCTTTGCCATTTTGGGCTCTAAATTTAGTGGTAGACTGGTGATGATTCACAGGTAAAAAAAACACCTGGCTATAGAAAGGCAAATGTAGAAAACGCTTCAAAAAAACTGTTGGCGATCGCAGGGATCAGGCCTGTCTCTGCGAACGTTGCAGTTGTGTGTGATGTGTTTTTGAAGTGACAGTGATCGATCGATACTGCACTTGGGTGGGTTGGGCTGGGCGGAGGGGCAAAACTCAAGTGCTAGCGGGTATCTGGGCTGATTCCGCTAACAATGCATTTTTGGGTACCCTAAACTGATGGGTACGCTAGTATAGATCTGATCAGATCAGGTATCAATCTGTTCAGATACTATACCACTAAGGGGGGTGTATGCTTTGCGAGTGGGTGTAAGCGTTACTGGCACTAATCTAACGCTGCCTGGGGCGACGCAGACCCTGACTGACGCAAAAATGTAATTTATATCACCCGCCGGGCCATCAGGGGGTTAAACCTTTATTGGGTTATATACGGCGTGTGCCCTGATGCTATAAACAGCAAACTAACTAACCAGCGTCAACCGTAACACTTATACGGTGATCACTGGTGAAAGGGTTAACTAGGGGGCAATCAGGGGGTTAAAACCTTTATTAGGTAGTATATGGGGAGTACCTAACGTTTTCTAATAACCTAAATAACTAACTGGCTAACCTGCATCACCAGTGACACTTATATGGTGATCACTGGTGAAAGGGTTAACTCTAGGGGCAATCAGGGGTTAAAAACTTTATTTATGGGGGTACCTAGCGCTATAGAACCTGGCGTTGAACCTCAAAAAAAACTAACTGCCTAGCGGCAACAGTGACACTAATACAGCGATCAGAAAATCGATCGCTTAGTGACACTGGCAATAAGGGGTGAAAGGGTTAACTATGGCGGTGATCAAGGGGTTAAACCATTATTAGGGGGGGTAGGGGGCTACCCTAGACCTAAAGGGGGCTAAGACTAACTGCCCTGACACTTTTTACTGTCACACTGACACTAAATGCAGTTTTTAGAAATAAATGATTACTGCATTCAGTGACACAATGTGACAGTGGACTGGGGGGGGGGGGATGTTTGGCGGTGACAGGAAGGGGTTAAGTGTGCCTATGTGTACCTGTGTCAGTGTACTGTTAGATGCAACTTACTTTGTGATGTGTTCTCTCCTCAGAGTCGGACGAAAAGACCGACACGAGGAGGAACACAGCACTTCCCTCTTCCTGTGTTTACAGTTAGCACAGGAAGAGGCGGGGGGCGCACGCATTGGCTGGGAGCGATCGCGAGGGGGTGGCTGAAAACGAATAGCCGCCCCCTCATCTCGGATCGCTCCCGGAGCTAAAGGAACCACCGCATGTACGGGGGGGTCCGACCGGACCCCCGAACCCTCTCTAGGCACCAACGTATATATACTTTGATGTGCCTGTCGGTGCCATTCTGCCGACGTAAATGTACATGCGGCGGTCCTTAACTGGTTAAATTGGTTATACTTTAGTTCCTTTTCGGTGTATCATTTGCTCTTTTGGTTTCCGTTTTTACATTTTAATGACAGAGAATGTCTACTATTTGTTTTCTTTTCTTTTTGTTCTAAAGGCACAAGGAACAAAATGGCCTCAGGTTCAGTCTGGTCTGTCAAAAATAGCAGCCTGTTGTAGTACCAGTGCCTGGAAACATATATGTCATCTGCTGCTGCTCCTGATATGTCGGAGTCCACAACCTTCTTGTGCTCCCTATTGTATGCACTCCTCGGGTTCCCAATTTTGCTCTTCACATTATTGATGTCTGCCCTGGGATACAGAGGCTTCACCAATTCCACCAGTTGATCCATTGCTGCCTTCCTCTTGATTTTGATAAGCCATTTCCGTGCTTACTATTCAAAATTAAAAAAAAAATATTACCAAAATAATTTGCTTATGTGTTTAACTTCTAATGACAGTTTGGGAGTAGGCAGGTACATTTCTAAAATTAAAAACAAGGGACACAAATAGAGTTGGAACTTTGAGCTTCAAAACCACTAGGGGATAATGAGGTTTTGCTAACTTAACACCAAAAAAATATATTTTATTGATATCACTATGACAAAAATCCATTGTAAATACATTTGGTATTACTCCGTCAGTATAACCAGCAAAGCAGCTTTATTATTACGGCATTTCAAAGAAGAAGGGAATGTGCGCTGCATTTTGAGATTCGATAATTTGCCGCATCACAAATGTGATATCTCCATTATGAACGCTAGTTTTTCAAGACCAAACGCTTCTGGCTGGTCCTAGCTTTAAAGCATGCGTGTTTGGAATTTGGACTTTAGTCCAATGGACTTGTGTACACATGATTGGATTAGCCGACATAGGACAGTTGTTGCCGAAAAGTTTGTCTGTTTTCACAGCGAACATTTGTCTGATGAAAAAGAGAAAACATTTGTGCGATGGAGCATACACATGGTCGGATTGTCTGATCAAACAGGTTCATCGGACATTTGTTGTCAAAAAGTCAGATTGTGTGTTATGGCCTTTAGATCAACAAGTGGACTGATGGAACTACACACTCATCTTAGGCTCATTATTTCTTGAATGTCTTGCAGGAGAATTCCATGTATCAATTGGTAAATGCCCAAACAGGAAGAGAAGACAGGAGGGTAGGACAAGAACACTGGATTTAAAAAGATCAAACTTTATTAATCTGTACTCCATGTGACACAACATTAAATGGGATCAAATTCAGGAAACAAAGAACTCTGGGGAAAAAATGGATTGCTTTAAGGACTTTTGGAATTAGCCAGCGTTTCCATGGGGAACAAATATAAAAGAACTAAAGTTAAACCTGGGTGGATACATCTTAGCCTAAAAAAGCATAATAACTTGAAAAATAAAATCCTTGAAGTGATTGAAGAGTCACTGTCGACATTCCATACACTACAAAGAATGCACTAAGAAATGTAAGAGCACATATGTAATAGACTACAAGAGACACATAGGAGAGTAAAAACAAATTGCCCCATTTAAAAAACAATATATTAATAGTAATAAGGCGAGGTCAGCGCATATTGGCTGCATAAAGAATAATCAGGGAAAGTTAGTTACTAGTGACAACTATATATTTTTTTTTACCAAAAGATGTTATTAGAATTTTCCAATAAACAGACAACAGCATACAGTAGTTAGAATACAGGTTCCACATATTGAATTACAAAAGTGTAATTGTGCTGAAATCAACCCATATATTCATTAAAACACCAGTTGTGTAAATATGTGAAGTGCTGCTGGTTATGCTGTGAACCATGCATAAAACCATATACCATATATATAAAAGAGAAGACCATACATATATATATATATATATTTTTTTTTAATAATTTGCACTCTAGTGCAGTGGGTGCATATACTGAAGGAACACTGAACCAATGATCCCAATATCCAGCAATCAAAGGTGATATAAATAAATCACCTACATGTGCCAATAAAGTGCTACTGAGATGAATACACACTATGTATGTCCAAATATAAAGTGCATAAGAAGATCAATAAACATCCATTTATAACTGCAATGTGTTTGATCATAAACACTGCAGGGTGCTTCTTAACCACTTGACCACTGGGCACTTAAATACCCTTTCTAACCAGACCAATTTTCAGCTTTCGGTGCTCTTACATTTTGAATGACAATAACTCAGTCATACAACACTATAACCAAATTAAATTTTTGTCCTTTTTTTCCCACAAATAGAGCTTTCTTTTGGTGGTATTTGATCATCTCTGTGGTTTTTATTTTTTTCGCTATTAATGAAAAAAGAACGAAAATTTTGTAAAAAAATGAATTTTTCTTCATTTCTATCATAACATTTTGCAAAAAAGTAATTTTTCCTCATAAATTTGACCTAAAATGTATACTACCACATATTTTTGGTAAAAACAAAAAAAAAATTGGGATATTATTTAGTCTGGGTGGAAGTTATAGGGTCTACAAGCTATGGTACCAATTTCTGAAAATTGAACAATTTGATCACATCTGATGTACTGACAGCTTCTCTCATTTCTTGAGACCCTAACAAGCCAGTAAAGTACAAATACCACCCAAATGACCCCTTTTTGGAAAGTAGACATTCCAAGGTAGCTAGTAAGAGGCATAATTAGTTTTTTGAAGTTGTCATTTGTTCCCACAATTCTTTGCAAAATTAGGATTTTTTTTTTTTTAACACCATATTGTCATTATAACAGGTTATTTCTCTCACATGGCATGTATATTCCACAAATGACACCACAAAATATATTCTGCTACTCCTCCTGAGTATGGCAATACCACATGTGTGAGACTTTTTCACAGCGTGGCCACATACAGAGGCCCAACACCGAAGTAGCAACTTCAAGCATTCCAGGAGCATAAATTACACATCTAATCTCTCAACCACCTATTACACTTTTGAAGACCCAGGAGCACCAGGACAATGGAAATGCCCACAAAGTGACCCCATTTTGGAAAGCTAACACCCCAACGTATAATCTATGAGCCATAATGAGCCTTTTGAACAGTTCATTTTTTTGCCAATGTTTTTGGAAAATGTGGGAAAAAAATGAAAAAGCTTTTTTTTTACACAAAGTTGTCAATTTATAGGATATTTCCAACACATAGCATGTACATAGCAAAAATTACACCCCAAAATATATTCTGCTGCTCCTCCTGATTATGGCAATACCACATGTGTGAGACTTTTCCACAGCCTGGCCACATAGAGACCCAACATCCAAGAAGCACCATCAGGTGTTGTAGGGACACAATTACACATCCAATTTCCTTACAATCTATCACATTTTTGAAGGCCCTTCATATTTCTAACATAGCATGTACATACCAAGAATTACATCCTAAAATACATTCTGCTGAGTAATGGGTAAAAAAAAAGTTTACCTGTGGTTTTAGTAGTGCAATTGTCCACAGGAGGAGAGCCCTGATCCAGGCAGCAGGCAGGGACGTGGTCAGCGACAGTGAATGGAATTGTCCAGGCAGCAGGCAGGAATTTTGTCCATAGTCGGTACAGGCAGGGATACTGTCCATATATAGTCCAGGGCTAGTGCAAGTAGAAACATTGCCAGCAGTGCCAAAATATTGGTCCTGGTAGTAAGCAGGTACATGGTCCAATTAGCAGGCCAGGAAAGAATGGGGACAGGGGTAGAGGCTTCTCCCACCCAAATCTCTTTGAAGCCTCTGGGCAACCAGACCCTAATCTGGGAATGAGAAAACTAAAAATGTAGTTTTTTCATCCAGAAAAACAATTCTGGAGCCCCTCACATATGTGAGACCCCTGTGTTCCCGCTAGCATAGCAGGGTAAAAGATCAATCCAAGGGGCAGGCAAAAAACGTGGTCAAACAGTCCAGGGTCAGTTCCAGAGCAGGCAGAAGTAGGTACAGTTTAGCGTTAGGCAGAAGCGTAGTCGTATAACAGGCCAGGGTCAGTTCCAGAGCAGGCATGGTAGGTACAGTTAAGCGTTGGGCAGAAGCGTAGTCGTACAACAGGCCAGGGTCAGTTCTGGAGCAGGCAGCGGTATGTACAGTGGCATAAGCGGTGTGGCCGTAAAAGACAATTACGTTTACCATACTTTCCTAATAATCTAGAACAGAATGGTAACGGCGGAAACATTGACTCAAACAAAGGCCTGGTTGGGAAGGACAATCAGGGCAATGATATGTAGTGTCTCTTCTAGTTCCTCCTTTGGTGCACACCCGGCATCTCTTTTGACGTTTTCGGCCTGATTCATTGGGGGGGATTTTCTCAATAAAGTGGCGTTCATGGAGTCTGCTCACGCATTTAGAGCGAATGCCATCTGGTGAGTCTATAAGGCAGGAAATAATTACTTCTTGGTAACGGAGATAAGACAAGGGGGTCCTTGTAGATTTACGGTAAATGACATAAGTGTTGTAAATGGCCAAACTAAAAAGATATATGGAGACTTTTTTATACCAATGGCGGCTTTTTCTTGTGGGAAGATAGGGTTCGAGCATCTGATCATTGAAATCGACTCCCCCCATGAACAAATTATAGTCTTGAACACATTGTGGTTTTTGGACAGGGCCGTTTCTTCTCAGGATTTCCACGTGGGTGTCATCATGTATCGTTGAGAGCATGTGGACATTTCGTTTGTCCCTCCACCGGATAGCCAATACTTCCTCATTCCGCAAAGACGCCGTTTCCCCTTTTTGCAGTCTTTCCATAATGAGCCTTTGCGGGAAACCCTTCCTATTGGGTCGCACTGTACCACATGCTGGAGTGCCCATCCGGTGAAGGTTGCGGAAGAGGGGCAAGCTTGTATACTGTAGAAATTATCCACATAAAGGTGGTAACCCTTTCCAAGGAGTGGATATACAAGATCCCAAACAATCTTTCCGCTGGCTCCAATATATTCTGGACATTCAGGGGGATTCAGTTGGGTGTCCTTCCCTTCGTACACCCGGAAGGCGTAGACGTACCCCGTGACCCGGTCACATAACTTGTAGAGCTTAACCCCATATCGGGCCCTTTTGTTTGGGATATACTGCTTGATGCCAAGCCTGCCTGTGAAGTGGACCAATGACTCATCCACGGAAATATTTTGGTCGGGGACAAATAACTGGGAAAATTTCTCAGAGAAAAAATTTAGAAGTGGCCGAATTTTAAATAATTTGTCATGTGATGGGTCATTTCGGGGAGGGCACTGGGTGTTGTCGTTGTAATGGAGGAAACGCATTATCATGTGGTATCTGAATCTTGACATGGTGGATGAAAAAATTGGCATATGATGGATGGGATTTTTGGACCAATATGCGTACGATTCATTTTTTTTGTGAGCCCCATGTTAAACGTTAGGCCTAAAAATATTTTAAATTCCTCCACTGTCAATGCTCTCCATTTATAGGGACGGGCGTAACTGGAATCAGGGTGGTCTGTTAGAAATTGTTGTGCATAGAGGTTGCACTGGGCCACGATGGAGGATAATAGGTCTTGGGTAAAAACTAAATGAAAAAAATCAATAGGGGCAAAGTTCTCTGTGTTCACCTGAACACCTGGCTGGGCGGTGAAAGGGGGGATGTTTGCTGCTCCTGAATTGGGGGGAAGCCACATAGGGTTTTCAAGGGCATGGGGAAGGCTGGCATGGGTCCTAACCCTTTGGGGCTGAGATTCTGACACACTGCTGGTTCTTGGCCTTTGCTGCAGTGGTACTTCATTTCTTCTGGATGGCACTGCGCTGCTGGTTGATGCCACTGCATTTCTGGTGGATCGCACTGAGCTGCTAGTTGATGCCACTGCATTTCTGGTGGATCGCACTGAGCTGCTGGTTGACGCCACATCGCCAATTGTGGTAGCCTGCTGCTCCATGTCAATATGTCTTCGTTTCATGGGTACACTTTGCTCTTCCTCTGAATCTGAAGAAGACCCACTGCTTTCAGCCGGTTCATATTCTGAATCAGAATCAGAGAGCTCCCCGCTGCTCTCGTCTGTCAAGCACATATGCTGGTATGCCTCCTCAGTGGTAAAAAACTTTTTTGCCATACTGGTGACTGTGGGCTGTGGTGACTTATGGGCACTCTAGTGGCACTGATGAGTGCTGTAGCGGTGCAGATGAGCACTATAGTGGCGCTGATGTAGTACTGATGGCACTAATGTGGCACCGATGAGAACTGTAGTGACAATGGGCACTGTAGTGGCACTGATAGAGCACTGGTGGCACCAATGGAGCACTGACAGACACTGGTGGCACAAATGGGCACTGGTGTGGCACTGATGGACACTGGCGGCACCGATGGGCACTGGTGTAGCACTGATGGAGCACTGGTGGCACTGATAAGCACTGTAGTGGCACTGGTGGTGCACTGACGGGCACCGATGGGCACTGATGAGCACTGTAGTGGCACTGATGGACACTGGCAGCACCTATGAGCACTGTAGTGGCACTGGGCACGGTAGTGGCACTGACGGACACTGGCGGCACTGATGAGCACTGTAGTGGTACTGGTGGCACCGATGGGCACTGTAGTGGCACTGGTGTGGCACTGATGAGCACTGATGAACACTGGCAGCACCAATGAGCACTGTAGTGGCACTGGGCACAGTAGTGGCACTGATGGAGCACTGGCGGCACTGATGAGTACTGTAGTGGCACTGGTGCGGCACTGATAGACACTAGGTAGCACCAATGGGCACTGAAGTGGCAGAGGTGGCACTGGTGGGGACTGTAGAGGCACTGGTGGGGACTGTAGAGGCACTGGTGGGGACTGTAGAGGCACTGGTGGGGACTGTAGTGGCACTGGTGGGGACTGTAGTGGCACTGGTGGCACAGATGGGGACAGGAGTGGCAGATTGGGACTGTAGGGGCACTGATTGGTAGAGTAGTGGCACTGCTAAGCTTGCTGGGCACAAAAAAACTCACTTGTAAAACTACTTCTCTCCTCACACGCTGTATCGGTGTGAGGAGAGAAGAGAAGAGGACCTCTGGATGACCTACAGTGTTTACATTACACTGATCGCTCATTGGATGGAGCGATCAGGTGGTGAAGAGCCGCTATCATTGGCTCTTCACCATGAACTGTGTTGCGACGGGTCTCCTGGACCCGGCGAGCACAGACACTCCCGCGAGCGCGTCTCAGGAGACGCGCAAGCGAGGATGTGAACGAGGACGTCCCAGGGACGTCGTGTCAAAACAACCCGATCGCGCCGTAGCAGTATTTTTGCTATAGCGCGGTCGGGAAGAGGTTAATAGGGATGAGCCGAACACCCCCGCGTTTGGTTCGCACCAGAACCGTCGAACGGACCGAACGTTCACACGAACATTTAGAACCCCATTGAAGTCTATGGGACTCGAACGTTCGAATTCAAAAGTGCTAATTTTAAAGCCTAATATACAAGCCATTGTCGTAAAACGTCTTTGAGAACCCGGGTCTTGCCCCAGGGAACATGTATCAATGGAAAAAAGTTTTAAAAACGGTTGTTTTTTCAGGAGCAGGACTTTCAAAACTTTTTTTCCATTGATACATGTTCCCTCGGGCAAGACCCGGGTTCTCAAAGATGTTTTCACAGGCAAACTATAGACACCCAGAAGGTACAATATTTAAAGGATTTTATTTTATTTTTTTAATTTAGGCATCATTAAAATCACTGCTCCAGGAGCAGTGATTTTAAAGCGGATGTCTACCCTAAAGTGAAGATCCGCTGATCGGAACCCTCCCCCCTCCGGTGTCACATTTGACACCTTTCGGGGGGAGGGGGGTGCAGATACCTGTCTAAAGACAGGTATTTGCACCCACTTCCGGCCCGCAGTCTCGGGCAAAAGACGTTTTTTTCCCGTTGTGTGCTGGGAACACTCGGCTCCCAGCACACAGCGGGAGCCAATCGGCGGGCGCAGCGCGACTCGCGCATGCACCGTAGGGAACCGGGCAGTGAAGCCGGAGCGCTTCACTTCCTGGTTCCCTCACCGTGGATGGAGGGGGGAGCAGCAGAGAGGTAAGTGTCCTAATATTAAAAGTCAGCAGCTGCAGTATTTGTAGCTGCTGGCTTTTAATATTTTTTTTTAAGGGGCCACCCGATTTAATGATGCGTTAATAAAAGAAAAAAAAAAAGAAAAATTCCTTTAAATATTGTACCTGCTGGGTGTCTATACCTGTGATAACGTCTTTAAATAGCACAATCACCTGCCTTCCATGCCAGTAAATTAGGAAGAACTGATCTATCTAAGCTATACAGTGCATAAATATATGTACAACTCCTGGGATGTATATATATCCTCTACACACTGTAAATTTAACTAAACTGACTAGCCTGCCTGCTCTATCTATCTATCTAGTAATAAAGACACTGTCTCTCTCTCTCTATAGAAATTATCTCTTTAACAACGCAGCAACACACTACACGAGACCGCCTTGCAGGCAGCCTTTTATAGTGTGGGGCGTGTACTAAACCCCCTAAGTGATAATTGGCCAAGGCCACCCTGGCTTTGGCCAATTATGGCTCTCCGTTTTTTGGGCACTGTAATTGGCCAAGCATGCGAGTCATAGTGCATGCTTGGCCAATCATCAGCACGCAATGCCGCAGTGAATTATGGGCTGTGACGCGTCACTCGAATTTGGCACGAACAACCCGTTTTGTTCGAATTTCAACGAACATTCAACTAACATTCAGCAATACTTGGTAATTAACAAGCCGATCCAGGTGTTCAATATGATATTCCTTATCCAAGCTTGCTTCCAGACAATAAGGATCTCAAAATAAGAAGAAAGAAAACATAGCATAGTAGGCTTGATACTAACTTGAATATTTGACATGTATAAACAACTCACATTTGGTCAAATGTGTTTCAGCGCATACTACGATCAGATACAGTCAGCTACAGTGTTGCAATCCTCACTCTCCTCGGGTCTCGTCACTAGGCTCTTCCCCTACGTGTAACGTCACTTGTCACGTGACTTTTTCAAGGTATGCCACATGACGAGCGTCATTTGCTTTTATAGCAGAGACAGCGGATCGGGTTGTCATAGTGACATTGGGGAAAATCTTGTATTATCATGCCGTTGCACATTTAACATTTAAGTGACATGCGATGACAATATTAAACAAATTCCTATGTACATATTGCACAACTTTAATAAAATGGTGATAATATTAAAACACAATAAAACCAAAAATAAAATAAAAAACTCGCTCTTGTGTATATCACAGCCTAAACATGTAGTATCAGGCTCCATCTTGTGGCCAAAAGATAGTATTGCTTTAAATAATCCAAAGCAATAGTATTCACTCTAAGGCCGCGTACACACAAGCAGACAGATTTGTTCAAATCGGTCGGGCCGACCGATTTGAACAAATCTGTCTGCTGGGGACGTATTGGTTTGATCGTGTACACACGATCAAACCAAAATCCCCGCCGCCAGACGGCGCGATGACATGGTGGTGACGTTGACGCCGCCACGTCACCGCACCAGGAAGTAAAACACTTCCGTGCATGCGTCGAAACCATTTGTCGCGTGTGCGAGAAGACATGTCTGCTGGCTAGTGTACTAACCAGCAGACATGTCGGGCGGACAGATTTCAAAGCATGCTTTTAAATCTGTCGGGTGGCCAAATCCGTCGGCTCGCCCGTACACACAGTCGAATCTGTCTGCTGGGACGGTCGGGCCGACCGTTTCCAGCAGATAGATTTGATCGTGTGTATGCGGCCTAATAACATACAAGCCAATAAAAATACATGGATAAATTAATTTAAAATCAGAGATAAAACAATTTAAATTGAAATCAATATTTAACCCTTCGGGTTAAGTGTACCAATTTCATAAATCCATCTTGATTCGCATTTACTGAGTTTTTTAACTTTGGTGCTTCCCTCCAATGCGGTTTTATTTATCTATCACCCAAGATTTAAGGTGTGTGGGATCTTTCCTGTGCAAGCAGCAAAATGACGGGATACACTGTGTTTTGGAAAGCCCTTTATGATATTTTGTATGTGTTCCGTATGCACTTCCACATAGGGCGTTTCGTCCTCACAATATATTGAAGCAAACAAGAACATTGTAAAATATAAACTACCCCCTCCGTCCTGCAGGAGATGAAATCTTTAATTTAATACTCCTTTTGCCTATGTGTGGATACAAATTTTGATTTTTTTTGGCCATTTAGGTTAGTGTTTTTGCATGCAAAACACCTCCTGCATGGATAAAACCCTTTTCCTTGAGAAAAGAAAAAGAAAGACCATTCTATTTATTTGGGGGGGTCTGGTAAATTTTTGGCTATAAGATCTCTTAATGTTGGTGCACGCCTATAAATAAAATGTGGTTTCTGAGGTTGAGGCGTTTATAATTGCCGGTCTGCTAGTAAAAGTGGCCAATGCTTACGAATGATATGTTCCACTGTCGATCCTGAACATTGTAATTCATAATCAGAGGCATTTCTTGATATTGTGCCAAATTCTTCTCTTTGTCTTGTATTAATTTCTCCCGGGGGATTTGATAAACTTCCTGAATTTTATCTTTAATGAAGGTATCATTATATCCTTTTTGCACAAAATTATTTACTATTGTGGTTGACTGTTCCAAATATACACTCTGTTCGGTACAGTTTCTTCTGAGTCGTATTAACTGTCGTTTAGGGAATATTCACAAGCCAATGATCATGGTGGCAACTGTCAACTGGTATGTTATTTCTTTCAATCGGTTTGAAGAAAGTTTTTGTGATTAATCTATTATTTTCCTGTTTGATTTTTAAATCCAGGAAATTAATAATTGTATTACTGATCTCATAAGATAACTTAATATTATGTTGATTTTTATTCAACTTATCAAGCAATCCCTTTAAGTTGGTTTCATCACCTTTCCAAATCACAATGCAATCATCTATAAGCCTTCTGTAGAGGATTAAATTATCTGCCGTGTTTGAATAAAATGCTTTGCTCTTCCCATCTAGCCATGAAAATATTCGCTACACTTGGTGCATACTTAGCACCCATACCAATCCCATTCAATTGCCTGTAAAACTCTGAATTATGCCAAAAATAATTATGTTGGAGTCCATATGCCGAACACCTCAAAACAAATCTCTATTGCTTTGAGATTATATTGCTAAAGGTGTCTAAGGCCCATTTAGCAGCTTGTATTGCATCTTCATGTTGAATGATCATGTACAACGATGATACGTTGCAATCAAATATTTTTCATGTGGCAATAACTCAATGGCATTCATAATCTGAATCAGGTGTTTGGTATCCTGTAGATAGGCACTACTGGTTGCATGTACCGATCAACATATTCACCTAATCTTGCATTTATAGATTGTATTCCATTAATGATTGGTCTTCTGGGGTGGGTGCTCCAGATCTATGTGGATTTTTGGTACTGTATAGATAATCGGTACCCTGCATGTATCCGGTATTAAATATTTTTCTTCTTTTTTATTATGGATATTCTTGAGACCACCACTTATGATGAATTCTTTTAATTCTTGCTTATATTCACTATAGCCCAAAAATCCTAAAAAAATAAATAGAAAAAAATAGAAAAAAAATGTATACTCACCCGAAATACCTGTTGCTATGCGGAAGTCCGTAATCTGTCCCTTCTGTAGCCACGGTCTATCTTCTTCTTCATCTTCTTCTAATGAATGGGGCGCGTTGCTTTCTGGGAACTGTGTGTGTTCAAGACTCGTGCACGCGCAGTAGGAAACAGGCAGTGAAGTCGTAAGGCTTCCCTTACTGTGAATGGTGGCGCGGGACCGGCACCGATTGAGGGATCGGCATCAGGGGGCCATCAGCGCGGGCGGGTAGGACAGGTAAGTGTCATTATTAAAAGTCAGCAGTTACACTGTTAGTAGCTGCTGACTTAAAAAAAAAAATGCGGGTGGAATTCCGCTTTAATGTATGTGTTGACATCACCAAGTTGATCAAATAGCTCCTTGTTGTAATACTCTTTGGATAAAAACACAATTGCACCCCCTTTATCAGCATGTCAAACTATAACCTGTTTGTTCTCCTCCAATTCTTTAATACCTCTTTTTATTACTTGTGGATTTTAACATTTGAAGAGTGTTTACTAATGGTGGCATCCAGGGGTATTGATGGTGTTGTCCTATTCCTGGCTGCCGAAAAAGCATTTGACTGTGGAATGTGACTATACATGGAAGGTCCTTTGTAGATTTGGGTTTGGATCCTTATTTATTTCCTGGATACCATGTTTATATAAACTACTCAAGACCAGAGTTTGTACCAACTGTACAATATCCTTCTCCTTTACCTTCAATAGAGGGACCCTTTAGTGTCTTTCTGCCTGGAACCCTTGGCATGCCTGATTAGGTTGGCAGGGGTTTCCAGTGGGCGAGGGATAAGAGAGGATATCTACTGTATATATGCTGACGATACCCTGCATTAGTTAAAGTGTTACTAAACCCAGGACCCTGCATTCACAATATCTGGTCTCCCACAGTATACAGAATATGGAAATGCTATTATTTTGGTAAATATAAACTCCTGGGCCTCTCGCCACCAGCTAGCAGATGTAACACATTAGAAGAGTACCCATTGTCTACACAGCCTGCCACTACCACTATAGCTGACCTTAAAGAAATGCTGCTGTTCCTTAAGGACTCTCTCTATGTGGACATGTAAGTCATGATTGCTAGTGAGTCTACTGCAGTACAGGATCTCCCTATCAGAATGTCTCATGCTGAAATAAAATTGGGATATTTGTCATGCCCACAATTACCTCATTGATGTATACAATGACACGATAAGAAAATTAAAAGAATACCCACCAAACTAGCTTATTTTGAAGATCTCTCACATAGTAATAATATAAAATTTCAAACGGACACACAGCTATATGAATTTCTTCAACAACTACTGTTTGAGCTGATTACATCTGCATCAAGCATGAAACTATTCATAGGTGGGGTCCATCACATCCCTAAACCCCACCATCTCTCTGATACTATGCCACACAATGTACTGGCCTGTACTCACTTCTACACCATCACAGAGAAAGATGGTGGATGCTCACAGCAATCCTCAGCTGGTCAAAAAAATCTTATGGGTTCATGTTGTATGCTGATCTTGTGGCACTCTTAATACTAGACAACAATCCTTAACTGTGTAGCACTACCCCCGAAGGAGCTGTTGGTTTGTTTTGGGTGGCATGTTACCTCATGGCTCTTCCGCCGGCCTAGTGGTGTATGGTGCATATAGCAGTAATGGAATGTCCCCGACAGATGTCTTTTGCTGTGCTCTTTATTACCCAGCCGGGTAAAAACCTTAAAACTTGTGATAAAGAGTAGAGGTGAAGTAGAAGAAGAAATAGCATACTCAGGCGCAACAATAGGGAAACAGTCCTGATTCCAACAATACATTGTATTCTTCACCACTCCAGCCAGAGTGGGTATAGCGTACCCGGACAGGCCTACTCTCACTGACTTGGGAGCGAGAGTACCGCTCGAACTTGTAGAAAAAGTCTCTGCCACCGACCGCCCTGAAATGGACTCAGGGAAAAGCCTCTGCCACAGGCCCTCTCTGTGATTGTGATTACGGAGATGATCCTCCTTGATAGAATTGCGTCTGGAACTCCTTCAGATAATTTTTAGGTACCGACTGAGAGGTGACCAGTCTCTCAGTGTCCGGCTACCTTGATCCCCTGTGGTTTGTCGAGACTCTATTGGATCGCCAGCCTCTCATTGGCTCTCCTTAAATGGACTCCCCACCGAACAGCTATTCCGATTGGGATCTTCAGGATTGGGAACCCAGTCGACCACTGGGCTTCCTGCCACAGCTCAAATGATCTGGACCAACATGGTCCCAGAACCAGGAATACCATGTGGCACGTGCACCCCAGCCTGGAAGGCCATCTTGTCGGAGCGCCCTCATGCGCGGTCACCCCAAAGGTGGGTGCCGCAATCCGAAGAAGATCCCAGAACTAATGGCGTCTGCCCCATAAATACCCTCCCCCAGCATGCAAAGCGAAACTCAACCCTCCTGATTGGCTGCTGGGGAAGAGCACCCAAACCTTGACTACACTGCTGCCAACCACTGTCCTGGGGTAGGAACTACACCCCAGTAACAATAGACAGCCCACAGCACAGCCAAGCTGAGACAGAGACCAGTTTAGAACATAATAATTGGATCAGAGTCGGTTAACACTCTGACCCTTCTCTAAATTTGACTAGCACCGGTACCCTTGACATAAAACTCCTGAAGGACTGGAACATTCTGGCACTAGATGCTCTGATACCAAATAAATCAGCCCCAAGTAAACTTACCAATGGACTGGTCTTAATCTGGGGTAGGGATGAGCTTTGAGTTTGAATCAAACTCATGTTTGGCTCGAATGTTGCCTGTTCGCCTGTTCGGTGAGCAGCAAACAATTTGGGGTGTTTGCGGCAAATTTAAAAAGCTGCGGAAAACTGTGTAAAAGTCTATGGGAGAAATCTAAAGTGCTAATTTTAAAGGCTAATATGCAAGTTATTGTCATAAAAAGTGTTTGGGGACCTGGGTCCTGCCCCATGGGCACATGTATCAATGCAAACAAAGTTTGCTTAAAGTGAAACAATAAAAGTTAAATATTCCTTTAAATTTCATACCTAGGGGGTGTATAGTATGCCTGTGAAGTAGCGCTTGTTTCCCGTGCTTAGAACTGTCCCTGCACAAAGTGTGATTTCTGAAGGAAAAAAAGTAATTTAAAATCACCCGTTTATAATGAATTGTCGGCTCCCGACACTACAGAGAAAAGTAATTCATAAAAAATTACGTGGGGTTACCCCAAATGTCCATTCCAGTCCCATCAGGTCTGGTATGGATTTTAAGGGGAACTCCACCCCAAATAAAAAATGGCATAGAGTTCCCCCCAAAAATCCATACCAGACCCTTTATCCAAACATGCAACCTGGCAGGCCGCAGGAAAAGAGGGGGGGCAAGAGAGCACCCCAACCCTCCTGAACCGTACCAGGTCACATGCCCTCAACATTGGGAGGATGCTTTGGGGGTCTGTGACCCCTCAAAGCACCATGTCCCCATTTTAATGGGGTCAATGGCCTTATGCCCACAACCCTTGCCCGGTGGTTGTGGGGGTCTGCGGGCGGGGGGCTTATCGTAATCTGGAAGACCTCTTTAACAAAGGGGACCCCCAGATCCCACCCCCCCCATGTGAATTGGTAATGGGGGACAGTGTACCTTGACCATTTCACAAAGAAAGTGTAAATAATTGTTAAAAAAAAAACAACACAGACACCGTTGGGAAAGTCCTTTATTAAAAAAAAAAATTCCAGCGGTGGTAATCCACTCTCGGTCTCCGCTCCAACGCTGTTGGTATCCTGCGATGAGTGATCTCCTCTCCGGGGTACAGCGATTAGAAGATTTTGTCTTCATCAAGGTCCAGGATCCAGCGATGAGATGTCCATCCAGCGCACACATTACCTGTCTCCACCGGAGACAGCCCGGTGAATTCAGCAGTGACAGCACTTATGTAGGTGAGGGCGGGGCTGTCACTGCTCAAGCCGCATCATTCGCCGGGTTTGCCTCCGGTGGGGACAGGTGATGCGTGCGCTGGATGGACATCTCATCACTGGATCCTGGACCTGGATGAAAAGGAGATCTTCTCATCGCTGGACCCCAGAGAGGAGATCATCTGTCGCAGGATACCGACAGGGTTGGACGGAGAGACCAAGAGTGGATTACCACCGCTGGAATTTTTTATTTATCTTTTATGTTTTTATTTTTAATAAAGGACTTTCCCAATGGTGTCTGTGTTTTTTTTTTTTTTTTTTTACAATTCTTACACTTTCTTTGTGAAATGGTAGAGGTGCAATGTACCCCATTACCAATTCACATGGGGGGGGGGGCGGGATCTGGGGGTCCCCTTTTTTAAAGGGGTCTTCCAGATTCCTATAAGCCCCCTGCCCACAGACCCCCACAACCACCGGGCAAGGGTTGTGGAGATAAGGCCCTTGTCCGCATCAGACCCCCAAAGCATCCTCCCAATGTTGAGGGCATGTGGCCTGGTATGGTTCAGGAGGGGGGCGCCCTTTCATCCCCCCCCTCTTTACCTGTGGCCTGCCAGGTTGCATGCTCGGATAAAGGGTCTGGTGTGGATTTTCAGGGGGAGGGACCCCTCTCCATTTTTTTTAATTTTAGGGGGGAACTCCACACCATTTTTTTTAAATTTGGGGTGGAGTTCCCCTTAGAATCCATACCAGACCTGAAGGGTCTGGAATGGATATTTGGGGGAACCCCACGTAATTTTTATTTTATTTGATGCATGGTTCCCCTTAATATCCATACCAGGCCTGAAGGGCCTGGAAATTGAATTTGGGGGTACCCCCACGTTTTTTTTTTTACTTTTATAAGTGACTTTTCTCTGTATTGCCAGGAGCCGACAATTCATTATAGCCGCGAGTGATTTTACATGACTTTTTTTCCTTCAGAAATTACACTTTGTGCAGGGACAGTTCTAAGCACAGGAAACAAGTGCTACTTCACAGGCATACTATACACCCCCCCCCCCAGGTACAACATTTAAAGGAATATTTCACTTTTATTGTTTCACTTTAAGCATTATTAAAAAATCACTGCTACCGAGAAAAACTGCAGTTTTTAAAACTTTTTTTTGCATTGTTACATGTCCCCTGGGGCAGGACCCAGGTACCTAAACAGGTTTTAGGACAATAACTTGCATATTAGACTTTAAAATTAGCACTTTGGATTTCAAATGTTCGAGTCCCATAGACGTTAACAGGGTTCTAAAGTTCACACAAACTTTTAGTCTGTTCGCAGGTTCTGGTGGGAACCGAACGGGGGGGTGTTTGGCTCATCCCTATGCTAAATAATAAATACATATCCACAGAGACCACAGAGACATGTATTACAGTGCCTTGAAAACAAATTCATACCCCTTGAAATTTTCCACATTCTGTCATGTTACAACCAAAAACGTAAATGTATTTTATTGGGATTTTATGTGATAGACCAACACAAAGTGGCACATAATTGTGAAAGGGAAGGAAAATTATAAATGTTTTTTATTTTATTTTTTACAAATAAATATCTGAAAAGTGTGGCGTGCATTTGTATTCAGGCCCCATTACTCTGATACCCTTAATTAAAATCTAGCGGAACCAATTGTCTTAAGAAGTCACCTAATTAATAAATAGGGTCCACCTGTGTGTAATTGAATCTCATAATAAATACAGCTGTTATGTGAAGCCCTCAGGTTTGTTAGAGAACCTTAGTGAATAAACAGCATCATGATCAGTGATTTTTTGCAGTACTGCCACATTGGCAGACAGATCGGACACTTTTTTGGGACCATTGACATTTTTACAGTGATCAGAGCTAAAGATATACACTGATCACTGTATAAATGGCACTAGAAGGGAAGAGTTGAACACTAGGCTGTCAAGGGGTTACGCGTTCCCTAGGGAGGTGTTTCTAACTTTGGGGGAGTGGACTGACTGGGGTAGAGAGAGAACTCTGTTCCTGATCACTAGCAACAGACTATCTCTCTCTACTCCCCGTCAGAATGGGTTGGAGGGTGGCCCACAGACGCGCATTGGCTCCAGAAACACTCTGCGCACCTGCTATAGCTATTGCATGGAGCGCTGTACCGGTATGACAATTTACACAATAGTGCTGCCCTGCCAAAGTGTATCTGTGGTGGCTGGTTGGCAAGTGGTTAAAGCAGGGTTAGGGTATAAAAACAATATCCCAAGCTTTGAACCTCTTACGGAGCACTTTTAAATCCATCATCCAAAAATGCAGATAGTTATGGCACAACTGCAAGCCTAACAAGACATGACCGTCCAAATAAACTGACAGGCCGGGCAAGGAGAGCATTAATCAAAGAAGCAGCCAAGAAGCCCATGGTAACTCTGGAGGAGCTGCGGAGATCCACAGGGAGAACCTGTCCACAGGACAACTATTAGTCGTGCACTCCACAAATCTGGCCTTTATAGAAGAATGGCAAGAACAAAACATTTGTTGAAAAAAAAACATAAAAAGTCTTGTTTGCAGTTTATGAGAAGCCATGAGGGGAACACAGCAAACATGTGGAAGAGGGTACTCTGGTCAGATGAGACCAAATTGAAAGTTTTGACCTTAAAGCAAAATACTATATGTGGCGGAAAACTAACATTGCACATCACCCAGAACATACCATTCCCACTGTGAAACATGGTAATGGCAGCATCATGTTGTGGGGATGTTTGTCTTCAGCAGGGACAGAAAAGCTGGTCAGTGTTGATGAGAAGATGGATGAAGCTGATTACATGGCAATCTTAGAAGGAAACCTGTAAGGCCGCGTACACACGATCGAATTTGTCCACTGAAAACGGTCCGACCGTTTCAGCAGACAAATCCGATCGTGTGTACGGGCTAGCGGACAGGTTTGTCCATCGGACAAATTTCAAAGCATGCTTTGAAATTTGTCAGCTACAAACCTGTCCGTCGGATATGTCCGCTGGTTAGTACACTCACCAGCGGACATATCTGCCCGCACAGGCGTCAAATGGACTTCACCGTGCTGTCCGATGAGACATGTCCGCTCTAAACTGTCCGTCGGACAAGTTTGAGCGGACATATCTCATCGTGTGTACGCAGCCTTAGAGTCTGCAAAAGACTTTACAGTAGACTAAGGAGGAGGTTCACCTTTCAGCAGAACAACAACCTGAAACATACAGCCAGTTCTATAATGAAATGGTCTAGACGAAAACATATTTCTGTATTAAAATTGGCCCAGTCGAAGTCCAGATCTAAATCCATTTGAGAATCTGTAGCAAGACTTAAAAATTGCTGTTCAAAGACACTCTCCATCCAATCTGAAAGAGCTTGAGCTATTTTACAAAGAAGAATGGGCAAACATTTCACTCTCTAGATGTGCAAAGCTGGTAGACACATACCCAAAAATACTCGCAGCTGGAATTGCAGCAAAAGGATATTTTTTAAATATATCATTTTCCTTCTGTGTAGGTCTATCACATAAAATCCCAATAAAATACATTTACCTTTTTGGTTATAACATACCAAATTGTGGGAAATTTCAAGGGGTATGAATACATTTTCAAGGCACTGTACTTGGTTCAGCGTGTTTTTAGGCTTCTGTTCTTTCATTCAACCCAAAAACATACACATCTGTTACACAAAGTTACTTTTCACAATAATCGTATATCATGTGTTTCAAATGTTAAATAAGCTTTTGCCTAACTGCATTAATGTATATACACATTTTTAATTTACGTAAATAATTGATAACAGGTGCCCTTGGGTGGTAATCAACATCCTAGTTAACTAATGTGCCACATCCTAAAATAATTTGATAAGGATTTGGAGAGAAAAAAAAAAGACTTTCTAGGCACTTTAAAAAAAAAAATTGAGATTAGATGCATCCAATAGAATACAGAATACATATATAAACATACCGGTAATAGAAAGGAACCACGTGTTGGGACCACAGAAGGTACTCAAATGGTAGGTTTTGTTTGTTGCAGGGATACTGTATACGTGATGAAGATGCCCATGCTGGAATGAGAGAAAAGTATCTCCTGGGTAAGTATCCACAAGGTTCTTGAAACAATAAAAATAGCTAATTTTTCATTTACAACACAATGATGTTCATTTACAAAAATGCTAATGATATTCACTTAGATTAGTGAATTCATGTAAGCGGTGTTCATCAAATTATTTAAGACAAATCCTGTTTTTTTTTTATTATTTCCCTGGTATTACCCACAAATGGGTATTGCACACTTTATTCTGCAAGTGTAAAGAACATAATTAAAAAAATATATATATATTGTCACTTTGCTAATTGACTATTCTTTCCAAATTAAAGTGTTAGGCCTCGTACACACGAGGCAATAGATTTGTTCAAAACGGTCTGTCCGACCGATTTGAACAAATCTGTCTGTTTGGATTTTGGTTTGCTCGCGTGTACACACGAGCAAACCAAAATCCCCGCCAGCAGACGGCGCGCTGACGTGTCGGTGACGTGGCGGTGACGTTGACGCCGCCACGTCACCGCACCAGGAAGTAAAACACTTCCACGCATGCGCCGAATCCATTCGGCGCCGGTGCGAGACGACATGTCTGCTGGTAAGTGTACTAACCAGCAGACATGTCGGGCGGACGGGTTCCCACCCGATAGATTTCTAAGCATGCTTTGAAATCTGTCGGGTGGCCAAATCCGTCGGCTCGCCCGTACACACGATCAAATCTGTCTGCTGGGACGGTCTAGCAGACCGTTTCCAGCAGACAGATTTGATCGTGTGTACGCGGCCTTACTCAACCTAGGACCCTGCATTCACTATATCTGGTCTCTCGTAGCACACAGAACATGCAAATGCAATCATTTTATAAATATAAACTGCTAAATACCTTTTCTCATCAGCAGTATATAGCAGTCTTGTGACTTCTATCAGTGTCTGGTCAAAGCTTGTAGGAGGAGTTTTCATACTGCACTGGCTATCCTATCAGGACACCTGACCCTCTGTCCGGACAGTGCTGATTGGTGCATTTGTGTGCAATGTAAAGAATTTTAAATTTAAGAGTATAACAATGGGGTGCTGAGAAATTCTACAATTTAAATATTTAAAAAAAAAGAGCAAATGTATTATAACCATACTGATTAAAGTGTATAATAATAACAAACTGTACCATGTCTGCTTTTGTTAATGAAAAATTAGAAAAAAAAAATAGTAACAATATCAGCAGCATATTTTAAGGACGAGCAAGACAGATAAAATTATATTTTTATTATTTATTTTAGTCTGTGTCTATTTTGCTCATCTATCATATTTAATGGGATTCAGTTTTTATTTTATTATCATTTCAATTGAAACGGTTCACTAGCCAGACTTCTTAAATGCTTCATTCTTATTGTACTGTTGAAGATCTTTAACAGCAGTACCAGCAAACAGCATTCCTTTTTTCTAAAATGTTTTTCATAGGGCACAATTTGCAGTATCATAAAAAACATAGATAAATGAGAAGAGAGAAGAGAGTATGTGTATAGCTGTGTGTTCTCAGATTTCTTTAACATATTATTTTTGCAAATTAAAAATTAAAAATGTTTTAAGGTTTATTTCCAGTTATATCTATTAGACCCTTGATCTTCTTGATAGTAAAGACAGAAATTGCAAATTATGCGGACTGCACGTTATTATTTTTTCTCTAAGTACTCAATCCTTTGCGATATATAGATTTACCCCCGCATGATGCTGGCTGGGCTTTTTAAGAGTATTTTCAATCATTTTATTTTGAGATTTATGTGCTGATATATGTATATAGTTGTTCTCTTTAATAATAACAATTCATCAGATTTCAGGGTTTATGTGAGTAATTCTATAGCTTTGCACAGCTCATTGCAAGGATCAGAGAGTAAATAGACTAGACTGGCAGGACAACTAAACAAAAGATTCCTTTTGCATACATTTTACCTTGTACTTCCTTACACTTTCTGTAGCTTAACACCATGTGCCTTAAAATTGGTAGTTCTATCATTTTTTTGTCATGTTTGAACACAGTATACTTTGAAAGTGCCTGTATATGTTTGAAGAAAAAATGAATAATTTAACAAATAAATAATGAAAGATATGCGGTTACAGTCTGTGCTAAGAACAACATTTCTACTGTAATTAACAATGTCTTTTGCAAGGGTGAGCTGAACACCCCCCTGTTCAGTTCACAGCAGAACATGCAAAACATTTTTTCAAACACACGAACACCGTTAAAGTCTATGGGACACGAACATGAAAAATCCAAAGTGCTAATTTTAAAGGTTAATATGCAAGTTATTGTCATAAAAAGTGTTTGGGGATCTGGGTCTTTTCCAAGGGTACATGTATCAATGCAAAAAACATTTTAACCACTTAAGACCCAGACCAATATCCAGGTAACTGGTAATTGTGCGGTCATGCAATGTTGTACCGAAACAAAATTTGCGTCCTTTTCTTACCAAAAATAGAGATTTCTTTTGATGGTATTTGATTGCCTCTACAATTTTTTTTTTTTCCGGTATAAATGGAAAAAGAACGACAATTTTGAAAATAAAGGGATATTTTCAACTTTTTGTTATAAGAAAAATCGAATAAACTAAATTTTAGTCAAACATTTAGGTCAAAATGTATTCAGCCACATGTCTTTAGTAAAAAAAAAATGCAATAAGCGTATATTTATTGTTTTTTGCAAAAGTTATAGCGTCTACAAACTAGGGTAAATTTTCTGGAATTTACACAGCTTTCAATTTAATACTGCCTATCTCATTTCTTGAGGTGCTAAAATGGCAGGGCAGTACAAACCCCCCCCCCCCCCCAAATGACCCCATTTTGGAAAGTAGACACCCCAAGCTATTTGCTGAGAGGCATAGTGAGTATTTTACAGCTCTCATTTGTTTTTAAAAATGAAGAAAGACATTTTTTTTTTAATTTTCAAAACTTTGTGACAAAAAACGAGATCTGAAAAATACTCACCACACCTCTCAGCAAATAGCTTGGGGTGTCTACTTTCCAAAATGGGGTCATTTGGGGGGGTTTTTGCCATCTGGGCATTCCATGGCCTCCGAAAACTGTGATAGGTAGTGAGGAGTTAAATCAAAAATTTACACTCTTAGAAAGCCTGAAGGTGGTGATTGGTTTTTGGGGTCCCGTACACGGCTAGGCTCCCAGATGTGGTATCCCTGTACTCAGGAGAAGCAGCAGAATGTATTTTGGGGTGTAATTCCACATATGACCATGGCATGTTTGAGCAATATATCATTTATTGACAACTTTGCATAAAAAAAATATATATATATTTTTCCCGCAACTCGTGTCAAAATATAAAATATTCTATGGACTCGACATGCCTCTCAGAAAATAGCTTGGGGTGTCTACTTTCTAAAATGGGGTCATTTGGGGGGGGGGGGTTTGAATTGTCCTGGCATTTTATGCACAACATTTAGAAGCTTATGTCATACATCACCCACTCTTCTAACCACTTGAAGACAAAGCCCTTTCTGACACTGTTTGTTTACATAAAAACATTTTTTTTTGCAAGAAAGTTAAGTTGAACCTCTAAACATTATATATTTTTTAAAGCAAAGGCCCTACAGATTAAAATGGTGGTTGTTGCATTTTTTTTCCACACAGTATTTGCGCAGCGATTTTTCAAACCAATTTTTTGGGAAAAAATACACTTTTTTTTATTTTAAAGCACTAAAACACACTATATTGCCCAAATTATTGATGAAATAAAAAAGATAATTTTAGTCCGAGTACATGGATACCAAACACAACATACTTTAAAATTGCGCACAAACGTGCAGTGGCGACAAACTACATACATTTTTACAGGTTACCACATTAGATTTACAGAGAAGGTCTACTGCTAAAATTGCCTTCGATCTGCCCTTCACGGTGATACCTCACATGCATGGTACAATTGCTGTTTACATATGACTCCAGACCGACACTTGCGTTCGCCTTTGCGCAAGAGCAGGGGGGGACAAACTACATACATTTTTACAGGTTACCACATTCGATTTACAGAGAAGGTCTACTGCTAAAATTGCCTTCGATCTGCCCTTCACGGTGATACCTCACATGCATGGTACAATTGCTGTTTACATATGACTCCAGACCGACGCTTGCGTTAGCCTTTGCGCAAGAGCAGGGGGGACAGGGGTGCTTTTTTTTATATATATATATATTTAGTTAGCTTTTTTTAAATTTTATTTGTAAACTGTTCCTTCCATTTTATTTATTTTTTACCATTTTTATTGTTATCTCAGGGAATGTAAATATCCCTTATGATAGCAATAGTTAGTGACAGGTACTCTTTTTTTTTTTTTTAAATGTGGCCTAGATCTTTCCTCTGCCCTTAAACCATCTGACCACACCAAGATCAGTATGATAAAATGCTTTCCCAATTTCCCAATGGCGCTGTTTATATTGGGGGGGGGGACATTCCCTCCCACTGAATGTAAAAGCAGTCTAGAGGCTAATTAGCCGCTAGGACTGCTTTTACATGAAAGCCGATTGGCTGAAAAGAATGATACCAAGATGTTACCTAAACCCGCAGGCATCATTCTGGTATAACCATTCAAAGTCTAGCAACATACCAGTACGTTGATGGTTCTTGTTGGACATGTATTGTAATCTTTTTTTTCATGCAGCCTTTTGGCTGAACGAAAAAATAAAGATTGATCGGTGGGTATGCCCACCATTAGAATACCTCCCTATATCCACCCACTTCTAATGATGGGTATACATGCACCATTTATATATGCCGAAGCATGGGGGCATCCTCCCGTAAAAAAGTAATGCCGCGTACACACGTCAGACTTTTACACGGGCAAGCCTCCGTAGGAATGTCAACCGTATGTACGCGGCAATAGGAGAAAAATCGCTCCTCCGCCCCTAATGCCACCATGCTCCTACAGCACTGGAGTTACAGCTTTATATATCGTGGGAGCAAACGCTGTTGCTGTCAAGATAAATAAGTCTGCGCAACAGCTGAATGGCGTACCTAAAAAAACAGTAAAGTAAATTACATACCTGAAAAGAAAGCATGAAAAAACATAACAATAAAACTTTGCAGAATAGAATACAGTAAAAAAGAGCAGAACAATAGAGAGAGAATAGAGAGGGAGAGAACAATAAAACAACAACAATTTTTTTTTTCTTTATAATTTTTTTGTGTTTTTATTTTATTACTTAGAAAACGCTTCCAAAAAAAACTGTTAGCGATCGCAGGCATCAGGTCTGTCTCTGCGAACACTGCAGTTATGTGTGTTGTGTTTTGTAAATGACAATGATCGATCAATACTGGCCTTGGGTGGGTTGGGCTGGTTTGGGCGGAGGGGCAAAACGCAGGTGCTAGCGGGTATCTGGGCTGATTCCGCTAACAATGCATTTTTGGGTACCCTAAACTGCTGGGTACGCTAGTATAGATCTGATCAGATCAGGTATCGATCTGTTCAGATACCATACCACTGAGGGGGGTGTATGCTTTGCGCGTGGGTGTAAGCGTTACTGGCACTAACCTGGGGCAACGCAGACCCTAACTAAAGCTAAAATGTAATTGATATCACCTGCCGGGCGATCAGGGGGTTAAAATTTTATTGGGTTATATACGGTGGGTGCCCTGATACTATAAACAGCAAACTAACTAACCAGCATCAACTGTAACACTTATACGGTGATCACTGGTGAAAGGGTTAACTAGGGGTTAAAACCTTTGTTAGGTAATATATGGGGGTACCTGACGCTTTATAAAAACCTGGCGGTGAACCTAAATAACTAAATAACCAGTGACACTTATACGGTGATCACTGGTGAAAGGGTTAACTCTAGGGTCAATCAGGGGTTAAAACCTTTATTTAAAAAATGTATGGGGGGTACCTAACACTATAAAAACCTGGTGGCGAACCTCAAAAAATAACTAGCTACCTAGCGGCACCAGCGACACTAATACAACGATCAGAAAAACGATTGCTTAGTGACGCTGGCAATAGAGAGTGAAAGGGTTAACTCTAGGGGCAATCAGGGGTTAAAACCTTTGTTTAAAAAATGTATGGGGGTACCTAACGGTATAAAAACCTGGCGGCGAACCTCAAAAAATAACTAGCTACCTAGCGGCACCAGCGACACTAATTCAGCCTAATGCCGCGTACACACGATCATTTTTTGTGATGAAAAAAAACGACGTTTTCTGTGAAGTAAAAAACAACGTTTTTGAAACGTCACTTTTCAAAGACGATGTTGCATACACACCATCGTTTTTTTCACAAAAAGCGAGGTTACGTTCACCACTCTTTTCCATTGAAGCTCGCTTCATAACTAGCTTCTGGGCATGCGTTGGTTGAAAAACGTTGTTTTAAACGACGTTTTTGCTAAACACGGTGACTTTTTGTGAAACAAAAAACGACGTTTTGAAAAACAACACAAAAAATTCAAGCATGTTGGAATTTTTTTTTGGCCACACACGATCAATTTAAATGACCATGTGTACGCGGCATTAGACTAACTGCCCTGCAACTTTTAACTGTCACACTGACACTACATGCAGTGATCAGTAAATAAATGATCACTGCAATCAGTGACACTGTGACAGGGGGCTTGGGGGGATGATCGGGGGGTGACTGGGGGGGTTTAGTGTTCCTATGTGTCACTGGTGTCAGTGTACTGTTAGGTGCAACTCACTTGTGATATCTTCTCTCCTCTCGTTGGGTGAAAATACCGCCGAGAGAAGAGATGACATCACTTCCTCTGCCTGTGTTTACATTACACAGGCAGAGGAAGTCCTTCGGTGGAAGGAGATTGGCTGGGAGCGATCGCGAGGGGGTGGCTAGAAACAAACAGCAGCCCCCTCATCCCGGATTTCTCCCAGAGGCTTACCGACCGCCGCATTTCCCGGGGGGGTCCCGATCGGACCCCCGACCTGCGGGAAGTCAGGCACGTACAGGTACGTACATGTGCCTGTCTGTGCCATTCTGCCGACATATATGTACATGCGGCGGTCGTTAAGTGGTTAAAAACTCAATTTTTTTTCAAGAGCAGCGATTTTAATAATACATGGGGTGTCTATAGTATGCCCGGGTTTATACCACGGGTCCCGGCAATACAGATAAAATTAATTGAAAAAAACTGCATGGGTTTTCCCCCCAGTCCATTACCAGGCCCTTTGGGTTTGGTATGAATATTAAGGGAAACCCTGAATGAATAAAAGATCCTTCAGGTCTGGTATGGATTTTAAGGGGAACCCCGTGCCAAAAAAAAAAAAAATGGAGAGGGGTTCCCCCCTAAAATCCATACCAGACCCTTATCCGAGCACGTAACCTGGCAGGCCACAGGAAAAGAGGGGGGACAAAAGAGCACTCCCCCTCCTGAACCGTACCAGGCCACATGCCTTTAACATGAGGATGATGTCCCCATGTTGATGGGGACAAGGGCCTCATCCTCACAACCCTTGCCCGGTGGTTGTGGGGGTCTGCGGGTGGGGGGCTTGTCGACATCTGGAAGCCCCCTTTAACAAAGAAGACCCCCAGATGCCAGTTTCATTCTAGCAGGTAGTGTGTGAGTCAGTGCTCACTGCCAGCTATAAGGTGGACCATAAGGGATCAAAAAGGAATTAGCCCATACACTCTATGGTAGTAAGGAATATCAAGGAGAAGTCCACAGGATGGATGGATCCACAGGTGGATGGGGATAGCACACACAGTCATCGGCAACTCCTCAGCAGAAAATAGGAATTCCGACAGACACAAACAACTGACTCATTTGTTGAGGGCTTAAGAGCTATCATAGGAACACTAGCTCCCACGGTAGGCACTTCTGGTGATAGCAATACAGCTCTGTTGGATGTTTATTTGGTCTGCACCCCACCTTTCCACCCAGCGGAGAAGACCGCAAAAAGAAAAGAAAGAGAAGAGGCAGATGAGGTGGGAAGCGTAAACCAAAATAACCACTGGGAATTACCTCAGATACCATAAAAATATTTAATTTATCATCTCACATTTTATCCATGGAGGAAACTCTTTCCTTAAACAAGGTTTGAATTTTGCTTCATCTAGTTCTCTCAATCCCTTTGTGCTCTTCAGAGATTTAAATAGTTTTACTTGTAAATTACCCCTAAAAGGATTTGACACATACCTTGGGAATGAGCCTGACGTGCAGAGGGAGACCTCTCGTACTGCCCCGGTTCCAGGATCACTGGGGTTGAGACAGTGAGCATAAGAGCACAGTGAGGTATGAGTGCCTGCAGAGTTGGAGAGTTTGGAGATGAAGGCCAATGAGAAAGACTGGAGCCAGCTGGAGCGCTGTATGTTCAGGTCAGCGGATGCAGGTCAGTGGATGCAGGTCAGCAGATGCAGGTCATTGGATGCAGGTCAGCGGATGCAGGTCAGCGGGTCAGCAGGAGAGGAGTCAGACAAGCCAGGTCATACACGGAAGATCAGTTCAGGCAAAAGCAGCAGGCAAGGAATGGTCAGAGTTCAGGCTGGATTCAGCAACAGAGGATCTGGCAGACAGGAGAACAGAGCAGGGTCAAGAAAGCCAAAGGTCAGGACTGGAGATAGCAGCGGAGTCAGAGAGCCAGGTCAGTATGATATCAGTTGCAGGTTCAGGATCAGGTTTCAGGATAAGCTGCAGATTGAACAGCAAAAGCACAGTGGTGCTGAAGGGTTTAAATAAGGCAGCCTGTGGCCAATCACTAAAATCAGCCTGCACTATTAACCCTAAGGCCTTGTACACACGGCTGAATATATCCGCTGTGAACGGTCCCCGGACCGTTTACAGCGTATATTTACGCCGGGGTGTTTTGATCCGATGGCTGTACACACCATCGGATCAAATTCCCCGCCGGCGGACAGCGTGGTGACGCGGCGGTGACGTTGACGCCGCCACGTCACCGCACCAGGAAGTAAACACTTCCGCGCGCATGCGTCGGATCCATTCACAGGATACGACGCATGTGCGGCAAGATATGTCCGCTGGTTTGCCGTACTAACCAGCGGACATATCTGACGGCCAGCTATCCGGCGGAATTATTTCAAAGCATGCTTTGAAATTTTTCTGCCGGATGAATCCGGCAAAAAGCGTCCGTTTGCCCCTACAGACGAGGGGATTTTTCGGCTGAAATGGTCCGTCGGACCATGTTCAGCGGAAATATCCCCTCGTGTGTACAAGGCCTTAGGCGGCAAATCCCTGACATTTCCCTCTCCCCTTATGGGCAATCTCCGGGTGCCCAAAAGAGCTATTTTTTGAGGGTGGCTGCGGAAGAAAGCGTGGATCAGCTCTTGGGCATGCACATTCTGCTTGGGTTCCCAGGGGTTCTCCTCTGGTCCATACCCCCTCCACTTGACCAAGTATTGTAGTTGAATACCTCTTCTCCTGCAGTCTACTATAGCCTCCACCTCATATTCCTCATCTCCATCAACCATCACAGGTTCAGGTGGCCCCGGTCCTCTGTCTGGGAAGGGGTCAGGTGCTGTGGGTTTTAGCAGGGACACATGGAACACCGGATGGATCTTAAGCAGGTAAGATAAGTTCATAAGACACTTCATTGAGTTTTGTCTTGACTGGAAAAAGGGATAATAAACTTGGGTGCCAATTTCTTCGAGAGACAAGCCATTCTAAGATTGGTAGTAGACAACCACACTTGGTCGCCTGGTTGGAGACACAATTCTCCTCTTCTGTTTCAGTCATATATTCTCTTATTAGTTGCCTGTGCCTTGACTATAATCTCCTGTAACAATTTGTTGTTGCGACCCAGGAAGTCAACAGTATTTTGTACCGCTGGAATCAGAGATTCAGGGATAATGTTAGGTAAGAAAACAGGATGAAACCCATAATTTGAAAAAAATGGAGACTCACCCATAACTGAGTGACTAACATTATTGAAGGCGAATTCTGCCAGCGGTAATAGTGCTACCCAATCGTCCTAAACAAATGTGGCAAAGCATTGTATATATTGCTCAAGAGTCTGGTTCATCCTCTTGGTTTGTCCATTTATCTAAGGATGGTAGGCAGAGGACATAGATAATTCAATTTTCAGGGCCTGGCATAGTGCCTTCCAAAAGCGAGAGGTTAATTGGACCCCTCTGTCAGACACAATGTTGGTTGGAATTTCGTGTAGTCTTACAATCTCCCGGATGAACACCTGGGCGGTTTCCATAGCACAGTGTTTCTCAATTCCAGTCCTCAGGCCCCCCCAACAGGTCAGGTTTTCAGGATTTCCATTATTTTGCACAGGTGATTTGATCAGTTTCACTGCCTTAGTAATCACCACAGCCTTTTCATCTGAGGGAAATCCTGAAAACATGACCTGTTGGGGGGGCGTGAGGACTGGAATTGAGAAACACTGCCATAGCAGAAGGCATCTTTTTCAGGGGTATGAGGTGGGCCATCTTGGATAGATGGTCGACCACTGCAAAGATGGCTGTATGTCCCTTAGATGGGGGTAACTCGACTATAAAGTCCATGGCTATCATACTCCAGGGACGGTCAGAGATTGGTAATAGTCTTAGAAGACCCCAGGACTTGGTCCTAGCAGATTTGCTTTGGGTACAAACAACACATGACTGCACATATTCTTTGCAATCCTTCTCAGGCTTGGGCCACCATAACATGCACTGAATCAGGTTAAGGGTCTTGTGGACCCCGAAATGGCCAGCCAAGGGAGCAGAGTACCATCTTAACATGTTTCCGGTATTGATCCAGGGATGTGGAAAAGATCAGGATATCATCAAGGCAAACAATTACAAAATAAGAAATCTAGCCAGTCTCTAAAGATATTGTTTACAAAGTGCTGAAAGGTGGCAAGGGCATTGCACAGGCCGAAGGGCATCACTAAATACTCATAGTGGCCGAACCTGGTTCGGAAGGCTGTTTTCCATTCATCCCCTGCATGGATACAAACTAAATTAAAAGCTCCTCGAAGATCAAGTTTAGTAAATACAGCGGTAAATAAACCGGTTCGTAACCGTCACTTTATTTAGTTCCCGGTAATCCACACAAGGATGTAAGGAGTGTTTTTTTCTCCACAAAAAAGATTCCGCCCCCTGCTGGAGAAGAGAATGGCCGGATTAATCCCCTCTTAAGGTTATCGTCTACATATTCCTTTAAAACCTCTAGTTCCTGTTCAGACAGAAGGAAGATCCACCCAAAGGGGATCTCGGCTTTAGGCAACAGCTCTATTGGGCAATCATTTAAATGGTGGGGAGGAAGAGGCTCAGCCCCCCGTTTGCTAAACACATCTAGAAACTTGTGATATGGCTTGGGTACTTGTGAGCGTAACTCTGTATTAGATTCCAGGCACAGCAGAGGGCCCGACACCTTAGGAAGTGAGGGCAAGCAATGTTCTTGACAGTAAGAGGACTGGAACTTTACTTCCCCCGGTGACCCAGTTAACTTGCGGATTGTGGGCCTGGAGCCATGGTAGGCCGAGGATGATGGGAACAGGGGATATGCAATTGCATCAAGTTTCAGAAGTTCCTTATGACCCGTGGCCGTGACTAAGGGTAATGATGGAGTCTCCTGGGTGACCAGGCCAGATTTAATATGGGAACCATCTGCCAGAAAGATGAAGAGTCATTGTTCCCTGTGCTGAAGTGGAATGCACTGTTGGTTGGCAAAGTTCAAATCAATAAAGCAACTACATGCTCCAGAGTCTATAATTGCAGTAGCAGGCACAGTCCTTCCTGGGAGCTAGAAATAGATGTAAAGGGCCAGGTGAGTAGTATTGGCAGAGGGTGCTGGTTGGCTGGTAGGTGAGATGGACAAACATCTTTGAGCAGTACAAGCAGAGATTAAGCCGTTGTCGGCGTGAATGTTCCTCAGCAGATAACAAGGGTCTTATTAAACCGACTTGCACTGCAGTTTAGGGGAGGTTGGTACAGATCTAGCTGAGACAGGTCAGATGGCAGCAGGATGTGTGGTCATGGCCACATGGGGTAACATCCAGGTTGGACGAGTCTGTTGATTTATTTTTTCTGCACTGCGTTCCAGAAGGCGCTGGTCTGTCTGGATAACCAATGCCATTAGGTTCTCCAAAGAGTCTGGTATGCCAACTTGGGCCAGTTCATACTTTAATCTTTCAGACAGGCCAAAGTGGAACTGGTGCCGTAAAGCTGCATGGTTCCATTGGGTATCTCCACTCCAGCGCCTAAAGTCCATTATATAGTCCTCGACCGCTCTGCGGGCTTGCTGGAGCGCATTAAGAGCAGCTTCGGCTGTGAAAATCCATTGGGGGTCCTCATAAAGGAGCGACATGGCCTTGAAAAAGGACTACAAGGAGTCCGTGAAACATGACATTCTTCAAGCAAATGATGTGCCCAGGCCTGAGGTTCCCCCAGCAGTAGTGAAATGACAAACCCCACTTTAGTAGTTTCCTGGGAAAACGTTAGGGGTTGCAGGGAGAAGTACAACTCACATGCATTGCGAAATGCCCAGAACTTACTTTGGTCCCTAGAGAACCTCCTTGGGCTGGGGACCCTTGGCTCTGGAGGCAGCATCATTACAGAGGGTGCAGAGGTGGCTTCTGTAGGTATCATGTTGATAGGAGGATCAGTGGTGGTAGCCTGGCATTGCATTTGTCCCTCTAAGCATGCATGGCCATCCTGGAGAGATTTCACCTCTAGAGAGAGATCAGAGAGAAGTTGGCAGATCTCGTTGGTGCAAGAGGTCCCTCTTGCAGGCTCAGGCACGGCTGTCCGACAATGACACGTACCTTGGGAATAAGCCTGACGTGCAGAGGGAGACCTCTCGTACCGCCCTGGTTCCAGGATCAATGGGGTTGAGACAGTGACCGTAGGAGCACAGTGAAGTATGAGTGCCTGCAAAGTTCTCTGAGATTGGAGATGAAGGCCAATGAGAAAGGCTGGAGCGCTGTAGGTGCAGGTCAGCTGGATGCAGGTCAGCAGATGCAGGTCAGAAGATGAAGGTCACCGGATGCAGGTCAGCGGATGCTGGTTAGCTGGTTACTGGTTACCTGGATGCTGGTCAGTAGGAGAGGAGTCAGACAAGCCAGGTCATTCACAGAGGATCAGTTCAGGCAAAAGCAGCAGGCAAGGAATATCTAAGTTCAGGCTGGTTTTGGCAACAGAGGATCTGGCAGACAGGTAAACAGAGCAGGGTCGAGGAAGCCAAAGGTCAGGACTGGAGATGGCAGCAGAGTCAGAGAGCCAGGTCAGTATGATATCAGGTGCAGGTTTAGGATCAGGTCTCAGGATAAGCTGCAGATAGGACAGCAAAGGCACAGTGCTGCTGAGGGGTTTAAATAAGGAAGCCTGTTGCCAATCACTGAAATCAGTCTTCACTATTAACCATTATGTGGCAGATCCCTGACAGGATTCGTTTACATAAAGGATTCTCCTTTCTCTTCTTTTAAAGATACCCCTGCAGCCCCTTCTCCCACTATCGATTCCAGAGCGTGGAATGAGGGGGATATTTAAATCCTTGAGACTCTCGAATAACATCAGGTGGAACAAATATATGAGGAATATCCCCCTTACATACCCATGACATATGCCTTGATTGCACATACAACTTTTAAACAACCTTCTACTTTTTATCCTTCACATGTGAAAAGTTATTTTATAGATGCATTTTATAATGCAACTTTTGCTTAGCTACATCAGTTGTGTGATTCTACCAAACCGAATAGGTTTAAACACCATAACCTCAACCCCAGAGAGAGATTGGCCCTAGAAGCTTTAGCTAACAATCATGACCGTATTGTGATAAGGAGGAGGAGGAGTTATTCAAAATAGATCTGACTACATCAAAGAGGCCAAAAGACCGTTGTCAGACATTACAACTTATATTACACTTGCTAAGGACCCTATGGATACTTTCAAAATCAAAAATTAAAACCCCTAGTAGACCAGACATACAGTATAGAGATAAGGTCATCAATTCAGCATATCAATTATTGTATGAGGAACTTTATAAACATCTGTATTTCTATCATCTGCCATAGGTGCACAAGGATCCAATTTGTCCACCTGGGAGGCCAATCATTGTGGCTATGGATAGCATTATGAGTTGTCTGTCCCAATATGTAAATTTATTTTTGCAACCAATAGTTCAGTACCTACCATCTTATGTCCATGATTCCTCCCATCTGTTGGATTCCCTGTCACATTACACATATGAGAGTTTCTACACTTTCTCTCTCTATGTGATTTCTTTGTACACATCAATCCCACATGAAGTTGGACTCTCAGCATTAGGGCATTTTTTAGTACAGGAACCTAACCTACATCACCTACAGGCCCAGATAATCTTGGATTGTACGCAGTTCTGCTTGGAGCACAACTACTTTAAGCATCTTGAGGGTTACTATGTTCAGGTGCATAGCACTGTCATGGGTATTTCCTTTGCACCTTGTTATGCCAATCCCACAATAGGTTGGTGGGAACAATAAAACAATTCCTTAAAGTGGATGTAAACCCACTGCTCATCATTTATAAGCTAATGGCATACTATTCATGTATATGTATATACATGCCTCCTGCATGTATCCCTACCTTTCGAAATGTCTCCCCCATATGCAGTCAAAGCCCCGCAAAACTCTGGAATCGGCGGGTGGGTCTATTGTCTGGTGCTTGGTGGGCAGAATCCTGCCATCACAAGACCCCCCCCCCACCTCTACACTCTTCTTAGCCAGGCAGCGTTGCAGAGGCAGAACCTTGTGCAGGCAGAGCATACTCATGGTCACACTGTTGTGCGACTTTGATTCAAATTTACACTCTGGGTCAAAGCTGCATCTGGAGTCGCATAAGAGTGATGCAGGTACCTTTTCAAAGTCGCTGCAACTTTAAGTTGCATAGATTGGAATGGGTGCTATTGAAATCAACGGACTGGGACTTGTAATGCAACTTTATGTGTCCAAAGTCGCATGACAAGTTGCACTGGTGAAAATGGAGACTAAATCACACTAAATTAACTTATATATGAATCTTTCTTCTTTGCAATTACTAACTGGGGATTGTAAGCTTTGTAGACCTGTGAACACTGGCTACATTGTGGCTGATGTAAACCATATTGCAAATAGGTGTGCCTTAATTAGTTAATTGCATTTGCTTCTGTATGCCAAGCATTCAGATATTTTCTTGATTATCCAAGTTTGCACTAATCATTCTTGAGATAACAGAAGTAATAGCCCTACTTTAAGCCAAATGCATGGGATAGACTCTATAGACAACAAGTTGTAATCACTTATGATATATATCGCTAAGCGAATAAGTGAGGTAGATAGAAATTGCCCTAACAAGCCACGACGGCTACACACCACACTCGCCTGCAGTTATGCACGAGCAGAGGAAGAAAGCAGTGTCAGTCACAGCAGTGGGGGATGTGGAGAATTCTCTGTGTGTCGGTTTTTAGCCTAGCAAAAAAAGGCAACAGGATTGATCAGCACTGGGTTAACTCTTCATGGCAAGACTGGGCACAGATGACTTGACATTCTCTACTGTACCAGGTAGAAGTCTTCAAAAAAAAATGGGATTAAATTCACTTTAAGAACCTTACCACACAGGTGTTTGTGCCTAATAGCGATGGGCCGAACACCCTCCTGTTTGGAATTTAAAATCACTAGCAGTTGCAATTTCCAGCAACCGGCTATTAAAATAAAAAAGAAAATGGCATGCAACCCCCCACCCACCCACCCAGACCTCAAACTGTTTTTTTTTATCTTTTATCTTTTAGCTGTTAGCAGGGAAACCCATTGATGGCTAATGACTCATCAGTTGTTAAGGATGCTGCTTAACACGAACAACGAGCAAATTTGTGTGTTTGCCAAATGGGCTGAACAGCCAATGTTCAGTCCAAACTCATACTCGGACCAAACCGTTTGCCCAACTCTAATTTCTAATCACTGTTGTAATCCTACCAAGTCAATGGACATTACAGACTGTTTTAGACACTTTTACTCATCTCTATGCAACCTCCCATGCCCGTTGTCAAATTACCCCATGGATACTGCAGACATGCCAATTACACATCGTTTGTCAGAGACCTCTCACCCTAATGCCGCGTACACACAATCATTTTTCGGCATGTAAAAAACAACATTTAAAAAAATGCTTATTTAACCACTTAAGGACCGCCTACTGGACATATACGTCGGCAGAATGGCACGGCTGGGCACATCAACGTACATATACGTTGGTTTTAGTACCCAGCCGTGGGTCACGGGCGCGCGCCCGCGGCGCACTCCCGTGATCCGGTCCGAAGCTCCAGGACCGGGACCGCGGGACTCGCGGACCCGATCGCCGCTGCAGTGCGGCGATCCATCCCTGGAGCTGAAGAACGGGGAGAGCCGTGTGTAAACACGGCTTCCCCGTGCTTCCCTGTGGCCGCAGCATCGATCTCGTCATCCCTGTTATAGGGGGACGTGAACGATGACATCACACCTACAGCCACACCCCCCTACAGTTGTAAACACACACAGGGAACACTCAAAGCCTACAGCACCCCCTTGTGGTTAACTCCCAAACTGCAATTGTCATTTTCACAGTAAACAATGCAATTTAAATGCATTTTTTGCTGTGAAAATGACAATTGTCCCAGAAATGTGTCAAAATTGTCCGAAGTGTCCGCCATAATGTCGCAGTCATGAAAAAAATCGCTGATCACCGCTATTAGTAGTAAAAAAAAAAAAAACAATAAAAATGCAATAAAACTATCCCCTATTTTGTAAACGCTATACATTTTGCGAAAACTAACCGATAAACACTTATTGCGATTTTTTTTTTACCAACAATAGGTAGAAGAATATGTATCAGCCTAAACTGAGGAAAAATATGTTTTTTTATATATTTTTGGGGGATATTTATTATAGCAAAAAGTATTGCAATTTTTTTTAAAATGTCGCTCTATTTTTGTTTATAGCGCTAAAAATAAAAACCGAGGTGATCAAATACCACCAAAATAAAGCTCTATTTGTGGGGAAAAAAGGACGCCAATTTTGTTAGGGAGCCACGTCGCACGACCGCACAATTGTCAGTTAAAACAACGCAGTGCCGAATCGCAAAAATTAGCAAGGTCCTTTACCTGCATTTTGGTCCGGGTCTTAAGTGGTTAAAATTATCGTGTGTGTGGGCTTCACATCATTTTTTAGGTTCTGAAAAACAACAAAAAAAATATTCGAACATACTGCATTTTTTAACGACGTTTTAAACAATGTCGTTTTTTTCGGGTTGTAAAAAATTATCGTGTGTGAGCTAAAGCGATGTTAAAAATCCGCCCACGGACGCATTGAGGGAAATGTATTGGCGCATGCGCCGAGCGAGTGGTGACGCAATGTAGTTGTCAACAGTGGCGGCCATATTGAAACCTCCCTTGCCCATACTGTGGTGAACAGATACGGGGAAGGAGAGAAAAACACGCAATGGATCTGACCTGATATGCAAGAATGAATCTCACACCTCTCAGCCAAACACATCAGTGAAAAATGGACTGGTAAAACAAAAGTGACCAGTGGGCAACCATTATTTGACAATCGCAAAAAAAGGGCAGAACAGAAATGGACACATTGATTACGAGCCTAATACTGTCTGCCCGGGGCATCCATACAAGCTAAAAAGAAAGGAAACATCACCCCAGGGGGAAGGAGGAGCATCTCAACCCCTATTGTAGGAACAAGTCAAAAATTACAATGCATGTGTTGAAATAGAAAGCAAAAATAGCAGGCCACTTGTTTAACACCTGCAAGAACCATAACTAAAAGTAGGTAAATTACTCAAAATAGACAGTGATATTGATGGTAAGCTCTGCAACCACATAATAACCACACATAACATTTGCAGTTCAATGTCCCAATCAGAGTGTTCCCGTCAGTGTTTTAACAGTGTTTTTTTTTTTACCGTACCAGTAGCAGCTGCATTTCCCACCCTAGGCTTATACTCAAGTTAATACGTTTTCCCATTTTTTTGTGGTAAAATTAGGTGCCTCGGCTTATACTTGGGTCGGCTTATACTCGAGTATATACAGTACTTTTCGTACCCATATTACTGTGATTCTAAAATTGTAAATATATCCCTTGCTCTGTGCCAGCTACAGACTGATTTCTTTGTTAAACTGGACACAATATTCTAGCTGAGGTCTAACTAAAGCTATATAGAAGGGAAGACCTCCTTTCTCCTTCTGGTGACCCCTCCGATGATTCTTCTTAGAATTATATTTGCTTTTCCCACTGCCTGGCCACACTGCTTGATCATTTGCAGTCATCTAAAAATACAGTAAGTAATCCCAAAAATGTTCTTCTGTAGTGCTAGCCAACACTGTACCCCCAATATTGTATTTTATAAAGGGATTAATTTTCTATAAGTGCATTATTTTACATTTATAAATTCTTGATCTTAATTGATCATTCTTGCCAATTGAGAACAGGGTTTAGATCAACAACTGACTCCAGAATAAAAAAAATAGTCTATCCTCTTTTTTACTCACATAAACTGTATTTCTTCAAGGCTGCACAAATCAGGTTACAAGTTGCTCACCAAATGGTATTGCATTCTGATATGAGTCAGGATTCTGATATGACTGTATTGTGTGTTTCCTGATATAGAACCCACCTGTTGGTGGTGCAAGGCATCTAGGGGTACGTTAGTCCATATCTTCTCATTGTGTCTGTAGACCTGGGCTATCTGGCACAGTGTCTGTGCCATAATTCAAGATCTAATTGATTTGACACTGGAAAATGACCCAGCTGCCTGCATATTATACTCAGTCCGCTATCCAATTAGAAGTACTGTCATTTCTAAACAAGGCACCTCATTAATGCAGCATGGGTCTGTATTCCAGTACTTTGGAAATCCACTCTGCCTCCTATAGTGAGTCACTGGATTAAATCAGTTCAAAGTATTATGCATATGGATGAACTCATCTCTTCTTTGAGGAGACAAAGGGTCAGGTTTCACAATATATGGTTTACTGGATCCAATGCATTTTTCTGATAAGTACAAAGAGCTCTTCATCTCCAGCTCCAACTAAACCTTGGAGGTCTGGGGAGGAGGTCTTTATTAGTATTTTACCTCTTTCCCTACCCATGCCTTGTTTTCCTTTTTGTTTTCTCTCTCTCCCCCTCTCTTACTTTATTTCTTTCTTTCATACTTTTTTTCAGCAGGATTCAATTGTTGACTACTCCAAGCTATTCCATCTAATGTGCATACCCTTTTCTTACCACCCAGAACCTATTTCATATAATATTTTAAAGCGTATGCACTTTATACACCTCAATAATACAGGGTCAGTTTTGTTGGTTGTATGTATGACTTGCTGTACCATTGTTCATATTGTGCCTTTAAAAAAAAAAAAAAAAATTCTTTAGCTGGAGGCAACTGTTTTTGGATGAGAAAAAATGTCTGAAGGTAGCGCATCTTTGTTCAACCTGCTACAGCAAAACTGACAGTTACAAAGAAAAAATTTGTTTAAATTGACAGCAAAATTAGAGCTTCTGGCCACTTACTTCTATGTTCTATTCAAAGCAGCTGAAATTCCATTTTTCTATACCAGACTGCATGCAAAAATCATGGAAAAAAACGTTTACATTCCCCCCAAAAATCCTTACCTGGTCCTTATCTGAGCATGCAGCCTACCAGGAGGGGGCGAGCACTTGCCTCTCTCCTGAACCATACCAGGCCACATGCCCTCAACATGGGGGGTACTTTGTCAGAGGGGATCCCACCAGCAGTTCCAAGTTCCTTGTCAACATGATAAACCTTGATAAGGGAATCCTCCCCACAACCCTGGCCCGGTGGTTGTGGGGGGTCTGTGTTTAAAGTGCTTATTGGAATCAGGAAATCCTCTTTAACAATAATGGGTAGGAAGATATAGTCCCTCCCCATGTGAATGAGTAAGAGGTATCCCCTAGGTAGTGCCCCTACTCATTCACAAAAAACAAAAACAAAAAAAAAAAACATTGTTTTTTAAATAAAAAACACAGACAGTTTTTCACCTTTGTCCCAAATGCACATCAATCGTCAAACATGTCATCCAGAAATTCGATGTCTATTCAATCATAATACCTCATCTTTTTGTTTTTAATTAAAGGACTTAATGAAGAACTATGTCTGTGTTTTTATTCAGGATTGTGTGAATGTGTAATGTACCCCTTACTCATTCAAATGGGAGGCAGTTTCTAAATGCACCATTATTGTTATTTGTATAAGCCCCCTGTCTGTAGAACCTCACAACCATTGGGCCAGGGTACATTGAGGACACACTGTATGTAAATAAATCATAATAACACATAACACATCCCTGTTTACACCAAAGAAAGAAGAACGTTTTTATGGCTTTCATTTAATTTAAATTTAAATTTTGAATTGATGGTCTGTAGCTTTTTTTTTTTTTTTTTAATCTGCTGTCTGTTTACTTTACAATTTTGTGTATTTTTGTTTCTCACCACTTTGCAAGCACAGTACATTTTTAGCTATGACATATAGTTGTTATTAATTGCAGCAAAATTAACATTACTGTTAAGAAGGATTGCTTAAAATCATGTCATTATTTACTATATAAATTGTACTAATATACATAGTCAGTATATGGTTTTCCCTCAAAGTAAATCTTCATTAAATAAATAAAGGTCTGACATCACTGACCTTCTGAATACTAGTAACCTGTCTGACCCACTGGGCTCTGAACTTTAAGTTACTAAACTACCACAAATACGCATGTCAGCAAAGTTTAACAAAAATCTGTATCTGCACGTTTGCCCTCCCAGGTCAGCTACTCAAAGTACTGAACAAAATTCAATATTTCAGACAGGCAGCTAGCATTTCAAGATGGACAAATCAGTAATAGAAACGTGTATGTTTTTCTCGTTACAGGTTTCTTTAAAATATGGTGTCATAATAATACCATTTATAAAAATATACAATTTATGTCTAATTACATTTAGTACAGTTTTTTTTTATTACATGTAATTTGTATATAAAATCATTGAATTTTTCCATTAGCTTAATAATTGTAAACTAAAATGTTGCAAAGGAGGTCATCCTATATCACATTTCTTCCTAAAATACTTGTATATAAAGTGCAACCGAATTAAGGACCTCTAATCACCCTTGCAGATTTCTGTTTAAGTTTGCCAGAGTTAACCAATTGAAAAGTTGCTAGTAAGAAAAACGTAATTCAATTTAAATGGCATAATTTCTCGTGGCACCGTGGCTAAATAGCTCTAACTATGCTGGCACAGCATTATCACTATCTATTCTGTCTATTCTTGCATGGAGAATTGAAACATCATTTGTATTTTCTCAAAGGATGGATTAACAAGATCTGGCTTGACATGATTTGATTAATTAATGAGACTGGAGTATTCTTTGATCCTACTGTGATGCTCTTGAACTTTTTAGACAGGAATATAATTCTAACCTTCAATACTTTAGAAACCAACTGGGTAAAGAAAACTTCTTCCATGACCTTTAATAATAATATAACCAAATTCCATTGGAGGATGTATATCAAGTATTGCACTTGACTAGTTTTAAGACTCCTGGTGCTAGCATGGATATCAGTTATACCAATAAACAGCAGTAAGGCTGTCAGGATGAAGAAATTAAGTTGAAAATTTACAAGTCTAACCTTGAGGCAGTTATATGTTACTTTGATAGAAAAAAAATTAAGTATTAATGAGTCTAATCTATGCCTTGCTCAATATATGTTGCACACTTCAGCAGTTCTAGAATTGTAGATGTTTTTCTTCCATCTTGGTAGATGTTTAATGGTATTCTTGCTTTTAGTCGGTTTGCACTTATTACATCCGAAAATCAGTTACCATTATATGCATGTCTTGGATAGAGGAAGAATTTGTAGTATATCTGATAATAAATATAGACTCTTGTGACAACGAGTAGTATTATAAAGTATATTTATATTATAATGTCTGTATAGCTAAAAATTATTTACCGTTTTATCTTCCTTTATAGTACACGCTTTTTATAACTATACCAATCTGTAATATCTGTCTCACATATAGCTATAGCTTGTGAAAAAGCAGTGTGAACAGTGATCTTTGACAAAACAATTGCAGAGCTTTTAGCAAGCTTTGTTAAAGTTTTTAAAGTATACCATTCAGCTCCAGTTTGTAAATGTTAAACACAATTCCTATTAAAAGTTTTGATTGCCACTTTAACCAAGCTTCCAACACTTCTTAAAGCTTGAAAGCCTGCTGAAGCCTGCTAGCAGCTTTCTTAAAAGAGAAGTATGACTTAAAGTGGTTGTATACCCTGCTTTGTTATTTTTATCTACAGGTACGCCTATAATAAAGCTTACCTGTAGGTAAAATGATCTCCTAAACATGCACTATTTGGGAGATATCCCCACTTCATGCAGCCAGTGACATCACTGATGCATGTGCTCTAAAAATCGGACATACCTTGCCTATGTGTGGCAACTGAGGGCTCCCTTGTGCATGCACAAGGGTGATGTCATTCTGGCTCTGGCCAATCAGAAGAAAGACTTTACAGCACTGGAGGGCTTTGTTCTAAGGTAACTATTTCATAATGTGCTAGTATGCAATGCATACTAAGACATTATGATTAGGGATGAGCTTTGAGTTTGAGTCGAAAACTCATGTTCAACTCGAACATTGCCTGTTCGCCATTCCCAGCGAACAATTTGGGGTGTTTGTGGCAAATTTGAAAAGCCGCAAAATACTCTGTAAAAGTCTATGGGAGAAATCTAAAGTGCTAATTTTAAAGGCTAATATGCAAGTTATTGTCCTAAAAAGTGTTTGGGGACCTGGATCCCGGTATCAATGCAAAAAAAAGTTTTAAAAACAGACGTTTTTTTTTCTGGAGCAGTGATTTTACTAATACTTAAAGTGAAAGAATAAAAGTGAAATATTTAAATTTCATACCTAGGGGGGTTGGGGTGTATAGTATGCCTGTGAAGTAGCGCTTGGTTCCCGTGATTAGAACTGTTCCTGCACAAAGTGTCATTTCTGAAGGAAAAAAAGTCATTTAAAATCACTCACGGCTATAATGATTGTTTGGCTCCCGGCAATACAGAGAAAAGTCATTCATAAAAAAGAAAAAAAAAGCATGGGGGTCCCCCCAAATTCAATTACCAGGCCCTTCAGGTCTGCTATGGATATTAAGGGGAACCCCCCTCTGATGTAACAACAAACCTGTGTTACATCAGAGGGGGTCGGGGTCATCCGCATGTCACTGGGAAAGCCTGGGCTTTCCCTTGCGTCAGAGGGGGACGGGGTCACGTGATGGGTGCCCCCACCCTCACCTATATAAGAGCTGTCACTGCTGAAGCCACACCATTCGCTGGGCTGTCTCCGGTGGAGACAGGTGATGAGTGGGCTAGATGGACATCTCATTGCTCGATCCTGGATGAAGAGGAGATCTTCTCATCGCTGGACCCTGGCGGAGAGGAGATCACCGGTCACAGGATACTGACAGAATTGGAGCAGAGACCGAGAGTGGATTGCCACCGCTGGGATTTTATTTTTTAATAAAGGACTTTCCCAACGGGGTTTGTGTTTTTTATTTTACAATTATTTACACTTTCTTTGTGAAATGGTAGAGGTACAATTACCAATTCACATAGGGGGGGCGGGATCTGGGGGTCCCCTTTGTTAAAGTGGTCTTCCAGATTCCGATTAGCCCCCCGCCCGCAGACCCCATAACCACCAGGCAAGGGTTGTGGGGATGAGGCCCTTGTCCCCATTAACATGGGTATATGGTGCTTTGAGGGGTCACAGACCCCAAAAACATCCTCCCAATGTTGAGGGCATGTGGCCTGGTATGGTTCAGCCCCCCTATTTTCCTGAGGCCTGCCAGGTTGCGTGCTCGGATTAAAGGTCAGGTGTAGATTTTTGGGGGGAACTCCACGCCATTTTTTTTATCACATTTGGGGTGGAATTCCCCTTAAAATCCATACCAGACCTGAAGTGTCTGGAATGGATATTTGGGGGGAACCCCAGGTAATTTTTTTATTATCAATTACCTTTCTCTGTTTTGCCGGGAATCGACAATTCGTTACAGGCACACCCCACTTTTAAGTACACAATGGGGTTTATTTACTATCACTGGAAAGTTCAAAATCAGGCTCACTTCTGCATAGAAACGAATGAGCTTCCAGGTTTTATTACCAGGCTTAATTGAACATGCTGCGGTTAGAAGCTCAGTGAGACTGATTTTGCACTTTCCAGCGATAGTAAATAAACCCCACTGTGTACTTAAAATTAGGGTATGCCTGTATAGTGATTTTAAATGACTTTTTTTTCACTTTCACTTTTGTTGTTTCACTTTGAGCATTATTAAAATCACTGCTCCTGAAAAAAATTCAGCTTTTAAAACTTTTTTTTTCATTGATACATGTCCCCTGGGGCAGGACCCAGGTCCCCAAATACTTGTTAGGACAATAAATTGCATATTAGCCTTTAAAATTAGCACCACTGATTACTCAGACTATACCTGATAAACTTTTATTCTTCTACCAAATTGTAAGTGTACATCTTTGTTTTTAATAATACATTTCCTGCAGTATTACACTATGGTAGTTTTTTACCTGACAATAAACTGTTGGTAAAAGATATGTGACCACCCCTGATACCCTATACCACCACTGTGCCTATGATAAATAAAAACAGTGAACAAAGCTACCACTTAGTGAAAATAAAGCATATATGTGGAATTAAACCTTTTTAAACAAAAGATGTATAAACAGGAAAAATAGTGACGCTCAGAAGCGTGCACCATCCTGCATGGATAAGAAACATCTCCAAGGGGAAAATGTTGCGTGTTCGATGCAACTGCACTAAAGTGTAGGATTACCATCAACAGGCATGTTTCCTTAAGAATAAATTCCTGCAGAAGCGATATACAGAGGACACTTTGACTAAAATATTCCATGACGTACAGTATCTGAGATTCCTAGGGAACTATGTTTAAAGAAGCAACCAGTAGTACATATATCAAATAGCCAACACCAATTGGGTTTCATATCTAATTTTCACAGCCAGTACAGAGAAATAGAAAGCATTTACAAAAGGTACTGGCATATATTCTGTAGGGACAGACATTTAGGGGAAGTAGTGCCCAACCAGCCCAAGTTCATTTATAGGAGAGTTCCAAATTTTGGAGACCAGATTGTGAAAAAAATTCTAGACCCTCCAGGTCAACACTTTCTCTTTGCTGTTGGGAAACGATGACGACTGAAGCCTGAATTATTTTTCCTCCTGTCTGGATGCTCACATCATGAATTTGGCTCAGCAGCAGAATAGAACATGTATCCTGGAATTAAGCCAGGGAAAATCCTTTACAGATCTGCAGCGTGTATAAAACTCACTGAAATGCACATGAAAACTGATGTCTCTGAAGGTGAAATCTGTGTGTTTTTTCCATCAGTTTTTCTGCACATATGGTGTGAATGAGGGCCAAGAAATATTTCACCATGTTGGCGATCGAAGAATGGTCTCCTAAATGTGCCAGACCTGTACTAGTTATACTCAAAACATTTAGTGAATAATTTAGCATGTACCTGTGGATTACCTGCATTTTAAAGGTTGCTTAACGGATGCTTCCCTTGGTGTTTTTTACTTGTATTTTATTATGACACATGTGATGCATAACCTTCAAACATTGGAACTTCTCTGTTACTGGTCAAATAAAACACACTGATGGTTGGTGTTTGTTTGTCAAGTTACTCTTCACTGTGTTTTTTTAAACTGATCATTAACTCTGTTGGGCTCATCTGTGTTACAAGTATCCTAAATAAAAACCATTGGAGGTGAATCAGATCATGTATGGCCAATAGTAGGGATGAGCCGAACACCCCCGGGTTCGGTTCGCACCAGAACGTTCGAACAGACCACGGGCTCGCACGAATATTTCGAACCCCATTGAAGTCTATGGGACCCGAACGTTCGAATTCAAAAACGGTCGTTTTAAAGACCAAAAATCAATTAAATGTTGGAAAACGTCATTCAGAACCCGGGTCTTGCCCCAGGGAACAGGTATCAATGGAATTTTTTTTTTTTTTAAACGGCCGTTTTTTCCAGAGCAGCCATTTTAATGATGCTTAAAGTGAAAAAAATAAATAAAAATTCCTATAAATATCACACCTGCTGGGTGTCTATAGTAGTGGCACGTGTTTAGAAATGTCCCTGCACAACATGAGAGGACTATAAAAAAAAGTAATTAATGCTACTTGCGCAAGTTCTGTGTGGCAATATTATGTCAAATATTTTAGCGGTGGTGGGGGGCCATTATTGTTTTGTGAAAGACATTTTTTAGAAAAAAGGGCACCCCTCAAACATACTGTAATCGGAGCGCAACAAGGAGCCACGTGCAAAGTATTGCATCAAAAATTGTTATTAGGCGCCCCTGTTAAACAAGGGCAGAAAAATTGTGCCTTGGGCACAACACAACACTGCAACCCCTCCCAATAACTCCAATTGGAGCGCAACAAGGAGCCACGTGCAAATTATTGCATCAAAAATTGTTATTAGGCGCCCCTGTTAACCTCCCTGGCGGTGTTCCCTAATCTGACTCGGGGTTAGATTTCTGTGCTACGATCGGTAACCCCGAGTCAGACTCGGACTCGCCTCGCAGCATCCACAGAGACTGTTTACTTACCTTCTCCGTGGATCCAGCGATGCATCCGCGCTGTGTGAGCGAGCGGGTGCTCGCTCGATTCACACAGCATCCCCGTGCGCCGCCGATCTCCGTTCCCTGCGACGTTACGACGCACGGGGACGGAGAACGGCGCCAAATTCAAAAATGTAAACAAACACTATACATACAGTACACTGTAATCTTATAGATTACAGTACTTTATGTAAAAAATACACACCCCCCATGTCCCTAGTGGTCTGCCCTGTACACTACATGTCCTTTTATATAATAAAAACTGTTCTTTCTCCCTGCAAACTGTAGATTGCCCATAGCAACCAAAAGTGTCCTTTAATGGCAAAAATTGTTTTAGAGCAGCTAAAAAAAACAGCGATAATAAATCAGAATCACTTTCAGAATTTAGCGATAGCGATTTATGGGGAAATTTGTCATAAAAAAAAAAATAATGACAGCAAAAATTCTGCAACTGGGCAAATTTCAGTGATTTTGATTTGATTACATTATTGAATAATTTTTACTATAATTATATTATTATTTGTTATAATTTGTATAATTATTTATTATATTATAATTTTTAATAAAAAAAAAAAAAAAAAAAAATCATACCTGGGATGCCTATTAGACTCTTGTTTGGATAGATTTAAGTGAGTTATTCCTAAGAATTACAAGCCTACAGTATAAAATGCCAAATTCCCTTGCAAATAATGGTACCGCTTTCAGCACCTAAAATCTGAAAGAATCATACCACCAGGGAGGTTAAACAGGGGCAGAAAATGTGGGTCTTGGGCACAACACAACACTGCAACCCCTCACAATAACTCCAATTGGAGCGCAACAAGGAGCCACGTGCAAAGTATTGCATCAAAAATTGTTATTAGGCGCCCCTGGTAAAACAGGGGCAGAAAAATTGGGCCTTGGGCACAACACACCACTGCAACCCCTCACAATAACTCCAATCGGAGCGCAACAAGGAGCCACGTGCAAAGTATCGCATCAAAAATTGTTATTAGGCGCCCCTGTTAAAACAGGGGCAGAAAAATTGGGATTTGGGCACAACACAACACTGCAACCCCTCACAATAACTCCAATTGGAGCGCAACAAGGAGCCACGTGCAAAGTATCAGTAAATTGGGTGTGCTGCGCTGCTAAAATTAATACATCAATAATGAAGGTGATAACAAAATGTGCATTGAGTGCAAAAAAATTGTATATAAAAAAAAAACCAACACCAAGTGTTCCAATGTATGACAAAATCATATAAGAAAACAAACTGAATTGACAAAGTTCGTAAAAAGCTCCAGGGAAAAATCAAAGTTCAGTGAGTTCAGAGAAATATCCCAAGTAGGGGATTGAGATACTGCAGGACAGAAGAGAGCCTCCACCTCCACCTCTTATAGTAAATCTGCTTACCAGATAGATAATAATCGTGAGCATCAACAGCACAGCAGGCTGGATTGCCTTAACGGGTATTAAAGTGGAATCCTGTGTGTATCTCCAAGCTTGGTCTCAATGCGGCTGGATCCCAGAAAAACAATCACTCCCAGAGTGTAGCCAAGGGAAGAGAAAGGAAGCCAACATAGAGTAGTAACGTTTTAAAAGTTTAATAAAAGAAATTCGATTGCACTTACAAAAAACGAATCCTTTGGAAGCATATAAATAGTAAGCCGGCCGGCTCTCACAATCCGCCCGTCCTTCCGGATGGTCGTGAGGATAAAAACAATGGTGTCGTCAGCACGCCGTTCCTCCCTACGCCGTTTCGTCCAATAGCAGACTTCATCCAGGGGCACGAGCGGCGTGCTGACTCGCCACCTTTAAATTCGTTTGTAACATTCTAGGACCGCCCTTCTCTGATGTCTGGGGATCATGAATGGCGATCGGCCATCTTTAAAGAGGGATCGCTTGCCAATAGTATAAGCACTGTCAGTGCCTTGAACTTTGAAATTTTGTTTAAGGTCACCCTTAGTGATAAGATCATCCCAAGCAGAGTTACAGAAAACTCAGGCAGCAATCAACCGTGTTACAAAAAGGGATCGCTTGCCTTAAACATTGAAAACACCTTTTGCAGTAAGGTCGCCCTAAACAAACAAGCGGGGAATTCAGGAAGCAATCGACCATTTTGGAAAAGGGATCGCTTGCCAGTAATAGGAATTGATATCTGAAAATAAGAATATGTAGGCAGAAAAAATATACATAAAAAAGAGCCTCAATTTGGAGTATAAGGGTTGTATGGCAAATACAGCTGGTATGACACACATTAGTCCACTAATGAAGGGAAAACTTAATTATAAAAAAATAATTAGATAAAAAATATGAAAAATATATATATGCAGATTGATTCCATATATATATAAATGTATATTAAAAATATATATTAAAGAAAGAAACAAATTAGGGACGATTATTCCATACACACTGAAGTGCACACAGAAAAGGAATATAAAAAATTGATAGAGTATAAAAAATATGATTCCTTTGTGTGCTGATAGTGTAAATGAAGTGGACACTGAAAATTGGTAGAGTGTAGAAACTCCACAATTCCTTTGTATACTGATAGTGTATATCAATATGGTATGACATTAACAGATAATATATTAGAATGAATATATATTATGCCCTTTATACCAAATGAATGTAGCCCAACACGAAAAACATCTGTGTTAGAAGTAACTGTAAAAACAGAAATCCAACTTTCAGCATATATTGACCATGTTGGAAAATCAAAAAATATATGTAAAAGGACAGGATCTATAATAAAATTAGTTCAAAAAAAATTATTTCAAAAAAGATTAATTAAATTGGTGATGCGGATCGACTAGACTAAACAGTGTAACGATGTGAAGTTGTTAATGAGGTGAAACTGATTAGAACTTATTGATTCTCAGATCTACCCAGACATCAGAGCAGGTACACAATGAATATAGCCCAACACGGAAAAACATCTGTGTTGGAAGTAACTGTAAGAACAGAAATCCAACTTGCAGCATACATTAACCATGTTGGAAAGTCAAAAAATATATGTAAGAGGACTGGATCTATAATAAAATTAGTTCAAAAAATATTTCAAAAAAGATTAATTAAATTGGTGATGTGGATCGACTAGACTAAACAGTGTAACGATGTGAAGTTGTTAATGAGATGAAACTGATTAGAACTTATTGATTCTCAAATCTACCCAGACGTCAGAGCAGGTACACACTACAGTAATGGTAAAAAAAGGAAATCAGCTGTTATCTATAAAAGCGTTGACGTCCGTGTCCACATTTAACCCATAAGGTAGGTATGTCCGGACTCGATAAATCCAAGACATTTCAAGTCTGGAGAGTCCTCTAACTAAGGAACTACCCCTCCAGTGGGGATCAAATTTATCGATCCCCAAAAATATCGTGCCTTCAGGATTACGACTATGATGTAGGTCATAGTGTGCTGACACTGAATGTTGGGAGAACCCTGATCGAATATTAGTAATATGTTCCCCTAATCGTACTTGCATTGTGCGTTTGGTCCTACCAATATATTGTTTCCCGCAAGGACATTGCAGCAGGTAAACAATGCCAGTAGAACTACAGGTTATAAAGGGTTCAATCTTATGTTCCCTGGAGGTACTGGTTGAAAAAAATGATGTTGTTTTTTTCGTTTTTAGTTTGTTTAACGTACAAACCTGGCACCTCCGGCATTGGTGGTAACCTACGATGCCTCTTTGAAAGAAGGAGACCTTTTTCGCCGGAGGGTCCACCACATTGGGGGCTATTTTGTCCCTCAAAGAAGGTACACCCCTAAAAATCACATGTGGATTCGAGGGTAGGAAAGTATTTAGGACTCTATCGTTTTCAAGTATATGCCAATGTTTTTTTATAATATTTTTAATCTTATAGTGTTGGCTGGAATATTTATTATTTATAACACTACAATTCAAAAGCTCAGAACGGTCTATTTCCCCCACTTCTATTAGGGTGGTTTCAAGCATTCTTTGATCGTATCCTTTTTCAGACAGCCTATTGGCAAGAATATCTGCTTGTGTCTTATAGTCATCCAGGGTTGTGCAGTTCCTTCTCATCCTAATGAATTGGCTTCTGGGAACAGATTTTAGCCAGTTGTTATGATGGCAACTTCCTATTGGTATGTAGGAGTTTCTGTCTGTCTTTTTAAAGAAAGTTTTTGTTTTAAATGTTCCTTCTTCCTTAGCGATGGTAAGATCTAGAAAGTTGATAACATCTTGATTGGCTTCGTATGTTAGCACAATACCTCTGTTGTTGTTATTCAAAAGGGAAATGAATTCATCCAATTGAGATCTGGTTCCAGTCCACAGGAGAAGGATGTCGTCGATGTACCTGGCCCATAGTTTGATATGCGGGCTCAGGTCATTATAGACGACATCCTCCTCCCATTTGGCCATAAATAAATTGGCCAGACTGGGTGCATATTTGGCACCCATAGCGACGCCTCTTACTTGTCGATAGAAATTGTGATCGAACCAGAAATAATTGTGACTAGCCGCATACTCAAGGAGCTCAATCAAAAAATCCTTTTGTATCTCAGACAGATCAGAAAGTGCGTCTAGATAGTATTTCACAGCAGATATCCCTAGATGATGTGGGATGATGGTGTACAGTGAACTAACATCTGCTGTCACTAACCACATATTCTCGTCTGATTGAAGTTGAGACAGTAAGTTGATGACATGTTTTGTGTCTTTTAGGTAAGAGGGCATTTTCTGTACGAGGGGTTGTAGAAAATAATCTATATACTTACCCACCCTGAACGTAATAGAATCAATCCCACTGATGATGGGACGTCCAGGAGGGCAAGTAAGGCTTTTGTGGATTTTAGGGAGACAATATAACACTGGAAGTCTTGGTGCTCGCGGGACTAAAAAAATCTGTTCTTTTTCATTAAGAATTCCCTGATCTGCACCTTTTTTAATCAAGATCTCAAGAGCGTTTTTGTATTGAATAACTGGATCTCTCAATAGTAGTGTGTAAGTCTCTTGGTCATCCACAATTTTCTTGGTTTCAGTGATGTACATAGACCTATCCATAACTACTATGCCTCCACCCTTATCCGATGGACGGATGACAAGCTCTTTGTTATTACATAGAGAGTCAAGTCCCTTGGTTAATTCCTGGTCCATTGAGATATTAGAGACTCTGACGGCCTCCAAATCTCTTAACACAACATCTCTAAATACTTTAATTGCAGGGGCCAGTGCTCCAGGGGGATTCCATGTGGAAGCATTGGCCAATCCTGAATGTTTGAAAGTTTGTTGGGCCAATGGTCGTTCAGTAGAGGGCAAACCTGCAAAATACCGTTTGATATTTATCCTACGTATATATTGGTGGATATCCATATACGTTTGGAATTTATTTAGTTTTTTAGGTGGGGCGAATTTTAGTCCTTTGTTCAATAAGATTAGTTCTGATTGAGTCAGAGTGTGCGAGCTAAGATTGAAAATACCTGCATCGTTCACAGCCTTTGTTTCTTGAGGCTTTGTTCTCCTCCCCCCTCTGCACCCTCTTTGTTTTCTACCTGTCTTTTTACGCCCTGATTTGACCTGGGAAAACCCCAATGTTCACCTGAAGTGTTTTCATATTGGTTTGGAGGAAAATCCCTTGATGGGCCTTGTCTATATGTTCGCTGTGCCTGACTAGCTGATTCATAGTCTGCAATGGCATAGTTGCTAGGCCCATCTCTATCTCTTAAAGGGTAAAAGCGATTCCTTGCTTCTGTGTCGCTATCAAGATCATATTCATCTCTTTCCCTTTCTCGATCTGAATAGTGTCGAGTGTACATATTTTGTTCCTGAGGGGGACCATAGTGTTTAATTTTTTTATCCATTCTCCCAGAACTTCTATCTCTTCTAGGTGAATCTCTATAATGTTGATATTGGCCTGGATTCTGAAAGCATATATATATTTTTCATATTTTTTATCTAATTAATTTTTTATAATTAAGTTTTCCCTTCATTAGTGGACTAATGTGTGGCATATTTGGAGGTGGTCATACCAGCTGTATTTGCCATACAACCCTTATACTCCAAATTGAGGCTCTTTTTTATGTATATTTTTTCTGCCTACATATTCTTATTTTCAGATATCAATTCCTATTACTGGCAAGCGATCCCTTTTCCAAAATGGTCGATTGCTTCCTGAATTCCCCGCTTGTTTGTTTAGGGCGACCTTACTGCAAAAGGTGTTTTCAATGTTTAAGGCAAGCGATCCCTTTTTGTAACACGGTTGATTGCTGCCTGAGTTTTCTGTAACTCTGCTTGGGATGATCTTATCACTAAGGGTGACCTTAAACAAAATTTCAAAGTTCAAGGCACTGACAGTGCTTATACTATTGGCAAGCGATCCCTCTTTAAAGATGGCCGATCGCCATTCATGATCCCCAGACATCAGAGAAGGGCGGTCCTAGAATGTTACAAACGAATTTAAAGGTGGCGAGTCAGCACGCCGCTCGTGCCCCTGGATGAAGTCTGCTATTGGACGAAACGGCGTAGGGAGGAACGGCGTGCTGACGACACCATTGTTTTTATCCTCATGACCATCCGGAAGGACGGGCGGATTGTGAGAGCCGGCCGGCTTACTATTTATATGCTTCCAAAGGATTTGTTTTTTGTAAGTGCAATCGAATTTCTTTTATTAAACTTTTAAAACGTTACTACTCTATGTTGGCTTCCTTTCTCTTCCCTTGGCTACACTCTGGGAGTGATTGTTTTTCTGGGATCCAGCCGCATTGAGACCAAGCTTGGAGATACACACAGGATTCCACTTTAATACCCGTTAAGGCAATCCAGCCTGCTGTGCTGTTGATGCTCACGATTATTATCTATCTGGTAAGCAGATTTACTATAAGAGGTGGAGGTGGAGGCTCTCTTCTGTCCTGCAGTATCTCAATCCCCTACTTGGGATATTTCTCTGAACTCACTGAACTTTGATTTTTCCCTGGAGCTTTTTACGAACTTTGTCAATTCAGTTTGTTTTCTTATATGATTTTGTCATACATTGGAACACTTGGTGTTGGTTTTTTTTTTTATATACAATTTTTTTGCACTCAATGCACATTTTGTTATCACCTTCATTATTGATGTATTAATTTTAGCAGCGCAGCACACCCAATTTACTGTTTATATTATGTTCATCTGACATTTGTGCTGCAGCAGCATTCACGTTTATCTTTATGTAAAATCGTTTGGTTTTGCCACCAATCCAATTTTTATTTTCATTAGACCTGCGCAGTATTTTCCACTGTTTTTCACGTGCAAAGTATCGCATCAAAAATTGTTATTAGGCGCCCCTGTTAAAACAGGGGCAGAAAAATTGGGCCTTGGGCACAACACAACACTGCAACCCTTTACAATAACTCCAATTGGAGCGCAACAAGGAGCCACGTGCAAAGTATTGCATCAAAAATTGTTATTAAGGCGCCCCTGTTAAAACAGGGGCAGAAAAATTGGGCCTTGGGCACAACACAACACTGCAACCCCTCACAATAACTCCAATTGGAGCGCAACAAGGAGCCTCGTGCAAAGTATTGCATCAAAATTGTTATTAGGCGCCCCTGTTAAAACATGGGGCAGAAAAATTGGGCCTTGGGCACAACACAACACTGCAACCCCTCACAATAACTCCAATTGGAGTGCAACAAGGAGCCTCGTGCAAAGTATTGCATCAAAAATTGTTATTAGGCACCCCTGTTAAACAGGGGCTGAAAAATTGTGCCCTAGGCACTGGTGGCGGAGCCCAGAAACACAACATTTCTTACTAGCTATCAGCAAGAAAAGTGAGGAGGAGAAGGATATTCCATCAGCAGCATAAGAGGACAGTCACTCAGCATCAGCAGTCTAAAAGGGATCTGACATTTCAACAAAAAGATATTATTCATTAATATCAGCATCAGGTGCTTGGTAGCTGGTGTTGATCCAAGCCTGATTCATTTTGATGAAGGTCAGTCGATCAACAGAGCCGGTGGAGAGGCGCACCCTGTGATCAGTCACAAAGCCTCCAGCAGCACTGAATGTCTGTTCTGAAAGAACACAGGATGCAGGGAAAGCCAGTAGCTCAATTGCGTACTGGGCAAGCTCTGGCCAGTGATCCATCCTCTAGACCCAGTAAGCCAGAGGATTTTCGGTGGGGAAGGTGTCCAAGTCGGATCTTGCCCCTAGGTATTCCCGGACCATGTAAACCAGACGCTGGCGATGGTTGCTGGAACTGGTCAGACCTTGGGGCTGCGGACTAAAAAACTGCCTGAACGCATCGGTCAGACGACCACCTTCTCCACTGCCCCTTCTGTGACTCACCGAAGCCTCAGCAAGACGTTGTCCAGAGCCAGGTTTTGGTAATCCCCCAGGTTCTGGGAACGCATTGCACAGACCTTTCTGCAAGGCCTCCGCAGAAGTTTCATCTTCTGTTCCCTCTGCGATGGCAACATAAGGTCCGCAACCTTACTCTTGTAACGTGGATCAAGGAGAGTCGCCAGCCAGTAATGATCCCTCTTCTTAATAGCACGTACACGAGGATCCTTACACAGGCTTTGCAGGATCAGGGAGGCCATGCAGCGTAGGTTTGCAGAGGCATTCGGGGCACAGTCCTCTGGGTCACTGAGGACGACAGGATCCACAGGAACCTCATCCCAGCCACGTAAAACTCCACGTGCTCCTTGGGACTGTAAATGATCCCTTGAAGACTGCTGCTGCTGAGTGCTAGGCTCCACCTCCATGCTGCTGATACAATCCTCCTCCTCCTCCTCCTCTTCCTGTGGGCTAGGTGGGCAAGCAGGACCACTGTCTGGGTAAAGGGGGCCTTGAGAGGTAAGGAAGTCCTCCTCTTCCTCCCTCTGTTCTGCCTCAAGGGCCCTGTCAATTATTCCCTGTAGCGTGTGCTCCAACATGTAAATAAGTGGGACAGTCTCACTGATGCATGCACTGTCACTGCTCACCATCCTTGTGGCCTCCTCAAATGGTGACAGGACAGTGCATGCATCCCTGATCAAGGCCCACTGGCGTGGGGAAAAAAACCTAGCTCCCCTGACCCAGTTCTGCTGCCATATTGGCACAGGTACTCATTGATGGCCCGTTGCTGCGTGTGCAGCCGCTGCAGCATGGCCAACGTTGAGTTCCATTTGGTGGGCATGTCACAAATTAGGTGGTTCTTTGGCAGGTTGTATTCCCTTTGGAGGTCAGTCAGCCGAGCAGTGGCATTATATGACCTTCGAAAATGCACACAGACTTTCCTGGCCTGCTTCAGGACATCCTGCAAGCCCGGGTACCTGCCCAAGAACCGCTGCACCACCAAATTGAGGACATGCGCAAAACAGGGCACGTGGGTGAGTTTTCCCTGTCGCAGGGCAGAGAGGAGGTTGGAAGCCTGGAATGGTTGACACCATTCCAGGCTTCAGCTGGCGTGGCGTCAACCACCTCTCAGCCTGACCCTGCAGAGCTGACAAAACCTCTTCCCCAATGTGGCTCCTGTCTCCCAAGCACACCAGCTCTAGCACCGCATGGCATCTCTTGGCCTGCATTCCTGCGTATCCCCTCATACGCCTACGGAGCACGGCTGGTTCGGAGAAAACATCCCCACAGGAAGAGGCCACAGAGGAAGAAGAAGAGGAGGGGGTGGAGGAAAGAGGTGTGTCACAAGCAGTAGTATTGTTTTGGAGGCATGGTGGCAGAACAACCTCCAAAAATACTGGACCTTGCCCTGCGTCCTTCCCAGCTGTCAGCAGAGTCACCCAATGTGCCGTAAAAGACAGGTAACGTCCCTGTCCATGCCTGCTGGACCATGAGTCAGCGGTAATATGCACCTTACCACTGACCGCCCTGTCCAGCGAGGCATGAACATTGCCTTCCACATGCCGGTAGAGAGCCGGAATAGCCTTCCGTGAGAAAAAGTGGCGTTTTGGTACTTGCCACTGAGGTACTGCACATTGCACAAACTCACGGAAGGGGGCAGAATCTACCAACTGAAAAGGTAGCAGTTGAATTGCTAGCAATTTCGCTAAGCTAGCATTCAACTGCTGGACATGTGGATGGCCGGAATTGTACTTCTTTTGGCGCTGCAGCAGCTGGGGCAGGGAAATTTGCCTGGTACTATCAGTAGATTGACCGCTACTACTAGCTTGTGACACACCTATTTCTACACCTTCACTGCAGGCTTCAGAGAGGACTGGGGGTCTACTGGGGTTGGAGGTCCCAGAAGGGCAAGGGGGGGTACGCTTTTGTCTTTGGTGTGGGTCTTTTTGGTGTGCTTGCCAACGAGCTGCATGGCAGGTCGACATATGTCTGGACAAGCATGTGGTACCCAGGCGGTTGATGCTTTGGCCACGCGAGATACGCTTGCGACATAAGTTGCAAATAGCAAAGGTACGATCTTGTGGACATGTTTCAAAAAAGGCCCACACCAAAGAACTTTTGCTGTACCGGTCAGACACAGCAGCGCCATGCACAAGCGCCGTAGATGTGCACTGTAATGCAGTTGGTGTGACCTTAAGCTGACCCCTGGAGGGCATCCTGCCTCTTTGGGGATGTGCCTGTGCCTCGTCCTCCTCCTCCTCCCCCTCATCCTCCTCCTCTCTCCTATCAGGCACCCAGGTAGAGTCAGTGACCTCATCATCCCCTCCCTCCTCATCACTGTCAACAACCTGGCAGTATGCTCCAGCTGGGGGAACATCATCACTGACAAATTGCTGTCCCTCTCGGACACCCCCTCTCCCTGGGCTCACATCAATGCCTTCCTCTATCAGTGTTCCATCATCGGAGTCTTCAAAACGCTGCGCATCTTCCTGCAGCATGTACCCAACACTGTGTTGAAACAGTTCGGGGGACTGCTCAGGAGGACATGGTGGTACTAGGGAAGTATTGTGTGAAGCCATTGTGCAGAGGGAAGAGGACGCCTTGGCAGCTGCTTTGCCAGATAAACTTTGATCAGTCTGTGTGAGAGAGGATGAGGAGGATGAGGACGGCTTGGTCATCCACTCTACTAATTTATCTGCATGTTGGGGCTCAACACGGCCAGCTCCCGAAAAGAAGAATGAGCGTCCACGTGCTGAAGAAGATGCACCACATCCACTACCAGCGTTACCTCTAGATGCAGAGCCTGCTTGCCCTCGTGACTCTCTGCCTCTCTTTGTTGTCCTTCCAGACATATTTATGCGTTCAGGTGGTATGTAACAGCACAAGCGGAGTCACACCAACTGCGCTCAGGTGGTATGTAACAGCACACGTACAGTGACACTAACTGCGCTCAGGTGGTATATAACAGCACAGGTGCGGTGACACTAACTGCGCTCAGGTGGTATGTAACAGCACACGTACAGTGACACCAACTGCGCTCAGGTGGTATATAACAGCATAGGTGCGGTGACACTAACTGCGCTCAGATGGTATATAACAGCACAGGTGCGGTGACACTAACTGCGCTCAGATGGTATATAACAGCACAGGTGCGGTGACACTAACTGCGCTCAGGTGGTATATAACAGCACAGGTGCGGTGACACTAAATGCGCTCAGGTGGTATATAACAGCACACGTACAGTGACACTAACTGCGCTCAGGTGGTATATAACAGCACACGTCCAGTGACACTAACTGCGCTCAGGTGGTAAGTAACAGCACACGTACAGTGACACTAACTGCGCTCAGGTGGTAAGTAACAGCACACGTACAGTGACACTAACTGCGCTGAGGTGGTATATAACAGCACACGTCCAGTGACACTAACTGCGCTCAGGTGGTATATAACAGCTCAGTTGCGGTGACACTAACTGCGCTCAGGTGGTATGTAACAGCACACGTACAGTGACACTAACTGCGCTCAGGTGGTATATAACAGCAAATGTGCGGTAACACTAACTGCGCTCAGGTGGTATATAACAGCAAATGTGCGGTGACACTAACTGCACTCAGGTGGTATATAACAGCACACGTACAGTGACACTAACTGCGCTCAGGTGATATATAACAGCACACGTACAGTGACACTAACTGCGCTCAGGTGGTATATAACAGCACACATCCAGTGACACTAACTGCGCTCAGGTGGTATATAACAGCACACCTTCAGTGACACTAACTGTGCTCAGGTGGTATATAACAGCACACGTCCAGTGACACTAACTGCGCTCAGGTGGTATATAACAGCACAGGTGCAGTGAAACTAACTGCGCTCAGGTGGTATGTAACAGCACACGTACAGTGACACTAACAGCGCTCAGGTGGTATATAACAGCACAGGTGCAGTGACACTAACTGCGCTCAGGTGGTATGTAACAGCACATGTACAGTGACACTAACTGCGCTCAGGTGGTATACAACAGCACATGTCCAGTGACACTAACTGCGCTCAGGTGGTATATAACAGCACAAGTGCGGTGACACTAACTGCGCTCAGGTGGTATGTAACAGCACAGGTGGGGTGACACTAAATGTGCTCAGGTGGTATATAACAGCACACGTACAGTGACACTAACTACGCTCAGGTGGTATATAACAGCACACGTACAGTGACACTAACTGCGCTCAGGTGGTATATAACAGCACACGTCCAGTGACACTAACTGCGCTCAGGTGGTATATAACAGCACACGTACAGTGACACTAACTGCGCTCAGGTGGTATATAACAGCACACGTGCAGTGACACTAACTGCGCTCAGGTGGTATATAACAGCACACGTGCGGTGACACTAACTGCGCTCAGGAGGTATGTAACAGCACACGTACAGTGACACTAACTGCGCTCAGGTGGAATATAACAGCACAGGTGCGGTGACACTAACCGCGCTCAGGTGGTATATAACAGCACACGTCCAGTGACACTAACTGCGCTCAGGTGGTATATAACAGCACACGTCCAGTGACACTAACTGCGCTCAGGTGGTATATAACAGCACACGTCCAGTGACACTAACTGCGCTCAGGTGGTATATAACAGCACAGGTGCGGTGACACTAACTGCGCTCAGGTGGTATGTAACAGCACACGTACAGTGACACTAACTGCGCTCAGGTGGTATATAACAGCAGAGGTGCGGTGACACCAAATGCGCTCAGGTGGTATGTAACAGCACACGTGCGGTGACACCAAATGCGCTCAGGTGATCTGTAACAGCACACGTGCGGTGACACCAAATGCACTAAGGTGGTATGTAACAGCACACGTGCAGTGACACCAAATGCGCTAAGGTAGTATGTAACAGCACACGTGCGGTGACACCAAATGCGCTATGGTGGTATGTAACAGCACACGTGCGGTGACACCAAATGCGCTCAGGTGGTATATAACAGCACAGGTGCGGTGACACTAACTGTGCTCAGGTGGTATGTAGCAGCACACGTAAAGTGACACTAACTGCGCTCAGGTGGTATATAACAGCAAAGGTGCGGTGACACTAACTGCGCTCAGGTGGTATATAACAGCACACATACAGTGACACTAACTGCGCTCAGGTGGTATATAACAGCACACGTACAGTGACACTAACTGCGCTCAGGTGGTATATAACAGCACACGTCCAGTGACACTAACTACGCTCAGGTGGTATATAACAGCACACGTACAGTGACACTAACTGCGCTCAGGTGGTATATAACAGCACACGTACAGTGACACTAACTGCGCTCAGGTGGTATATAACAGCACAGGTGCTGTGAAACTAACTGCGCTCAGGTGGTATGTAACAGCACACGTACAGTGACACTAACTGCGCTCAGGTGGTATATAACAGCACAGGTGCGGTGACACTAACTGCGCTCAGGTGGTAAGTAACAGCACATGTACAGTGACACTAACTGCGCTGAGGTGGTATATAACAGCACATGTCCAGTGACACTAACTGCGCTCAGGTGGTATATAACAGCACAAGTGCGGTGACACTAACTGCGCTCAGGTGGTATATAACAGCACAGGTGGGGTGACACTAAATGTGCTCAGGTGGTATATAACAGCACACATGCAGTGACACTAACTGCGCTCAGGTGGTATATAACAGCACACGTGCAGTGACACTAACTGCGCTCAGGTGGTATGTAACAGCACACGTACAGTGACACTAACTGCGCTCAAGTGGTATATAACAGCACAGGTGCAGTGACACTAACTGCGCTCAGGTGGTATATAACAGCACACGTCCAGTGACACTAACTGCGCTCAGGTGGTATATAACAGCACACATCCAGTGACACTAACTGCGCTCAGGTGGTATATAACAGCACACGTGCAGTGACACTAACTGCGCTCAGGTGGTATGTAACAGCACACGTACAGTGACACTAACTGCGCTCAAGTGGTATATAACAGCACAGGTGCAGTGACACTAACTGCGCTCAGGTGGTATATAACAGCACACGTCCAGTGACACTAACTGCGCTCAGGTGGTATATAACAGCACACGTGCAGTGACACTAACTGCGCTCAGGTGGTATGTAACAGCACACGTACAGTGACACTAACTGCGCTCAAGTGGTATATAACAGCACAGGTGCAGTGACACTAACTGCGCTCAGGTGGTATATAACAGCACACGTCCAGTGACACTAACTGCGCTCAGGTGGTATATAACAGCACCCATCCAGTGACACTAACTGCGCTCAGGTGGTATATAACAGCACAGGTGCGGTGACACTAACTGCGCTCAGGTGGTATGTAACAGCACACGTACAGTGACACTAACTGCGCTCAGGTGGTATATAACAGCAGAGGTGCGGTGACACCAAATGCGCTCAGGTGGTATGTAACAGCACACGTGCGGTGACACCAAATGCGCTAAGGTGGTATGTAACAGCACACATGCGGTGACACCAAATGCGCTCAGGTGGTATGTAACAGCACACGTGCGGTGACACCAAATGCACTCAGGTGGTATGTAACAGCACACGTGCGGTGACACCAAATGCGCTCAGGTGATATGTAACAGCACACGTGCGGTGACACCAAATGCGCTAAGGTGGTATGTAACAGCACACGTGCGGTGACACCAAATGCGCTAAGGTGGTATGTAACAGCACACGTGCGGTGACACCAAATGCGCTCAGGTGATATGTAACAGCGCACACGTGCAGTGACACCAAATGCGCTAAGGTGGTATTAGACAGCACACGCACAGTCAGAGTGACTGCGTTTCTGTGCAATTCAATAGCCCACTTGCATTAACAGCAACTGCCTTTCTGTGCAAATAAATAGCACATGTGTAGTAACAGTTAATGCGTCTATGTGCAATCAACTAACATGTGTACACTAACACGTTAGAGCATCAAGCACAATCTCCTGCCTGACAGATACTAATAGCAGAACTAGCTAAGCTATACAGTTTATAAATATATTGACAACTCCTAGGGATGTCAATATATTCTCTACAAACTGTACATTTAACTATACTAACTAGTAGCCTCCCTGATCTATCTATCTATCTATCTATCTATCTATCTATCTATCTATCTATCTATCTATCTATCTATCTATCTATCTATCTATCTATCTGTCTGTCTGTCTGTCTGTCTGTCTGTCTGTCTGTCTGTCTGTCTGTCTGTCTGTCTGTCTGTCTGTCTGTCTGTCTGTCTATCTATCTATCTATCTATGTGAAAAGACACGGGGCCAGATTCACAGAGCCCTTACGCCTGTCTAACAGGTGTTAGACTGGAGTAATTTCAAATTACGCACGTTTTCTAGCTAGTCGGAAACCTCAAGCCATGAATAGACGGCTGCGGGCTTCAATTCGACTGGATTACGTGTTCGTACGCCTTCGGATCTACGCTGCAATAAAATTGCGGCCACTGGGTGGAGTTCCCGTCGTTTTCCGCGTCGGGGTATGCTAATGAGCTTTTGCCGGCGATCCAAGAAATTACGATCTTCAATCGCAATCTCTTACGGCACCTTTAGTCATCTTTTCGCTGCGTAAAACTATACCAGCTTTTTGCTGGTCTAATATTAGACAGCCCATGTTAAGTATGGCCGTCGTTCCCGCTTTGAATTTCTACGTTTTCCGACGTCTTTTATTATTTTTTACGTAAGTCGTCCGGGAATAGAAATGTTCGTAAACGACGCTACTCAAACAATGAATGACGTAACGACGTGATTTCGTGCAATGCACGGCGGGAACTTTCTGAACGGAGCATGCGCAGTTCAATCGCCGCGGGGACGCGCTTAATTTAAATGCTTCACGCCCCCCAATCGCGTATTTCGATTACGCGGCGAGAAATAGACTACGCCGCTGTAGTGTACGGGCAAAAATCTACCAGGATTCTGTGTAGAGCCTGGTAAAATACGTCAGCGTAGAGTATTTCGATTACGCAGCGCAATATTAAGTGTATCTGAATCTGGCCCACTGTGTCTCTATCTATCTATCTCTCTCTCTCTCTCTGTCTGTCTGTCTCACTTCTCTAAGCAAGCCGGAACACACTACACGAGGCCGCCCAGGAGGCGGCCTTTTATAGTGTGGGCCGTGTGCTAAAGCCCTGAGCCCTAATTGGCCAAAGCACCCAGGCTTTGGCCAATTAGGTCTCTTAGTTTTTTGGGCGCTGTGATTGGCCAAGCATGCGGGGTCATTGTGCATGCTTGGCCAATCATCGGCGCGCAACGCCGCAGTGAATTATGGGTCATTCGAATTTGGCGCGAACGACCCGATTTGTTCGTTTTCGATGAACGATCGAACGGCCAATGTTCGATGCGAACATGTGTTCGCATCGAACACGAAGCTCATCCCTAGCCAATAGCATCAGGATGTCATGTATGACGTTTGTATGCCAGAAATGGCTCATATATCATTGTGAATCTGGCAGGTTCATATTATCCAGGAGTGTAACCTCATGTTTAATGTGAGTTTACAACGTGGAGCATTAATTTCTGTTTCTTTGGTCTATTTTTTTTTCTTTTCAAATGTTTTTATTAAGGTTTCTACGCTTATCTAGTGATATGGTAGCTCTGTTTGCTTCTCTAATGAGCTCTCTCAGTGTCAGTGAGGTAGTGAGGCAGGTGGATTAGCTACAGGAGCTCCCACGGCGCACGTCTCCTAGCAGTAGGAGCGTGTGTGCTTTAGCTCCAGGCAGGCTTAGGAGGCAGAAAAGGCAGAGTCCCTCCCAGCCCGGCCAGCTCAGTCCACACTCCAGTTTCCAGCCCAGCCCTGGAAAGTCCTGCGCCCCTGATCTCTCCGCTCCTCCAGCTCAGCTCCCTGGCTCTCCACAGGTAAGAGCCTCCACCAAAGCTGCTGACGGCCGTCCTTTTCAGGGCAAAACCGCAGCAACACAGATCTTTCTTTGCTCTATTTTTTGTCCCCCTGCACTCCCTCACCTCCATCATCCTCAAGGGCCCCCTCCCGCCACCTCCCGCCACCTCCCCGCGGAAATTTCCGCCGTTTCTGGTGCTTTTTTGGATGTACCGCGCCAGGCCGTCCTGAATCGCGGGGCCGCGGTCTAGGAAAGACCGCGGCTTCACTTGCGGCCTAACGGTGCGCTGCTCCCCACGTCTCAGCTGTCCTTACCCAGCTCCCAGGAAACCCCCCCTCATCCCTGAAGGACAGTTACCCGGCCCTGTTTTTCACCCTTCACCCTTTCAGTCCCAGGTTATCAGAGAAGCCCCCTGTCAGCCCTCATCCCTGAGCAGGCAGCCACCAGACCAGCAACAGGCTCTCCCTCTCAGCCCTAGCCCCCCCCCCCGTCGCCCCAACACACAGAAGCTTGATCCAGGGGTTACCCGATCGCCTCTTACAGGGGTCAGGAAGGAATTTTTTTCCCTACCGGAGCATATTGGCCGAGCTCTGACAGGGTTTTTTTGCCTTCCTCTGGACCAAGCCAGGAGAGAGGAGTCAGCCAATTCCTCTCCCCACTGCCCCAAACCCCCCCCCCCCGGTGTATTGGCGATCATGGCATGTCGGCAATATTCTGCCGATACCATTTGGAGTTTGAGGCAATGCGCCGCAATACTGCCAGCCATCACCAAAAAGGCCCTAAGAACTGAGCGACTATTGAGAATCGATCATAGATCGACGGTCAGACATTTCAGCCATTTACCCCAGCTCAGGCACATATCATGTGCTCTGATCAACACAAGATCGGCAGTAAAACACCGACTAGAAATCCGCGACTTCATTCAACAAAAGGATCTAGACTGCCTCTTTATTACAGAGAGCTGGCTCACAGCCGACTGTAACACCATTCTAGGAGAACTGGTGCCAGAAAATTACCGTATTATAACGGAAAACAGAATAGGGCAAAGAGGAGGAAGCCTGGCGGTGATCCACAAGACTCATCTTACGATCACCAAACCAGTCCGCCAAAACCCTCTTCCATTCATGGAAACCCTTACTCTGCAACTGCAAGCAAATTCAAAGGAGACCGTCCACGTTCTGCTCTGCTATAGGCCGCCCGGCCCAAAATCGCAGCTGCTATCATCATGGACGGATTTCTTCTCCACTTACACCCTCAACAGCAAACATCTTTTGCTGCTCGGGGATTTCAATCTCTGGGCCAACTCCTCACAAGACCCCATTGCCGACGCCTGTATTGACCACCTGGAAGGATTAGGATTGCAGCAATTAGTATGTGGGCCCACACATGCTTCAGGTCACACACTTGATCTTATTTTCAGACAAGCTGTGGAAATAAAGATTTGGGAAAATGAAAAGTTGCCATGGACAGACCACCATGCAATTATATTCAGTATTTCCACCATTCCCCCTGCAACAAAAACATCAAATCCAGTGACAATACACTGGACTAGATGCCAGAAGAAGCACCACTCGGAACTCTTCAAAACTACTTTAAGGAAAAAAATAGAAACAACTCAGCCGCATCAAACGGCCGTTGAAACATTGGAAGCCATTAACTCGGCCATGCTACAGTCAGCCGACTTGGTAGCGCCGAAACGATGTACCCGCATCCGGAAAAACAACCGCAGCTGGTTTAACAACCAGCTGTCGTTACTGAAGCAAGAACGCAGAAGGGCAGAATCTGCCTGGAAAAGATGTTCTTCAGAGCTAAACCTGTCCATCTACAAGGTGGCGACAAGAAAATACCACAAAGGAATTTTCCAAGCCAAGAAAAATTATTTTTCGGAGGCTATCAACGGTGCCATTAACCGCCCCCGCGAACTCTTCAAGATGGTCACCCAGACCATGGAACCAGAATGCATTGAAGCCCCCAGTTCGGACACACAAGAATTTTGCAATGAACTATCGGATTACTTCATTAATAAAATCGAAGCAATCCGTGAAAGCATTCAGCAAAACAATTCCCCCCTCAGCTCCCCCTGCAGCCTCTCACACAGCACCCATAGTAATTCTCCTATATCAGGTAAGTTTACCCTGGAACCCATCTCCATCGAGACCACTAAAAATGTCATTGCCGCTCTGCATAATGGCACAGCGCCAAATGACATTATCCCCACAAAACTGCTGAAGGAATGCGCCTACATCCTGGCTCCTCCCATCACGCAATTTATCAACCAGTCTTTTCTGGAGGGCATAGTGCCCTCACAGTTGAAAGAGGGTAAAATCCAACCCATCCTGAAGAAACCCTCCCTGGACCCCAAGGACCCACTCCACCGCCGTCCCATAACAAGCCTCAACGTACTCTCTAAGATAATGGAGAAAGTAGTGGTACAACAGCTGCAACAGCATCTAGATACCTACAAGCTACTTGATCCATTGCAATCAGGCTTCCGTCCCGGACACGGGACGGAAACAGCATTGCTGAAAGTATGGGACGATGTTCTCAAGTCCGCAGACGAAGGAGAATCTTGTCTTCTAGTTCTGTTGGACCTGAGTGCAGCTTTCGACACTTTAGACCACAATCAGTTACTGACTCGGCTTGCTGAAGTAGCCAGAGTCGCAGAAGGCGATTTATCTTGGTTCTCCTCTTTTCTGGAAAACCGATCGCAAACAGTAAAGTTAGGACCTTTTACGTCTGAAAAACGCACAGTAACATGCGGAGTCCCTCAAGGATCGCCTCTGTCACCAGTGCTGTTTAACATCTATCTTCGTCCTCTTTTTGAGATTATCAGCAGCAAAAAACTGCTCTATCACTCATACGCAGACGACACACAACTGTATTTCCGCATCTGCAACAGACAGGATCACCACCTCAATCTAGAGACATGCCTCTCTTTGATAGAGGACTGGATGACAAAGAGTTATCTTAAACTCAATGGAGCGAAAACAGAACTTCTTCTGTTTCACGCCAAGCGCAGGAATCAACTTTCAACCATGTGGACCCCCCCGCCTATTTTGGGCAAGCTCATCACCCCTAGCGCCAAAGTCAAAAGCCTAGGGGTCATTTTTGACTCCTTTATGACAATGGACGCACAAATAGGGTCAGTAGTCAGCGGATCTCACCATCTACTGCGCCTACTACGTAGACTCACTCCGTTCATCCCTAAAGAAGATTTAGTCGTGGTGGGAGCAATTGTAAACTCCAGACTGGATTATGCAAATGCCCTTTACCTCGGCCTCCCCAAGTACCAAATCGCTCGTCTACAAGTCATTCAGAATATGGCCGCTAGACTTGTGACTGGGAAAAAACCCTGGGAATCCATCTCACCTTCACTGAGAGCCCTTCATTGGCTGCCAGTTAAAGACAGAATTGCTTTTAAAGCTCTCTGTCTTACGCATAGATGTGTCCATGGGAATGCCCCCCTTTATTTATGCGAAATAATAAAAGCGCATAATCCCAATCGCGTTTTGCGATCCACGAATCAGAACCTGCTCCAGGTTCCGAAAGCCAACTTCAAGTCCAAAGGAGAAAGAAGATTCGCGATCCAAGGTCCCAGACTATGGAACGCGTTACCAACCAGCATTCGGTTGGAGGAGGACCACCTAGCATTTAGGAAAAAGGTCAAGACTTTTCTCTTTTGATATCAAAGGAGACAGGAACAACAAGCGCCCAGAGGCGATTCAGTTCGCATGTGCCGCGCTATATACGTTTTCATTCATTCATTCATTCATTCAAGGTTTGGGATTAAGTATTCATAGATTCGAAGATTAGTAAGTTCTTGGCGCATTTTAGACTCAGAACTTGTGATCTTATGTAGCTCTTCCCAGGCTAAGAGGGTCGCCACAATGGAAGGTAAGCTTAGCTAGCAATAATGAAGGAAGGTCCCTATTATGCAAAATGGTCTTCTCTATCTGGACCCAGAGTTTAGTAGATCCCGGTTCAAACCAGGCCTTCATTTGGTCTAGGACAGCAGCCTTATAGTAGAGACAAATATTGGGAAATCCTGTCCCACTATTAGATCTATGTTTCTGAATAGACGAGTAGGTGAGTCTGGGCATTCTACCTTTCCAAATGTAGTTCCTGAACATCTTATCAACCGATTTAAAAAAAGCTTCCGGCAACCCCAATGGAATTGTCCTGAAGTAATAAATCAGCTTAGGCAGGAGGGTAAGTTGCAAATCGGTTTTACCAGTGTCAATTAGTGCAGGGAAGTTAACAGTGTACATGGAAGCTGTCGGAAATGCCAACTTAATGCCAAGATATGGGATAGATTTGGTCATCCATTGAAATGGGTACTTATCCCTAAGGAGGGAAACCTGACACCTGTTAATGTTTATAGGCAATAAACACAATTTTGTAACATTCAGTTTATAATAAGATATCTCACCATAGCTCTGCAGTACTGTACTGATTCTTGCCAGGGAAGAAGCCAGATTGGAGAATATCAACACCACATCGTCAGCAAATAGACCAATAGAAGAAGCTACGCGATTACGTCCAGCGAAACGCGTTGACGTCAGAGGTCCAGGACGTTCTGTGTGTCGGATCCCCCAGAGCAGGCTGTGGCGGTAGACGGGACATGGAGACACTCCAAAACATATAGGTGCCAACTACTCCTATCAGGACAACATACGGCACTGTAGTGGTCTCCTTAAAACCTCTTTTTGCAACTACGACTGCTCCACGAACCTTGAGTCTCTCTCCCGCTACGATCCACAGTTGATCGCACTATTACCGCACATGAAGTAAAGAGAAAAAACGCCATCCCATCACGGACACGGCGGATACGGTAATGTGCAACAAACCTGATATATTTGGAGACTATCTTTAGATCTATATGACAGCATTATCTTGAGGAATATACTCCAACATCTCATCAAGCGGTAGATTGCAAATAACCCTATTGATGCCTGGTCTAGAAATTCATACATGAAGATATACCAGTAATCAACACTATTTCTAGTTTTGAACCATCTTTCACCATTCTGGCATCAACTACAGGACTATAATCAATTTTTGATACATCAGCAGTCCATCGTGTCATGATGTTGTCGTTTCTGTGAGATATTATTGATATTTCATACACAACTACTGTCCATTCAGGTTCATGGTTATACAGCAATCCAGTTGCTGTTTAAAGTCCCCCTTTGGTTATTCCCACCTCCACTATTTCCACACCCCGCGGGGACGCACTAAGTGGAACTCTTCCCATATATACACATATTTGATTTTTTATTATTATATTGCGGTGACATTACCGCTGGGAATTCCAACTAGTGCGTACACACATGTCTGGACATCTGTTTTTGTTTTTGTTTTTTGTTTTCAATTGTGTGTGTTATATGTTTGTATTTGTCCCTGTGTGTTGGTCACCAACACGCACACAGTGAGCTGGTTGTTCATTTATGCACTACTGTTTGTCACTCCAGAGACCTATATGATATTGGCTCACTCAGCCACTTTATCAGGCATTGGAGGTTCTAAGTAACTTTTTGTAATAAATTTATACTATTTTATATATTAGCGTTTATGACCCATTATTGCCAATAGTAGCTCCTTTTATCAACTGTGATCTCCTCCTCTCTTGGAGATTAATTGTTTGGTAGCCTTTTCTTTTGATCCATTTATGCCAGCTACGGTAATTCACCCCCATTTCGGGTTGCGGTCTTCCTGCTACACATGAACCTCTTTGGGTGCTCTTATATAATAGCAACCCAACGCTCCGCATCATATTCCTTGTTTGTCTATATGCTGAGTATGATTCGTAACCTGAATTCCTGAAATACCATCATCTGTTCTAATGGCCTCCGCCAGCGGCTCCATCATCAAAGTAAATATTATTGGTGATAATGGACACCCCTGGCGAGTGCCATTGGTAATATAGAATGTATCAGAAAGGGCGTTGGACGTGAATACTCTGGCTGAAGGCAAAGAATATAATGCTAAGACCCCAGATAGGATCATCCCTTGGAGGCCAAACTTTTGTAGAGTCCCTTTGAGGTATCCCCAATGGACCCTATCAAAAGCCTTCTCTGCATCCAAGGCTAATATTACCGCAGGAAGTTTTCTATTTTCTACTACATGGAAAAGGTTAAGCAACCGCCGTGTACCATCGGGTGCTTGTCTGCCTTGAATAAAGCCAACCTGATCTACTTTTACTAAATTAGGAGTGATTTTGGCTAGTCGGTTCGCTTAAATTTTGGCATATATCTTTAGGTCCGTATTTAATAGTGAGGCCTAAAATTCTGTGGGGAGTCCGGCTTTTTACCTGGCTTTGGTAAAGTGACAATCGTAGCCTGCAGCATTTCCTTTAGGAAATGAGGCTGAGGAGGCGGCGCTGTTAAACAAGACACTCAGGTGAGGGACTAAGGTCTGTGAAAATGTCTTATAGTACTCGGATGAAAAACCGTCAGATCCAGGGGATTTATTTTTTGGCAATGCTTGAATGGTGTCAGAAATTTCGTTAGGTAGGATTGGGGCATTAAGTGAAGTCATGTCCTCTCCCGTTAGAGATGGGAGGGACACTGAGTCCAGAAAGGCAGATATAGACTGTGCCGTAGGCTGGTGTGTGGCGCTGTTCATATTCAGGTTATATAGATCTCTATAATACTTCATGAAAGCGTTAGCTATATTGACCGGATGATGTTCTACAATACCTGTATGCGGGTCATTAATGGCAGGAAGATTAGATTTGCGTTGCCGCCTGGAAATATAATTAGCCAATATTTTACCTGCTTTGTTGCCTTGTGCATAAAATTTAGCTTTTGTGCGCCGTAATAGATTCTGGTGATTAGACAAAAGTAGTAAACGCACTTTTTGTCTGCAATCAAATAGGTAAATTACTACCTTATGGGAGGGGTTTTGTTTGTGTAAACTTTCCAAATTTTTAAGATCACTGAGTAAAGTGTTCAACAGCGCCCCCCTTTTCCTTTTATTCCGGGCCGCTGCTTGGATAAGTAGCCCTCTACTGAAAGCCTTGTGGGCGCACCACAATGTAGTTATGCTAGTATCACCCGTGCTATTTAGTTAAAAAAACTGAAGAATCTGCTGATTCATTTTTGAGGAAAAAACGGGATCAGCCAAGATCCCTATGTTATTCCTCCATAGGTAGATCGGAGGGGCAGAGCCCTGCTCCCTCAACTCTATGAAAATCGGGGCATGGTCCGACCATGTGATGGAATGAATTGAAGCTGACACAGTTCTTTGTAGTAAGTTGAAGTCAGAAAGCAAGAGGTCAATCCTCGAGTATGTCCGATGGGGGAAAGAGTAGTAAGTGAAGTATTTTTCCGATGAATGAATGCATCTCCAGGGATCAAACGTCTGTGTAAAACGGCAATGTGAGATGATCTATGAACACGGACAACACAGGGCTTCCCCGCAGCGCGCCCTGGGAACGCCCAAAGGGGCGGCCGTCAAAAGACGGCATGTTGGATATTCAGACCCGCGCTGTTGCCGTCATTTGACGGTAGCGCGGGTCTGAAGTAGTTAATATGAAAAAAGTGAATGCGAGCAATCACATCTCTCGGGACTTTTTCAGGCAGGAATTTGGGTTTGGGGAGGCGATGGGCCCTGTCCACGATAATCTCCCCATTAAGATTATCTGGCAAGATGGCGGCAATGAAACATTGGACATAGTGCCTCAATTCAGTTGGGGTCACAGATTTCTCCACCCCCCCACAGCTTAACATTGTTCCTTCGAGATCTGTCCTCTAAATCTGTGATTTTCTCGATATCAGCTGACCTGCATATTTGTGGCTGGCGGACCGCTTCTGTGCTGATTTATACGGGCTGGAGACCGGAGAAGGCCCCGGTGTGGATCCTCTGCTGCCAGCCTGGGACACCAACGCTCCGTTGTTGGGAACCGGACCTTGATCCTCCCCGCTGTGCGGCGATCCGCGCCACAAGTCCGAGGCTCCGGCGTTATCTTGCTGCCTAGGCGTGCTCGTCGGCGGGTAAAAATCAGTGAGTTTCCGAGGCTTCTGGTCACTCTTTCTTTTTCCCATGGCCACCGCGATGTGTCAGGGACTCGCTGGTATTCGCTGTGGATCTGTAGGGCTGATAGAGTCGCTAGATGTAGCTGGATTTAGGTTCTTGGCTTGGAGCTCTCTCCTCACACAGCCATCTGCTTCGGCTGCCGGCCACGCCCCCCCGGCCTATTGTTTTTTTCAATTCAAATACTTTTCTCAAGTGACTCTGTGTGTTCTACTATACTCTTTCAGTTAAATAGTCAGAATAGTTCCTTATGTACTTTGTTATACTCTCTTTTGGAGGGTTGTGGCAAAGATCTGTTGGCTATCTTATTCCAAAGTGGCACTTCACAATCTGAGACTTCTCCTCTACATTCCCACTGGTTAACAGGATGTGGAAATGAGTCTCCTCGACATGGTGAGAAGGTGCCATAAGGGGTAAATACCATGAATGTCCCTCCCACAAAGGTAACCTCCAGTGTTTACAGAAAAGGGGGAGAGATTGTGTGCACTTTTTTTATTTTTTTATTTCCTGACTCCCAGGATGGCATGCTTATTTGAGTGTGTAACTGGAGAAGTAGTATTAATACAAATAAAGTTTCTGTCACTTTTAACAGAATACATTGTACTAAATTGTAATAACATGTGCATTTCTATGGAATATTATTGAAAGGAGATGTGTCTTTGGAAAACTATTGCTTTCAGGAGTATCTCTAATTCCAATCTTTATTTTGAGGTGCAGTGGCTTTCAACACATTCAATTTTTGGCTTCTGTACATTACTGAGTTTTCCACTTACTTCTTGTTCTGGTGACAATTTTTTTTTACCAGACATGAAGTGGGGAGAACTCTCCAGCCCAGTACATAGTAAATTGTATCAAATACTTGCCATCATTTTTCTTTCCTTTCCTGGTGCCAATCCATGTAAGCATACATGAGGTAGTAGCCCTGCTCCTTATGTCCACAGGACCAGTGCAAAGCTATAAAGAGTTAACACTCACAGAACAGCCTGTTCCCTGTATGTCGCTAGTGTATGGTAGTGACAAGAACTAAATTGGAGATAGACACTCTGCCCACATCCCAATCTGAATAATGTGCAAACATTTATTTTTTTCTTCTTGTGGGATTTTGAAAGGCAGAGAGTCTAAATAAACCAATAATTGTATCAAAAATAATATTTATTAGAATAGAGTTAAAATTTATGATGATTAAATAAAAAATGGAGGCAAATTATACAAAACATATGACATTGAGGCAGCAACAATGGTTACAGTAATGCAGAAAAAAACACTTGGTTCTGTCCTGGGATATGAAACGACAAAGAAGTGCCTGATGTGTTTCAAGGTTGTAAAATGGTGAAAAACCTCTTCTTCAAGGGCTAGTGGTAAATTGCATTGTAATCTAAAAGTTTAACAGAAAACAGAAATAAGAAATTGCAATACTAAAAACATGTGAATACATTGCATGTGCAAGAAATTGATCAATAAACACAATATTGAAACAATGATCACATGCTAACCATTAGTGTTGAGCAGAATATGCCATATTCGATTTCGCGATATATCTCGAATATATAGTCGAATATTCGAGATATATTCGCTAAATACGAATATTCGTGATATTTTTTGGAAATTAAATTATTGCGAATTTTCGCGAATGCGAATGCGAATTGCGAATGCGAATGCGAAATTTAGAGCACTCTGATTGGCTCAGAATATTCGTGATATTTTACAATACACAATAATTGCGAATATTCGGCAAATGCGGAAGGAGCACTCTGATTGGCTCAGAATATTTGTGATATATTACAATACACAATAATTGCGAATATTCGGCAAATGCGGAAGGAGCACTCTGATTGGCTCAGAATATTTGTGATATATTACAATACACAATAATTGCGAATATTCGAAAAATGCGGAAGGAGCACTCTGATTGGCTCAGAATATTCGTGATATATTACAATATAAAATAATTGCGAATATTCGAGAAATGCGGAATGGAGCACTCTGATTGGCTCAGAATATTCGTGATATATTACAATATAAAATAATTGCGAATATTCGAGAAATGCGGAATGGAGCACTCTGATTGGCTCAGAATATTCGTGATATATTACAATATAAAATAATTGCGAATATTCGAGAAATGCGGAATGGAGCACTCTGATTGGCTCAGAATATTCGTGATATATTACAATACAAAATAATTGCGAAATTTCGAGAAATGCGGAATGGAGCACTCTGATTGGCTCAGAATATTCGTGATATATTACAATATAAAATAATCGCGCGATATCACTATTGCCCAATAATCGCATTGCGATTTTTCGGCAATATAAAATGAGCGCTGCAGCTACTCGGCCCAAGGTCTCTAATCATACCAGCAATGCTTTTAGACGTCGATGGGGATCTCTAGGATGTGATCTGTTCTAAAAAAAAAATTGAAAAAATTCGAATATTCGAAATAGCGAATATTCGCCGCGATATTCGTGTTATTCGCGAATACTCGAATATGCAATATTCGTAGCGAATATTCGCAATGCGAATATTCGTGAGCAACACTACTAACCATAAGTTGCTTGAAGAAGTTCATCATGGCATCCATTTGAAAAACAGGAATAAGTGTTCACTGCCGATGACCAGAGAGACGGATGACCTCACATGGGGGGGGGCATGCGCACACCGTGCAGCAGTCAAACAACAAAGGGTGCCCCACAACCAAAATACAGGCCCACAGACCTGCCGGCCTCTTGTATTAGAAAAAAGAAAAAATCACGCTACCCCTCAACCAAGTGAAAGCTAAATCAAAGAATCACTAAATTAGGCATGTCAAAGGAACAAAATCAGTGATATATAAATATGTGACCAATGACCTATGATAACGTGACAAATATGTCACTGTTGATTGAATAAATTCATAACATTTTTATGAATTTATTCAATCAACAGTGACATATTTGTCAGTCCCACCCCCCCTTCAGTTAGAACACAATGAGGGAACATAATTGACCCCTTGATCGCCCCCTAGTGTTAGCTCCTTCCCTGCCAGTGACATTTTTACAGTAATCAATGCATTTTTATAGCACTGATTGCTATAAAAATGGCAATGGTCCTAAAAATGTGTTAAAAGTGTCCGAAGTGTCTGCCATAAGGTCGCAGTACTGATAAAAATTGCAGATCACTGCCATTACTAGTAAAAAAAAATATTAATAAAAATGCTATAAAACTTATTGCAATTTTTTTTACTAAAAATATGTAGAAGAATATGTATCGGCCTAAACTGAGGGGAAACAACTTTTTTTTATACATGTTTGGGGGATATTTATCATAGCAAAAAGAAAAAAAATATTTATTTATTTTTCAAAATTGTCGCTCTATTTTTGTTTATAACACAAAAAACTAAAAATCGCAGAGGTGATCAAATACCCCCAAAAGAAAGCTCTATTTGTTTGGGAGCCACGTGCAGGACCGTGCAATTGTCAGTTAAAGCGACGCAGTGCCGAATCGCAAAAAGTGGCCTGGTCATTGACCAGCAGAAAAAAATAAATACATTTACAACCCCTTTAAGGATGTTCATTCTCATGCTGCTATTTGGACAAAGTAGACTGCTTCCATCCTATACTGTTAATAGGTATTAACAACAACCAACCAATTCTTTAATTTTTTTTTCTTTTTACGTTTAATCATCATTTTAACCCTTCTGTTATTAGAAAGCACAATCTTTAATTGATAATATATCATGAACAGTGGTCTGTTTTTATTTTATGTTTATAGTCTGCTACTATTTTTGGAAATACCTTTTTTTTGGCAATCACACCATCTGGGACTCATTATAGAGCCCGATATTGTGTGTGACGAGACCCTTGCTCGCCCAGGTCCTGCTCTCCCGACACACTGCTTCTATTGGATCAGCTTGCAGATTGCAACATCTGATGGTCCAGTCATCCAATGTTCCGGGATCCGACCTACAGCTATGTGCCGATCGCGATTCATTTGAAGAACACACACCAGACAAGCTGTATGTATGTTCAAACAGAACTCCTTTATTGAAACATTCAGCTGGTTATATACAGGTTACAAGCTTATCATCAATCAAAAAACAATGAAATCTCCACCCCTTTTTCCACACACTGGGGTTTCCATACAGAGACATTTCGGCACTGATGTATTTAGCATGACTTAACTACTACCTCAGAGAGAATGACATTCCTAAACATAATTGACATGCTAATTCAATACACCTGAATAGAGACTGCTAACTTGTAGTACAATACACAAGGCCAGATTCTCAGCGGCGATACGACAGAGTATCTCAGATACCCCGTCGTATCGCTGTTTTTTTTTGCCTCGTATCTATGCGCGTGATGCTTAGCATCACTTTTGCATACATACGCTGCAACATCCGACAAGTGTAAAACCATTACACTTGCGGATCGTAGGTGTAATGACAACTCCAGCCACTAGGTGGCCTTTACGTGGTTTTCTCATTTGCATATGCAAATGAGGCTAGTACGCCGATTCCTGATCGATTTTACGCCGCCCCGTCGTCGCGTACGTCATTTTCGTCCGAAGTTCCGTCGGATGCCGTCGGGTGCCGTCGGATGGCATGTTAAGTATGGCGTCGGGTCAGCGTCGGCTTTTTCCTTCGCTTACGTCGTTTTACTAACTCGTTCGCGAATAGGGAGTTGCATAAATGACGCTCACGTCGTTTTAAAGTCGGTTTCAACAACGCTTTCCGACGTGAGCTGGAGCATGCGCACTGGGCTTTTTCCCCGGCCGGCACATGCGCAGTTCGTTCGACGCGGGGGCGCGCTTAATTTAAATACAAGCCACCCAATTTGAATTGCGCGGGTTTACGCTGGGCGATTTACGCGACACCGGCGAAAACTACGGAGCAAGTGCTTTGAGATTAAAGCACTTGCTCTAGTACAGGGATCCTCAAACTACGGCCCTCCAGCTGTTGCGGAACTACAAGTCCCATGAGGCATTGTAAAACTCTGACATTCACAGACATGACTAGGGCATGATGGGAATTGTAGTTCCTGAACAGCTGGAGGGCCGTAGTTTGAGGACCCATGCTCTAGTACGATGCGGCGGCGTAGTGTAAATGGCTTACGCTACGCCGCCGGAATTCTTAGAGAATCTGGCCCACAGTCTTTTAAGTGTAAACACAGAGTCTCTTACACACACAATAGATCAATTAACCTTTGGCAATAGAGAGCTGGCTGGTGCATTAGCATACCTAAGGAGAGGTTTAGGAACCAGGCTGATTCAGTTCCAATCCACATCTAGACAGACAGAGGATATTTACACCTGATAATATCCCAAGACATCCTGCAATATGTACTCTCCACAATGTCTCATCTTATGTAATACATGAAGTATGATTTCACGGTCCATGACATTGTGCAATTAAGGTATCTTTACATAAGGGGATGTTTCATTGTAATATTTTCTATTATCTTTAAAATTCTCTTTTAGACCAAGTCTGGTTGTTGTACCCTACAGTGCGTTTGGTATCCACTCACCCCTATTTCTACCCGTCCTTTGTAGAGACTAGACCTCCTGCTCTTATATGCTCCTAATCAAATAGTTATGTGTGTAACAACCATTTTTTTTTACTTTTTGATGCCAACCCTAGATAGATTTATATAATCAGACACATTTGAGTCCTTGGCTTATGTTCTCTTTTTGTATTCAGAGGACACAGGGAATACAAGAGGCCGGCAGGTCTGCGGGCCTGTATTTCGGTTTTGGGGCACCCTTTGTTGTTTGGCTGTGGCGCAATGTGCGCATGCCCCCCTATGTGAGGTCATCCATCTCTCTGGTCATCGACAGTGAACATTCATTCCTGTTTTTCAAATGGATGCCATGATGAACTTCTTCAAGCAACGTATGGTTAGCATGTGATCATTGTTTCAATATTGTGTTTATTGATCAATTTATTGCACGTGCAATGTATTCACATGTTTTTTTTTGTATTGCAATTGCTTATTTCTGGTACCCTTGCTGTTTTTTAGAAAAACAAATTGCCTGGTTTTAATGCTACACCATGAGGAGTTGCCTTTCTTGTATTTCATGCATGCAACTATGATCTACAGCCATCTATGATCCGATTGAAATGGTCATATCATCCTTGTTTGACCACCTGTAATTCAGTGGTCCGTTTTGTTTGGTAAGAGGCCCGGTGTGTTGATGTTCGGTGGGGGATAATTTCATGCTCACTTGATTGTGTCTTTGTTTACACCGTGGGTGATTCCAGCAGCCTTTTCTGAACAAGAACTTTACTTCAAACACTATAGACGCTGCATTCATCCATTTTTTATTGCCGCAATTGTTAGAGCAAGAGCAATAATTATAGCCTTAGATCTCCTCTGTAGCTCAAAACATGCTACCTGTAGATTTTTTTAAACGTTGCATATGGACATTCTTAAGGGTAAAAGTTTATCGCCATTCCACGAGTGGGCACAATTTTGAAGCATGACATCCTGGGTATCAATTTACTCGGTGTAACATCATCTTTCACAATATAACAAAAATTGGGCTAACTTTACTGTTGTCTTATTTTTTTTATTCAACAAGGTGTTTTTTTCCCCCCAAAAGAGTGCACTTGTAAGACTACTGTGCAAATACGGTTTGACAAAAAGTATTGCAACGACAGCCATTTTATTCTGTAGTATGTTAGAAAAAAAGAAATATAATGTTTGGGGGTTCTAAGTAATTTTCTAGCAAAAAAAAATGATTTTAACTTGTAAACAACAAGTTTGAAAAATAGGCCGGGTCTTAAAGTGGTTAAATACATTCCAGGACTCCATTAGCAAGATTTCCCCTCAATTCCTGTTTTGGTGACAACATTTTATAATTTATTATCCATAGCAAATTCTGGCAGAGCAGGGAAACTATTATGAACTGCCCATATAGAAGAAAGATTGCTTTTCTCATTCCAAATTAACTAAGTGTGTATGTAAAAAAAAAAAAAAAAACTTGTTAAATGATTGTTAATTTGTGTTGATTTTTAAGTCTAATTAACATCTCTATCTATTGCTTCCTCATTTTATTTGTGCTATTTTACCTCCTTTCTCTCAACAATATTGTGATTGTTGAATACTTGTATGTCTACAAAGATAAATAAATTAGCAGCTTTCCTAGCAAAACATGAGACAAGCACACATACTTCAGAAACCAAAGGACACACCTTATGAAATTAATTCATCTCAGACATTCACTAATTACATAATTAGCATGGTCCCTATAAAAAAGCACCAGATTGCTAACTCATTGCACTTTGAAACTGCAGACATTTTCAGAGCCACCCATTCAGAGACAGAACAAAACAATTATATGTTCAGCATAAAGGCTTGATTTGGGTGTCAGTAAATCAATAAAAAGGCAAGTTGTATCTGTTTTTTTTATTGTCTATATATACATTTTCTAATACGTTACAAATAGTATCAAAGCATAGTAAAACTTTTCCAAAATTATAAGTACGAAACACACATGACAGTATTAACAAAAATGTACATGTAAAAGAGAGCCAAGGCTTTGATAGTGGTAGCAGCTGTAAGACCCCTTTCACACTGAGGAGTTTTTCAGGCGGTACAGCGCTAAAAATAGCGCTGCTATACTGCCTGAAAAACGTCTTCACTGCATACTCAATGTGAAAGTCCGAGGGCTTTCACACTGAGGCAATGCACTGGCGGGAGAGAAAAAAATCTCCTGTCAGCAGCATCTTTGGAGTGGTGAGAGGAGCGTCGTGTATACCGCTCCTTCCCATTTAAAACAATGGGAAACCGCGGCAATACCGCCCGCAATGCGCCTCTGCAGAGGCGCATTGCGGGTGGTATTAACCCTTTATTGGCCGCTAGGGGGGGTTAATACCGCACCGCTAGCGGCCGAATCCCACGGCAAATCCCACGGTATAGCGCCTAAGTGAGGACAGTAGGTCAGTGCTATAAAGATGACATACTGTATGGGATCAGTTATTCAAGAAAACAGTAAAAAACCTTACCATGCATGTTTGCATAATAGAAAGTGTCAATAAAGCATTAATCAAATATAACAGTATATCACTTTGCAGGTTCAGCAGAGTGCATGATTGTCAAAAATATGTAAGATAGATCTTGCAAATTTGAAATGACAACCTCCTGTAACCTGTGCAGTAATGCAAGTATGACTCTGCTCATAGTTGAGATAACGTGTTCATGCATCTGACTATGAAGAGAGAAGAGTTGAGAAATTAGGAAAATAAAGAAATTATCTAAAAAAGTAAAACTATAAGGAAAATAAAGAGAAAACGTGTGCTGGGTGGAGGAACTGTAAAATTCCAAGGAAGGCAGGGACCAACAGATGTAAAGAAGAGTTGGGAAAAGATGCATTTAAATTCCTCTGAAAAACAATATTTGTTCCCATAAAAACACTTGTTTTTACATTGCTCTTCAATGAGCATTGTAATTCTTCCATACATCCAATGTCCTCCAATGTATGGAACTATTGTTGTATAGTTAGGTGAGAGTTTGCTGGGATACACAAGCAAACAGCATTGGTTATGTGGCAAATGACTGATCGTTTGTATCAATTTTTTGTAGGAATTTTATTGTGAAGTAGAAGAAAATATGTGGGTGAGTCAGGAACTATCCATTAGTAACTTTCTGGGGAATATTGTGGACAAGCGTCCAAAAGGGCTGGATGACCAGACAAAACTAGAAAATATTGGGATACATTTCAGACGTTTCTCCACATCTACAGCAAGTTGCGGGAATAGTAGGGTATATAGCATGTCATTTGGAGGGGGTACGATACCAACTCATAACAATTTTATAGTTTGTCTCTTGATATTTATTGCTGATGGAAGACTTATGGGATAGCCTAGGTAAAGCATTCTCCTGGTGTCAGTCTGATTTGAAGATCTGACTTTCATTGATCCAAGAAAGGACGGGTTGTCAGCAATAATTCCTGCAGAAAGAAACGGTACACTTAAGACAGAGTGTGGCATTGTGGTGCAGTACCTCTACATTTCTGTTCGCAGGGCATCATATCTCTTGCAAATTGACTCACCTCAGGCAGTGGATTTAATCAATTGGAAGAGTTGAATAATTTTCTTGGGGACTAGATAGGAGATAGGAGAACATTGCTACTGAGGACATTTTCAGTGGCATGCAACACTTATGGGCAAATATATAATGATGGGCATTGTATTTTAACTCATGGCATAGTTTTCTGAAGGAAGCATCCTCTTGGAGAAATGGGGAACAAAAGAAATGCTGAAATATCATAGGTAGGATTTGGCCAGTGGTGGCTGGTGCTCAAAATATTTGGGGGGGGGGGGGGGGCAAACGAAAAAAAAAAAAAAAAACTATTGCAGCCTCACTGTACCCATCAAATGCAGCCACTGTGCCATCAAATACAGCCACTGTGTCATGCCATTAAACACAGCCACTGTGCCATCAATTGTCACCACTGTGCCATGCCATCAAACACAGTCACTGTGCCATGCCATCAAACACAACCACTGTGCCATGCCATCAAATGATGTCACTGTGCCATCAAACGCAACCACTGTGCCATGCCATCAAAACGCAGCCACTGTGCCATCAAAACGCAGCCACTGTGCCATGCCATCAAAACACAGTCACTCTGCCATGCCATCAAATGCAGTCACTGTGCCATGCCATCAAACGCAGCCACTGTGCCATCAATTGTCACCACTGTGCCCCCAATTGTCACCACTGTGTCATGCCATCAATTGTCACCACTATGCCATCAAACACAGCCACTGTGCCCCCAATTGCCTTCACTGTGCCCCCAATTGTCGCCACTGTGCCCCCAATTGTAGCCACTGTGCCCCCAATTGTTGTCACTGTGCCCCCAGTTGTAGCCACTGTGCCCCCAATTGTCACCACTGTTCCCCCACGTGTGGCCACTGTGCCCCCAATTGTCGCCACTGTGCCCCCACTTGTAGCCACTGTGCCCCCACTTGTAGCCACTGTGCCCAGTACCCCCTGGCACTTACCTTTCTGGCTTCTACCGTCCCTCAATTTCCCTCGTCCCACCCTTGATGACGCTTCAGCCAATAATAAATATCCCATAAAATATATTTAAAAAAACAATTGTTTTCCTTAGTTTAGGCCGATACGTATTCTTCTACATATTTTTTGTAAAAAAATTATCACAATAAGCGTTAATTGATTGGTTTGCGCAAAAGTTATAGCATCTACAAAATAGGGGATAGTTTTATGGCATTTTTATTAATATTTTTTTTTTACTAGTAATGGCGGAAGACATAGCAGTGGTGGTGGGAACAATGGTGAACTCCAGACTTGACTATGCAAATGCCCTTTACCTCGGACTCCCAAAGTACAAAATCTCTTGTCTGCAAGTCGTTCAAGATATGGCCGCCAGACTTGTGACTGGGAAAAAAAACATGGTAATCAATCTCACCTTCGCTGAGAACCCTTCACTGGTTGCCAGTAAAAGACATAATTGCTTTTAAAGCACTATGTCTGATGCATAAGTGTATTCATGGGAAGGCCCCCCAATATCTATGCGAAAAAATAAAACCTTTAAAACTCCAATCGCGTTTTGCGATCCACCAACCAAAATCTACGTATGACAGGACTATAAAGGGTCATTTCCATGTGGAAGCCGGCCTCTTTTGCTGATATCGTGTTGCTGCATGTTAGTAAAAGTTTGGTGAGAGACAATTCGCGATTTTCAGTCTTCGTGCTTTAAATATCGTTTACTGTCGTACAGTTTGTGCTTTTGGGGTCGTATTTGTGATACAGTGCTTGTTTTCCGATCGTATCTGTTTTGGCAGTGCGTTCTTGTCTACACGTTCCTGTTTTGCAGGTCCATTCTTCAGAGGCCTTTCTGTACTTCAGAGCGGTGTTTTAGTGCGATCTGATTTGACGACCGTTTTCTAGCCATGTTGCGGGTACGTTCTCGTCGCCGAGATTGTGCTGTGCTTCTAGTTAGGATGTGTGCTGCATCCCGGCTCAAGTCCTTGAGGAGGGCGAGGAGGACTTTGTGGGCCAAGAACTGGTTTCTTCGCAGGGACCAGTTCTCTCATATGCCTCTGCTGCGGGAGATCCGAGAAAATAACCCCGATGATTTCAGGAATTTTCTTCGGATGTCTGACCCCGTATTCCAGCAGCTTTTGGCTTCGGTGTCACCATATATCACCAGGCAGGACACTGTTATGCGGGAAGCCATCACTGCTGAGCAGTGGTTAGTTGCTACCTTGAGGTACCTGGCAACAGGGAGAAGTCTGCAGGACTTGAAGTTCTCGACGGGCATCTCCCCCCAGGCTCTGGGCCTCATAATTCCCCAGACCTGTTCTGCTATCATTCATGTTCTGCAGGAGGACTATATTAAGGTAAGTGGTGCCCTTTAAATGCACAAACTATGTTTTATTTTGGCTTTTGTATTTGTTTCAATTTTTTTGGTTTTAAACAGTCCCTAATTAACCTGTTTGTGATCTGCTGGGAATGTTCCCTTTCATCTCCATGCATGCTGTATTCATTTTATATTTGCTCCTACATGCATCTTTTGTTTTGCCAACCTGTCCAGCTTTTTTTTTTTTTTTTTGGCCCAAACCCACCTAGCCTAGTCCCCTATATCCCCCTATATGTTGTCCTATATTGTAGTGCTGTCTATAGAAGTCCCTATATCCCCCTATATTTTGTCCTATATTGTAGTGCTGTCTATAGAAGTCCCTATATCCCCCTATATTTTGTCCTATATTGTAGTGCTGTCTATAGAAGTCCCTATATCCCCCTATATTTTGTCCTATATTGTAGTGCACGCACAAACCCCCCCCCCCCTCTTTATTTCTAATTGTATAAATTACCTTTTTCTTTTTTTTTTAGAGGTCTCAAACTCATCTAGGGCCTCCACTCCCCTTATTTTTTGTAGGATTGTGACCATCAGAGGGTGTGATTAATCTGCTTTAGTGATCCCTTATTATCTTTCCCATTTTTATTAATACTTCAAATTAATGATCTTTTTTTTTGGGGGATCAAAAAATGTTTTGTGATGTTCTTTTAGGAATGTTTGTTTGATTTTTTTTTTTTTTGTATCTACAGTTCCCCACCACGCCACAGGAATGGCAGACTGTGGCAGCGGACTTCTCCCAGCGATGGAATTTTCCTAACTGCGGAGGAGCCATTGACGGCAAGCACGTCCGCATCATGCCACCACCCCATAGTGAATCCCATTATTTTAACTACAAGGGGTTCCACAGTGTTGTTCTGATGGTGGTGGTGTCTGCCAATTATGAGTTCCTGTATCTGGATGTTGGGAAAAATGGGCGGATGTCGGACGGCGGTGTCTTTGCCGAGACCGAGTTTGCCCAACGGCTTCAGTCGGAGGACCTGGGATTGCCGCCTGCGGAGGAGAATGAAGAGGGTCTGCCCTTCATTTTTGTAGCAGATGAGGCTTTCGCATTGGGTCCCCACCTCATGAGGTCATTTCCACAACGCGCCCTCACCCCTGAGAGGAGGGTGTTTAATTACAGGCTGGCCAGAGCCAGACGTGTGGTTGAAAATGCCTTTGGCATCATGGCCAGCCGTTTCCGGCTATTTCTGACCGCCATAAACCTGGCCGAATATAAGTTGAACTACATTATTGTGTCTTGCTGCATTCTCCATAATTATTTAACCACTTTAGCCACGGACCATATTGCTGTCCAAAGACCAGAGCACTTTTTGTGATTCGGCACTGCGTCGCTTTAACTGACAATTGCGCGGTCGTGCGACGTGGCTCCCAAACAAAATTGGCGTCCTTTTTTTCCCACAAAAAGAGCTTTCTATTGGTGGTATTTGATCATCTCTGCGGTTTTTATTTTTTACATTTTGCTATAATAAATATCCCCAAAAAAGATATAAAAAAACTTTTTTTTTCCTCAGTTTAGGCCGATACGTATTCTTCTACATATTTTTCATTAAAAAAAATCGCAATAAGCGTTTATTGATTGGTTTGCGCTAAATTTATAGCGTTTACAAAAAAGGGGGTCGTTTTATGGCATTTTTATTAATATTTTTTTTTACTAGTAATGGCGGCGATCAGCGTTTTTTTTCGGTACTGCGATATTATGGCGGACACATCGGACACTTTTGACACATTTTTGGGACCATTGGCATTTATTTAGCGATCAATGCTATAAAAATGCATTGGATTACTATAAAAATGCCATTGGCAGTGAAGGGGTTAACACTAGGGGGCGGGGAAGGGGTTAAGTGTGTTCCTATTTGTGTTCTAACTGTATGGGGGGGTGGACTCACTAGGGGGAATCACTGATCTTCCGTTCATACATTGTATGAACGGAGGATCAGCGTTTCCCCCGCTGACAGGAACGAGAGGAATGTGTTTACACACATACCTCCCGTTCCCCGCTCTGTAACGAACGAGCGCGCGTGCCCGGCTGCGATCGCGCCCGCCGAGCACGCGCGGGACTCGGGGGTGAGCGGGGGGCGCGCGCGCCTAGTGGCCGCGAATGTCCCGACGTAGAGCTACGGGCTCTCGCCCGGGAGAGCCGACCTGCCGCCGTAGAACGACGGCGGCTGGTCGGCTAGTGGTTAAGAAGACATTCCACAACATATTTAACTGTTTTGCCTGATGACCCAGTTGAACTTCCAGAGGCGGCTCGTGAGGCTGCCCATCCACAATTGGCCCCCCGAAACGCACGTGCTGTGCGGCAGGCAAATGTTGACTATTTTATGGGTAGGGGGGCCATTCCAATGCCAGATCTTGGCTGAATCATTAAATTTATTTTTTGCCTGAAACAGTCTCTTTTCTTTGTTCTTTAATCAATTTATAAGGTTTGTGTTTTTATTGTATCTCCTAGGTCAGTGATGGCGACCTTGGCACCCCAGATGTTTTGGAACTACATTTCCCATGATGCTCATGCATTCTGCAGTATAGTGGAGCATAATGGGAAATGTAGTTTCAAAACATCTGGAGTGCCAAGGTTTGCCATCACTGTCCTAGGTTATTATAGTACCATGTGTTTGTGATGGACTGAAATAAATATCCATCATGTTCTCAGCATAAATTTTTTTGAGGTATTTTCTATTCATCATTGAGCTTAAATAACAAGACACACATATTTTACTGTCCATATTATTTTTTTTATTTTTTGCACTTGAAAAACATTATTACTTTTTAACATTACATTTTTGGTTTACAAAACAAATACAATCATTTTTTTTTTTTTTACATTATTCAAAAAATAAAATAAAATCCCATTTTTTTTTTTACATTATTCAAAAAATAAAATCACTTTTTTTTTACATTATTCAAAAAATAAAATCACTTTTATTTTTTTATTTTTTACATTATTCAAAAAATAAAATCACTTTTTTTTTTTTACATTATTCTAAAAATAAAATCACTTTTTTTTTTATATTATTCAAAAAATAAAATCACTTTTTTTTTTTTTTTTTACATTAATCCAAAAATATATATATTTTTTTATAAACAAAACCTGTATAACATTTTTGAAATTACAAAATAAACACAAAATAAATCAAAACCTAGCCAAATAATCAATTACATTTGTAATCTGTAGCTCCACCCCTATGGATTTTTCGATCACTTGTCTTGCAGTGACCTGGATGTCCTCTAGTTGTTCCCTGAAGGACCATATTTCGGACAGCACAAAACTTGGCAGTATCCCTGTCCATTGTCACTGCACGACTTGCTCCTGAAATGTGGGAACAAAAAAGGTATTAAAATTCGGAAGACCTACATCTAGATTACCTTGATATGGGTGGTATCTTGAAAATTTACCGGATGTGGTGGCAGGGGTGTGGCTGTAGGTCTGACGTCATCGTCCGAGTCTCCCTATAAAAGGGATCACTCAATCGATGCAGCCACCACAGTGAAGCACGAGGAAGCCGTGTTTACATACGGCTCTCCCCGTTTTTCAGCTCCGGGGAGCAATCCCGAGCAGGCGGCTAGAAACGAATAGACGCTCCCTATGGGTTTCCGACTGCTGCATGTAGCGGGGGGGTCCCGATCGGACCCCCGACCCGCGCAAAGGCAGGGACGTAAATTTATGTCGATCTGCCTGTACGTGCCCTTTTGTGGACGTATACAGTATGTACATGCGGCGGTCGGGAAGTGGTTAATGTATACAGTATATACTGCTAGCACAACACAGCCTTAGCTTAGCTATCATTTTTGCCTTTGCTGCAATGAATTAATAAATGGAACAATTTCACATGCCTCACACAGAATACGTCCAGATAAATTAGGTGTATCTGCACTTGGGGGTCTTGGCAAATTTCCACCTATCACATGCAGTTTAATAAATGTTGAGATGTTCCCTTTTGGGATTTTGCACATTGGAGTAATTCCAGTGTAAATGTGTTAGCTTTAATAAATTAGCCCCTACATTATGTACAGTCATGGCCTCACATCCATGGACACAGGGTTAACACACAAATACTGTAATGCAAGCATCACAAGAGGATTACATTTTAGCACTGTTGTTCTGTTAGGAATGATTAAGTCAGTTCAGGCTTATATTAACACATCTGGATAGTAATTGTTAATCAAGCTGAGATAAATTGGCAAGAAACAATCTCATCCAACTTTTGAACGCTTGATTGAAAGGAAAGAATTTAGAGCAGACCTTGGAAATTAATTTAGGTTAAGGTTGCAGTATAAAGAGAAAAAAGTATAAAGCTTATTGAACTCAGTGTTAGTGCCGGTTCACACTACAGCGACATGAAAGTCGGCAACTTCGAGGTAACTTCAAGGCAACTTTGAGGCAACTTCGAGGCAACTTTGAGGCAGCCTCAAGTCGCCTCCAGGACAGGCAACTTTGCCAGTGGCCAATCAAACAATAATCAGCTCTGTGGGAGGGAGGAGTTTGCCTGAGAAAACTATTTTCTCTTAGGCCGCGTACACACGATCGAATTTATCTGCTGGAAATGGCCCGACGGACCGTTTCAGCAGACAAATTCGATCGCGTGTACGGGCGGACAGACAGGTTTTTCCAGCAGACAAATTTTAAATGAAAAACAGTGGAAAATACTGCGCAGGTCTAATATGAAACAAAAATTGGATTGGTGGCAAGACCAAGCAATCTTAAATAAGAGTAAACGTGAATGCTGCTGCAGCACAAATGTCAGATAAACAAAATGTAAACAGTAAGTAGGGTGTGCTGCGCTGCTAAAATTAATACATCAATACTGAATGTGATAACAAAATGTGCATTGAGTACAAAAAAAAATTATATATAGAAAACCAACACCAAGTGCTCCGATGTGTAACAAAATCACATAAAAAAGCAAACAGTGTTGACAAAGTTCATAAAGTGTTGGTAGTCAGCTCCAAGGAAAATTCAAAGTTCAGTGAGTTCAGAGAAATATCCCAAGTAGGAGATTGAGATACTGCAGGACAGAAGAGAAGCCTCCACCTCCACCTCTTAATGCAAATCTGCTTACCAGATAGATAATAATCACGAGCATTAACAGCACAGCAGGCTGGATTGCCTTAACGAGTATCAACGTGGAATCCTGTGTGAATCTCCAAACTTAGTCTCAATGCGGCTGGGTCCCAAAAATCAATCACTCCCAAAGTGTAGCCAAGAAAAGAAAAGGGATGCCAACATAGAGTAGTAACGTTTTAAAAAGTTTAATAAAAGAAATTCGATTGCACTTACAAGTAACGAATCCTTTGGAAGCATATAAATAGTAAGCCGGCCGGCTCTCACAATCCGCCCGTCCTTCCGGATGGTCGTGAGGATAAAAACAATGGTGTCGTCAGCACGCCGTTCCTCCCTATGCTTTAAAATCTGTCTGCTGGGAACCCGTCCGTCCGACATGTCTGCTGGTTAGTACACTAACCAGCGGACATGTCTGCCCGCGCATGCGTCGAATGGATTTGACGCATGCGTGGAAGTTTTTTACTTCCCTGGGCAGTGACGTGGCAGCGTCAACGTCACCGCCACGTCACCGCGCTGTCTGCCGGCGGGGATTTTGGTTTGATCGTGTGTACACGATCAAACCAATATATCCCAGCAGACAAATCCGATCAAATCCGTCTGTCAGACCGATTTGATCGGATTTATATAGTCGTGTGTACGCGGCCTTACTGTAAAGTTGCTTCTGTTAAGACACTGATCCGACTTTGGAGGCGACTTCCAATCAATGGGTACAAGTCGACTAGAAGTCACCATGAAGTAGTACAGGAACCTATTCTGTAGTCAGAGCGAGTTCAGTAGTGTGCATTAAGATGGCTCTCATTCACTTTAATGTCATTTTTCATGTCGCGTGACTTTTGTCGACACAAGTCGGATCCCAAGACGCGGTAGTGTGAACGGGCACTTAGCAAAAAAAAAAAGATGAATATGAAGCAGCTGAAACAGCATGCAAATGAATATAAATTGCAAATAATAGCAAGAAAAAGAAGAACCTTGACACACCTCAAGGTACTTTATTTAATCTGAATGAAATAATAATAATAAAAAAAAAAAACGAATTTGCTGATATCAATAAGGGAAGTAGAAAAAAGTATGAAACCCCTGCAACCACTTAAAAAATGTACTCAATCAGACCGTTTGGGCTCAGTTAGGGTTTGGTAACTTTCTCATTGAATTGTTCATTTTGCTGATTTACTGACTTTCTAAATGCTCATTTTTAATTAACGGTTTATTTAATTATACTGTGTGGAATAATGTACTGTTATTTTTGTACTAATGACTTGGTTACACGGAACTGCCTTTTTTCTGGTAAAATAAAATATTTTACAAAAAAGTGTACTTAATCACTAAAATAAACACTCAATTGTGTGAATATAGTGGTGCGCTGCTTCTTTAAATGCATATACTTGAATGAACCTTCAATATATGACATTATAATATAATATAATACAATATAATGTACCTTAAAGCAAGTATATTTTTAAAGTAATTAAAGTGCTAACCCACAAAAAATATATATAAGTACAAGTACTGTAATGCCCTGTACACACGATCGGAATTTCAGATGGAAAAAGTCAGATTGACTTTTTCCATTGAATTTTCCAAACGTGTGGAGCCCCATCTGAGTTTTTTCATTGGAAATTCTGATTAATTCCATTGGAGTTTAGATATAGAACATGTTCTATTTTTTTCCGATGTGATTTTGACAGGCAAAAGCTTGATAGTGTGTACGCTGCATTAGTGAGTATCACATAAATACACTTGTGTTATGTGCTCAGAACCATAAGAAAACACATTCCTAACATAATAGTCAAAACAAAGTCCTCAAATAAAATTCAATGCACATAGTGTCAGTGATAATCAACACGAAAACAGTGATGTGCTCGAGTGAATCATTCATGGGAACAAATCACCAAACCACCTTTAAGTGCTGTGCTTGCTCACCTCCAAGGTTGACCTGAAACAGGTCAAACACACTTTGTATGTGTTAGCCTTGCGGATACACCATCTGGCTATTTGCACCAACTTCACTTGTATTGTCCCCTTTAAGATGCTGGCCACTGGCACCTCCGCTCTGCAGATGTCACTCAAACATTTGCTATGCTTAACCACTTAACCCCCGGACCATATTGCTGCCCAATGACCAGAGCACTTTTTGCGATTCGGCACTGCGTTGCTTTAACTGACAATTGCACAGTCATGTGACGTGGCTCCCAAACAAAATTGGTGTCCTTTTTTTTTGCACAAATAAAGCTTTCTTTTGGTGGTATTTGATCATCTGCGGTTTTTATTTTTTGCGCTTTAAACAACACATACAGTGCAGAAAATAAGTATTTGAACACCCTGCTATTTTGCAAGTTCTCCCACTTGGAAATCATGGAGGGGTCTGAAATTGTTATCGTAGGTGCATGTCCACTGTGAGAGACATAATAAAATTTTTTTTTTCCAGAAATCACAATGTATGATTTTTTTAACTATTTATTTGTATGATACAGCTGCAAATAAGTATTTGAACACCTGAGAAAATCAATGTTAATATTTGGTACAGTAGCCTTTGTTTGCAATTACAGAGGTCAAACGTTTCTTGTAGTTTTTCACCAGGTTTGCACACACTGGAGGAGGGATTTTGGCCCACTCCTCCACACAGATCTTCTCTAGATCAGTCAGGTTTCTGGGCTGTCGCTGAGAAACACGGAGTTTGAGCTCCCTCCAAAGATTCTCTATTGGGTTTAGGTCTGGAGACTGGCTAGGCCACGCCAGAACCTTGATATGCTTCTTACAGAGCCTCTCCTTGGTTATCCTGGCTGTGTGCTTCGGGTCATTGTCATGTTGGAAGACCCAGCCTCGACCCATCTTCAAAGCTCTAACTGAGGGAAGGAGGTTGTTGCCCAAAATCTCGCAATACATGGCCCCGGTCATCCTCTCCTTAATACAGTGCAGTCGCCCTGTCCCATGTGCAGAAAAACACCCCCAAAGCATGATGCTACCACCCCCATGCTTCACAGTAGGGATGGTGTTCTTGGGATGGTACTCATCATTCTTCTTCCTCCAAACACGGTTAGTGGAATTATGACCAAAAAGTTCTATTTTGGTCTCATCTGACCACATGACTTTCTCCCATGACTCGTCTGTATCATCCAAATGGTCATTGGCAAACTTAAGACGGGCCTTGACATGTGCTGGTTTAAGCAGGGGAACCTTCCGTGCCATGCATGATTTCAAACCATGATGTCTTAGTGTATTACCAACAGTAACCTTGGAAACGGTGGTCCCAGCTCTTTTCAGGTCATTGACCAGCTCCTCCCGTGTAGTCCTGGGCTGATTTCTCACCTTTCTTAGGATCATTGAGACCCCACGAGGTGAGATTTTGCATGGAGCCCCAGTCCGAGGGAGATTGACAGTCATGTTTAGCTTCTTCCATTTTCTAATGATTGCTCCAACAGTGGACCTTTTTTCACCAAGCTGCTTGGCAATTTCCCCGTAGCCCTTTCCAGCCTTGTGGAGGTGTACAATTTTGTCTCTAGTGTCTTTGGACAGCTCTTTGGTCTTGGCCATGTTAGTAGTTGGATTCTTACTGATTGTATGGGGTGGACAGGTGTATTTATGCAGCTAATGACCTCAAACAGGTGCATCTAATTTAGGATAATAAATGGAGTGGAGGTGGACATTTTAAAGGCAGACTAACAGGTCTTTGAGGGTCAGAATTCTAGCTGATAGACAGGTGTTCAAATACTTCTTTGCAGCTGTATCATACAAATAAATAGTTAAAAAATCATAAATTGTGATTTCTGGATTTTTTTTTTGGATTATGTCTCTCACAGTGGACATGCACCTACGATGACAATTTCAGACCCCTCCATGATTTCCAAGTGGGAGAACTTGCAAAATAGCAGGGTGTTCAAATACTTATTTTCCGCACTGTATATCCAGCCATGTCCCCCCATATATTGCAGCCATGTCCCCCATACCTAGTAGATGATGATGATGATGCCGCTGCTGCTGCGTTAATCAGCGTGCATTACAGCACGCATTACAGGCAGCTTTCATTTGAATAGTTGTAATCCCCGCCACGTCGTGTATAGACACTCCTCCTTGCTCGGGATTGGACGGATTGGGATTGGGGGAGGGGAGTATTCTATTTAGGCATTGGGGGCATTTGCGGGAGTACAAGTACTCTCGCAAATACTCGGTATCGGGACAACCCTAATAAATTTCCCCAAAAATATATAAAAAAAAACGTTTTTTTTTTTCCTCAGTTTAGGCCGATACTTATTCTTCTACATATTTTTCGTAAAAAAAAAATCGCAATTAGCGTTTATTGATTGGTTATAGCGTTTACAAAATAGGGGGTAGTTGTATGGCATTTTTTTTTTTTACTAGTAATGGTGGCGATCAGCATTTTTTTTCAGTACTGCAACCTTATGGCGGACATTTCGGACACTTTTGACACATTTTTGGGACCATTGGCATTTTGTTAGCGATCAATGCTATAAAAATGCATTGGATTACTATAAAAATGCCATTGGCAGTGAATGGGTTAACACTAGGGGGCGGGGAAGGGGTTAAGTGTGTTCCTGGGTGTGTTCTAACTGTATGGGGGGGTGGACTCACTAGGGGAAATCACTGATCTTCTGTTCATACATTGTATGAACAGAAGATCAGCGTTTCCCCCGCTGACAGGACTGGGAGCTATGTGTTTACACACATAGCTCCCAGTCCCCGCTCTGTAACGAGCGATCGTGTGTGCCCGGCGGTGATCGTGCCCGCCGGGCACGCGCACAGGACTTGGGGGTAAGCGGGGGGCGCACGCGCTGGCCACCTAGCGGCCGCAGAAGTGCCGACATAGAGCTACGGGCTCTCGCCCAGGAGAGCCGACCTGCCGCCGTATAACTGCGGCGGGCTGGTCGGCAAGCAGTTAATGTCTCTTTTGTAATTGCAAAATTTCAAAGATCAATGTTTCAGAGTCTTCAGGAGGGGAGTTATAAACATACCTATAAACCAGAGGTATAGACTGCAAAGCACACAGCATAGGACTCTGATTTCTTGGACCAACTCCCTCCTTTCCAGCCAGCAAAGACTTGGCTGGAAGGAAGCTATAGGAAGATAATCCCCCATCAGCAGATGCTACTCCTGAAAAATAATTAAGGATTCTAGCACCCCAGAAGAGCACATTTGAAAAATCTAATAGAGCACCAACAACACCTGGTTATTAGTGTTGAGCGGAATACGCCATATTCGATTTCGCGATATTGCGCGAATATGTAGAAGAATATTCGCGAATATTCACTAATATCGAATATTCGTGATATTTAATCCAAAAAAAATTTTGCGAAATTTCGCTAATGCGAAAATGATTGCGAAATTCTCATAAACGGAGATCATTTCCTGTATTACTAAACTAATATGCACTAAACACTAACTCTACACTAAGGCCTTGTACACACGAGGGAATAAATCCGCTGAAGATGGTCCGACGGACCATTTCAGCGGAAAAATCCCCTCGTCTGTAGGGGCAAACGGACGCTTTTTGCCGGATTCATCCGGCGGAAAAATTCCAAAGCATGCTTTGAAATATTTCCGCCGGATAGCTGGCTGGCAGATATGTCCGCTGGTTAGTACGGCAAACCAGCGGACATATCTTGCCGCACATGCGTCGTATCCTGTGAATGGATCCGACGCATGCGCGCGGAAGTGTTTACTTCCTGGTGCGGTGACGTGGCGGTCACGTGGCGGCGTCAACGTCACCGCCGCGTCACCGCGCTGTCCGCCGGCGGGGAATTTGATCCGATGGTGTGTACAGCCATCGGATCAAAACATCCCGGCGCAAATATACGCTGTAAACGGTCCGGGGACCGTTTACAGCGGATATTTCCCGTCGTGTGTACAAGGCCTTACTCTACTTAAAAGAAAGGAGAATAAGGGGGCAAAAGAAGGGCGGAGAAGATAATCGCGCAATATTCCTATTGCGCGATTATCTTCTCCGCCCTTCTTTTGCATCAGAGCCAATCAGAATAACTTGAATATTCGGCAAAAGGAATATCGCGCAATATTCCTTTTGCCGAATATTCGAGTTATTCTGATTGGCTCTGATGCAAAAGAAGGGCGGAGAAGATAATCGCGCAATATTCCGTTTGCCGAATATTCAAATTATTCTGATTGGCTCTGATGCAAAAGAAGGGCGCATCAGAGCCAATCAGAATAACTCGAATATTCGGCAAAAGGAATGTTGCGCGATTATCTTCTCCGCCCTTCTTTTGCATCAGAGCCAATCAGAAAAACTTGAATATTCGGCAAAAGGAATATCGCGCAATATTCCTTTTCCCGAATATTCAAGTTATTCTGATTGGCTCTGATGCAAAAGAAGGGCGGAGAAGATAATCGCGCAATATTCCGTTTGCCGAATATTCGAGTTATTCTGATTGGCTCTGATGCAAAAGAAGGGCGCATCAGAGCCAATCAGAATAACTCGAATATTCGGCAAAAGGAATATTGCGCGATTATCTTCTCCGCCCTTCTTTTGCATCAGAGCCAATCAGAATAACTTGGATATTCGGCAAAAGGAATATCGCGCAATATTCCTTTTGCCGAATATTCAAGTTATTCTGATTGGCTCTGATGCAAAAGAAGGGCCGAGTAGCTGATGCGATTCTTTTATGTTGCCGAAAATTCGCAATGCGCATTTTCGGCAACATAAAAGAATCGCATCAGCTACTCGGCCCAAGGTCTCTCTCTAATCATACCAGCAATGCTTTTAGACGTCGATGGAGATCACTAGGATGTGATCTGTTTTAAAAATAAATTTGAAAAAATACGAATATTCGCTATAGCGAATATTCGCCGCAATATTCGAGTTATTCGCGAATACTCGAATATGCAATATTCGTAGCGAATATTCGCAATGCGAATATTCGTGAGCAACACTACTGGTTATGTCTAGAGGTGAAAATTATGTATAAAAAACACCAAAACCATGGCGGAACAATAGAGGTAACCAAATGACATGACAAAAATCCTTAAGAAGACAGCAGTGGAGAAATTTGTTGAATAGAAATATGCCTATGCATAGATATAGGAGTCCATTGCCCACATACAGATTTGACCCACTAAAAGATGACTACAATGAGAGGTAATGGTGTGGGTGGGATATGAGGGTGCTTGGACTGATAGATACTAGTGTGTATCACAATATTTAGGTAAGCACCTGTGAGGGTGAAACATGGATTGCAAATTGAGTGAATATATTAAAAAATTAAAAATTAAAAAACTAACACAACACAGCTCACAATAAATGTGGTATATATGGTGTACCACATGCAATGCCAAGAGAAGCGCCCACTACTGGTGGTGAGTGGAATCATACACTTCGCAAAGATATTAAAGAAAGTTCAACATTCTAGGTGAGTTGATAACGTTCATAAACCAGTCTTTCTTAAAGAAAATTTGCAACAAGAAAAATTGGTCCCATGGATTGAGTCTTCAACGGGTTCGTGCAGATATTATCCCAGTGATAGTATAGCCTTCACCATCTAGTTTCACCTGGAGTGCTCAGAGAATCCAAATTCGCTTACCACACTGATTGGACCCCTTGTGGAAAAGTGGGTCGTTTACGCTTGGCAGGATAAGTGCCTGCACACTTGGGGCAAAAGCTGGAATGCTGGCTTCAATGGTGGATCAATGGAGTAGCTCAAAAAAACATGAGAGGGGGAATCCCATAGTGTAAAACCATTTATTACTAAAAAAAACAATGACCCATGGAGACATGGAAGATCTGTGGCCAGAACAAAGAGGATGTTAGGCCAAAGAGGAAGTCCTAACCCAAAAGGGATGTAGAGCCAGATATAGGGGCTGAAAGAAAAAGAGAGTATTAGGAGTGCCCCAAAAAGAAATATGAACACGCTTGACACCTATATAGACATCAAGAGATACACTAGAATGTTGAATATTCAGAAATATATGATGAGTAAACCATAATTAACCAGCAGAAGAATTGATGAGATCAGTGACATTGTGCATAGTACTTTAAAAAATGTATTGCTATTTAGCCCTTCTTTTTTATTTATTTTTTGCGTTCTTTTTTATTTTTTTACCACCTCAGACTCCACCAAAAGGACAGCGAGACTCGTTCACGGTGCACCCGCCCATAACGTCTCTTCTATGGTTTAGCATCATATGTTGTTTTTCACTCATTATTTATATATTTTTTTCCTTTCTTTTTTTTTCCTTAGGCATTAATTTTCTTTATTTAAAAAAAAAAAATTGTTGGGGCGTGGCCAAGACCGGCATGTGAGAAGACGTGTGTCTCACAGCTCCTCCGCAGCACTTGCTATTGATCCTCTCCCAGCAGCGATCCGACGGATCTAAACGGCTCTCCCGCTGGCTACCGACCCGGTTACCCTCCCGGTCCACCCGCCGGCTCTCTGCACCCGCGGAATGACCAAAAAAAAGGAAGATTGGCCGGCGCTAGAAATCCAAGATGGCGCCGGCGCGGCCCCGGCTCTCCGCACACCACGAGGCGCCCGACAAGCCCAAGGAAGGGACCAGCAAAAAGGCTGCAAAGTTACAGGGTAAGGAGTACCCGAGGGACATGACCTATTACACCCAAAAGCTGGGGGGCCACCCGGATCAGGATGAAGGGGGGGGAGCGGAGCATGCCTCTACGACGCTGCAGGCCTCTCAGGGACAGATGGATGGTGGGGCTTGGGGCAGTGCTGAGCGGGCTGATGCAGGGGATCAATCTATGTCATTCCCGGCTGCTGCTAATGTGGAGACTGGGGACCCTGAGCAAGAGCAACCGACCCTGGCTGAGATACTAAGATCGGTTCATGTCTGCACCGCGTCAGTGAATACTCTTAAGGAACAGTTTGGGGGCCTCATTGAAGATGTGTCCCTGCTGCAACAAGATCTACAAAGATCTACCCGGACTTCTCAGCAGAGGTACAGCGACGGCGAGCCAAATTCTCAGATGTGAAAAGACATCTACGTGCACTACAACTACCTTATGCTATGCTTTACCCCGCTAAGCTGAGGGTCACCGCTGACCGGCAGACCCACTTTTTTGAATCGGCCCAGGATGCTGCAGTATGGCTGGATCGTAATGAACAGGCCCTGCGTCACCGAGAAAGAGAAGAGGAGGGAGACTGATTCTGCAGAGGGTGTAACGGGTTCCTCTGTCCTGCCTTTTTAGTGCATTGTTTGCGCACCCACGTATGGTGGGATTGATGGATGCCCCCCTGATGGAGGTACTCACTCTGTTGCTTACACTCTTACAGTTCCACACAAAAGTGAGTTACTATCTTTTTCATGTCACTTGTGTTTCTGAAATGTTCTGCTGGGAGAAGTTATATTAGGATGTGAACTATGAGTCATCTTGTAAAGTTGCAAGGAAAATGCGATCTCTCCACATGAAACGTGGAGGAAATGTGCCTTATGGGGGTCTGCTCCCTGTTGGAGCCGCGGGGTCTGCCCGGTTGGCGGCCTGGACTCGTTTCTTTTCCTTTTTCAGACTAATATGTTGTTTCCAGATTGTAGGCCGGAAGTACGGGTCTGAACCGTTGTCGGCCCGGGCCTTTAGTTCTTTGCAAATTTACCATCTTCATCGAGAACTCTGTTTGACTGCTACTGCACCATGGAACTATGACTGTATATCCCTAATCATGCCCGGGACTCCCAGTACCTGCTTGGAATTGCCATCCCTTGGGTGGGAGCCGCCCCCATTCAGGGTGTCTTTGCCATTTAACTCATGTTTTTTTTTCTCCAATGGCTGAACTGCCCATAATCTCTTGGAATGTGAGGGGTCTCGGCTCCCCACTGAAACGTATGATGGTGTCAACTTGTTTGAAGAAGTATCATCCCATGATTCTATGTATGCAAGAAACGCATTTAACCACTGAAACACAATGTTGCCTTAAATATGCTTGGGTGGGCAGGGCCTACCATTCTACTCACACCTCGTACTCTAGGGGTGTGAGTGTAATGATACATGCCTCAATTGACTTTCAGGAACTAGATGTGCGGGTAGATGATGAGGGTCGGTTTGTATTTCTGCATTGCCGGGTGGGTAAACTGCACTGTATATTGGCTTGTATTTATGTACCCCCACAGTTTACGGTGGCGGTGCTCCGGATGTTGCTGGCCTATTTGGAGAGCAGGCCGGACCTGCCGCTATTAATAGTGGGGGATTTTAACTGTTGGCTGAGTCCCTCCGTGGACAGACACCCATGTTCTGGGGTCTCTGCCACTTCGAGGGAATCTCCGTTGCTGAGACTGCTCAATGAGGTGGGGTGGGTTGATGTGTGGAGGTTACGGTACCCGCTGGAGAGGCAGTTCTCCTGCTTCTCCAAAACGCACGGGACTTTGTCCAGGATAGACCTGGCAGTGAGTAACCCTGCAATGCTCCCATCCATCTCAGATGTGGTCTATAAGCCCCCGTAGTGTCTCGGATCACTCACACTTAGTGATTACCCTGATTATCTCCCCACCTTCTACACTTCCTAGGGCCCCATGGAAGTTTAACGCCTTTTGGCTGAAATTATTCCTGACACACGAGGAGGTGGAGCGGAGCATGCGGGAGTTTCTTGATAGTAGAGAGTTTGCCGAATCCCCAGCTGAGCGGTGGGACGCATTTAAGGGGTATGTGAGGGGGTTACTTATCCGTGAAATTACCAGGGTGAAAAAAGACTCTTCCGGGCTCAGAGAGGACCTTGAAAAACAGGTAGCGGCCCTGGAGGAGGCTTTCGTGCAAACCCCGACGGAGGCTGCTAGGGAGGCATGGCAGTCCGCTCAATCAGCATATGAGCGGCTGCTGTCCTCCAAGGCAGAACGGAAATTATTTTTTTCCAGACTGGCTTTCTTTGAGGAGGGCGAAAGTACAGGGCGCATGTTGGCTAGGATAGCCAACTCCCAACAAAGATCTCCCAGTATTGGGGCAATCAAAACTAGGGAGGGCAAGATAGTGAACTCCCCAGACCTGGTTTTGGCAGAGCTAGCTCGATTCTATGAGACGTTGTACCTCCCCACGGAGCAGTTTACCCGGACAGACCTACTGACCTACTTACATGACATTGCCTTTCCCCGACTGGGACTTGCACAGCGGAAGGCCCTGGACGCCCCCTTTACCTTGGAGGAGCTGCAGGCAGCATTAGCCGAGTTCCCCAACTGTAAAGCTCCGGGGGCAGATGGATTGCCCATGGAGGTATACAAACACTATGCGGATATCCTCCTCCCAAAACTTTTAACGATCTTTAACGCAGCAAGGGAGCGACAGATTTTGCCTGCTTCTATTGCTACGGCTAACATAGTGTTAATACTGAAACCCGACAAGGACCCTTTAGACCCGGGCTCCTACAGGCCGATATCGCTGCTACAGAGCGATATTAAGTTATTAGCTAAAATGCTAGCGATTAGGCTGAACGGGGTCATCACTAGCCTGGTCCACCCGGACCAAGCGGGCTTCATGCCTAACAAGTCGACGGCTGTAAACTTGCGTAGGCTGTTTCTTAATATGCAGTCCCCAGCTGACAATATGGGACAAAGGGCTCTGCTCTCACTGGACGCTATGAAGGCCTTCGATAGCGTCGAGTGGGAATACCTATGGGAGGTCCTCGGGAGGTTCGGGTTCGGGGACGCCTACATTTCCTGGGTCCGGCTGTTATATCATAATCCACAGGCTGCCATTCGGTCGTCTGGGGCGGACTTTTTCTCTGGGACGGGGCACGCGGCAGGGCTGCCCACTATCGCCTCTACTTTTTGCCCTGGTGATAGAACCTCTTGCAATTAAGATTAGAGCCAGCTCGGAGGTAGTGGGGTTTAGATACGGAGACAGACAAGAGAAAATAATGCTATATGCGGATGATACTATGATTCTGCTTGGGGACGTAGAGGGCTCGCTGAAGGGGGCTATGGCCTTAATTGGAGAATTTGGTAGATTTTCAGGGCTACAGATAAACTGGACTAAATCCTCACTGATGCTTATTGATGAAGGGGGGGCCCCACCGGCCTCTCTCACGGTGCCTTTGTCTGCCTCATTCAAGTACCTGGGTATCCAGGTGACGCCCAAGATATGTGAATATGGAAGACTGAATGTGTCCCCGCTGCTGCAAAAATTTTGTGACCGCATTAAGACGTGGAATTCGCTCTGCCTGTCAGTTGCAGGTAGGGTGAACTTGATCAAAATGATCCTCATGCCCCAGTTGCTCTATGTGCTGCATAACGCCCCCATAGTGGTGACCTTGAAAGTATTCAGAATTGTTAACTCACTGTTTCGCTCGCTCATATGGAAAAACCGCACACCTAGGATCAAATTGGAACATCTCCAGTGCCCAAAGGATGAAGGAGGGCTCGCCCTACCCAACCCATGGCTGTACTATATAGCCGCTCAGCTACAGCATTTGATAGGTACAGTCCATACTGGGCAGGGGGGGGAGGGGGAGGGACGCGGCTCCTCGGAACTGGTGATGCTTCACACAGTTGGGGGGGAGTCGGTGACATCTGCTCTGGAATCACTAGCTTTTGGGAAACCGAATCAACAATACCCGACATATAACCTTATTCGAAAAGTTTGGAACAAGGCTAGGTATTTACAGGGGGTGACAGGATTCACAGACTATAGTCCCATTTGGTCTAATTCCTCATACCCGGAACTCGCTAGGCTGCAGCATGGGGCACTTTGGAGGAGATATGGAGTGGTCTATCTGGGGCAGATATTTAGGAACGGGGAACTGCTCTCCTTCGAGACCTTGCGGGACCTCTTCGGGCTTCCTCAGTCGATGAGGTTCTACTATATGCAACTCAGACATGCAGTGAAGGCCCAGAGTAGGGCCTCAGAGTGGACCCCCTCCCCTACCCCTTTGTTTAACTTGATTGCAAGGGCAGCTAATACCAAGGGGTTTATATCTCAATGCTACAATATGCTGCTACATAGCTTCTTGACCAAACACCCGCTGAAAGTGAGGGCCAAGTGGGAGGGGGAAGTGGGCCCGATGGATGGCGAGCAGTGGGAGGAGGCACTCCGGGTTGTACCAATTTGCTCTCTGAACGTGTCCCACAGGGTGTCGCAACTGTATTTACTATTGAGGGTGTACAACACCCCTCACAGATTGTTCACCATGGGGCTATGACCCACCCCACTATGCAATAGGTGTAAGAGAGATCATGGGGACCTGATTCACCTACTGTGGAGATGCCCGAAGCTTCACACATACTGGAAGGGAGTGGTGGACACCGTGAATAGGGTGTTCCAGGTCTTGCTGCCCACTGACCCAAAACATTGTCTGCTGCTCATACTGGAAGAATTGGAATGGGAAGAGGGTACTAGAGTGGCGGTAATTAGGTCTCTATTCACAGCCCGTAAGCTAATAATGTCTCACTGGATATCAGAGGAGGCCCCCAGTCTGAAAGAGTGGATCAATATAATGGGGGAAATGCTCAGGAAGAAGAAGGTAATATACCAGCACAGGGGGTGCCCTCAGAAATTTGAGAAGCTGTGGGGTGCATGGCTGGATGTACCGGGACTGGCCCCGGTGGATCTGGTTATGGGCAGGCTGCTGGGCCTGGTCAATTAACCTGGGGGAGTACAGTGGAGCAGGACCCCTTTAGGGAAAGTGGGGAGATGCATACGATGGGAGGTGGAGGAGGGCATGGTTGGGCTCTGCGAATAATCTTCTTTAATAGACTATGTGACTGTTTGTTCTGGATCTTATCTTTATAATTGAAACCTCGATGTATGTTTCTTTTTTACCTGTATCTCAATAAACTTTTTTTCTGGATAAAAAAAAAAATTGTTCATTATTGAACAGCAAGAAAACAAAACAAAAAAAAACATAGTAGTAGCAGACCCTGTTTCCTCAAGGCAAAATACAGCTTAAGTGTTCACATGCCACTTCCGTTTATTTCCCCCCACCCCTCCCCCCGGATCTGTCAATCTTGTTTAGCGTTTAATTAATTTAATTAATTTGTTTCTTTTTTTCCCCCTTCCTTTTTTTTTCTTTTTTCACATGTCTGTTTCTATCATTGCCTGCTCAAATTTTTCTGATGTTTTAAAGGCTCTCCATTTCTCCCACATTACTCTATGGGCCAGATTCAGGTAGATGCGCGCATCTTTTCGCCAGCGTATTGCATCGCATATACGCTGCGCTGACGCAAACTAGCGAGTGAAGTACAGTATTCACCAAGCGCCTGTCCGTCACTTTGCGCCGGAGTAACGGAAATGCGCTGGCGTAACCCGACGCAAGTGGAAGTGGGTGTGATCATATGTAAATGATGGGCGGAGCCCAGCGCAGAGGCTTACGTTCAGCGCATCATCCACGGAGCATGCGCAGTGAGTGAGGCTTCACTCGGCCCCCTGTGCGCATGCTCACAACTTCCGTCGGCACCACTTCATGGGAAAAGTCAGCGCAATGTGTTCCGTTGCGCGTATATAAGCGCCATTCCGGCGCAAAAGTATTTCCGTTTCCCCCCACCCCAGGGAAGTTACTTTTGCACTGTGATGGCTGCTCCCACTCCCCCCAAAGAGAGGAGGAACCTCAATTTCAACTCCCAGGAGGTCTCTGTTATCATCTCGGCTATGGAGACTTTTAATGAGTTCCTCCACGGCAAAAAAAGTCAGAAGACCAGCCGGGAGAGGAAGCAGGGCATCCTGGAGACCATTGCTGGCAGGGTGAATGCCGATCGGAAAAGGCCCGTTTTCTGGCGCATCTAGGTTGGTGGGTACGGCCACATAGATACAACGGGCCAGATTCAGGTAGATGGGCGCTTCTTTACTGTGGAGTAACGTTTCTCATTTACGTTACTCCGGCGAAACTTTAGCAGCAAGTACTGTTATTCACATAGCACTTGCTCCTAAAGTTGCGGCGGCGTATCGAAAATGAGCCAGCGGAATTTAAATTGGGCGGGTAGGGGGCGTGTATTATTATAACTAGGCGCGATCCCGCGGCGAACGTACTGTGCATGCGTCGACTGTCAATGCATCCCAGTGCACATGCTCCAAATTCTGTCAGTGAACGTCAATGACGTCAAATCCCCATTCATGGACGTTTTACGCAAGCGACGCAAATTTTTTTTTTTTCGACGCGATGACGACGGCTATACTTAACATAGGATACTCCACTAGGGGGCTGCTTTATCTTTACGCCGCGTATCGCTTACGGAAACGTCAGAAAGTCACTGCGTCGCGCCCGAATACGATTGTGAATTGCCGATTCCCGATGATTAACATATTTTCGGCGTTAATCAGCGGGAACGCCCCCAGCGCCATTTTTTAAATTGCAGTTGCGATGCGACGGCGAAATTCAATTACGCCGCTCGTATCGGAACTCCAACCCGGCGTTTCTTGTTTTCTGACTAAACAGAAAACAGAAACGCCGGCTCAAAGTGAGAGTTAGGCTGGAGTATCACTGATACTCCAGCCTAACTACCTGAATCTGGCCCAACGGCGCATCTTTACATTTACGCGGCGCATATTGACTTACTCCAGCGCAAGTCTTGCTGAATCTGGCCCTATATCTATCATCACCTCCTAGCTTACCTCAACCCAGATATTCAATTTCTGCTATATAGTCTACTCGTTGTATCCACTCTTTTATTGATGGCCTCCTTGGATGTAACCAATTTTTTGGGATTAGGCCCTTTGCTGCATTTAGCAGCACCGGGACCAAGGTTATTTCATACTTTTTTTTCGTTTAAACAAGTCAAGGGATATTTCTTCTATAAATTCTAACACTTCTTCCCAGTACTCTTGTATTCTCGGGCAATCCCACCAGATGTGCATCGTCGTTCCCTTTTGCTTACAATCCCTCCAGCACGACGCAGAGTTATTTGAATGTATTTTACTCATTCTCTCTGGGGTCAGATGCCAGCGTACCATACACTTGTAATTTGCTTCGATTGTGGTAATATCAGAAGCAAAGTTGAACACTGCGCCTATCATTTGTGAGTCATCTAGTTTTTTACCAATGTCATGTTTAGCCCTCCTATGATAAAATGGTCATACTAGATTTGAAAAACATGAAGATTAAAAGGATGAAGTATCCAGGAGACATTAAAAGAGGTAAAAAAAAAAAAAGCTGGAAAAAAGAAGTGTTGCGCTAAAAAATGCCTTTGTGTTTTTTACACATATACTGTATACACATGCTAGATTATGTCTGTAGTAACTCACAGTATAAATACTATAATGACAACACTGATTCAAATTAGTTTAATTCTGTGCTCAATTATAGTGCTGCATGTGAACTATTAATTAACCACTTAAGACCCGGACCAATACGCTGGTAAATGACCCAAGGTGTTTTTGCGATTCGGCACTGCGTCGCTTTAACAGACAATTGCGCGGTCGTGCGACGTGGCTCCCAAACAAAATTTGCGTCCTTTTCTTCCCACAAATAGAGCTTTCTTTTGGTGGTATTTGATCACCTCTGCGATTTTTATTTTTTGCGCTATATACAAAAATAGAGCGACATTTTTGAAAAAAAAACACTATTTTTTACTTTTTGTTAAAAAAAAAAATCAAATAAACTAAATTTTAGTCAAACATTTAGGCCAAAATTTATTTAGCCACATGTCTTTAGTAAAAAAAAAAAATCGCAATAAAAAAAAATAGCTACCTAGCGGGAACAGCGACACTAATACAGCGATCAGAAAAATGATCGCTTAGTGACGCTGGCAATAGGGAGTGAAAGGGTTAACTAGGGCGGTGATCAGGGGGTTAAAACTTTATTAGGGGGGTGGGGGGGGCTATCTTGAACCTAACACTAACTGTTTTTTACACTGCCTGTCACACTGACACTAAATGCAGTGATTAGATCACTGCATTCAGTGACACTGTGACAGGGGGGTGGGGGGGGGGCGATCACAAGGGGTTAATATGCCTATGTGAGTGTGTGTCAGTGTTGTGTTGGTGCACACTTACTTGTGATGTCTTCTCTCATCAGCAGCGCTGGGAAACAGCGCTGCGATGAGAGAATACATCATTTCCTCCTTCCTGTGTAAACACAGGAGGAGGAAGTGACAGGTTGGGAGCGCGCTCCCATTGGCTGGGAGCGATCGCGGGGGGGCGGGTATTCGCCGACATCCGCCCCCAGATCCCGGATCGCTCCCGGAGCCAGGGGGACCCCCGCACGCCGCGGAGGGGGTCCCGATGGGACCCCCGAACCGCACTTAGGCGGGGACGTAAATTTACGCCCTTGTGCCTGTACGTGCCATTCTGTGGCCGTATATGTGCGTGCGAGGGTCCTTAAGTGGTTAATGTGTTTCTCTGCTTATCCATATATCCACACTACTAATTGCCTATAGAAGATCACATGCATAAAGTGCCAATTAGAGCCACAACATAATGTTAATTAAAGTGACTCTGTGCGACAAATACAAAAAAATGCATTAATACTCAAATAACAACATCTCTCATAAAATACATCCAATACATGTGTGCTCAAAATATTCACAAACATGTTCCCATGCACTACAAAAGTGCTACAGTATGTGCAAAGTACTATTTTGCTTAATTAACAAAATGACATGCATTATAAAGGAAAATTAAATACCTACCTTTCGGTAATTTTCCTTTCCTGGTGCCTATCCATGGCAGCATACATATGGTTGGTGGCTCCGCCCTCATCCAACCCACAGGACCAATTATAACTCTTTAAAAGAGAGCGACAGCCTCCCCTCTGACATTCTTGTAACTAGACTCAAACAATCAAGGATTTTAAGAAAGGGAGGGCGTATGCTGCCATGGATAGGCACCAGGAAAGGAAAGTTACCGAAAGGTAGGTATTTAATTTTCCGTTTTCCTGGTGCCTTCATGGCAGCATACATATGGTAAATAACTTGCTTATAGGGAGGGTTGCTGCAAAAAGTATTTTAATCTCTATCCAAGAGAAAACAGCTGAACAGACTTTTCCCCCTACATCACTATGAGTAAGAGTAGACCCAACTAGGTCATGAATGCGGTGTAGAATGACCGGTTACCTAATGGCAGGGCGCTTGGAAGATTCTGTAGTCCAGGAAGCCGCCATTCCCTGCACAAGTATTCTTTGACTTTGGAGCGGAGGACCACTAGCCCGGTATGTTGTCTGGATAAGATGAACCATCCAACTTGATGAAGTTGTCCTCGGTGTCCACAGCTTTCTACCCCTCTTTTTTTTTTTTTCAAGGTAAGCTGGTAGCATGCCAGATCCGAGACGCCTGAGGAAGTCTTCTTCTAACTGGTTTGGCCAGTCAGGAGTTGTTGGAACATACTAAAAGATTTGGGACTACCAATTCTTAGATAAATTGGCTCGCAGAGGGAGCTCTGGACTTGAACTGGCAAGACTGCCAGATGACCAACTTGTTTAAATTGAAACATCGGAATCCTAAATACAGAGGCTTGGACTTTGAGGGCCTTTGAACGGATGAGACGGTGCTTAGAAGTATGGAAAAAAGAAAATTGCTTCGAGAGTAGCGTCTTACATAGAAGATTCTCGTGTATGTGCAAGGAAAGGCTGCGAGTAAACTGAATAGCAGAGGCACATCCCCTTTAGACGTAGTCACCCTATCTGGGAAAAAAAGGAATGATTGCCCTCGAGGCATGTTCTTATTGTGAATTTAGGTTCCATCTGATGTCTTCCAGGGCTGAAAGAGGCTTTTCTTCCTGTCAAAATGTGCTACTGGAGGAAGACTTTCTGGGTAAAAGTGCCATTTATCTTGTGGGAGTGACTGAACTTTCTTAGTTTTTTCCCCCCTGCTCCATTCCTGATGATTAACTCCAGGGACATCCGAAAGCGGATAGGAGTGAACTCTTTCGGATATGCGAATGTACGCAACTGGAATCGGCAGAAGGACCGAACGGGGCCCGCTCGCCTGGCAGCCTGTATCAAGATTTCCTAGACCAACTGAGGATTTGTAGTTGGGGAGGTGAACCAATTCTCTGCTAGGTGCTGGCACTTAACCAGGTAGGAGGGCGTAGGCCCGTATTACCCTTGAGATTGGGAAATTGTGTGAAGGAACTGGGAGCCTTCAGTGTAAAAACAAACATGCACCAAAAGGAAGAGTTCTTAACTAGCGGACTAGCCCATGAGGACAGCCTCTCGGGAGGCAAGCTGAACCAATAGCTGCGTATTGGAGCTGGTATTTTCCTTCCTAGGTGATCAGCCAAATGATTTATTCCCTTCCCTTTTTTAAAAAAAAAACATCAACTGCTTGAGGCTGGTGAGATCCTCTTGGCCTTGAGTCATATCAGGAATGTTTTTGAAGAATGACGATCTGCCTATGTGCGTGTGTTCGTCCTTTGGGACTGGACTCAGGTTAAGGTCGACCTGATGCTCATCTGTGTGGGAATGGACTCGTCCTTCAGAGGTAATGTTCTGGCAGAATATTGATATATCAGCGGTACCTGACTCTTGTATGTTGGATACCGAACTGTCCTTATTTAAATACCAGTTGTCTTGGTCAACTGAGTCCCCTAAGGTTGCTGAAATTCAGAAGAACCGCCGCTGCTACAGGGATGGACCAAGGAGTAGGAACCAACTGCAAGTGGCTCCACCCACCGAGAAGACTTGATTATAGCACAGGACCAGTACTACTTCTAAAAAGTAGAATTCTCTGAGACCCGGACCTTTCCGTTAGGAAAGTCTGTTGTAACGAGGTGTAGAGATGTTAATGTTCCCACCATGCTGCCAGAGTCCAGGGGGAGGATGTAAAAGGACCCCGATATGATTCCGATTGTCATGTTCCCAGCTTAGGCTGTGGGTGGGGACTTTCTTCTCTTTAGGGGAGACATCAGTCTCTTAGGAATATAATCTTTGCATAGGCAAAAAGACAAAAACATTTTTATATATGTTTTTTTTTTTTTGGTAATTACCTGACCAGATGCATTCATGCTAAGGTGAACATACCCCTCTTGTATATGAGATCGGAAACCTTATTGTAATGAAATGAAGATAGAACATCTTCCTGCTCATGTGGAAAGTGCAACTTTTCCCTTCGGAAGAGATTAACACTAGATCTTTCTGCTAAGATCCGGGGCGCATGGTGTGCCTAAAGGCAGGCATCAAAGTTGTAAATGAAGTCCACTAATGTCTTGGAACATAAGGGGTAGGAGAACCTGATGAAAATGCAGGTGGAAACCCTTGAGGCTTTACAGGGACCATCTCCACTTCTGGTCGTACTGCCATGAGTCCCATTATTTTAAGGGATTCTCACCCGAGGATTGCCAGGTTGATAAGTTTGCTGTAGACCTGGGATGAATTGCGTACATTTGAAGGATGGGGAAAAAAAGAAACAGACATTTCCTTTTTTCAAATAACCAGAAAGGGAAAAGATTTGAGAGGTATGAACCCCCAAACAGCTCACGGAACTCGGAACTGAAATCCATCATGTATGGGCTTTGTGTAAGCTGAATCAGAGTCCTGAGATCTGTTATCCTATAATGGACCTTGGTGAGTAGCAAGGACATAGGAGCCTGTTGAGCTAGAAAGTTTTTTTTTTTTTCTCTTTTTTTTTTGTGCGACCAAGGAGAATTGTAGGGGAGTCAGTTTCCCGTTAAACCAGAATGGCAGTACCCACTGGTTCAGCTTGAGTAAACAGGAAGTCAAAAGGGCTTTTGAATTCCGGGAGAGCTAGACGCGTCCCCTTCTTTCCTTATGTTCATGAGGGTAGCCTGGAGGTTGCTTTGCCTACTCCTATACCTCCTGGCAGTTACTGTATGCAGTAAGGCCTGAGAGGAACATTCCAGTGTTTTCGCTGCTGCCTCGACCATAGATCCTGAAGCCAATTTAATTGCTCCAGAGAATTGAGAATTTCCTCTGGCTCAAGGCCCTGGCTCAAGGCTAATTCAAAATTGGTAGACCATGCCTTTGTTGTCTCGGCAGCTGAAGCTAAAGCGGCTGCTGGTTCTCGCGCTCTCTCAGCTGTCTCATATTTAGATTTGAGGCCGTTCTCAATCTTGTGACCCAATATGTCTTCTTGAGACGCTGCACCTCTTGAGGAATGTGCTGCATTTCTTACAGTAGCCGAGTGATCCATAGATGGTAAGAAAAACGGCTGAGCACTAGTGTCAGCTGGAGGGTACAGCCCACGAGGATGGATATAGGCGACCTGGCCTGCTACCATATTTCGCATTAAGGCGGCCAGAAAATTATCAGGTACCCCAGAATCGTATTGGGCCCCTTGCTTCTCAGATGCATCTTGGGAGTCATCCAAACTGGCCCCTGCACTTATCTGCTGACCTGGGATCTTGGGGGCAGACCCCTGAAAAATATCTTTTGATATAGAGGTAGCTCGACCTTGAGATGGAGACGACTCCTGGATTGCATCTTTAATTATTTTCCTAATGTTGACCCAGTATTCCTCCCTCTCCTTTTCCTCATTTCCGGCTGCTCCCAGAAAGCAGTAACTGCAGACCAATTTTTTTTTTTTTTTGGAAGCGCATCATCACCGCAGACCCAGCAGGCTTTGGGGGTGGCAGGGTGATGAGGAGGGGGATACTTTCTAGCCTAATGTCAGGAAGACCTGCAGCTGTCAGGTGTGCAGGCTGAAGCAGAGTGACCACTCTTTGGGACACCATGAGCTTTGGACCCCTTCTTCTGTGCCCCTCTGCGACTTGGCTGAGGTTGCGGGCTGCAAAAGAAGGAAAGGACAGAAAAATTCTGTTTTTCCTCTATAGAAGGTAGTCACGTGCTCTTTTTTATTTTGAACTTACCTGGTAGTTGCAGCCACTTACCTAGTGGTATGTTGAGGATCTTTTTGTAATACTGAGCTGCGGGGAAGGGCTGTTAAAGAGGGAAACCAACAAGGTTAACCTGCGTGGTTTAACTTTTCTTTTCTTTTTTTTTATATTATTATTATTAATATATATATATTTATTTATTTATTTTTTGGAACACATACCTATATGTCCAAGGAAGGGATAAATCAAATGCAGAGGGGGCGCGCGAAGCGCCGCAGATGCTCTCCAGCAGGGGCGGCAGGAGGGGGGCCCCCCCCTGCTGCGGGAGATCGCATGCCTGGCTACGAGAGTCATAAACTCTGCCATACCTCGTTATAGCCCAGGAGTCTGCCGGCTAGGACGGCAGCATGCGTCTGGAAGACAGAGAAAGAAGTGAGGGACAGGTGGTCTAGAATGTAATCTCCCTTATAGCAAACGGCAGATTTTTTTTATTTTTTTTAAACAGTTGAACAAGACTTGCCCTGTAAGCAGCTGTAGAAGGCTTAATAGCCACCTGCCCCCAACAAACCACAATCATCAGCAGTGAAAAATAGCACTGCAAAACTTGTAATCAGTCGTCTTTTACCTTGGAGCAGTGTTTTCAGTCACGGATGGAGGAAAATACCTGAACTCCAGACCCAGAAAAGATCCACAGAAAAATGGGCTCCCAAACCATTTAGCAACCTAAGATATGGGACTTCATGTACAGGGGAGCATGAACCTGTAATGGCTGGCCAACACAGTGGCTTAGTAAGGGCTGAATGCAGGTGATCCATGATCCTGCAGGTTTGAGGACAGAAAAAATAATGTCAGAGGGGAGGCTGTCGCTCTCTTTTAAAGAGTTATAATTGGTCCTGTGGGTTGGATGAGGGCGGAGCCACCAACCATATGTATGCTGCCATGAAGGCACCAGGAAATATACATTCCATTCACAGTTCAAAAAATCCAAAGCAACTGGTGATAGCAAAATGTGTCCTTGTGTCCACTCTAGTGCTCCCCCTTCAGTATATGTGCTCACCTTAGAGTGTGTAACCCAGCAATTAAACCTGTTTAGAACATGCATATGAACCACCTCTGGGTTCAGTGATTATGTTAAAATCCTGGGCTTGTTGCTGGTAATGTATGATAAAAAAAAACTTGACAGTGTGATATCGTTTAAACCATTTATTGTGTAGATCAAACTTGGCCCCTACTCAGGGATACTGCTGGAGTAATGTGTTATTTCCCTGAGTAAGATACAAATTAATACCGGTAGCGGCACGTGTAGGGGAGGGGACAGGGCAGTGCAGGAGGCAGTGGAGCCTTCTCAGCTAAATGAAAGTACACGTTACAGCATAATCCCTGAGCTTGTAAAGAAAACATCAATAAGAAATATATATTTCACACTGTGTGACTAAAGAATACTTTCTTTATTGCTTAAAAGGTTACTTATAGGTGTGCACTATATATTTCTTATTGATCTTTTCATGATACTACGGTTTGATTTATTGATTATGAGAGTGACACCATGCAACTTTTTGTGAAGTGGTCGGTTATTGAATTTGAATCACCCAGAAACACATTTTTATCTGTGGAAATGCCTGATTGACCCATCTGTTAATTCAGGGGTCCAGACAGTGAGGTGAATGGCCTGTTTATACGGTGGTGGAGGCACTGATAAGGACGCACCATTTGAAGTTTTACGAGCACCCTAATCATCGCTGAGAAGAATCTGTCAACTCTTCATGTCATCTTCTGCTTTTACTTCATTTAAGGGGACTTTTTATGACTTTTAAATATACTGGTTTGTTTTTATGGTATTACTGTGTTAGTAGCACTGCACTGCTTTTTTTTCATACAATATTCTTCCAAGCAAATAAGTACTAGAAAAAACCCTACCTAATAGTACAGCTCAGCGCTTAGAGACAAGCTACAGAGGAATGCACAGCAAAAAGTCAGATGCGTTTACCAATGTGTAGCAGCTGCTTAAAAAACATAAAATGTGTAAGAGCAGAAAAATAAAAACTCCAAGTACAGAGTCCGCAATAGTCCTGCAGCAGCGCTGTGATCAAACTATCATTTAAAATAGTTCAAAAATAAAACAGTTAGTGTAGCAGACAGGGGTGGCAGTGATTGATCAATGTTCTTAACATAGGTGCTCCTTTTACCAGGGGATGTTCACCACGTGGGGGGATTTGGTCCCCTTATAGGGATGCACTCACCAGACATAAGATCACTATAGGCATTCAATACACTTCCACTTCCAACGCCTGTGCTCTCCACCAGAGATTTACTTGGTATATGGTTCCGTAATCACATGTGGGGAAAATAAATATCCATATAGAGCAGTACCGTTTGAATTTTTTTATTCCCCAAATAGTACCCCCTTTACATATATGCGTGCCATAAAATAAGTAAAAACAGGCATATAGAATGTGTGGTTGGTCAAACTAACTTGACCCTGAAGACTGCTGTATCCAAGTTCCTCCAGCTTCTTCCTGGTTCCGGTTTGGTCGATGAGGAGTCCCGTCCTGGCACGTTTCATCACTTCCTGACTTTGTCTGAGGGTGTGACTCCCAATCGTACCAACCGGCTTTAAGTGTAGATCAGTTCCGCCCCTTCAGTGATGTCCGGCGCACTCGCGAGCGTCTGACATCATACCGTCCGCACAGTCTACAGTGATACCATGCCAGGCTGAGGGCAGAAGTGAACAGGTCCCAGTCTCCTGTGATGCAGACTATCGCCTGCACTGCACAAGTCTGCTATAGTATACCGAGCGAACGCCCGTTATCACAGGGAATGTGGGGCCAAGGATGGCATATTACAACTGTGTAACATCAAACACATAAAATCTAGATATATGCACATAGACAATATGAGTATACAACCTGTATGGGGAAAAAAAAACAACAATACTACCAATACCAACAGATATCCTGTGTATGATGTTATACGGGCAAATGTGTATGTGGTATGGTCATGTTTGCTGAGGTGACATATAAACTGCCCCTAGTCACGCTTGCTGACCTCTGGCTGCACAGAAAAGCAGACCTGGGAATAGGAGCATACATCGCCCACTATATATCCCTGTGTCCTTATTTGATCCATATTTCCTAAGTGTGAATCAGGTCAATATATAAAGAACAATATAAATATCTCAATCTCCATATAAAACCATAAGCACATACTAAAACTCACACCCAATAAACTAGTTTTTAGACAAGTAGGCTCAGATAAAATGTAGGAATATAAAATGGGGAGAGGATATACAAATGAGAAAGTCAGATAAGACTGGAAAACAAATGTCAGATAAATAAAAAATGTCAGATAAAAATTATCAGATAACAAATATATCAGATAACAATTATATATATCAGATAAAAAATATGGTGAGCGCAGGGTTTCAAGTATCGCTGATAAAACAATTGATGTCCAATTCTACATACAGGCCTTTGGGTACTAAAACATCCGTTAAAAAAATCCATTTAGTCTCCCGTTTGGACAGCTCACGTACTCTATGTGAGCCTCTCCAACAGGCCCGTCGCTACAGGACAGGCAAGACAAACAATTGCTTGGGGCCCCTGAGCTGGTCAGGGGCCCCCAACTTCCCCTTCCCAGGCTGTAACGTGGCTGAGCTCCTCTTCCTTCCTCCTGGAGTCCTGTCAGTGTGGCCGGTACCACGCGTGGTACAGGAGACTGTTTCCTGTTCCCAGCCGGACTGACAGGAGGTGCACACTGAGTGCTCACTTCCTTTCAGTCCGGCCGGGAACACAGGAAACTGAATCTCCTGTACCGCAAGGTACCTGGCCCAGGCACTATCTGATAGGGGACTGGGGACCCATAATGATGGAACACTGGATTGACAGGAGGAAGAGGAGCTCGTCCACGCTACAGAGACAGCCTACAGGGAAGAAGGGGAGGTGAGAATAGAAAAACATAGGGACTAGGGAGGGGGAAGGAGTAAGAACATGGGAGGAAAAAAAAATAGTGTAGCTCTAACGTAGGCTTTGCGTGCAGGGGAGGGGGGGTGCTTGGGGGCCCCCATTTTTCTTGGGGCCCCCAAATTCCTTCAAACGGCCCTGCTCTCCAATGCTGTTCCAGGTGTTAAATTCCCCAAAATTCAAGGCCTGATGGATCCTGATTATGTTTGTGTTTAAAATGTAGCGAGACATTGTGGTCTTTAAAACCGATTTTAATGTGGTGGATATGTTCAGCTACCCTTATTCTTAACAGTCTTTTGGTGCACCCTATGTAGAGGAGACCACACGGGCATCTTAAGGCATACACCACAAAGTTACTGTTGCATGTTATAAACTGCTTGATATCGAACTGCTGATTGTTGGAAGCAGAGGTGAAATTTTCCAGACGTGCCACTTGGTCGTGCCACTTCTCTGCGTGCTTTGAATCTTCTGCAGGAGAAGAAGCCATTCCGGTCCCAGTATGTGTGGGGTTTAGAAGGGAGGTCTAGGACTTTTTTAACCACTAGTGATGAGAGGAATACGCCATATTCGATTTCACGATATTTCACGAATATATAGAAGAATATTCGCGAAATATTCGTTAATATCGAATATTCGCGATATTTTATCAAAAAATTTTTTTGTGAAATTTCGCTAATGTGAATACGAATTAATTTGCGAAATTCTCGTCAGCGCATGCGCGCGCGCGTACAACGCGCGAAAACGGAGATCATTTCCTGGATCTTTGTCAGTCTATTTTCGGATCGCTATTTTGTGCTGCCCTGCGAACATAAAGATGGTGGGGAGTAACTTTTCATCCAGTGAGGAAAAACTGCTGATTAGTGTAAGTAATTTCACCACTGTTATTTCATTATCTTTAACTGCATTTTAGACTAGTTTAAAAGTTAGGATATAAGATCAGATATTAGTATTTCCCAAACAGTGTGTCTCCAGCTGTTGCAAAACTACAATTCCCAGCATGCCTGGACAGCTGCAGACACCCTGGTTGGTAAATGTGTATTTAGGCACTTTCCTTGCTATTTAGCATAATTAACATGTTGTGGACATAGGACGTATGCGAACGTCCTGACTTCAGGGTCCTTAAGGCCCAAGACGTTCGAATACATATTGCCCTCTAGATGTTGCAGAACTACAACTTCCAGCATGCCTGGGCATGCTGGGACTTCTAGTTTTGCAAGTTCTGCAGGCCCACATTTTTCAGACCACTATACACGGGTCTCTAAACTGTGGCACTCTAGATGCAGCAAAAGTAAAATTCTTAGCATGCACTGACAGACCATGCCTGATGGGAGTAGTAGTTTTGCAACAGCTGGAGGCGCACTGGTCTTGAAACCCTGAGTTAGGTAACAAACTCGCAGTGTTTTGCAACCATTGTGCCTCCAGCTGTTGCAAAACTACAACTCCCTGCATGCAACTGATTGCAATAACCCCCCCCCCCCCTCTCCCCCAATGTGAATGTACAGGGTACATTCACATGGGCTGGGGCTTACAGTGTGCTTCTAGCTGAAGCAAATTTGGCGCTGCAGCTCAAACCCTCAGCGGGAAACTACTGTGAACCCCACGCCCCTCTGACTGTACCCTAAAAACACTACACCACACTACATAAAAATTAAAAAACACAACATATACACATACCCCTACATAGCCCCCCTCCCCTCTACACTAAAAAAGAAAACCGTCTGGTACGGCACTGTTTACTAAACGGAGCCTACAGCTGTTGCAAAACAACTCCCCAGTATTACCGGACAGCCATTGACTGTCCAGGCATGCTGGGAGTTAAAGTATAATTGTGGTACAGCTGGTGACGGTGAGCTACATGGTGTATCAGAGCATGCTGGTAGTTGTAGTTTTTAAATAACATCAACTCCATTATTTATTCAAAATTAATTCATCAAAAAGTCAAAAGAAACAAACATATTATTGTTCATATATAAAGATAGGGATGAAAAAAAATAATCTATTGTACAGGCCCAGTATAAGGGTCAAAAAATAATTATAGCGGTCAGATGAATAGCAACTCATTTCTCCCCTATACGTGTATCCTGTGATGTTACTCATATATACATAATTATGCAAATGATAATGGCTGCTATATTTATGCAAAAAAGGTGGCAACCAAAACGGCAAGATATAAAATCTGTCATGTTACCCCTGTCAGGCGAGAATGCTTCCAATTGTTGAATACCATACATTTACGTCATATATCCATAAGTGTTTAAACAAAAGTATTATAATATACTTTGTTCTTCATCTTGCAGTGGTTCCTGCAACAGGGATATGACGCAACCCGGAGCCAGCAGGACAAAAAAAAATAGTGCGCTCCCTCTTGCGGGAGTTACGACAAGTTTATGGCCACACACATGACCACATGGCCATCCTAAAAAAGCGGTCAGACCTAAAGACGCGCCACATGGCTTGGGTCAGACAGATTCGAGATGAATTTCATCCAGGTAAGTTATTGGTGACAGTTATGTAAGGTCATATGTAATTAACCTTAGGGCAGATGTTGTTAACCCAGACGCCATGTTGTGGTAACATATATCACCACCCAAGGTATTCATAGTACTGTTGAAAAAAGACATTATTCCATCAAGTTAAACCATGGAATTAAAGTGGTGGTGTGGTGGGTTAAAGGGGAAGGGGTGGTATTTTATAACTCAATTACCACTAAATTCCTGTGCTAGGCGTGGGGTTATCATAGTAATCCAGTGTACTCCATCAGGCCCTTTTTTAACATGAGATCGTCAGAATAATACAAAGGAAACACAAACAGCTCATTTTACCATGGTGGCAGCCCAGCTCACACTCAGTCCCCTGTAGTGCCAGCAAGACCCTTTAGTATAACATTATCCCATTGGTTAACTGTCTATATAAATAAATTTGTATTCATATACAATACAGCAGAGTACACAGAATTTGCATGCGTTATTAGAAATCATTTTTACATATATGAACATTGTGTTATTATAGGAGCTCCTCTACCATCTGTGCGCCCCAAGCGCACAAGGCGACAGGCCGCAGAGGAGGAGGAGGAGGAGGATGCACAGGAGGAGCAGGAGGAGGATGCACAGGAGGAGAGGGATGAGGAGCAGCCAGGGCCCTCCCAGTGTTTACCACCCCCAGCTCCTGTTGAGGAGCAAGAAGAGGAGCTGCAACCCCCCCCCCAAACTCCTGGTGAATCGGGTGATGGAGAAGACGGTTCCTGTGAGCCCCAGGCAGGAGGGTAAATATGTGCACAAAGATTAATAACATTTCAACAATAAGATGTAGATATAAAAATGGACAGCATTTAATCCTATTTTTTTTTCTTATATCCTAACAGTTTTCAAAAAGATGGAGGAAAATTACACTCTCATCCAGAGGACCAATGAGAAAATCCTCTCAAATCGCCGTAAAATGCGATTATTAGACCTCCAAAACCAACAGCTGGAGCAACAGCAGAGGAAGAATTTTGACGCGATGGCTGAGCTTCACAAGCTCATGCAAAAATACTTGTAATTTTTTTTTTCTTGTTATAAAAAATGTTATTCTTTTAAAATGTTTCCTTTCTTATTGAGATTGTTAGGTTTTTCAACACATCTAACTTCATAATAACCAAACACATTTTATACTATTATTTTATTTATTTTACACAGACACTACTAACACAAACTAAACTGTTGAAAAATTACTATAACAAAAGCTACAATATATATATAGATATAGAGAGAGAGAGCGAGAAAGAGAGAGAGAGTGCTGATTTGCTCTTGCAGACAGGCTAATGGTTGCAGTATAAAGGCCGCAAACCAGGGTTTAACATAAAGTTCAGTCTTACCCAGAAGAGCTCGCCGCGACTACTGAGATGGTACCGCTATCCGGCTCCCGGGACTTCCAGCTACAGTTCAGCTAAGTCTCCCTTCAATTACCTCTCCTAATCCTTACCCCCCTGTCTGGCCACCTACCTCCCATACCTCCTTAGTCTAAACTCCTTGCCGCTTATCACCCTTTGCTCAACCGATCTTTCGGATCCAGATAGCTGCTGACCATGCTACTGCGTATGACTTGTCCCCCCCTGCTTCTATGGTGACTATCCGCAATGTTCCCCCCCCCCTTTTCTCATGTACGCCGGCTCTGATGCTTCATGACAATGGCGGAGTGCACTCGATTCTAAGGCAAGAATCCCCACCGCCTGTTGCCGCTGCTGAGACCCTGCTTCTCCTCCCCCCCCCCCCCCTCACCCCCTCCCAGGATCAAAACAGCCTTCTTGCCCGTGCTGCAATATCTACAGGACTATGTTTGCCCCCCTTACTCCGCACTGTACACCCTAATGATCTGTGTTTCCCCTGTTCCCTTTTTTTTTTTTTTTTTGTTTTTTGTTGTTTTTTTTTTTTTTCTCTTTTTTCTTTTCTCTTTTTCCTTTCCCCCATCTACCTTGTAATACGCCTGCAGAAGACACCCTGTGCCTGAGCCAACGATCGCCACAGACTTCAGTCGAAATGACTCTGCTTAACCGATCCCTGCTGAAAGCCGTGATATCCGAGATGCTCCCCACCGCAACGACAACACTCATCGACACCAGGCGACCAAAGATCGTTCCTACGACAGGCTTCTACTGATCGCTCAGGACAGGGTAGAGTTCACCAATGCTGTCATACAATGTTTTTTTTTTTTTTTTTTTTGCCTGGCTAGGTTGTATGCTCTTCTAAATTGTGCCTGCTCCCACTATCCTCATGTCTCTCCCCACTCCCGTCCCCCCTCCCCACCCATCCTTCCCTACCCATCCTTCCCTACCCTTGTTTCTTCACTGCTCCCCGACTCTAGTTCCCGGGCCAGAGCTATCCAGCATAGGGATGTCTCCCGTCCTGTCAAAGCATGTGTACTTGATTGAAATGTTGAGGGATGGCCTTATCTCCTTTAACGCTATGGGCTACGGAGCAGATGCCGGATGGCCATTGTAGCCACTGTCCCGCTAGGCATTTTCTTACGTTGGCAACGGCAGCCTACTGACTCTGTACCACCCTCACCCTCCCCCTTAATCTCCTCTCCTCCCAACGCAATTCTACCTCTCCCACCCCCCGACCCCCTTTTTTTCTCCCCCTATCCACCCTCCCCTCCCTCCCCGTCCCCCTCCCTCCTTAGTCTCCGCATCTCCGCATAAACTGCCTGGGAGCCAGGTTCCGGGTTACATGTTGTACGTTCTACGAGGCTTACACATCCTTAGGTGTGTTGGTAATGTTACTGCCAGATTGACACTGAAATGTTTCTGAAAATGTTTTTACTTGTTTATTCTCGAAGTCATGAAAGTTTTGTCGCATTTTTCTCACTCATGACAGTTGTCACTTGTTGAGGCAAAACACACGTCACTCACTACCCTCCTACATATACGACCCTATAGCACACTCTGTCTTACCTGTAAACCTGTACCCACCAGACGGGGTTTGCACGCTCTCACTCCACCTCCTGACACATAGTCACCCATCATCAGAGATCTCTCGGTCCCCGCGCAATACACCTGTCCTACCTCTCTTATTATGGCTGTTGGTCGGTCACTCCGACTCCGTTTCCTCTTCTCCCGAGACTAGTCAACCCCCACACAGTGGCCCTTCTCCTGTTTTTACCCGTTGCACACACTACTGCTCTTCACGCCACTGACACTTTCCGGTTACCCCGCCTACGCGGGACTCCTACTACTAGACCGGTGAGGGACCCCTCACCGATCCCCGGTTTTTCTTGATCACTTTCTGCTAGACACCAACGACCGAGTGAACGGCTGCACGCGCCCAGTCCCCAGGGTACCCTCTCTTCTCCTACCGTTTTTCTTTTCACACATCTCACCACACGCGCCCCCCCCCCAAACCTAACCCCCCCACAGCTCTCGGACCCTTTAACTAAGTACGCTCAGGATCCCCCGGTTCTCTGTGACAATGCCCCCTGCTCCGGGAGCGGAAGCTAAAATCTCACTGAAAATTGTTTCCCTCAACGCACGAGGCCTGAATGTTCCTGAACGTCGCTCTCAACTCCTCTATGCTATGCACCGTGACAAAGCAGATGTAGTTTTTGTACAGGAGACCCACTTTCGCACTGACTCGACACCGAAACTCCGCAATTACTACTACCCAACAGCATATCATGCCACCACCCCGACTTCCAAATCCAAGGGAGTCTCTATACTTATAGCGAAGCATTGCCCCTTTCAACTCGTAGACACTCTGACTGACGACGAAGGACGATACATCTTCCTCAAGGGAACGATATTGGACCGCAAGATAACCCTGGCCAATATTTATGCCCCGAATGCCCACCAGGTCTCCTTTTTTCGATGCCTCACCACCTCCCTCTCTGCTTTTAAGGAAGGCATGCTTATTTTAGGTGGAGACTTCAACGTCCCCCTTGATCCACTACATGACACATCCACGGGTACGACATCCCTCACCTACAATGCCCTTAAATCAATTAAATCACAATTGCAAACGCTATTGCTCCATGACACTTGGCGCACGATCAACCCCACGGGAAGAGATTACACATTTTTCTCAGCGCCGCACAACAAGTATTCCCGGATAGACTATATTTTCCTGTCACAACACGACCTACCGAACCTGACTCGCACCTCAATTGACCCCATGTTCTTCTCTGATCACCACCCAGTCTCCATGACACTGACGCTACCAATACACCGCACCACTTCCCACTCGTGGAGGTTGGACCCCTCTTTGCTTACCGACCCCGTAATTGCCGCCGAAGTTGAAGTAAGCATTAAACAATACTTTGACGAAAATAAGGCGATAGACACCTCTGCCCTTAACACGTGGGAAGCCCACAAATGTGTTATCCGGGGCATCTTGATGGCGGCGGCGGCAAAACGCAAGCGGGAACACCGTAAAATCTTCTTAGATCTTACCACTCGCATCCATCGGTTGGAGAAAACGCACAAACGCTCCCTAGCCCTGACCGCCTTACGTCCCCTTCAAGAAGCCAGGTCCGAACTTCTAGAACTCTTAGGTAAACAAATCAAACGTAAATATGTCCTCTCCCAGAGAGTCTTTTACGAATTCGGCAACAAGGCAGGCCGACTATTGGCTCGGGCACTGCAATCCAAGAAGGCTTCCATGACAGTACACTCTTTAACGGACCCCAGGGGTCGGAAAGTTTCTTCCCCTCCTGACATTGCTGACCAATTTGTGACCTACTATTCAAAACTATACAACCTCCACCCGTCAGACTCAGCCTCCGACTCGCTCGCTAGGAAAAAGGCCATCAAAGACTTTCTGACAGAATACAGTCCGAAACCAATATCGAATGCTGTAGCTACCGATTTGGACTCCCCTCTTACTGCGTTGGAAGCCACGATGGCACTGAAAAAAATGAAACCGGGAAAGAGCCCAGGCCCCGATGGCTTTACGGTCGGATATTATAAGACGTACACTCACCTCCTTATCCCCTTTTTCCTCGAAGCTTTCAACTCCTTTGCCTCTCCTACCGCTCCCCCGCGAGATCTTCTGACAGCCCATATAACCGTGATCCCGAAGCCGGGTAAAGACCCGTCTTTGGTGACGAATTACAGGCCCATATCGCTCTTAAACGTGGACCTGAAATGGTACGCAAAGATGCTTGCTAATCGGCTTCTCCCCCTCTTACCCCGACAGATTGACCTTGACCAAGTGGGCTTTGTCCCGGGCAGGGAGGCAAGAGATAACACCCTTAGAGCAATCTCCATCCATCACTGGCTGACATCGACTGGACAAACTGGATTCCTTCGGCATTCGACAGGGTGGCATGGGACTATATGACCGAGACGTTGAAGTTTATGGGCCTCCCTCAGCGCATGCTTCATTACATCCTTGCACTCTATACTAATCCCACGGCCAAGGTCCGTGTGAACCCCCGACGTTTGTGCGCAATGTGAAGCTAACTTTCCACTGAAATGGAATAAGTACTCGATTACCTACCTGGGTATCCAACTTCCATCTTCCCTCTCGGATTTATACTCTGCCAACTATCTCCCCTTGCTACAAAACGTCCAAAAAGATCTTAAATCCTGGTCTGCTGGCATATTCTCATGGTTTGGCAGAGCAGCTGTTATTAAGATGAACATCCTACCCCGTCTTCTCTATTTGTTTCAAGCGGTCCCGATCAAACTTCCTCCGGCCTTTTTCTCAACTTACCGGCGAGCATGTACAGATTTTATTTGGAATGGGCTCAGACCCCGAATAAGCTTCGACAAACTCACGATCCCCAAGTTGAAAGGCGGGCTGGGTCTCCCTGACTTATTTAAGTACCATCAGGCATGCCACCTGTCGAGAATTATCGACTGGAATGTCCATCTCAACTCCAAAAAATGGGTACAGCTAGAACACACATTCTCGCCTGCTCCTTTGGCCAACACTCCGTGGCTCTCGACGAACAACACTCCCCCTTCCTGTCAGAATCACCCCCTCATTGCCCCGACACTGGCTACCTTCAGAGTAGCCTGCTCCAAATACCAGATTTCCTCTGTGCAGGGCCCTATGACCCCGCTTAGATGCAACCCAGATTTCACTCCAGGACTCTCCCACACTTTTCTAACAGAGATCTGGCCCCACGCCCAAATGCGTGCGCAACACTTATATGAACACGATCATCTACTCTCCTACGAAACCCTTGTGTCCAGAATGAGGAATCAATCATTCCCATTCTGGACTTATGTTCAACTCCGACACTTTTTTGACAACCCACGCCCAAAACCAGAGTGGTCTCGCAAACTGACTCCCTTTGAAACGTTATGCGCGAGCACCGAACCTTTAACCCACCTTGTCTCCCTTACTCACACCCTACTGTTCCCTGTCTGCAAACCTAAAGATAACTGGGCCAGCCAAAAATGGGAAGCGGAACTCTCCATTGATCTAACAGACCAGAATTGGGAGGCTATGTTCTCCTGCATTCACAAAGGGACGGTCAACGTACTCGCTCAAGAAAATGCCTTTAAGGTGTTCTCGAGATGGTACAAAACTCCCACGCGCCTACATGCCATCTACCCCTCTGTTTCCCCAATGTGTTGGAGATGTGGTGCCGAACCGGGTTCCTTACTGCACATATGGTGGTCGTGCTCTAAAATACAGCCGTTTTGGACCGAAGTCCATCGCATCGTCAAATCAGTAACGACCTATGACTTGGATCTTTCACCGGCACAATTTCTGCTCCACCACTCCAACATACCCCCAAGGACCTATTTCCGTTCCCTGGCAATGCATTTAGTCAATGCTGCAAGACTTTGTATTCCCGTGAGATGGCGATCTCCAGACCCTCCAACTATAGCAGACTGGTTCAAACGTATAAACCTGACTTCAGAAATGGAAAATCTAATACACCAGGCTCATGACACACCCTCTAAATACACTGATTCCTGGGCTAGCTGGATTCACTTCACCTCAACTGATGTCTACAAACAGTTAATCTCTTGAGAGCTGTCAGAGAGCTGTGGGGAAACCCTCACTTTCCCCAACCACATCCCCAACCACAGAATACCGATCCCCTTCTGGACCCTCCCCCCCCCTCCCTACATAGGGCGAACGCTCTGCACTCCCTCATGGGTTTCCCTCCGTGGTCCCTGCACTACAATCGTGCCTCGGACCCTCGGGGTCCTATGCCCCGGGACTTATCTATAGCTCACCCCAGTACACACCTTCGCCCCCTCCATCCTCCCGATAGACACTAGCGCTGCATCTTTTGCCGCTAGACAACACCAATATTTGATCTCGCATACCCAGGTCATAGGAGATGGGCCTCACGCCCTTCTGGTCGTTCACCCTGGTCTTATTACATATGCTCTTTCCGTGACCCACCGTCACCTACGTAAATGGCCGGTCTGCAACATTATTTACGAATGTTATACTGTACAGGCTTCATGTGTTTGTGTTATATAATCGACTCCCTTGTTGTAGCGGCTGTGTCCGCATTTACACCTCTCCTTTATCCGTTTTAAATGCACGGTTTGCTATGTATGTATTATTATCTTTTGACACAATAAAAAATTTTATTATAAAAAAAAAAACATAAAGTTCAGTCTTTTAGTCACACTTGCAGTTACGATCCGGTCTGGTAGCTTGTAGCGGAGGCTGTTGGTGGATCCGCTGTGCCACAGAGGTCATGAATCATTACTCAGCATGAAGGCAGCAGCAATAGTATTAAAAGATAATGTAATTATCACACAGGCAACATTTACAAGCAGTAGTGGTAATAGTACTAGATATCATCTAAACACTTGGGCAAGGGTGACAGGCAGACTTCTGGCTAGGATAGTGAGCTTGGAACAGAAGTCCCCGGTTATCGGGACATTGCGGACCGCTGCTGGGCTGATGGTTCATTCCCCTGATCTCATAATACAGACACTAGCAGACTTTTATGAACGGTTGTATCGCCCGGCCTCGGAGTATGGCGCTGAGGAGCTGTCCAACTACCTGGACGGGATTACATTTCAGCGTCTTTCCCCTTCTCAGAGCTTAGAGCTCGATTCCCCTCTGGCTCTGAAGGAACTACAGGAGGCGGTCGCAGCCTTCCCCAACTGTAAAGCCCCAGGGGGTGACGGAATCCACATGGAGATTTACAAACAATACTCCGAGACCTTACTGCCCAGGCTGCTGGGAGTTTTTAATGCTGCTAGGGTGTCCAATGCCCTCCCGCCCTCAATGGCTAGGGCGCAAATTGTGTTAATTTTTAAACCGGGTAAGGACCCAGCGGATCCTGCCTCGTACAGGCCGATTTCGCTGTTGCAATCTGATATCAAATTCCTGGCGAAAGTACTGGCCCTCAGGCTAAATAAGGTGATCACCTCAGCCATACACCCAGACCAGGCGGGATTTATGCCCAATAAATCCACAGCTATAAACCTCAGAAGACTATTTCTTAACATGCAGTCCCGGGCTTATAATGTGGGTAGGAGAACTCTGCTGTCACTTGACGCTATGAAGGCCTTCGATAGCGTGGAGTGGCCGTATCTCTGGGAGGTGCTGCGGCGATTCGGAGAGGTGTTTATCTCCTGGGTGCGGTTGTTGTATCATTGCCCCCAGGTGGTTATCAGAGAGGCTGGAAGGGTGTCGCTGTCTTTTGCTCTGGGCCGGGGTACGCGGCAGGGGTGTCCACTGTCCCCCCTGCTGTTTGCCCTGGCAATAGAGCCATTGGCGATTCAGATTAGAGAACATAGGGGTATCACTGGCTTCTGCTATGGAGACAGGCAGGAGAAGGTGATGCTATATCCCGACGACACGATGATCCTGCTGGGGGATACCGAGCAATTCCTGAGCACGACAATGGAGACGGTTGTCAGATTTGGGGAGTTCTCGGGCCTCAAGATAAACTGGTCTAAGTCTGCTTTGATGCCCCTGGATGAGGACCAGCTGCAACACGAATCACTCGGGCAAGAGTGGAGGGAGAGCCAAGGAGAGGGAATGAATGACAAGGGACCCTTCAGCGCCCTGAACCGACGGCGGGTGCCAGAAACTCACTGCCGATCCAGGACTCATTCATCTTGATGAATGTGAGTCTGTCCACGGAGTCTGTGGACAGACGGGTCCTCTTGTCCGTGACCACCCCACCTGCCGCGCTGAATGTTCGCTCAGATAGTACGCTGGAGGGGGGGCAAGACAATAACTCCAGCGCATACTGAGCGAGCTCGCGGCAGGTGTCCAATCTGGCAACCCAGTACTCCATGGGGTCGTCGGTGCTCATACTGTCAGAGGCACCGACGGACCCCATGTAGTCTGCCACCATGTGGGCCAGCCGCTGGTGGTGGTGACTGCTGCTGCTGCTGCTGCTGCTGCTGGTACTGGGTCACTCAGATTGGAAGAACATCCTCATCTCACCCATTAGGTCCCCTGCTCGGCTGCTGCTGGGTGCAGCCACCTGCTTGGTGAGATGAGGGGGGACAACTGGAGGCCGGGGAGTTGCCTGCTCCAACCGGCTGACTATGCGTGCCTGCAGTTCCTCCATCCGGTGCTGCCTCCGGCTGGCTGGGAGGAACTGCTCCAGTTTCCCCTTGCATCTTGAATCTAAAAGGGTGGCCATCCAAAATTCATCCCTCTCCTTGATAGTCTTAACCCGGAGGTCCCTCCTGAGGCATCTCAGCATGTGGGCAGCCATGGGGAAGAGCACAGCCCGCTGTGACTCCTCATGGCTGACTGGGTCCATGAGTCTTCATGCTGGAGGCGCTGCTGCTCACGCTCAGAGATGCCCAACCCCCGGACTATCGGTGCCCCCAACACCGGCTCTCCCTCCTGACCAGGCCCTGACTCCAGGACGTCACCAGTAACCTCCTCATCATCATCATCCTCCTCCTCCTCATCCTGGGCCTGGTCTTGGTGGAGCAGTGTTGCCTCCACCTGCTCCACCAAGGCACTCTCCCCAGCTTCGAGCAGGCGATCTAGTGCCCTGTCCAGCAGGAACACTATAGGAAACACGTCATTGAGGCCGACATGCTCCCTGCTGACCATCTTGGTCGCCTGCTCGAAAGGGACCAACACATGGCAGACCTGGTGTATCTGCCCCCACTCCGCACTGGTGATGTACGGGAGTGTTTGTGATGGCCCGGCAGTGCCTTGCTCCAGCAGGTATTCCTTCACCGCCCTTCGCTGCTCCCACAACCTCTCCAGCATGTGGAGGGTGGAGTTCCACCGTGTCACACTGTCCACAATCAGCCTGTGAAGGGGCAGGCTGTTGTCCCGCTGCAACTTGGACAGGGACGCGGTAGCGGTTGGGGAGCGCCTGAAGTGGCTGGCAATCCTACGTACCCTTAGCACAATGTCACTCAACCCGGGATAGGTGCACAGGAACTTCTGCACCACGAGGTTGAGGACATGTGCCAGACAGGGCACGTGGGTCAGACTGCCAGCCTGGAGGGCGGAGAGTAGGTTTCTGCCGTTGTCACAGACAACCATACCTGCCTGGAGCCTTCGGGGTGTCAGCCACTTCTGGACCTGAGCCTGAAGTGAGGACAGCACTTCTTGTCCAGTGTGTCTTCGGTCCCTTAAACTAACAAGCTGGAGCACGGCCTGACAGCGCACGTGCCCCACACTTGAGTAGCTACGGGGGCGCTTGCTGTGAGGCTCAGCAGCTGCGGAGACAGTGGCTTGAGGGAGACCAGCAGTTCTGGCTTGAGGGACACCCCGGGGCGGCACCACAAAATCTGATCCCTCCCCGGCGCCTCGGAGGGAAACCCAATGGGCCGTAAAGCTGATGTACCGGCCCTGCCCATGCCTGCTGTTCCAGCCATCCATTGTGAGATGCACCCTGTCGCTGACAGCGTGATCCAGCGACAGGGTTACATTCTGCACAATGTGCTGGTGTAGGGCAGGGACACCAGTCCTGGCAAAGAAATGGCGGCTGGGGACACGCCATTGGGGTTGGGCCTGCTCCAACATCTGCCTGAAGGGGTTGCAGTCAACAATGTTGAAGGGAAGCAGATGTTGGCCAATAATCCTTGCCAGGAGCCCATTAAGGGAACGCACACGTCGGTCTCCAGGGGGGAAGGGAGTGGTGCGTTCGAAGGCGTCGGAAAGCGACACCTGGCGCCGGACGGCAGTGCAGGACACAGAAGAGGAGGGTGCTGTGGAAGTAGAGGTCTGGCTGCCGGTACCAGTACCTCTACTAGAGGGAGCGGGGGGGCATGACCTGCTGGGAACAGATGAAGCTGTGGCAGGGGCTGCTGTACCCTGCACACTTGTGGTGGTGGTGCTGCTACCACCACCATGCTTCATTTGGTCATACTCCCGCCAGTGGTTGATTCTCAGATGCTGGTTCAGAGCTGTGGTACCCACCCAAGCCAAGCACTTCCCTCTCTTCACCCTGGCACGACAGATATGGCAGATGGCTATGGTCTGGTTATCTGCTACCAGGGTGAAGTAGGCCCAGACAGGTGACTTCAGCGCCGCCCTCCTGTCAGATGGGGTGCCGCTGACTTGCACCTGATGGGACTCGGTGCGCACAGGTGGAGCTGCCTGCTGCTGCTGCTGCTGCTGCTGACACCTCCTGCTGCCATCACCAGTGGAGACCCTGACGCTGGTCTCCCTGGTGACCTGGCGCACCGTTTCCCCAGGGTGCCTACCTTCCTCGTCATCACTGCTGTTGTGAACCGACAAGTCAGGTGGCACCCACGTTGGGTCACCCTCCTCTTCGCCCCCAGATATGTCAGACCCAGGGCTGAAATGTGGTGGGCTGAGGGAAACAGCTGACATGGAGCCGCTAGCCTGGCTCCGCTGTCCCCTCACCGACGCCTGGGTCTGACTAGGTGCGGGTGTTTCCTGCCCAAAAACACCAGCACCACTTGGAAGGGATGTCTCTGGGATACTGACAGCAGGTACCCCATCCTCCTCCTCCATCATCCCTTCCAAAAGGTCCTGACCATCAGTACAGAACTGGATGTCTGCCTGATGCAGGACCTCCCCCAAGATATCCCTCTCACTGTCGCTGTCAAACAGTAAGAGGCTGGACCCTTGGGGGCTGGGGGCGGGTCCTAAAGGCACCAGTGTACTGGTGGTGCTACTGGGAGTCGGGACTGACGACTCTGTGGCACTGCTGTGCCCCATATACTCCAACACTGCTGGAGCCTGAGAAGGCAATATCGGGCGGCTGCCCGAGGGAAAAAACTTGCGGATGAGGTGGACTCCCCTTCCACCTGATCCACTACCACTAGTAGGGGCACGAGAGGTACCCTGTGCTGGCAGCGACCCAGCACTGGGAGTAACTCCCCTACCCCTGCTGCCACGGCCACGGCCACGTATGCTGCTCATACTTGCTGATGTGGGGGGGGACTTTATTGGGGGGGGGGTGTGAGAAAGGAGTGTTTTTTGTTTTTTTAGCAAGACAGGCACGCAGACAAAGACGCAGACAAAGACGTAGACAGCTACTAAACTAGAATAAAACTACTACACCTTTTTTTTTTTTTTTTTTACACGGACAAAGACGTAGACTACGACACGGACAGCTACTAAACAGGAACTATGGCCCAGATTCACAGAGCGATTACGCGTGCGCAACTGCTGTTGCGCGTGCGTAAGTCTAAATGTGCGCGTGCGTATAGTTGCACGCGATTCACAAAACAATATACACCAGAAATCTACATTTTTTTGTCCGGCGTAATTGAGTTAGACATGCGCTTCCCTTCGCGCAAAACTGCGCTAGACACACCATTGATTTGCTAGTCAAATATGCTAATGAGGGAGTTACGGGGATCCACAAAAAAACGCAGTTGCTGCGCAGGCTACGCGATGTGCGCAACAGCAAAATGTCCTGTCTAAAGTTAGAGCACCTAAAAGCTGGTCTAACTTTTGAAAAAACGTCTACATCTCACAGAAAGCAACACCGTTACTGAGGAGCAGACCACACACACGTGTTGCACTACAATTTGACTGCCAACATGCTAGGGGCATCGTCGCTCATAGCTGCACTAGTGAATATAGATGACCAAAGAAGGAGGAGGGCACGGAGGATGGCACGGGAGAGGGTATACCGCACCCGCATACACCTGTTTGGCATGAATGATTCAGAGGTCTTTCGCATCTTCAGATTCCCCCCTCATGCCATCCTGGAATTAACCACAACCTTGCAGGAGGACATCACCAGCCCAACACAACGCTCACATGCAGTGCAGCCACTGGTCAAGGTACTGGCAACACTCCATTTCCTTGCCAGTGGCTCTTTTCAGCGTACAAGTGGAGTGGTGGCTGGGATGTCACAATCCTCCATGAGCAGATGTGTGCACCAGGTTGTCCCTGCAATCCTCACACGCTTGGCCAACCAAATCATCAAACCCACCACTGAGGAGCTGCGAATCAAGGCAATGGCAGATTTCTACCGAATTGCCAGATTCCCACGCACCATCGGGGCCATAGATTGCACACATGTGGCACTCCAGCCCCCCCATGAGACCGAGCACATGTACCGCAATCGGAAGAATTGGCATTCCATCAACGTACAGGTGATAGTTGATGCCCAAGGCCTCATATGGCACGTTCGTGCCAAACACCCCGGATCCACCCATGACAGCTACATCTACAATCAATGCCACATCCGAACGGAATTCGAACAGAACGTGTATGGGAACACCTGGCTGGTTGGTAAGTGACATGGGAGTCAGGCATGACTATCCCCTCCCGTGATGCACAACAGAAGTGGCACATGCATGACTAACATTCTCCTGTCTTATCCTTTACAGGTGACTCTGCATATGCCCTGGGACCCCATCTCATGACTCCTATCCGGAACCCCCAAACCCCAGGAGAGGAACGATACAATGAAGCACACATCAAAACCCGTGCAGTGGTGGAGCGCACCTTTGGCCTCCTGAAGTCACGTTTCCGATGCCTGGATAAGTCTGGGGGTACACTGTTGTATTCCCCAAACTTCGTGTGCCATATCATCGTTGCATGTTGCATGCTGCACAATCTCGCAGTGAGGAAGGGCCTGCAGATAGAGGAACGTGATGACCTAACCCCCCAACCAGACAATCAACCCCTAACCGAGGATACCCCGTCTTCTGAGGGAAGAGCAGTCAGGAGACAGCTCATATTGGGCATCTTTGCACATTAAACACACACATTAATCATGGCACAATGAGAATGCATGCATGCACACCACTATGGTCCCTAGCACACACACCCCACATCCTCATCAAATTGGATTGGCACCAGTCCACCATGCAAGACTGGTGAGCAGTAACGCCACGTCAAGGCTCCAATTATGTCACTGTACATTCATACACCATTCACACGGACCTGGGGATCACTTCTCCCTGGTCCTGGGGAACCCTTCTCCACCAAAATTGAGGATGACACCCCTTTTCCAGCAGGAATGTCACCCCCACATTCAAACATCATTCACAACCCAAAATATGCCAAAAATGTCAGCAAAAAAAAAAATAAGGCATAGAAAAAAAAAAAAAAAGCAGAGAACAAAAATAAAAATGCTTTCAAAACAAAAGAAGGGGGAAAAAAAAAATTAATGCCCTCTGCCTGAGCCACGCCTGGGGCGCCCCCGGCCACGGCCCCGGACCCTTAGGGGAGACGCATGGGGGAGGGGAAAAGCCGGGGAAGGAGGAGCAGCCCCTGAGATCTGCCCACCTGGCGGCCTGCCCTCCAAGGCCACGGCTATTCTGTCCAGGGCAGCACCAAGTGTTGCCGTGTTGCCCTGGATAGCCTGGGTAAGGGCCCTCACATCCTGCCCAACGCCTGCTGCTGTAGTTTGCAGGTCATTTAGGCAGGTTGTGGAGGCCCGGGAGTGGGAGTCCAGGTTACCCAGCCTATCGTTGATGGAGGACAGGCTCTGATCCACCCGCCCCATAGTCTGGCAGAGCTGTCTCAGAAGGCGGGTCTGGGTGGCCAGGTTCCTTCTCAGACAGGCGGGCAGGAGATTGGGCGCCCCCCTGGTGCTCTGGGATGACCTCCTGGCTCCAGCTGATGGTTGTGGCCGGGGAGAAGGTGAGGCCCTTGTGAGGGGAGCCATGTTGGGGGAGGAGGGGGGGGGCTCACCCTTAGGGAGGGCAGGCTTCTTGCAGCCAGAGGGGAAGAGTCCGCTGAAACCAAACGGCCAGTGCCTTCCATGGACTCCTCCTCCTCATGATTCTTCTCCTCCTCATGATCGTCCTCCGCATGATCCTCCCCCTCCTCTTGTTCCTCCTCTGCGGACTCTGGCCTTGTTGGGGGGGCCTCATTAGGCTGCTGTCCTGGGGTTGGAGCGGTCAGTCCAGATGGCCCTGCACCCTCCTGCACAGCTGTGGATGACACAAAACATTCACAGGTTGGAGGATCCACACACTTGCCACATATTCCCTTTCACCCCCTCCCCCACACATGCTACACACCTGAGAGAAATAAAAACCTTACCTGGCACCGCGGGGACCGGACTTGTGTCAAAGCCTGGCAGGCCCTCCACTTCATGCCGGTGAAAGGTCAGGGCCACCACACGCTCCGTCGCTGTAAATTTAACCCGGCATGGTGGGCCCCCTCCTGTGCCCCTGGCATGGGCATTTATTGCGGCCAGATTTTTTTTCACCTCACGCCGGAGGTCATTTATTTTCTTTTCAATCCCAGAGCGGGTCCGTGTCTCCCCCTCCCCCGATGAATTGACCTGCTCCGTGATCATATCCAATATCTCCCTCCTCCTGGCCGGGGTGGTGGTGGCACTCTGCGGGCCATGGAGAAAACGCCCATAGTCGCTAATGGCCCGGGCAAGAATTCTTTTTTCCCCCACAGTAAAATTCAGCTTTCTTTTTCTCTCAGTCATACTTCCAAACAAACTCACTAGCAGTCACCAAAAATCTGTCACAAATACAAGCACAACCAATCAGACAAGAACACACACAAAGAGAAAAAGAACAGGCAAAAATCACACTAGCACTCAGCAAGAAACAGTCACCAAAAAATCAGATGAAAAAATAAAGCAAGAAAACAAACGCTCTGAAATATAGCAATCAAACAAACAGTCTCAAACACTTATCAAAATACACTTTCACAAAACTACCAACAAGCACTAGATCACACAGAACACTAATCTGACAACTACAAAACACACTCTAACGAACAACAGAGCAAAAGCACTTGATTCAATGGGAAGGGACACAAAGGGATGTACTTTTGCAATGGAAGGGCGTTTGTGTGTGTCTATTTATGCTGTCTGCGTAGTTCACAACATTGCCCTAGTCCATTTCCAATTTCACTGATTGCGCCGCTCCCGAGTTGTGAGCATGCGCACAACGGAGCTGACATGGTTTCCTTCACGCGCGCATGCGCGAGTCGGCCGGCCCTTCATTTGCATGGGGTCACGGCTCATTTCAATGTAACACGCCCACGTCCCTCCCAATTTGTATTACTCCTCCTTACGCCTCCGGAAAAAACCTTACGCTTGCGCAATCTCTTGCGTAAAAGCTACGTGAATCGCGGGATTACGCGGCTAGATTGCGCAAGTCTAACGGAAAAGTGGTGCGCTACGCCGGACTGATAATGCGCCGATCTACGTGAATCTGGGCCTAAAATACTACAGCTAAAAAAAAAATTTTTTTTTTTTTTAGACTGAAGGACGCAGACAAGAACGAGGACTACAAATACTAAACTAATATGCACTAAACACTAACTCTACTTACACAAACTTATATGACTAAACTAAAGCTACATTTTTTTTTTGTTTTTTTACACTGACTGACAAGGACAAAGACGAGGACTACAAATAATAAACTAATACTAACTCTACTTACACAAACTTATATGACTAAACTAAAGCAAATTTTTTTTTTTTTTTTTATACACAAAACACAGAGACTAAACACACACTAAACTCAGCTACCTTAAAGAAATGTACACTTACACTAACTAAACAGAAATCTATCTAACACTAAGCTACACTAACCTGGACAAAACAACACAAATCTGAGCTTTTAGAAAAGCTGTCGGGTCTTTGGCTTTGAAAAAAGCATTTGTTTTTGGAAGCAGCAAACTCAGAACTGAAAGCACTATAGGAAGCACAATGCTAAGCTCTAAGATCTCAATACACAGAAAAACAAACAGAAACACTCCACTCTCTCTATCCACCTTGTGAATCTGCACTGAAATACTGCTGGGAGTGATCTTATATAATGGTCATGCAGGCAGGTTCCTATTGGTTGCTATGGAGGTTGCTAACCTCTGACAACTGTGGTAGGAGAACTCTGATTGGCTCTGATGCAAAAGAAGGGCAGAGAAAGTATTCGCGAATATTCGCAATACGAATATTCGCATTGCGAATATTCGGCAACATAAAACGATCGCCTCAGCTACTCGGCCCAGGGTCTCTAATCATACCAGCAATGCTTTTAGACGTCGATGGAGATCACTAGGATGTGATCTGTTTTAAAAATAAATTCGAAAAAAACGCGATATTCGATATTTCGCGATATTCGATATTCGCAATGCGAATATTCGTGAGCAACACTGTTAACCACCAAGTCACCATAGTTTGGGGCGTTTCTGTATATAAACTGGGGTTTTGGTGGTAATGTTGGGCCTAACTTTTTGTCCAGTAGTGGAACATGCCAGTGTTGATTGAAGATTGTCTCTATTGGCTGTGGAATTGCGAAATTAAGCCCCACTCTTTTGTATTCTTAGTGGCGGTATTGTTTCAGGTTTTACTTGTAAACATACATCCCTGGTACTGCTCCCACTTCCTCAACTATATTTTCCAGGTATAGGTAGGTGATGGTGAAGCGCTGTGAATCCTAATAAGGGTATAAAACCAAAGGGTAAATACCAAGGGAGAGTGACTGTATGGTGAACAAAGAGGTAAATATGCAACAAAAACTCAGCTCTTATTTTATCGGAGATTCATCGACGACCTCCTACTAATCTGGGAAGGGACAGAGATGGAGGCCACATGTTTTCTAAATAATCTGAACAAGAATGACAACAACATCAAGTTGGAATATGTTATCAGTAACCACTCCGTTAATTATCTGGATGTCACAATTGAGTGATGTGAAGGGAAATTAAAAACTAAGGTGTTCTTCAAAACCATGGACCGAAACAGCTATCTAACTATCAATAGTGGGCATCACCCAGCATGGATAAAGAACATCCCAAAGGGACAGTTTTTGTGCGTGCGCCGTAATTGCACGGGTGAAGGCGATTATTTGGAACAAGCTAACACGCTAAAAACAAGGTTTGTCCAGAAGGGTTATGCTGAACCTGAACTCAATGAAATTGTATAACAGATTGCGCATATCCCTAGGGATGAGTGTCTAAAGAAAAAAGAAATTACATATGTGAGAGACCAAAACCAGTGGAGCTTTACAGTATATCAGGGTTTCATGTGCAATACAGAGAAATTGAGGATATAGTCAGGAAACACTGGCACATCTTGGGGAAAGATAGACACCTGGGGGGTGCTCTTCCGCAACAACCAAAGTTCATTTATCGTAGAGCCCCCAACTTTGGTGACCGGGTAGTCCAAAAGATCTTAGACCCTCCCAATCAACGATTGAAGATTAACCTTAAAGGCTTCTTTCCATGCAACAAATGCATCTGTTGCCGCACAGTGAAAATTCACAACAGGGGCAAAACAGAAATCAGAGGGTCTGATGACAGGGAGTTTGAAGTGAAAGAATTTATAACTTGTAATTCGTCATATGTGGTGTACCTTCTATGGTGCCCCTGTGGGCTCCTATATGTTGGAAGAACTAAGAGATTATTAAGAGTCCGGATCTCTGAACATCTGGCCAACATCAAAAAAGGTTACAAACATCACAGTGTGTCAGTTCATTTTAAAGAAAAACACAACAGAGACCCCACTCTTGCCCAATTTTGTGGCATTGACTGTGTTTATCCCAATTGGAGGGGGTCCAATAGAGTAAGGGATCTATCACAAAGAGAAACTCAATGGATCTTCCTTCTCAAATCCCTCTTTCCGCGGGGATTAAACATAGAGCTAGAGTTAAACTGCTTCATTAATAATTCATAGTTCACTAGATGACTCATACATCTATTCACTGAGCTTTTGTTTTCGATCACTTTGGCTTCAGGATTATACTGTAGATTAAGTTTAGGTTTAGGAGTCTCTGGGTCCATAGTCCATACCTTTTGATCACACCATACATTAACATGGCTTAGTAGACCCTGATACATCGGGCTACATTTTTTAATTACTTTTAGGGAATTTACCATTCATCCAATTTATCTTTTTTAGCTAAGTTCAGAGGAGTTTTTATTATTTTATTCACTGTCATGAACTATGGAGCTTATGCACCTAATTCATATCACCATCACTTTATTAATATTAAATGTGATGTTTGAGATATAATTTTATGCATTTGGTTTCACCACTATTATAATGCCGATTGTATCTAGCGATGTTTATACTCACCATTACTGTTTATATATGATTATGTTTTTTTATGTGATGTAATATCCAAGGCATTCATAAGGCTGATCAACACTGGTGACGCTTACGAGACAGGAATGTGGGAGTAGTGTATATGCCTTATTAGCGTTTACACAATCTAGTTAATAATAATCCGTGGAGGGGAAGTGCGTTTTCCACCTGCACATTCCTCCAAGTTCTGTTTGCCCTTTGTTTTCAACACAGTATCCAGTGCTGAAGCCAAGTGCTGCGGACTTCCACCCTCACAGTGAGCGGTGCCGCACGCTCAGTCTACCCATCCGTGGATGCAGCATGATTGGCCCACCTTATGTGATGAGACAGGGCCCTTGCAATCAAGGCCCTGTGATTGGGTGTTGACATCATTGGAGACATCCGCCCTCACATTGTCTAGAGCCTGACGTCACTTCCGCCCTCACAGGAGTACGACGCGATTGGCCTGACACATGAAGGGAGGTATGCACTTCCATTTGCTGACACAATGCGGCTGAACATCTGATTGGATGGATCACGGACTGCAGGTGTCAAACATTTACTTCAGGTGTATTTCAGGATATATAAGAAGGACATTTACCAACAGGTAGCCAATCCCATGAATAAGTCAAATCTATGACGAAACATGTCGGGGGCATGGCTACATTAAAGATCTTTTGATCGTTTGAGACCAACGTGAGACAACCTGCATGTGTTTCTCTATGCTAGTGACCAGCGTTTGAGGATACAGTTTTCAACAAGAAGGAAGGTGTTAAAGTGAAGGGGAAGGTTTTCTGCATAGGTCCGCCGTGACCACAGTTTATCAGCTTGTGAATATCAAGGAAGTTTGCTTGGAATTTATTACGGTTGTTTTTGGAGTTTGCTTTTGTGAGTGCAACCATTGTAGGTTCATGTGGTGTGTCAATAATTTTTTTTAGCGATATCACACTATTATACTTTTTTCACTTATGTGGATCTCACTTCTGCATTTTTTTGGATATGAATCCTGAACACTGACTTGAGGATTGTGTTAAATGCTTGCTGTGCCAAACACGTGAGTGTAAGGCTACTAGTTCTGATGAGTGGCCAATCTTATTGGTGGAGGAGGTTTCAACACACTGGTGTGGTGGAGGACTGCCCTTTGGAGAAACACAGAAGTTATATTTCTCCAGACACTTTATGAACTGTTTAACCTTTTTGACTCATCCATTCACGGGTCTATTCAACAACATTTTTGTCACTTATTGTTTATTTGTTTATGTTCACTTGTGTGGTTTAACTACACATTAGCGCTGTTTGTGCTATCTGTATTTAATTTAAAGGTTAAGTTCACTAGATATTTTTTCACAATTCTCTTTATTTAACCACTTCCCGCCCGGCCAATAGCAGATTTACGGCCGGGAAGTGGTTATGAAATCGTGACTAGACGTTCTCAAACGTCTAGCACGATTTCAATGCCGCGCACGCCCGTGGGGGCGCGCATCGCGGCAATCGTTGATGCGGGGTGTCAGTCTGACACCCTGCAGCACCGATCTCGGTAACCAATCTCCGGCGGAGGCTCGCTACCACGTGATCAGCCGTGACAGACGCGAGTACAGGAGAGCCGATCGGCGGCTCTCCTGACAGGGGGGGTTCACGCTGATTGTTTATCAGCGCAGCCCCCCCTCGTATGCCCACACTACCACCAGGGATGCCCACACTGGCAGGGCAAAAAAAAAACGTAAAAAAAAAAAAAACACACAGGATAAAAATACAAGTAAAAAAAAAAAAAACATGCCAGTCAGTGCCCACACATGGGCACTGACTGGCAACATATACATCAGTGCCACCCTGCAGTGTGCTTCAGTGCCACCCCTCTGTGCCAATACATGCCCAGTGCCCACCTATCAGTGCCCATCTGTGGCACCCATAAGTACCCATCAGTGCCACCCATAAGTGCCGCCAATGAGTTCCAAGTGCCGCCTAAGAGTGCCCATCAGTGCCGCCTAAGAGTTCCCATCAGTGCCGCCTAAGAGTGCCCATCAGTGCCACCTAAGAGTGCCCATCAGTGCCGCCTAAGAGTGCCCATCAGTGCCACCTATGAGTGCCCATCAGTGTCGCATACCAGCGCCGCCTATCAGTGCCCATCAATGCCACCTCATCGGTGCCCATCAGTACTACCTCATCAGTGCCGCCATATCAGTGCCCGTAATTGAAAGAGAAAACATACTTATTTACAAAAAAGTTAACAGAAAAAAATAAAAATGTATTTTTTTTTCTAAATTTCCAGTCTTTTATTAGTTGTTGCGCAAAAAATAAAAACCGCAGAGGCGATCAAATACCACCAAAAGAAAGCTCTATTTGTGGGGAAAAAAGGACGCCAATTTTGTTTGGGTGCAGTGTAGCATGACCGCGCAATTGTCATTCAAAGTGCGACAGTGCTGAAAGCTGAAAATTGGCTTGGGCGGGAAGGTGCGTACGTGCCTGGTATGGAAGTGGTTAAAACAGCAGCTGCGAACGTTCTTGCATTTATCCACTTACTCCTTAGCTTAGCGGCAGTAACCATTAGCGCGCATTTATTTTTGGTTACTACCTTTTTTTCAATAAATAAAATGCAATATACAAAATATGAACCAGAGATATTTTTCAGGGCCTTTTGCTTCAAACCTTTCAGTAAAAATTTCTGATTGACTGAAAAAATTACTGATCTCAGGGCAATTGCGCTTAACCCTCATGATTTGTCCTTTAGGAATATTTCTGAGCCATTGAGGATGGATGGTGGCCGCTGGTGGTGGTTAGATAACTGTTCCTATCTGTAGGTTTAAAAAACACTTTGGTCTCAAGTTTATTGTTCTGCCGGTATACAGTTACATCCAGAAAGTTTATTTCCTCACTATGCCATTCTGATGTTAGCCTGATGTTCTTGTTATTGATGTTTAAAACCTTGAAAAATTCTTGCAGAGAACCTACCGAGCCAGCCCAAATAAAAAATAGGTCATCAATAAAACGTTTACAAAAGATCGACTCCACCCTTAGTACTTTAAAAATTGCCTTGTCTTCCCACTCTACCATAAAAAGGTTTGCGATGCTTGGTGCAAACTTAGCTCCCATCGCAACACCCCTTTGTTGTGTATAAAATCTATTTCAGTACCAAAAATAATTGTGTGAGAGACCGAAGTCTAGGGCATGGCCAATAAACAGTTTTTGGTTGTGGGGTAAATCATCTCTCTGACTTAGGGCCCAGTTGAGGGCTAATAGGGCATCCTCATGTTGGATAATGGAATAAATGGAGGAAACATCGGCTGTTACCAATAAGACCTGTGCCCTTCTTCTAAAATGATGTTGTGCAGACAATTGAGGAAGTCTTTAGTGTCTTTGAGATATGAGCGTGTCATTCCTACACTCTTTTGTAAAAACATTTCCAAATATTATCCCATTCTTGAAGAGATTGAGTCGATACTATTGACGATTGGTCTTGCTGGTGGATTCATAGGATCCTTATGAATCTTTGGTAATGTATATATAGTGGGTATTTTGCTACTGGCGGGTACTAAAAAATTGCTCTCTTTCTTAGATAATACTCCAGAGGGAGCACCTACAGTATTCCCACTAAAATTTCTAGCTGGTTTCTATATGATTGTGTTGGATCCTGATCCAATAATCTGTAAGTTGATTCCTCCGACAGCATTTCCATAATTTGTCCATGATAGTATTCTTTGGAGAGTACAGCCACTCCGCCTCGCTTATCCGCTGCTCTTATAATTATGTCCTTCCGCTTTTCCAATAACTCAATTCCATCTTGAATATGCCTTGGATTGACATTCTTTTTGGCTTTGAGATGGTCCAAATCTCTTAGGACCTGACCCTTGAAGACCTACACCCGATGGTTAGGGTTATTTAATGGGTTGAATAGGGACTTGAATAGGGTCCGTGTGCGCACCACCGACCTGAACCAGGAAGACGCTGGAGGAACTTGGATACAGCAGTCTTCAGGGTCAAGTTAGTTTGAGCAACCACACATTCTATATGCCTGTTTTTACCTTTTTTATGGTATGCATATATGTAAAGGGGGTACTATTTGGGCCATTACAATTTTCAAACGGTACTGCTCTATATGGATATTTATTTTCCTCACATGTGATTACGGAACCATATACCAAGTAAATCTCTGGTGGAGAACACAGGCGTTGGAAGTGGAAGTGTATTGAATGCATATAGTGATCTTATGTCTGGTGAGTGCATCCCCATAAGGGGACCAAATCCCCCCACGTGGTGAACATTTCCTGGTGAAAGAAGCACCTATGTTAAGACCATTGATCAATCACTGCCACCCCTGTCTGCTACACTAACTGTGTTATATATGAACTTATTTAAATGATAGTTTGATCGCAACGATGCTGCAGGACTATTGTGGACTCTGTACTTGGAGTTTTTATTTTTCTGCTCTTACACAATATTCTTCCAAGGATTACCACTGGTCTGTGAGAGCAAAAGGTTGGTGAAAAGCTGTTAAAGGGGTTGTAAAGGTTCCTTCTTTTATTTTCTAAATACTGTAGGTTCCTTTAAGCTAGTGCATTGTTGGTTCACTTACCTTTTCCTTCGATTTCCCTTATAAATGTTTTTTTTCTTTGTTTTCATTCTCTTAATTTCTCACTTCCTGTTCCTCCTCAGTAAGCTGTTTAGTAAGCTGTTCTGGCTGACTAACTACCGCTTGGATGATGGTGGCAAGTTTACTGAGGAGAAACAGGCAGTGAGAAATTCAGACAAAGAAAAAAACATTTACAATGCACAATGCAACAATGCACTAGCTTAAAGGATCCTATTTAGAAAATAAAAAAACAAACCATTTTACAACCCCTTTAAGCTATATCTGTGGAAGCTGACAAGCTGTAGGCTTGCTCAGCCTGGTAGTTAGGGCCTATATATATTGTGTAGTTAGTGCTGAGTAGGGATGAGCTTCTCGTTCGATACGAATGTATGTTCGACTCGAACATTGTCTGTTCGTAAGTTTGACGAAATTCGAACAAAAGCGGTCGTTCGCGCCAAATTCGAGTGACGCAAAATGGCCCATAATTCACTGCGGCATTGCACGCTGATGATTGGCCAAGCATGCTGTATGTCACGAAGAGCTACCCAGGCTTTGGCCAATTATGGCTCAGGGCTTTAGCACACGCCCCACACTATATAAGGCCGCCTGCTGGGTGGCCTTGTGTAGTGTGTTCCGGCTTGTTAATGAAAGCAGTCAGAGAGACAGAGAGATTGTCCTTTTAGATAGCTAGATAGAGCAGGCAGGCAGGCTAGTCAGTTTAGCTTAACTTACAGTTTGTAGAGGATATATATACATCCCTAGGAGTTGTACATATATTTATACACTGTATAGCTTAGATAGATCAGTTCTTCCTAATTTACTGGCAAGCAGGTGATTGTGCTATTTAAAGACGTTATCACAGGTATAGACACCCAGCAGGTACAATATTTAAAGGAATTTGTATTTTATTTTTTATTTAAGCATCAATAAAATCACTGCTCCTGGAGCAGTGATTTTAATGATGCTTAACTTAAAAAAAAAAAAAAAAAATGAAAAATTATTTTAAATATTGTACCTGCTGGGTGTCTATAGTTTGCCTGTGAAAACGTCTTTGAGAACCCGGGTCTTGTCCGAGGGAACATGTATTAATGGAAAAAAAAGTCCCGCTCATGAAAAAACAACCGTTTTTTAAACTTTTTTTCATTGATACATGTTCCCTGGGGCAAGACCTGGGTTCTTAAAGATGTTTTCCAACAAAAACTTGAATATTGGTCTTTAAAATGATAGTTTTTGAATTCGAACGTTCGAGTCCCATAGACTTCAATGGGGTTCTAAATGTTTGCGCGAACGGTCGGTCTGTTCGATGGTTCTGGTGCGAACCAAATGCGGGGGTGTTCGGCTCATCCCTAGTGCGACATGGCTAGGTTTTTGTTTGGCTATTTGTGTTCTGTTTGTTTTTCTGAACACTGTACGGCACCTGTATATAGACTTGTATATATCACCAATAAACACCACACTGTTTGTCACTACCTCAATGGGTTTGGTATCTGTGCCTGAAAGACTGTTCTTCCCAGGGAGCTTTGTACCAGCTACCTGTCCCCCAGGTTACATTACATATATATATATATATATATATATATATATATATATATATATATATATATATACAGTTAAGTTGGTGGTACACATTCTATAATACACTTCAGGCAGTGTATTGATATACAGTGAATATATACTGTGTATATATATATATATATATATATATATATATATATTCACACAGTCTAATATATATATATATATATATATATATATATATATAGATACACACACACTCTGCATATAGTGTGGCCTATATATACAGTGTGTACAGTTTCCAATACACTTCAGGTGATGTACACAGTATATAATACAGTGTGTACAGTTTCTAATACAGTGCAGGTGGTGTACACAGTATATAATACAGTGTGTACAATTTATAATACACTTTAGACGGTGTACACAATATATATTACAGTGCAGCCAGTGTAACGTTACTAATACAGTGCAGGCGGTGTACTCAGTATTAAATACAGTGTAGTGTGCTGTGAAAAGAAAAAATATCCATCATGTCCAGAAGGCCACCAAGGAGAGGCAGACGCTCACAGGCCACTAAAAGAGGTCAAGCAGCCTCTGTGTCTACAGTCAACAGTGGTGATCATAGACATCCTCTGCAGGTGGCCATGGGGCATGCTTATCCTTTTTTTCACTGATGGCCGTGTTATTGAGCCACAATATGCAGAAGAGTTGGTGGAGTGGATTATAAAGCCGTCCTCATCCTCCTCATCCTATGTCACCCAGACTCATACTAGTTTGATTTCCAATGCAGATGCCAAAGGAACCTATTCCATTGGCTACTTGTCCACAGTTACTCCTTCCATAGCCCCACCATCATGCAATGAGGCAGAATGTCCTGCAGGGGTCAGCTTAAAAGCAGCCACCCTATTGCATCACACTGCAGAGCTCCACAGGTGCAGGGCGCTGCTGACTTCCTGCTGAGTTTTAAAAGTTCCTTGGTGTGGGCCTTTTTCGACACATGTGCAGCAGATGACACCACTACTGTTTGCAACCTATGTCTGAAGCAGATCAAGTGTGATCAGAACATCAGCCACTTAGGCACCACATGCTTGCCCAGACACACAGCAGTAAGGTTCATATTACCACTGACTCATGGTCCAGCAGGCCTTGGCAGGGACATTAACTTCCCTTCACTGTGCACTGGGTAACTCTGCTGGCAGCTGGGAAAGATGCAGGACAGGGTTCAGTGTTGGAGCTTGTTCCACCAGCATGCCTCAAAAAAGCTAGTGGTGATTCTGCCACAACATCTGTATGCTCCCCTCCCTCCTTTTCTACTTCCTCTATGACCTCATCTGCAGAATTGTCCTCTGAACCAGTAGTTCTCTCTAAACGCTCAAGGGGCTATGCAAGCAGTCAGGCAAAAAGATGTCATGCAGTGCTAGAGTTGGTCTGCCTAGGGGACAGGAGCCACACTTGGGCAGATATCCCATCAGCTCTGCAGGGGCAGGCTCGGAGGTGGTTGACGCCATGCCAGCTTCAGCCAGGAATAGTTGAATGTGACATGATACCAACCTTCTCTCCTCCCTCCGACAGGGACACTTCACGCATGTTCCATATTTGGCACACATCCTAAATTTGGTGGTGCAGCATTTTTGACCAGGTACCCAGGCTTACAAGATATCCTGAGGCAGGCCAGAAAAGTCTGTGGTCATTTCCACCGGCCATACAATGCCAGTGCTTGGCTGGATGACATTCAAAGGGAATGAAACCTGCCCATCAACCGCCTCATTTGTGACATTCCCACCAGATGGAACTCGATGTTGGCAATGCTGCAGCAGCTGCACACACAGCAGATGGCCATCAACGAGTACCTGTGCGAGTATGGCACCAGGACAAGGTCAAGGGGGGGTTTGGATTTGTTTTGCCATGCCAGTGTCTACTGATTATAATGCATTCACTGTCCTGTCACCATTTGAGACCACAAGGATGGTGAGCAGCGACAACGCATGCATCAGTGACACTGTCCCTCTGGTCTTCCTGCTGGAGCACATGCTGCTCGGAATCATGGACAGGGCACTTGAGGCAGGACAGTGGAAACAAGAGGAGGATTTCCTTACCTCTCAAGGCCCTGTTTGTCCAGATAGTGGTCCTGCGCATCCGCCAAACACACCAGTGGACAGAGGCACATCAACCTGGGCAGCAGACAGAGGCACATTGAGCTGGGAAGTGGGCATCGGATCATCAGACTGGACAGCAGGCATTGGAACACCAGGGCAGACAGCTGGGCACTGGAACATCAGGCCAGACAACGGGCACTTTAACATCAAGCCTGGTAGTGGGCACTGGAACATCAGATTGTACAGCAGGCACTGGAACGTCAGGCTGTAAATAGGTGGGTGCAGCTGATTGAAGAGAAGAGCTGGAGTACAGTAAAAAAGAAGGAGGAGTGGCTAATGGGGAATTTTGTGGGATTGTTGTAGGCAGCAGAGAAGAGGCAGATGGGTTAAAGGCAAGATAGGTGCAGCAAGTGGAAATAGGATACTGATACTTAGTTGGTAGCAGGTAGGGATGAGCCGAACACCCCCGCATTCGGTTCGGACCAGAACGTTCGAACAGACCGACCATTCGCGCAAACATTTAGAACCCCATTGAAGTCTATGGGACTCGAACGTTCGAATTCAAAAGTGCTCATTTTAAAGACCAATATTCAAGTTATTGTTGAAAAATGTCTTTGAGAAGAAGGGTCTTTCCCCAGGGAACATGTATCAATGGAAAAAAAAGTCTTAACGTTTTACGTTTTTTTCTGGAGCAGCGATTTTAATGACGCTTAACCACTTCAGGCCCGCGCTACCGTCGGATGACGGCAACAGCGCGGGCCTGAATATTCAACATGCCGTCATTTGATGGCATGTCCTTCAGGCGTTCCCAGCGCTGCGGGAAAGCCCTGTGTTGTCCGTGTTCCTAGGACACGGCCAATCACAGATCGCGGCGAACGGCCAATCAGAGTGGCCGTTTGCGATGCGATCTGTGGGCGAATGAGAGATGATCTCTCATAGATCATCTCTCATTGCCGTTTTACACAGAGACAGCGTCCTGTCTCTGGAGAGGAGGAGCCCGATCTGTGTTCCTTCCTACATAGGGACACAGATCGGTCACCCCCCAGTCACCCCCCCCTTCCCCCCACAGTTAAAACACACCTAGGATACACATTTAACCCCTTCCTCACCCCCTAGTGTTAACCCCTTCAATGCCAGTCACATTTATACTGTAATTAGTGCATATTTATAGCACTGATCGCAGTATAAATGTGAATGGCGCCAAAAATGTGTCAAAAGTGTCCGATGTGTCTGCCATAACGTCGCAGTACCAATAAAAATCACAGATCGCCGCCATTTCTAGTAAAAAAAAATAATAAAAAAAAATAATTCTCTCCCCTATTTTGTAAGCGCTATAACTTTTGCGCAAACCAGTCGATTATTGCGTTTTTTATTTTTTTTACCAAAAATATGTAGAAGAATACGTATCGCCCTAAACTGAGAAAAAAAAATGTTTTTTTTTTTTAATTGGGATATTTATTATAGCAACAAGTAAAAAATATTGTATTTTTCTTCAAAATTGTCGCTCTTTTTTGTTTATAGCGCAAAAAATAAAAAACGCACAGGCGATCAAATACCACCAGAAGATAAGCTCTACTTGTGGGGAAAAAAGGACGTACATTTTGTTTGGGAGCCACGTCGCACGACCGCGCAATTGTCAGTTAAAGCGACGCAGTGCCGGAAGCTGAAATTTTACCTGGGCAGGAGGGGGGTGTAAGTGCCCATTATGCAAGTGGTTAAAGTGAAAAAAAGAAAAGAAAAATTCCTTTAAATATTGTACCTGCTGAGTGTCTATAGTAGTGGAACATGTTTAGAAATGTCCCTGCAACATGAGATTACTATAAAAAAAAAAAAAATGTAATACTGCTTGCGGCTTTAATGTAATGTTTGGTCCCTGCAATATGGATACAAATCTTTGAAAAAAATAATGGCATGAGTTTCCCCGCCACCACCCCCAGGTCATTACAAGACCCAGTGCCAATCCTGACCTCACTGAGGCCCTAAGCAAAATGACATGGCACATTAAAAATGAGAAGCGGGAGGCGCTGACGACAGTGACATGTCACATTAAAGAAAGTTGAGAAGCGGGGGTGTTCTGCTGTCGTAAATGACTCAGCCAGCGAGTTTAGAAGCGGGGTGAGGGGGCAAAAATGACTTCTCACCAGGCAGGGCCTCTAGTAATTTGGGGGCCCTTTGAAGCTTTGCGGGGCCCTAAGCAGCTTGCATAGTGAGCCTATAGCAAGGATCGGCCCTGACAAGACCCTTTGGCCCTATATACTTTGAACAGCAGTATACAGGTGGTGCAAACAAGACAAGGACTGTAGGTTTGTTAAGTAGAATCTGAACCATGTCATACTGTAATTGGAGGCAGAAAAATCTGGCCTTAGGCACAACACAACACTGCAACCCCTCACAGATACTGTAATTGTAGCGCAACAAAGAGCCACATGCAGAGTATTGCATCACATTTTTTTATTAGACCCCCTGTTAAACCGGGGCAGAAAAATTGGGTCTTAGGCACAACACTGCAACCCCTCACAGATACTGTAATTGTAGCGCAACAAAGAGCCACATGCAGAGTATTGCATCAACATTTTTTATTAGACGCCCCTGTTAAATAAGGGGCAGAAAAATTTGGCCTTAGGCACAACACAACACTCCAACCCCTCACCGATACGGTAATTGGAGCGCAACAAAGAGCCACATGCAAAGTATTGCATCAAAAAATGTTATTAGACGCCCCTGTTAAACAGGGGCAGAAAAATTTGGCCTTAGGCACTGGTGGCAGAGCCCAGAAACAAAAAAAATCTTACTAGCTATCAGCAAGATCAGTGAGGGGAAACAGGATATTCCATCAGCAGCATAACAGGACAGTAACTCAGCATCAGCATAGGCAGTCTCAAAGGGATCTGACATTTCAAAAAAAATATTCAGTTACATCAGCATCAGGTGCTTGGTAGCTGGTGTTGATCCAAGCCTGATTCATTTTGATGAAGGTCAGTTGATCGACGGAGTCGGTGGAGAGGCGCAGCCTGTGATCGGTCACAAAGCCTCCAGCAACACTGAATGTGCGTTCTGAAAGAACGCTGGATGCAGGGCAAGCCATTAGATCAATTGCGTACTGTGCAAGCTCTGGCCAGTGATCCATCCTCAAGACCCAGTAAGCCAGAAGATTTTCGGTGGGGAAGGTGTCCAAGTCAGATCTTGCCCCTAGGTATTCCCGCACCATGTAAACCAGACGCTGGCAATGGTTGCTGGAACCGGTCAGACCTTGGGGCTGCGGACTAAAAAATTGTCTGAAGGCATCAATCAGACGGCCATCTTCTCCACCGTTCCTTCTGTGACTCACCGAAGCCTCAGCAACACGTTGTCCAGGACCAGCATTTGGTAATCCCCCAGGTTCTGGGAACCCGTTGCACAGACCCTTCTGCAAGGCCTCCCACAGAAGTTTCATTTTCTGCTCCCTCTGCGACGGCAAGATAAGCTCCGCAACCTTACTCTTGTAATGTGGATCAAGGAGAGTTGCCAGCCAGTAATGATCCCTCTCCTTGATACCATGAACACGAGGATCCTTACGCAGGCTTTGCAGGATCAGGGAGGCCATGCAGTGTAGGTTTGCTGGGGCATTCGGGGCACAGTCCTCTGGGTAACTGAGGACGACAGGATCCTCAGCCACCTCATCCCAGCCACGTAAAAGTCCATGGGTTCCTTGGGATAGTAAGTGATCACTTGAAGACTGCTGATGCTGAGTGCTAGGCTCCACCTCCATGCTGCTGATACAATCATCCTCCTCCTCCTCCTCCTTCTCGTTCTCTTCCTGAGTGCTAGGTGGGCAAGCAGGACCACTGCCTGGATAAAGGGGGCCTTTAGAGGTAAGGAAGTCCTCCTCTTCCTCCCTCTGTTCTGCCTCAAGGGCCCTGTCCATTATTCCACGTAGCGTGTGTTCCAACATGTGAATAAGAGATTCACTGATGCATGCACTGTCACTGCTAAATATCCTTGTGGCCTTCTCAAATGGTAACAGGACAGTGCATGCATCCCTGATCATGGCCCACTGGTGTGGGGAAAAAAAAACAAGCTCCCCTGACCCAGTTCTGCTGCCATATTGGCACAGGTACTCATTGATGGCCCTCTGCTGTGTGTGCAGCCCCTGCAGCATGGCCAATGTAGAGTTTCATCTGGTCGGCATGTTACAGATTAGGCGGTTCTTGGGCAGGTTGTATTCCCTTTGGAGGTCTGTCAGCCGAGCAGTGGCATTATATGACCTCCAGAAATGCACACAGACTTTCCTGCCCTGCTTCAGGACATCCTGTAAGCGGGGTACCTGCCCAAGAACTGCTGCACCACCAAATTTCAGGACATGCGCAAAACAGGGCACATGGGTCAGTTTTCCCTGTCGCAGGGCAGAGAGGAGGTTGGTGCCATTGTCGCTAACCACCATTCCAGGCTTAATCTGGCGTGGCGTCAACCACCTCTGAGCCTGTCCCTGCAGAGCTGACAGAACCTCTGCCCCAGTGTGGCTTCTGTCTCCCAAGCACACCAGCTCTAGCACCGCATGGCATCTCTTGGCCTGCATTCCTGCATAGCCCCTCGTACGCCTACGGAGCATGGCTGGTTCCGAGGAGACATCAGCACAGGAAGAGGCCACAGGGGAAGAAGAAGAGGAGGGGTGGAGGAGAGAGGTGTGTCACAACCAGTAGTAGTGTTTTGGAGGCGTGGTGGCAGAACAACCTCCACCACTACTGTACCTTGCCCTGCATCCTTCCCAGCTGCCAGCAGAGTCACCCAATGCGCCATGAAAGAGAGGTAATGTCCCTGTCCTTGCCTTCTGGACCATGAGTCAGCGGTAAGATGCACCTTACCACTGACCGCCCTGTCCAGCGAGGCATGGACATTGCCTTCCACATGCCGGTAGAGAGGCAGAATCGCCTTCCGTGAGAAAAAGTGGCATTTGGGTACTTTCCACTGAGGTACCGCACATTCCACAGACTCACAGAAGGGGGCAGAATCTACCAACTGAAAAGGTGGATGGCTGAAAGAGTACTTTTTTTGGCACTGCAGCAGCTGGGGCAGGGAAATTAGTAGATTGCCCACATGTACTACTAGGTTGTGACACACCTATTTCTACACCTTCAGTCCTATCAGTGCAGGCTTCAGAGAGGACTGAGGGTCTAGTGGGGTTGGAGGTCCCAGCTGATGAGGGGCAAGGGGAGGTCCACATTGTACTTTGGTGTCGGTCTTTCTGGTATGCTTGACAATTAACTGCATGGCAGGTCGACATATGTCTGGTCAAGCATGTGGTGCCCAAGCGGGTGATGTTTTGGCCACGCGAGATACGATTGAGACATATGTTGCAAATAGCAATGGTGCGATCTGATGCACATGTCTCAAAAAAGGCCCACACCAAAGAACTTTTGCAGTAACGTTGAAACACAGCAGCGCCCTGCACAGGCGTAGCTTTGCAATGTAATGCAGTTGGTGTGCTGCCCTTAAGCTGGCCCCTGGAGGGCATCCTGCCTCTTTGGAGATGTGCCTGTGCTTCTTCCTCCTCCTCCTCCTCCTCTCTCCTATCAGGCACCCATGTAGAGTCAGTGACATCATCATCCCCTCCCTCCTCATCACTTTCGAAAACCTGGCAGTATCCTCCAGCTGGGGGAACATCACTGCCGGATTGCTGTCCCTCTCGGGCACCCTCTCTCTCTGAGCTCACATCAATGCCTTCCTCTATCTGTGTCCATCATTGGAGCCTTCAAAACGCTGCACATCTTGAGGCAACATGTACCCAACACTGTGTTGAAACAGTTTGGAGGACTCCTCAGGAGGACATGGGTGGACTAGGGAAAGATTGTGTGATGCCATTGTGCAGAGGGAAGAGGACGCCTTGGCAGCTGCATTGCCAGACAAACTAAGCTCAGCCTGGGTGAGAGAGGATGAGGAGGATGAGGACGGCTTGGTCATCCACTCTACTAATTTCTCTGCATGTTGAGGCTCAACACGGCAAGCTCCCGAAAAGAAGGACGAGCGGCCACGGCCACATGCTGAAGAGGATGCACCGTGTTAACCACCAGCGTTGCCTCTAGATGCAGAGCCTGCTTGCCCTCATGACTCTCTGGCTCTCTTTGTTGTCCTTCCAGATATTTTAATGGCCTGCACAGGACAAAATCAGTACACACACCTCGTACCTTTAGGTACAAACTGGAGAGGACAAGTGCAGTAAACTCCAAGTAGGTTTAAGTGAAAAATATACAGCACAAGTGCAGTAACACAACTACGTTTAGGTGCTAGTAAACAGAACAAGTGCAGTAACACAAAGGACGTTTAGGTGCAAGTGAACAGCACAAGTGCAGTAACACCAAGTACGTTTAGGTGCTAATAAACAGCACAAGTGCAGTAACACCATCTACGTTTAGATGCAAATAAACAGCAGAAGTGCAGTAACAAAAAGTACGTTTAGGTGCTAATAAACAGCACAAGTGCAGTAACACAAAGGACGTTTAGGTGCTTTTAAACCGCACACGTTCAGTAACAGCAACTGCGTTTAGGTGCTATTAAACAGCACACGTGCAGTGACAGCAACTGCGTTTAGATGCTATTAACCACTTAAGCCTCGGACCAATATGCTGCTAAATGCCCAAAGGCGTTTTTACAATTTGGCACTGCGTCGCATTAACAGACAATTGCGCGGTCGTGCGACATGGCTTCCAAACAAAATTTGTTTACATTACACAGGCAGAGGACCCACAAGAAGGCAGGGACGTACATGTACGTGCCATTCTGTGGACGTACATATACATGCGGCGGGTGTTAAGTGGTTAAACAGCACACGTGCAGTAACAGCAAATGCGTTTAGGTGCTATTAAACAACACATGTGCAGTAACAGCAAATGCGTTTAGGTGCTATTAAACAACACACGTGCAGTAACAGCAAATGCGTTTAGGTCCTATTAAACAGCCAACGTGCAGTTACAGCAAATGCGTTTAGGTGCTATTAAAGAGCAAACGTGCAGTAACAGCAAATGCGTTTAGGTGCTATTAAACAACACACGTGCAGTAACAGCTAATGCGTTTAGGTGCTATTAAACAGCACATGTGCAGTAACAGCAAATGCGTTTAGGTGCTATTAAACAGGACAAGTGCAGTAACGCCGAGTACGTTTAGATGTAAACTAAACAGCACACAGGCAATACAACATGTTAGAACACTGCAGATAGCACAATCTCCTGCCTGACAAATAGGAATAGCTGATCTAGCTAAGCTATACAGTGTATAAATATATGTACAACTCCTAGAGATGTATATATATCCTCTACACACTGTAAATAAGCTAAACTGACTAGCCTGCCTGCCTGCTCTATCTAGCTATCTAGAAAGACTATCTCTCTGTCTCTTTGACTGCTCTCATTAACAAGCACTACTACACAAGGCCGCCCAGCATGCGGCCTTATATAGTGTGGGGCGTGTGCTAAAGCCCTGAGCCATAATTGGCCAAAGCCACCCAGGCTTTGGCCAATTATGGCTCTTCGTTTTTGCGCGCTGTGATTGGCCAAGCATGCGGGACATACAGCATGCTTGGCCAATCATCTGCGCGCAATGCCGCAGTGAATTATGGGCCGTTGCACATAACTAGAATTTGGCACGAACAAACCGTTTTGTTCGTATTTCGATGAACGATCGAACAGGCAATGTTCGAGTCGAACATAAGTTAGACTCAAACACGAAGCTCATCCCTAGTAGCAGGGTATATTAGAATGAGACTGTAGTTGCCGTGGGTGATGGAGAGAGAGACATTTGAGCAGGCAGGTGTCTGGCAGCAGGAATGGGTTGTTGCAAGCTGACTGAGGCTGAGTGCAATATAGCTGACCAGGCTTGTAGTAATGGCTTGAACAAAATTAAATTTACATGCTGCCTGTCTGACAAAAGACTGTACTGTGTTAACACACTCCACTAGCACCTGTTGGTAACATGCTGAATAGTGCTCATGAGTCATTCTCCAAAAGCACACTAAAGGTTCTACCTGAGCCATACTGAAGGGGGGAGAAAAGTCATCACTGCCTTATAGCATACTAGACAAAGCTAGCTCTGCACACACCTGAATCAAAGGCTGAACATTTTCAAACAGCATACTGCACTGCCCTGATCAACTAAGAAAATGAGCAAGATGGATACACTCTAAGCGTTGATTACTGGCCCACTACTTCAATATCTGATGACAGTAATTATTATCCTGTAAACCAGTAAAGAAAGATAGACAACTTCTTCCGGAGGCATTTTAGCAAAAACAGCAGAACCAAGATGGCTCTTTTGTGCAGCCACTTCTGGTCAGGGATGGCCTTGGTATTAGGTCAGGGACCAGTGCAACCAAAAATGTGTGGACTGTGATAGAGTGAACTAAACACATGTAAAGTATAAATGATTTATTAAAGTAACAAAACAAAAGTAATTACTAGCATGAAAAGTAATAAACAAAAGTAAACACACCTCTAATATGGCAAACAATAAAATTAACCAGCAACCAACCACTGTGACACACAAAAATAACTACCTAAACCAAAAGTATATACAGGTGTAAGGTATAATCATAATTGTAAATAAGCCAGGGTCAAACAGAGGGGACCAAGCAGATAGGGCTGGGAGCAAGACAGGACAGAGAGAGGGGAACAGGAGAACAGGAGACAGGGAGAGCAGGCAGAGCAGGCAGAAGGGATCTGGCTGCAGGGCAGGGGTCCAGGAATGGATACAGGGTTTAGGGGCGGATATAGGGTTCAGGGTCACAGGATACAGGTACGCAGGCCAGCAAACACAGGTAAGGGTAAAGCAAGCATCTGTGAGGTATAGGTAAACCTCCTGCAATCAGTCTCTGGTGATGCCTGATTGCAGGAAATGATTTTGGCTCCAGACTGCCAGGAGACACCCGCTGGTGGACCCTGTAACTTCGGCCCATAGATCTGGGAGTGACAGCGCCACCAGCAGGTAAAACCTTTTCTGGAGAAGTTGGCCGGCTGACCGATGCCTTTAACAATTTTTCAGTCCTCAGCGCCAAGGTCTGATAGGTTCCAGCAAGCATTACCCACGTCTGCATTATATGGTGCAGAAATATCTAGGGGCAAGAGCAGACCTGGAGACCTGTCCAACAGAGCATCCACTGGGTTACTGGGTCTTGAGGTTGGACCACTGGCCAGAACTTGCTCAATATGCAATTATGGCCTACTGGCCTGTCCTGCATCCAGCGTGCTTTCTGAATGAAGATTCAGTGCTGCTGGAGTGTTTGTAACGGATAAAAGAGTGCACCAGTTCTGGATCAGCAGCTGTCAATTACCTGATGATGATGTAATTGATTGAATTTTCTATGGATCTGGGATCCCTTGAAGACTGACTATTCTGATTATCCTATTTCTGAATACTGATTATGCTAGATTCCAACAATATTTTTGGTTTAGGGCACCACCACCACCCAAGGCCCAGTTTAATTTCCCCTGTTTAACAATTTTACAATTTTTTAAATGATATTTAACAGTGTGGCCAATTCCTGCACCCAACAAGAGTAAATGTGAGGAGTTACAGTGATGTGGCACCACCACCCCTTTTGCATATAAGCCTTTAAAATTATCACTTTTTATTTTTTCACACTCGTGTCCCACAAACTTGAATGGTATTCGCATGTTCGCATACATTTTTTGTCTGTTCGCAAGTTCTGGTGTGAACCTAACCAGGGGATGTTCGGCTCATCCCTAGTCAATATGCAATAGTACAAAATCAAAACTGTTGTACAGTGCTTTGTATTGGGAAGGTATAGGAAAGCTTATTTGGAGTTTTCTTCGTCTTATTTTTTTCTTTTTTAAAGCATTAATCCATCAAATGTTATTTTTTTTAAAACAAGGGATCTGGATATGGTAGCTGATTTGTTAAGAAGGAGAACATGCTCAAAAAATTAATAACAGGTAGCTGTGATATCATCTGATTATGTGCAAGCAAAAAAAATGATTTTTTTTTTTTACTTTCTTGCATGTTTTTGGTTACTCTTTTCAAAATATTTATTTTTCCATTTTTATTAAAGTAAGTGCAAATCCACTTGCAATGTGAAAATGGACTCTGTAAAGTGGTCATGCTCTATTTCTTTAGTAAATGAGTCACACTGTGTGTCAAAATCCAAATATTTCTCCTATCTTATTTTTTTCATTTTAAACATTAGTTTAATCATGCTGATTACTCTTTCATTTGACTTATTCTATTAAATGATTTAAATGCAAACACAATTTAACTTGCAAAACATAGTTCAAAAGAGTCAGGACAACAAAAAAGTGTAGGAATTGCCTTTTCACACCTTATATTCAAAGAATAAATGATATGCTTTTCAAAGAATTATTATCAATAATACTAATGATTGGGACATGCATACCAAAAATCCTTTGTATACATACATATTAGTATAGTATTTATTTAAAAACATTTGCATACATATATATTATTATAGTGTTTGTTTAGTGTATTGGATCATAGTGCATTATTACAGTATTATAAATCAGAATTTTTGTTTTGGGAGACATCCAGCTGTGTGCTAATCTTACAGATGAATTATACTGTCAGATGATCTCTGCAAAGCATTTGTTTTTGAAAAACACTAAATTGTTCCATATTGTTTCATTTAGAGTGCACTCTGTATAAATAATTCATTTTGGACATACTGTCATGCATGGTAGAAATCACAGAAAATGCATTGTGTATATTTAAAACAAACATGACACCTGGCTTGTAAATGGTTATGCTATTTGTTCAGCAGCACTGTAATGAAAATAATCTTTTTAGATCCAATACATATGTTACAAAAATATGAAATATACATGGTTAATATATTCCCTCATCTTTTACATAATGTATGAAAGATAAAATAGTAATGAAGTGCTCAATATTACTTGGGCAACTCTTCAGGCATGCAATATAAATGACATTTTAAATTTAAAATAATGCAAAAGGCATAACTGTTGATCCTTATCTGTTTATCTCTTTAAGCAACAATATAGGGCCAGATTCAGGTAGAGTTAGGCTGGAGTATCCATTGATCCGCCAGCCTAACTGTCACTTTAAGCCGGCGTTTTTGTTTTCTGTAACCAGAAAACAAGAAACGCCGGGTTGGAGTTCCGATGCGATCGGCGCAATTGAATTTCGCCATCGCATCGTTACTTCAACTTAAAAATGGCGCCGGGGGCGTTCCCGCTGATTAACGCTGAAAAAATATGTTGTCGGAAATTCACGAAAAAATATGAGTCGGAAATTCACGATATTTTTTGGGCGCGACGCACTGACTTTACGACGTTTCCGGAAGCGATACGCGACGTAAAGATAAAGCAGCCCCCTAGTGGAGTATCCTATGTTAAGTATAGGCGTCGTCATCGCGTCGAAAAAAAAAAAATCGCGTCATTTGCGTAAAACTTTCATGAATGGGGATGTGACGTCATTGACGTTCACTCACAGAATTTGGAGCATGCGCACTGGGATGCATTGACACTCGACGCATGCGCAGTACGTTCGCCGCGGCATCGCGCTTAGTTTTAATAATACACGCCCCGTACCCGCCCAATTTGAATTCCGCCGGCTCATTTGCGATGCGCTGCCGCAACTTTAGGAGCAAGTGCTTCATGAATAACAGCACTTGCTCCTAAAATTTCTGCAGAGTAACGTAAATGAGAAGCGTTACTCCAGAGCAAAGATGCTCTCATCTACTTGAATCTGGCCCATAGTTTTGTTTGTTCACTTGTTGAGTTTACACATTTCTAAAATGATATTTTATATTTAATGCATTTTAACTAGTTAGTATAAACATGCAGGTTGTAGATACTTGAATTAATCCAAATTTCACAAATAAACAATTTTACAGGGTGCATCTATGGCAGGGTACACCCATTATAGGAAAGTCTGTACTGCCTGTGTGTTTTATGATATAATTATCATAACTCTTTATTCAGGTTCTCCTTATTTATTTCTGAGGAGTTAATTCTTCATTCATCATTTTTGCTGGACTGTGGAGCTCTCTGGTAAACCATTGTCATTGTAGTTGTATATAGTGTGTGCTCACTTTATAGCAGAGGCAAATCTAGTGAAAATGGCGCCTATGGCAAGCAGTGAAACTGCGCCCCTGTCAAAACATTTGAAACCCATCTTTCAGATAACCTTAACAAAAAAATAAAATCACTGATGATGCCAACACACTGACACACATTGCCATGCATAGAGAGACCACTCCACATTGCCCTTGCACAACCACAGAGAGACTTCTCCGCACTGCCCTGCACAGATTGCTCCCGCATTGCACTGCACATACACACAGACTGCTCTGCATTGCCCTGCACACACACACACACACACACACAGACTGCTCCGCATTGCCCTGCACACACACACACTGCTCCGCATTGCCCTGCACATACACACAGACTGCTCCTCATTGCCTGCACACACAGACTGCTCCACATTGCCCTGCACATACACACACACACACTGCTCCACATTGCCCTGCACATACACACAGACTGCTCCTCATTGCCCTGCACACACACACAGACTACTCCGCATTGCCCTGCACATACACACAGCTTAGCATTGACCTGCACATACACACAGACTGCTCTACATTGCCCTGCACACACACACACACACACACACACACACACAGACTGCTCCACATTGCCCTGCACATACACAGAGTGCTCCGCATTGCCCTGCACACACACATACACAGACTGCTCCGCATTGCCCTGCACACACACACAGACTGCTCCGCATTGCCCAGCACACACACACACACACACACAGAGTGCTCCGTATTGCCCTGCACACACACACACAGACTGCTCCACATTGCCCTGCAGATACACACACTGCTCCGCATTGCCCTGCACATACACACACACAGACTGCTCTACATTGCCCTGCACATACACACACACACACACACAGACTGCACTGCATTGTCCTGCACACACACACAGACTGACTGCTGTGTCCCCCACAGACCACCCCCCTCCTCCAATAGTACAGACCTCCCTGAAAACACCCCCTACATATAGAATATAGAATATATAGAATATAGAATATATAGAATAATATATAGAATATAGCTCTGTCCAGCAGCAAAAAAAACAACATCATCAAGCCCCCCCCCCCCCCCAGGGCAGCAGAGGACATTTTTACTGCACCAGCAAGCAGCTCATATACACAGAATACCCAGGCAGCAGCTGGAGAGTAGAGGACAGTGTGTAGCTGTGCTGCCTGGGTGTAGAGCAGATCATGACAGGCTTGGTTGGGAGTGAGAGACAGAACGGAGGAGGAAACATGCAGGCACGAGTTGGAGGTTTGTTTCCAGCTGTACAAAAAAAACTTCCAAAAGGTAGAAATTCCACTGCTTACTTACTTGTGGTAAAGCACAGACAACAGTTCAGACATCAGCCCAGCAGTACAGTCCCACTTCCGGCTATCCATAGCTTCTTCATCAAATCTGGCGGGCTGTGGAAGGAGGTGGGCGGGTTATAAGAGGCATCTGAATGCTGATTGGCTGAGAGTCGGCTGGGGGGGCGGACAATCTTTGCAGAGGCACAGATAGGATCATGTTGGATCGGCTAACTGTCAGGCATCCTCGGAACATCCTCAGTCACTCACGAGCACCCCCTTCATGTGGCGCCCATGGCACTAGCCATATGTGCCATAGCCTAGATACGCCACTGCTTTATAGTATGTCTTCTTCACACAGCAGATTGGCACCATAGCTTGTGGACTCTATAACTTTCACAAAGACCAAATATACACCAATTTGTACTTATTTTTTGGATGCATCTTCAGCATGACAAATCTTGAGCACCGCTCTCATTGTTAGGATGTGTAGTTGGACGTGTGGCTGGGCGTGTTCACAAGTCTATTTGCCAGAGCCGCTATAAAGCTGACAGCGCGCAGGAGCCAGTCACAGGCACTGTGACATTTCCAGATATCTGTATCTGCGGACTGCAGATGCAGAGATCAGGGAAATGTCACAGGCTACCTGTGCACTAAATCAGTGAAAAATGTAACAATTCAATGATGTACAAATAAGGAGAGCCACCAATGCCCAAATGTGTCCCCACATATAATAACAACTAATATAACGTAAATAATGTGCCACTAACCATGTGCCATAGGCAGCGTCGCAGGCACACTGTAGTGTGCTGTTCCTCATTAAGGCCGTGCCGTTACTGCCGGCTCCCACGCACATGCACGTGGGAGTGACGTCATCGTGGCTTCGGACAATCAGAGCGCCGGAGCCGTGAGATGCGGAAGTAACCCCCGAGCAAGATGTCCTAAATTCAATCAAAATCATATTAGGTGTGCCTACAACATTAGAAATATCAATAAGTAGACTCATCACAATAAACTTAATAGATAGTGAGCCCAGATAAAAAAGTGCAATAAGTAATCCAATATTTGCAAAAGAACAAATGAATAACTCATAAATATAATTTTTTTTGTATTTTTTTTTACAGAATAACCCTATTAGACCCAAATTCCCAGTGCCACAAAGAAACTAAATAAAGTAAAACAATAATACGGTATGTAAATATAATAAAAGTTAATCAAATTCATATATTTATCAAATAATTCTACTGGTCATAAAGATTGATAACCCCTGGCACAACCCCAGGGCATAACCCATTCTGCCTCTGATCCGAATTCATAATAGTAAAAGCATGCAGACACGAGGGAAGTTATTCTACATCCTTCTCCATTCTCAGCAGCATGAAAAAGAGGGAGCTTTATTGTCAGCACAGCTTTATAGACAGAATGACATCATTCATATGAGCACATCTGATTCATCAGTCCATATATGGCTTTCTTCTTGTTACATCTATTTTTGACCTTGTGGGTTTCATTCAGACTCACAGGGGCCATCTTACTTCACTCAATGAAGGGGGCCGAGTAGCAGCTGTTTAGGAGTGCAGTAGAAGTGGAGTTTGGAGACATCTGTTTTCACTTATCACCCCTGAAGGTTTTTTAACTCTATAATGACTTATTTTAAGGATAATAACAGTATTGTAATACACCCACACATACACACACATATATATATATTGTGACAGGGTACACGATTGTATGTACACCAGTGAGAGGCTGGAAAGGTCAGTTTTCCCTGCCCTGGAAGGGGTTAAGCCTGGCCAACAGGTAAACCTCCTCTCTTCCCCCTATTAATTAACAGTCACCTGGTAGGGAAATGGGAAGTGAGAGCTCAGTGTGAGAGGTATGCTGAGCTGGACGGACAGGTTGGAGTCTGTCTGCACTGAAGGAACAAGGTCTGTCACCGATTTGTTTATTTGGACTGGTTATTTTGTTGTTTTATACTGGAGGCTGGAATAGCCCCTCCAGTACAGTGTAGTGAGGGACACTACTGTCAGTTAGCCTCCTAAATTGGAGTAGGCCATTTTGTTTTTGTATTATTTATTTTTGAGTGCAATAAAGCCATATTTATTGCTTAAGAACAGCGACTTTGCTGCATGACATTATCGCTATTTCTACGACTTTGTCACAAGTGGTGTCAGAAGTGGGATGTTTGCTGTGGTACCGGTCAATGTACAGTTACAGTGGCCTTAAAGGTACAGGACCCAGAAAATGGAAGATATTGTGAAAGCCCTGTTACAAGCGGTCTCTGCGCAACAAGAGACTAATAGACAGATAGCTGCAGCGCAACAAGAGACTAATAGACAGATAGCGGCCTCGGCTGCAGCACAACAAGAAACTAATAGACAGGTAGCTGCAACGCAACAAGAGACTATCATACAGATAGCGGCCTCAGCTGCAGCACAACAAGAAACTAATAAACAGCTAGCTGAAGCACAAAAGTCAGACCATGCTGTTCTCAAAGCAACCCTGGATCACATGACTACCCAAGGGTCTTCTAACCCGCCAGCAAGGGGGGTAAGCCAAATACGTGCCAGCAGCTGTCTGCAGAAAATGACCCCGGATGATGATGTGGAGACTTACCTACTGGCGTTCGAACGGACCGCTACCCGAGAAGGCTGGGCCCCGGAACAGTGGGCTGGAATCATTGCACCCTTCCTCCTAGGAGAAGCACAGAAAGCCTATTTTGATCTGGATGAGGTGGCTGCTGCAGACTATCCCAAACTGAAAGGAGAGATCCTGGCTCGCTTAGGGGTGACTTCCACAGTGAGGGCCCAGCGTTTCTACAACTGGAGGTTTAAAGAAGGAAAAGCGCCAAGATCCCAGATGTTCGATTTAATTCATCTGGCGCGGAAGTGGCTCAAACCAGAGACTCAAACCCCTGCACAGATTATAGAAGCGCTTGTACTGGACCGTTACGTGAGAGAGCTTCCAAATGGCCTCCGGGAGTGGGTCACTCAGGGAAATCCCCTGGACTGTGATAGTATGGTCGCACAAGTGGAGCGGTACCTATCTACCAAAAGTTTGGACCGATCTCTCTCTAGGACGATCGGGAAAATACAGAGACCAGGAGGCCGGAGGAGTGGAGTGGAAGCAGACTTCGGATCCGGAGCCCGTTTCTCCAAACCTGACTTTAGAAGTCAAAACCCTGGGAAAGAGGACCACCCTAGGAGAAACTCCATAACTTGTTTTGAGTGTGGCGCCAAAGGACATGTCAGGGCGAGATGCCCCAATCTTCCTGAGCCAATGCAGTGTGGACTAGGGGAAGATTCCTCTGACTTTTGTGGGCTCATTTGTTTAGCAGGCCTGGTAGAAGGGGGACATACCTTCCGAGTACCTGTCCTGCTGGACAAACAAGAGACAGTGGCCCTGGTGGACTCTGGCAGTGCCCTGACTTTGGTAGCCAGTAAATTGGTAAAACCTTGTTGGATTCAGAAGCATAGAACCATGGGGGTGTTGTGTATTCATGGGTGTACTGTGCGGTATCCTACTGCCAACATAGTAGTGTCAGTACAGGGCAGTTTGGTAAGGATCGTAGCTGTGGTAGTTCCTCGTCTACCATATCCTTTGATAATAGGAAGGAATTTCCCTAATTTCCACGCTCTGTTACAGCCCCCTGTGAGGGGAGAACAAGGGGAACCTGAAGTGGAGCAGAGAAATACAGGGGTCCATGAAGTATTTCCCTTTGCTCATCCTGACTTGTATATCTCTAATCCAAAAAGAGGTAAAACAAGACGGGAACGCAGGGAGAGCAAGCTACGATTTAATAGGGCTGTCCAGGAAGTCCTGTTGAATCAGCATGGCTGAGCGAGTCACAGTGAGAGTGGAGAGAGCGGCCCGCCCGGGGAGTCACCAGAGTCCGGGGAGCAGGCGGAAGTCCTCCGCACACAGCGCACAGACATGGCCAGGATGACTTCTCTGGACGCGGTCAGGAGGAAGATAAAGAGTCTTCAGGAGCAGGCGGACTGTTCCGAGGAGAAGGCGGAGCGGCTCCAGAGGGAGAGGGACAGTGAGAGGAAGCATAGGGAGACGGCTGAAGCTGATGTTGCCTCATTGAACAGGCGTATCCAGCTGGTTGAGGAGGAGTTGGATCGTGCTCAGGAGCGTCTGGCCACAGCTCTTCAGAAACTGGAGGAGGCTGAGAAGGCTGCAGATGAGAGCGAAAGAGGCATGAAAGTCATTGAGAACAGAGCCCTGAAGGATGAAGAGAAGATGGAGTTGCAAGAGATCCAGCTGAAGGAAGCCAAGCACATTGCTGAGGAGGCTGACCGCAAATATGAAGAGGTTGCCCGTAAGCTGGTGATCATTGAGGGTGACTTGGAACGTGCAGAGGAACGTGCTGAGCTGTCAGAAAGTCGCTGTCGGCAGCTGGATGAGCAGCTGAGCATAATGGACACTTAGGGGTGGAGAAAACACAAGAACGGGTGCTCAGGAGGTTCTTCTGGCCTGGGGTATATGAGGGGATTAAAAGGTATTGTGCTTCTTGCCCGGAATGCCAGCTGGCATCTCCCAGACCGAAGTTGAGAGCCCCACTCATACCTCTCCCCATAGTTGACGTTCCGTTTGAGCGGATTGGCATGGACCTAGTGGGTCCCTTAGAGAAAACAGCTCGAGGTCACCAGTACATCCTTGTCATCGTCGATTATGCACACCAATAGGGACAAGAACGCTCGGGTCACGAGGTGGTTTCTGTCCCTACAGCCCTTTACTTTTGTGGTACGACATAGGGCAGGTCTCCTCCACAGTAATGCAGATGCTCTGTCCCGAGTGCATGGGTTTGTAGAGATGGCCGCTTCCCACCCAAGTGTTAAGCTGGGGGGGAGGATGTGTGACAGGGTACACGATTGTATGTACACCAGTGAGAGGCTGGAAAGGTCAGTTTTCCCTGCCCTGGAAGGGGTTAAGCCTGGCCAACAGGTAAACCTCCTCTCTTCCCCCTATTAATTAACAGTCACCTGGTAGGGAAATGGGAAGTGAGAGCTCAGTGTGAGAGGTATGCTGAGCTGGACGGACAGGTTGGAGTCTGTCTGCACTGAAGGAACAAGGTCTGTCACCGATTTGTTTATTTGGACTGGTTATTTTGTTGTTTTATACTGGAGGCTGGAATAGCCCCTCCAGTACAGTGTAGTGAGGGACACTACTGTCAGTTAGCCTCCTAAATTGGAGTAGGCCATTTTGTTTTTGTATTATTTATTTTTGAGTGCAATAAAGCCATATTTATTGCTTAAGATCAGCGACTTTGCTGCATGACATTATCGCTATTTCTACGACTTTGTCACAATATATATATATATATATATATATATATATATATATATATATATATATATATGTATATATACATACACACACACACACACACACACACACACACACACACACACACACACACACACACACACACACACACACATATACATATATCAAGAAGTAAAATAAATAAAACAATATTAGAAAGAAAACCAATATTTGAGTGGTTTAAGAGAAAAATAACATAAACACAAAATAATCATTTTATTTAACTCCATCACACTGGTTCATGCAAATGGCAATTACAGATGTATATAAAAAATTGCAAAAAAAAAAATCTGTAAAAAAAGTCCATCAAGTAATATAAAGTCAATTTAAAGTGCTTTAAATCACAATAACGTGTCCAGAAAAGGTGAAATATATCAGGAAGTGTTCGAAGTGCAAAAATAAGGAATTCCTTGTGTATTAGTGCTCACACTCCCTTGTAACATTCACAATCTACCCTGTGTGCTCTAGCAGTTCACTTTAAGGAACTAATATTTATTTTGATTCATGTATGGCCAGCATTATGAGTGAATGAGTAAGTCACAAATAAATGTAAACAGTAAATAAACAATCTTGCTTTTGACAGGCCTTTATTAAAATAAGATAAAACAAAACATGTCACACAATGTAAATCTATTGTCAATCACATTGTCCAGTCCTGTAGATCCTCCTCAGTCAAGTGATACCAATTGTAAAAAAGAAAACTAGACAGCCCTATATTGGCAAAAAACACTTTTGAATAACAGCTCTCTGAGCAATCATTGGCAAGATAAAGAAGAGGTGGATGTTAGTGGTAACATCATTTCTCAAAAATGGCTAGGAATTTCTGGCCATGTAAGCAAATGGGGCCAAGTGATGTCAGTAATTATGTCCTGAGCAGCCTCTGATCTCCCAACCCATTCATTTACATGGCCAGGGATTCCCCTCCATATACAATAAGTAAATAGGCAGGGTGATGTCATTGGCTGCTAAGGATTCAGTGGGTTTGGGCAGCCTCTGCTTTCTTTAGCAGCCACTGACAACAAGAAACTGTCATGTTCATCCACATTGAATGCTCTAAATGTTTGACAATGTCTGAAACGTCTGAGTAGTTAAACGAGGAACTGCAGTCTGCAATTTGTAATAAAAACACCTTTGCAATTCTGAACTTTCCCTTCAACCACTTTGCATATTATTTTATATATACCGTAATTCTGTACTTGCCAAATATGCTGCATAATTCACCCCCCACTGAGTCTGGCTCCATTTTAACTGTGGATAGCTAAAGCTGCTGACTGTTAACTTCCTGGATTTACACAGACACACCGAGGTACACCTCTAGCTTTGTAGCCCTGCAGCTCTCTTTGGCCCTCTTTTGACTAACTCCCTCCCTTTCTGGCAAACTCTCACGAGAGTCAGAGAGAGAGCTGTACATGATGTCATAAGCCTAGTTGAATGACCAGACAAGAAACAGGAAGTGGGCTGTATAAGGTATTTACTGGTAGAAAAAAATAAATGTTTTATTATCCAAAGTTAAAACAACAAGGGCAAAAGATTTAATAGATAGAAAGTTGAAAAAAATTACTCAAAGTCCGCTTTAATATTTGGGCTAAACATTTCAAAGGGTATTCCATTTTCTTCGGGGACATTTCAGAGAAGTTTTGTTCAGTAACACTTCTAGATCATGGATTTCAGGCTCAGACAGCAGGTGAAAATTAAATGCTGTAGGCAGAATCAGACACTAAGGAAGATGTTGTTGTGGGCCAGAAAAAAAATAACATAAGAAAGTTTAGGCCAAACAGCTATAGAAAAAAGATTGGGAATAAACCAAACTCAAAGCTGAAACTTTAGCCAATAGATTGTAAAACAGGTGAGGTACATCGGTACTGACAATGCATATATTTGTGTTTCTTTGAAAGATTATTTGTTCTTTCTTATTATTTTGAAGTGACAAAAAATATAGCTCTTCATAAAATAACCTGGACTTGTTAAAATTCACAATATTGATAGTCAGTGAAATTTCATGCAAAAGAACTGGGTTATTGATGTGACAGCAATTCATAACGGCAAGCTTGTCAGAGTAACTTGTATTCTTGATTCCTGAACTCAAAGCTTCAGGAAAATATAAGGATAGGATGGTAAGAATAACAAGTAAGCACAATTGTGAAAATACAATGTTCCAGTAAATTGGTTAAGTTATATCACTGTAGTAGTCTGCTCATTTTGTACGATGTAATTTAATCAGTATATTGTTTCTATCAGTTTGAACAAGACCTGCAGATGATTCAAACTGGAAATTGATAGTTTAAAGTAGAAGAAAAAAAAACAGTGCAAACAAAAATCTGACATCTTTGTTTTCTACACTGCGATATGAAATTGATTAACCACTTGCTTACTGGGCACATAAACCCCCTTCGTGCCCAGGCGAAATTTCAGCTTCCGGCACTGCGTCGCTTTAACTGACAATTGCGCGGTCGTGCGACGTGGCTCCCAAACAAAATTGGCGTCCTTTTTTTCCCCACAAATAGAGCTTTCTTTTGGTGGTATTTGATCGCTCGTGCGGTTTTTATTTTTTGCGTTATAATGAAAAAAAGAGCGACAATTTAAAAATATATATATATTTTTTACTTGTTGCTATAATAAATATCCCATTTTTTTTTTTTTATTCATATTTTTTTTTCTCAGTTAAGGCCGATACGTATTCTTCTACATTTTTTTTTTGTAAAAAAAAAAAAAAAATCACAATAAGTGACTGCTTTGCGCAAAAGTTATAGCACCTACAAAACATAATTATGATTTTTTTTTTATATTTTTTTTTTACTAGTAATGGCGGCGATCTGCGATTTTTATTGGGACTGCGATATTGCGACAGACACATCGGACACTTTTGACACATTTTTGGCGCCATTCACATTTATACAGCGACCAGTGCTATAAAAATGCACTAATTACTGTATCAATGTGACTGGCATTGAAGGGGTTAACACTAGGGGGTGAGGAAGGGGTTAAATGTATTGCCTGGGTGTGTTCTGACTGTGTGGGGGGAGGGGGGTGACTGGGGGAGGTGATCGATGCTGTCTCCCTATGTACAAGAGAAACAGCATCTGTCACCTCACTGACAGGACGTGAAGCTCTGTGTTTACACTCAGAGCTCCACGTCCCTGCTCTCTCACCGACGATGGCGTGTACCTGACGGACATCGCGGCCGCCGGGTACACGCATCGGATCCTGGATGATGCGTCGGGACTGTTTTTCCCCGCCGCGCGCCACCCTGTGGCGCGCGCGGGGAATTAAAAGCAAATCACGTCCAAAGACGTGACCCCGGCGCCTCAGGTCCGCGCTGTTCACGTATTTTGTCAATAGCGCGGACCTGAAGTGGTTAAATATGCACTGTACTAAATTCTAATACATCCCTGGTATCTTTCAAAATTTATTTCAGAATATCTTAGGCTGCTTTCACACCTGAGCATATCGATCTACTGGTGTTTTTCGGATGTTTTTTTTTCTTTCAAAGTTTTTTTTTTTTACAAAAGATCAGGAATTACAAAAGCAATTGTATCTTAGGACCACAAAGATACGCAGTAAAATCACAAAGGAAGTTAGAAGGTACTATAACAGATATCCATACAAGAGATCAGCGTAAATGTACAGTCAAAAGTGCATGTAAGGCATATTAATGAAAAATATGAGTAACTACTATAACCGCCAATGAAAAGGCACATGGAGTGAAATGCTAATTTCTTTGGCAAACCCTCGGAGAGGGCCATAGCGTCTCACCCCGAAGTCGCCAAGTTATCCTGGTCCCCTTTAAAATCATACACTTGATCCAAAGGGGCTCAAGGGTGCAAGTCCATTACAAGCAATCAATAAAATCAAACTAAATGACCAAATGAACAAGAGAAAACATCCAGAGAGCAACAAAAGAAAAAAAAAGAGGGAAAGAGTGGGTAGGGAGAAATGGGTAAAAGGTATAGATCAAGGAAAGCCAGAAGAAATAGATCAAGTAAAAAGACAGAAGAAAAGCTAGTGATCAGTATGAAGTGCTCCAACAATGGGAGAGGGGATGAAGTATAACTTATGGGACTAGAGGAATGTGCATATTGGCCCTAGTATATGAATGTGAGTTAGGGACCTTAGATTGTAAGGTCCTTGAGGGTAGGGACTGATGTAAATGTACATATATGTGAAGGGGGGCGTGGCTGGGCTGTGCTAGGAGATGGCTGCCTGATCGCTGAGCTCCTGCCACCTCGGGGCGACTTTCACCATTAGCTGCGGTATTTGACCCCTATTTTCGAGCCTGAAGATGGGTACAGCATCGAGACATTCTTCTACATCCCAATCCCGGTCCCCCAGGGAGCAAAACAAAGCACTCACCCAGCACATTCCGGAGATTTTCCGGACCGGCCGGGGAAACATGGTGGGTTCCCGCCAAGGAGCGAACCACTCGCAAACCTCACCCTCTCAGGGGCAAGACATTGTCCTGTCGGCTACCCCACCTGCTCCTACCCCGATCCCTGTCGGGGAATCGGTGATGTCTCTGGCACCCGCGTCTCCACTTCCACACTTGACCATACTTGATCTAAAGGCAGTAGCCACCGACATTAAGGACACACTCATGGCGGCCATGGCAGAGCTCCGCCTCGACATGAGAGCGCTGGATGGCAGAGTCGCAACTGCGGGGAAAACCCTCGAGAACCACGACCTAGTCCTCCAGCGTTCCACCCGGAAAATCGACGATCATACCCTCCAGATGAGGGAAATTAACCGCCACTTGGAGGACTTGGAAAACAGGGGAAGACGCCATAACCTTCGCGTACGGGGGTTACCAGAAAATGTTGAGGGTGACCGGATTCCACAAGAGGTGATGAAAATCTTTAATTCAATTCTCAAATGCCCCCCCGACGCAGCCATCGCTATGGAAATAATCCACAGGGCGTTGCGCCCCAGAGGCCGAGACACGGACCCCCCAGAGACATTGTATGTTGTCTGACTGACTTTGGGCTAAAGGGGGAAATCTTGAAACAAGCTAGGGACCAGCGCCTGCAGCACGGGGGATCCACAATTCAGCTGTTTCAGGACCCGTCTGGCATCAACCTGAAGCATAGGCGAGATCTCAAACCTCTGCTGGATGTCCTCTGGTCCGAGAACATCCGTTACAAATGGAAGTTCCCTTTCTGCTTGTCAGCATCCCGCAACGGGCGCACTGCGCTATTGAAAGTGCCTGAGGATCTACCACATTTTTTTGAGACCCTAGGCATCCAGCCTGTACCGGTCCCGGTCCCGGAATGGTATGCCATCTATCTCCACTCGGTAGGACGTTGGCATGGACCCCAGGAAGACAAAATGGAGACGCAACCTGCACGGTTCCGCAGAAAGCGGTCTCCCTCGGGCACCTGTCATCCGGCCACAGCCACAGGCTCAAGGAGGGACCAAATGCGCTTTCCTCTCCAGGGACCAGGAGGGCCCGGAGAGATTTCTAGCCGGTTGAGGTGGCTTCTAAAGATCTGCGGTCCCACACACTGTTGGCGACTGTTCCGTGCCTACCCCCTGGTTGTAAGTTGAAAATGTTTATTTGACTTTTCCCTGGACTATACACAGTCTTTCGCTTTCTCTCCATGCCCCGGACTGGATGTGCTTCCCCCGGAAGACTTCCGTGCTACACACACTAAGTCCGAGACTGTCGACCACTCCTGGCGCTAAGCAACGGACATTGGTCTTTCCCATGTTGTGATTGGGAGCCCACACGACTCGATTGGACTGAGAACTACGATTCCCAAAATGCACCTAGCCAGGATCCTGCACACGGAAGAGAACCTGAGTAACCGCCCCTCTCCCGGCGCCAGCTATACACGTCATGCTTTGGGCAACGCAAGCCTAACTAACAATGATGCGTCCCGGCCCAGACACGGCGCTTCCCTCGTGGCGTCGACTCCCACCGTCACTCTCTAACGGCCGGATATCACAGAAGGATCACGAGCCCCCGGACCAGATCCCCGGATTTCTTTACCTCTAACCCTGAGATCGCGGTCCATCAACAGGGGTTAACACCCGGTCGACTTCCATCCGCTCGTCTGCAGAGAACCTCCGGCGATACGCCCACGCTACTGCGATACTTGTGTCGGGATGCCTCTCTGGAGATGTGACACTCCGCGATTCCCGCTTCATAGACTCACAGCTTCGATTAATCCAGCCACCCTGGACACTGAACTGCTGACTACACAGCGGACCTGGAAACGGTCAGACTTGTACTTGCCCTTGGGGCTTGCACCACCTGCACATCTATTTACCCCGGACTCTGCACTCCACGTCGTGGCCGCTGGCCCCCCGGATAAGTATGAGTATTAATATGAGTAATGGTTAACAACCCTGGCCCTCTATTGTCACGCTTATTGAATACCGCCGTCCCGCCGCTGGACTACAGCGTCAGGGGACCAGTCCACTCATGCTCCGCCTGACGTGGTGCTAGAGTAAGGGACTTTTCTATGCACAGTGGCATGTTGTCCTGCGGACCTCTCCCCCTTCCCTCCCCCAGAATGCCACCTCCCCTCGCTAAGTGGGCTTCCAGTTGCCCGAGGCGCCCCCCCAGTTGGCAGGGGCCCTCCTGACGGCATGTGGGGGACGGTAATGATCCCACCACAACCTCCAGTACACGGATACATGAGGGAGGTTGTTATGTTATATTGTTATATTATTAATGTTACAGTTTTTATTATTTTCTGTTAACTTGACTGGACCTCCCATCCTCTCTCTGTAGGGAAGTGGACGCCTTGACTGTCAGATCTCCCCACCCACCGTAGACCATGAGCCTAAGGGATAAGCGAACCCTGCATTATGTTTATCGTGCCGCTCTGGGTTGGCACACCACTCGGACTTACTTATACCCTGATCTGGTCATCTGCTGGTGTAGCCCAGACCAACCCACAAGCGGCGACGTGAGCCGGTGCTCGCACCCAGTTTCAGTGACGAGCGCCCCACACGACCGCACCACTCCGATTACCCACCACCCATATCAGGTGACGGGACTCAGTCCCTCTACCTAATCGGTCATACTCGCACCTCCCCCCCGCCGCAGGCCAGAACCTGTAACCTTAGTTAAGAACCCCGGTTCGCTCAACGAGCCCCTACCCCCTCCTACGCTGGTCAAGACACTCATCTGATCGGTCTCCCCCCACCCTCCTTCTGACCCCGGGTGCCTTATTGGGAGCCCCCTACCTCTGTAGCCACCCAACTCCGCCACAGCTCCAGTGCCCACGCCTCTGATACCCACTGATTCAGGACCCATAACGGTCTCCCAAAATGCCAAATATAACGTCGGGCGCACCCGCCCCCTTACTAAAAATTATCTCTCTTAATGCAAGGGGGCTCGATATACCAGAGAAGCGAGCCCAACTCCTACTTGCAATGCTTTGGGCTAGAGCCGACATTGTGTTTATACAGGAAACACACTTCAAATCGGACTCTACACCCAAGTTGCATAATTTTCACTTTCCGACGGTTCACCATGCTACGAACTCACAAACTAAGACGAAAGGGGTATCCACGCTGATAGCCAAACGTTGCCCTTTCCAGTTGACGGACACGCTAGTAGACCCAGACGGGAGGTTTTTGTTTTGAAAAGGATCGTATTTCAAACGAAAGATCACATTCGCTAACCTATACGCACCAAACAAGCGCCAAGTACCCTTTTTTAAATCTGTTTTGGACCTACTGACACCCTTCAAGGAGGGGACGCTGGTGCTGGGAGGTGACTTTAATGTCCCCCTCGACCCCGCCCTGGACACGTCCACGGGAACCTCCTCCCTCCCCTATAAAGCCCTGAGGAGAATTAAACTGCTCCTCCAAGACCTCCTCCTCCACGATACGTGGTGAACCCTGAATCCTACGGGTAAAGATTTTACATTTTTCTCGGCACCCCACGACCGACATTCGCGACTTGACTACTTGTTGGTTAGCCAAGAGGACCTCCCCTTACTACACTCCACCTCTATTGATCCCATGTTTCTGTCAGACCCTAACCCGATCTCGGCGACGCTGTCATTCCCTCCCGTACACCCACGATCGCAAACGTGGAGGCTAGACCCCTCCATGCTCACCGACCCGGTTATAGCTAAAGATTTGGAGGAAGCGCTCGGATCTTATTTCCGGGAAAACAGATCAGACGACACATCCCCCGTCATTAATTGGGAGGCCCATAAGTGCGTGGTCCGAGGCGCCTTGATAGCAGCTGCTGCCAAGCGCAACAAGGAAAGACGCAAACACTACGACGCGCTCCTGAAGCGGCTTCGACAGCTGGAAACAGCACACAAACACTCGCAGGTCTTGGCAGTACTCCAGGATCTGGGCCAAGCAAGGGCCGAGCTCCTGGAACTTGTAGACAAGACAATTAGACGTAACTACGCTTTAGCTAAAAGATCGTTCTATGAGCAAGGCGACAAAGCCAGTAAACTACTGGCGAAAGCCCTACAGTCCAAAAAGGCCAAAACGACCATCCATTCCCTAACGGACGCAAAGGGCCTTAGAGTTTCATCCCCACCCGACATAGCTAAGCTATTCGTTACATACTACAAAAACCTGTACAACCTACCGTCCCCGACGTCCCCCGAGGCGCAGGTTGCGAGACAGAACTTAATTGCGGACTTCCTACACCGACACGGCCCCCCCAAACTGTCTGACCAAGCCAGAGCAGACCTGGATAGACCCCTCAACAATGTCGAGGTAGGGGAGGCCCTGAAGCAACTAAAATCGGGCAAAAGCCCCGGCCCTGACGGCTTGACTACTGGGTACTACAAAACCTACGCAAACACTCTCACACCTTTTTTATTTCGGCCTTCAATTCAGTTTGCCAACCCCACCTCACCGCCCCGAGACCTCCTGACTGCTCACATAGTAGTGATACCCAAACCCGATAAAGACTCTTCAGTGGTGTCCAATTACAGACCCATCTCACTCCTGAATGTAGACCTCAAATGGTTTGCCAAGACGATAGCAAACAGGCTCCTGCCCTACTTACCCAATATGGTCGGCCTTGACCAGGCGGGCTTTGTCCCGGGTAGGGAAGCACGAGACAACACCCTCACGGCCCTGAACATTCATCACTGGCTCATCTCCCGTAAATCTCCTGGGTTCTTCCTTTCCCTCGATGCAGAGAAGGCATTCGACAGGGTGGCATGAGACTTCATGCGCGAGACTCTAACGGCCTCTGACCTCCCGCCGATCATGCTTAACTTCATCTCTGCGCTATCCGGGTGAACAACCACCTGTCGGATGCCTTCTCCATAGCGAACGGGACACACCAGGGTTGCCCCCTCTCCCCCCTAATCTTTGTTCTTACCCTAGAGCCCTTTCTACAAAAGATCTGGTCCAACCCGACGATAAAAGGTATTGATATTAACATTAACTAAAATTGCCGCATTTTCGGACGACATTCTCCTCTTTCTTAGGGACCCCCACACGACTATTCCGAATCTGATGAGGGATCTAGAAGACTTCAAAATGCTTTCCAACTTCCAAATAAATTTCTCAAAATCGTCGGCCCTAAATGTCTCTTTGCCCACGGCTCTCCGCGACCTGTGCCAACTAAATTTCCCATTTTCTTGGAATACGCGCACCATTACATACCTGGGAATTCAGCTCCCTGTTTCCCTATCAGACCTATATGCCCTAAACTATGCCCCCCTGCTTCAGACCATAATTATAGACTTGAAGGGATGGTCCCCAAAACCCCTGCCATGGTTCGGCAGAGTAAAAATGAACGTTCTCCCCCGGCTTCTCTATATTATGCAAACGGTCCCCCTCAGGCTCCCCCTGGCCTTTTTTTCCTCCTACAGATCGGCATGCACAAGATTTGTGTGGCACAACGCACACCCACGCCTTAGCTATGCCAGACTCACAGTCCCAAAGTTACAGGGGGGCCTGGGACTGCCGGATGTGCGTAACTACAATAGGGCCTACGCCTTAGCTAGGATAGTTGATTGGTCCACGAATAAGAGACATAAGAACTGGGTGAGCTTAGAACAGTCGTTCTCTCCCCTTCCACTACCCCACCTGCCGTGGTTAACCCCCTGTCACACCCCTGCGGACTGCAAAGACCACCCCTTCATACACGCCTCCTTGACGGCTTTCCGAGAAGCTTGCGCCAAACACAAACTGTCGGACCGACACGGCCCCATGACCCCCCTCAGACAGAACCCTGACTTCCCACCCGGAATGTCCCCCTCGTTCTTGTCCGTAAACTGGCCCCACCCCACGGTGCAGGCCGGACAATTCTTCGTCTCAGGAAGACTCCTGACACAAGCAGAACTGGCCGGCTCCACAGATAACAATACATTCCCATTTGGGACATACATAGAAATCTGGCAATTCCTGAACAAAACAGCCCCTAGTTCGCAATGGTCAAGACAGACTCCCCCTTTGAAAACTTATGCAAAAGTATAGAACCACAGACACATCTCTTCTTGCGTATATACGGCTTAATGTTCTCCTCACACTTGCCCAAAATCCACTAGGCTAACCAGCAGTGGGAGAGCGACCTTGAGATTAGTCCGACAGAGGCAGAATGGGAAAATATATACAGACTCATCCACAAAGGTTCGGTTAATGTCCAAACGCAGGAAAATGCGTACAAAATCCTCTCCAGATGGTACAAGACACCGCTAAAGTTGCACAGAATCAACCCCGCTCTTCCAAAGACATGCTGGAGGTGCCATCTGGAGACGGGATCCTTTCTGCACATATGGTGGACATGCCCCAAGCTCAGACCATATTGATGCGAGGTACACAACTATGTCAAACAAATATCCTCTGACAACAAAGGCGCCGTACACACGGCCGAGGTTCTCGCTGAAAATCAGCGAGAACCTCGCTGGAATGCACATTCCAGCGAGGACCTCGGCCGTGTGTACGGTCTCAGCGAGCTTCCCGTCGGGAAGCCCGTCGAGCCGAAATAGAGAGCACGCTCTCTATTTCCTCGACGGCCCGCCTGGAAGAATGGCTGGTTGCCATTCCCGACGGGCGGGTCGCCGAATTCGACGGCCGGGAGAGAACCTCGACGGGCGGAACGATGTGTTCTGCCCGTCGAGGTTCTCTGCCGTGTGTACGGCGCCTTAGAGTTTACTCCTGCTCAGTTCCTCCTCCACCACGCCACATCACTCCCACGAGGCTACTGTAAATCCTTAGCCATGCACATGGTGAACGCCGTGCGTATGTGCATTCCCCTTGCCTGGCTTTCACCCCGCCCGCCGACGATAGTTGACTGGTTTAACCGCCTTCAGAAGATTATGGAGATGGAAGACTTGATACATCAAGCAAACGACACTCCCGCTAGATTTGTAGAGACTTGGGCCTGCTGGCTACATTTCACTTCAACGGACGAATATAAAAATGCCAGACTCAGGGGTCACTGACCAGGGACCCTCACATCCCACTCCCATACCGAGCTGTGGCAGACTGACCCCCCCTTTTTTTTCCCGGAACCGCTCCATCTCCTAGTGAAGTGACCCCCTTCCCCTCCCTCCTCTCCCCCCTCTATTACCTGACCCCACAACCCCCCCATGTAGCTAGGAATATACTGCTTAGCCTACAACCACTGACACACCTTACTTCTTGGCACAATGGCCTGATTCTAGTGAGGCCTGCTTCCAAAAAAAGACTGAACGGTAGAGAGACACTCATACCTGGAGACTGTAATGACTCTACTACCCGGATTGTACTCCCCTCCATACTTAGCTTGCTGACTCCCCGTGTTTGACCTTGACCTGGCTAACGTTTATGTTTCTGGAACATCCCTTTGTCCATATGCTGATCTGCTGTGTATGACTCTGGCCTGGCTTATGTTTATGATCATTGTATTCCCTATCTTTTTTTTTTTTTTTTAAGTGTATTTTGTGCGTGAACTCCAGGAGGAGCCGGACTGCAGGAGTTGGGAGTAGGCAGACCCTCCCCCCGGAGGCAATCACCATCCTTCTCCATGCCCCCGGTGGCAATGGCGGGTGTGAGGGGGGGCCTCCCACTCACCCCGCCCTACCTGCTCCACTTGGGAGCCTGACTGGTATTCCCTATCTACTGTATATGGTTGTTTGTTATTTGTGGGGCACTGTTTTTTTATTGTCACTGTTTGGTATTGGAGGTGTTGTGTATTTATATATCACTAATCTTAATAAACATTTATATTCACTTTACATGCATTTTGGTTCTCTCTTTGCAATCCACACAGTCTGGTCACACCTGATACATGACAACCACACTATACCCCATGAATATTGAGGTGGTTTCTGATTGCTATATCTAAGGATTTGATTGTGATCGCAAAGATAAGAAGTGAGAGAGGACAACCTTGTCCTAGAGACACAACAAGATTCAGAGTAGTATCCCTGCAGACGTATCTGGGCTTCTGGGGCAGAGCACAGAGAACCTACTATATTAAGAAAAGATTTGCCAAATCCATAACTCTTTAAGATTGTAAACAAATAGGGCCAGGACACCAAATTAAATGCTTTCTGGAGGTCCAGCGATAACAAAAATCCTTCTTGCGTTTGTCTGCCATCCCAACCCAAATTTAGGAGAGAGATAACATTAATTCCCCTTCGGATTTGATCAGGCCCTTGCCTCCCTGAGATGAAGCCAACCTAGTCTTTATGTATATAGAGACCAATAAGGCCTCGTGCACATGATCGGTCAAAACCGAAGAAAACGGACTGAGGTTCGGTTTCATCGGTCCAAACCGATCGTGTGTAGGCCCCATCGGTCAGTTATCCTTCGGTCAAAAAGAAAAGAACTTGCCTTAAAATTTAACTGATGGACGCCTAACCGATAGGTCAAAACCTATCGTTAGTACGCACGACCATCAGTTAAAAATCCACGCATGCTCAGACTAAATGAGGGGATGGGAGTGCTCGTTCTTGTAAAACTCGCGTTAGTTTTTGAGATGGCACATTTTTTTAATTAGTGTCTCGTTTATTGCAGCACATTTTTTTTCTTTGTTCTATTGCTAGAATAAACACGTTGTTTTGCTGATTCTATTTAGACAGAGTTCTCCCATACTGATTTATTTTCTTTTTTGCTTGTGATCTCATGTTTTTTTTGTTTTTTTAGAAAGCCAGATCTCCAAAATAATTTTTAGTACACATTTTTTTATTTATTTGAGAAATGGATTTTTTGTTGTCAAGTTATCACACCAATGTTTTTTTTTTTTTTAGATTTTTTTTTTTTTGGCAAGTTATCACACCAATGTGGTTTTTTTTTTGGAGAAATGTTTTTATTTTGGAGAAATGTTTTTATTTTGGCAAGTTATCACACCAATGTTTTTGTTTCACCCCCCCCCCCCCCCCCCCTTCAAGTAAGTTGTGTCCTTTGTTAATTCCACATTGTATTTAATGGCTATTCACTAGAAAAACACAATAGACAAGGTTTTAACGTAAATAAAATTACCATTTATTCTGGCAAACAAAAATTTCAAAAAGAAAGGCAACACTTGACCAATTCACAAAATACTTGCAGACTTTTTGGTCACCAAAGGCACATTCCACCATGATCAAGAACAAAATCAACAACCTCAGGAGTCACAATGTGCTCCCCAAATCCCAGAAATCAGAAGCAGCAGCAGATGACATACATGATCCCAAGCTGTGGTACTACAACAACCTCAGTTTGGGGCCAAATCAGCTGGAAGCTTGGGAATCACTTTCTGGTCTTCCTTACAGCCTTCCCTCCAGGCTTCCCTGCAGCATTCCTTCCACGGCCCCTGTCCACGGCCCCTTGCAAGTGGTGACGATGTGGCAGCAGGAGGAGGAGGAGGAGAAGCCCGGACCCAGTCCCACAATTCTGTGGTCGCAGTTAGCAGGTCCCTTCTCCCCCACCATATCACAGATGCCATCAGGTTTTGGGCCAGGCCCCTTTGTCCCTCCCCCAAAGCTTGCAGCTCATTGGCAATATATGAGCTGAAGCTCTCCGCTGGGTTCAGGGGGGCCCTCATGATCACCGCTGCCTCCCTGATGACCTGCAGGGTCTCCTCCTCCAGCTGGCTCCAGTGCCTCTTTTTTGGAGGTGGGCACATCTGGAGGAGAGGCACCTGTGATATGGTGCTGCCACTGGGCCTGGGCACCTGCTGGCTGCCACTCACCCCTCCTCCTGGCTGACACCTTCCAGAGCTCCTGCCTCCTGGCTGGTCTCTTCCTGCGAAGAAAAATGGGACATGTTTTAATTTTTTGCAAAATCAATCACACACATTCGTGACTGTGTTCCATTTAAAAAAAAAAAAAAAAAAAAGACTCTCATTCTGACCCCTGCAGTTGGCATCCCGGACACAATTATTTCTGCCCACGACTTTTGTTTGTGTTTCCAAGCTTTACTTTTTGGTTACAAAATCATCTCGTTAAACCAACAATAATTTGCAGCCGGGACTTGATCGTCCAAAAAGCTGAGGTGCTTGTAGTACCACAGCTTGGGCTCCTTTACATCACTTGCTGCTGCTCTTGACCTCTGCGATTTTTGCACTTTCAGGTAGGCCTTTCGGTATGTGTTCCTGAGGTTGTTGATTTTCTTCCTTATCATGGTGGATGTGACCTCCGGAATCCAAGTCTGCATGTATTCTGCAAATTGGTCAAGTGTTGCCGTTCTCAAATTGGCTTTCTGGTAGCCTGGGTTCTTTATGTCCCAAAGGCAGGAGAGTTCCCTGTACTTGTCGATGAATCGCAGAAGTCTGGGTTCTTTATGTCCCAAAGGCAGGAAAGTTCCCTGTACTTGTCGATGAATTGCAGAAGTATGTCCGGTGTATTTAATTTAAAATTTTCTAGAATAGCAAAACAAAAACATATAAACACTAGGCTCAGCTTTTACATAGTCAGAATATGCGCACACTATTTTGACCTTCAAACACAGTGTCTCCTGCTGCCACTAAAATTCTGCCCAGCTCTGCCCCATTGTTGTGGAAAATTATGATTTAACTGCAGACAATGGGCCAGATTCTCAGCTGCGATACGACGGGGTATCTCAGATACCCCGTCGTATCTCTGTTTTTTTCAATGGGTATCTATGCGTGTGATTCCTAGAATCACTTACGCATAGATACACTAAAAATCCGACAGGTGTAAAACAATTACACCGTCGGATTGTAGATGTAATGACAACGCCGGCCACTAGGTGGCCTTTACATTGTTTTCTCATTTGCCTATGCAAATGAGCCTAATACGCCGATTCCCGAACGTTTTTACGCTGCCCAGTCGTCGTTTATGTAATTTGCGTACGCGTAAGGTTACCCCTGCTAATATGAGGGGTAACCTTACGAAGTTCCGTCGTATGCCATGTTTAGTATGGCGTCGGGTCAGCGTTGTCTTTTTCCGTCGGTTACGTAATTTTACTAAGTCGTTCGCGAATAGGGATTTACGAAAACGACGCTCACGTCGGTTTCATTCATGTTTTCCAACGTGAGCTGGAGCATGCGCACTGGGCTATTTTGCGGCCGGTGCATGCGCAGTTCGATCGACGCGGGGGCGCGCTTAATTTAAATACAAGCCGCCCCCTTTGAATTACGCGGTCTTACGCCGGGCCATTTACACTATGCCGCCGCAACTTACGGAGCAAGTGCTTTGAGAATATGGCACTTGCTCTGTTAAGTTGCGGCGGCGTAGTGTAAATGGCTTACGCTATGCTGCCGCATTTCTACAAGAATCTGGCCGCCTGTGTTTACATTTCACAAAATAAGTGGCATAAAAACATGCAAAAGTAATGAGAGCATTCATCAAGGCACCATTCATGTGTAGATATCATGCCCCTCAGTATTGATCCCGACGCATTTCGTGGCAAAGCAGACAAAGTGTTTTGCCACAAAACACGTCGGGAGGACTCCATTGCCACCCCACTTGTATACAAGCGCATTTTATCTCAGCCAAATGTAAGTTTGACAGCTGTAATAAACCTTTTTTATTTATCCATACGGTATCACGCTATGTGGCCACTTTTTTTTTTTCTTTCCTTTATACTTTCAACCATTTATGAGACCACCAGCCCAGGGAATATTATCTCCTGCATAGCTTTCCATCCACTTCCATTCATCCATCCTGGAGAGGAGTTGATGACCGCCTGAGTTGTGACCATCTGTGATATTATCACTATAAGCCTTTTTAGACTTTTGATGGCGTATGTTACCTTAAGTCCATTGGCTCTGGTAAGCCTGCATTACTTTCGGTGATGGGATTACTGCACACTTGAAGAAAGTCACCTGTTATATTCCATTCACTTATTCACTTGATTGTTTTGGATTCATATGGACTTTATTATATTCTTTGTGTGTTAACAATTGCACTATCACGTCTGTGTGTCTTGATAGCGGTGTGACATACATACGCCTTATTTCATCATACGGACTTCTTTTCATATATATATATATATATTTTTTTTTTTTTATCTAATATTGATGTTTGCATATATTATTGATGTGAATCATTGTTTTATGCTCCATTAATTCACAATGTTTTTTTTTTCATAATTAGCATTGTGTAAGCGCTACACACTCACACTCTTTTTGGCTATTTTTGGTTTTACTTCATACAAACCGTGTTAGCAGCTATTACATTTCATCTTGGCAGCGCAGTGTATCCACCACCTTATAGGCCTCTGCTGGGCCCATTTTTAGATTTGCCCTCGTTTCTGCTGTTCGTCACTTCCGCTCGAGCAGACTATGCATAACAAACGTAGTCACGTAGTTCTCCTTATATACCCCGCGTATGCGTAAAATGCCACCCTCTTCGCCCGCCCATGACAGACCTTTTCCTCTATTCCACGCCCCTAATCATTGTGAAACGACAATATGGTGCAGTCACAGGTGTGTAGTATAGCCTGTCCCGACAAGGAAAGCCTGGAGGCGGGAACGTCACGATCCAGGCCCTACAAAGCGACAGGATGGTGGAGATGGTGGACATACTGCAGAGGAAAGATTATGATGGAGTTCATGGCCCATACCACACCCCTAATTGGAGGAAGGCCAAAATAATGGACAAAGTGGCGAGGAGACTTTATGACATATTTGGGGTCAGGAGGTCCAAGGAGCAGCTCCGAAAAAGGTGGTCTGACTTGAAATTGCGCGAGCCAGAGCAGTATAGGAAGATCAAGAAAAATATTGACAAAAGTAGGTAATTTTTATGTGCTTTTTGCAATTGTCTTTATATTTTGTGGACATGTTTTTCTCCATGTGCTTCTTTGGCCTGGTTGTACTTTTGAACATGGCAGATTTATGTTGCCAAGTTGGCAAAGTGTAGTATTTTCGGTTCGTAGTAAACAGCGTTTGTCCAAAATCTGATGTTTTCTGCAGATCCAGGAAAAGCACACCTGGACATGCCTATTTGGCGTAAACCAATGTTTATAAACATTGTTGTCAAGGTGATGTGTTTGTTCAACCTTACTAGAATGTGCAAGGCAAACCGGATTCATTCACACAGTGATAATATGCAGCTGTTTACACATCTGGACTCAGGAGCACCTGTGTCCCCCCCAAAACTAACATTTTAATTAGGGTCTCCCACAAATGATTCTTTGGGGGTGCATCCATGTGTGTCACTTTGCCAAAAAGCGTCATTATTCCAGCTTGGGGTAACTCAGAAAAACAAAGGTGATGTTTTTAGGATTGATCCCAAACAGACAACCCCACTTCTAAGCAATGTTTTATATTTCTGCCCTCCAATATCTGTGTGCTGAATATATCTTTTGTTTAATTTTATTAGGGGAAAGAAGAGGACACCATTCGGAGGAGGCCAGGAGGCACAGACCCGAAAAACCCCACCAACCTCAGCATGTGAAGGAGGTGGATGTGGAAGAAGGAGTTGTGGAAGAAAGAGAGGTGGAAGAAATAGAGAAGGGAGAAAGAGTTGTGGAAGAAAGAGAGGTGGAAGAAATGGAGGAGGAAGAAGGAGTTGTGGAAGAAAGAGAGGTGGAGATTATCAGCGCAACAGGTCAGTGTCTGTCACCTCAGCTTCACAGGGAAAAAAGAGATGTAGGTAGGCCTGGACATTTCTAATAAACCCTTTTGTATTTTTTTAGGGGATGAACATGGTGGTATCACTGCATCTGCTAGGACACCTTTCCCCAGTGCTAGTGCCCTAATCGTGATGAAGAAATTATGGAATGCAGTAGTGAAATGGCGATTATGCTCTCGTTGAGCAAAAATATAAGAACATCCTTGACGTGGTGGGCCATATAGTCGATTAGACCCCCCATCCCCACCCCCTCCAAACCTTTTTTGATGTTACAGTATGTTTTGCACACCAATTTGAATTGTTTAATCCCCGAGCCAAAATTGGAAGATGCACACAGTGGGCCAGATTCTCAGCTGAGATACGACAGTGTATCTCGGATCTTAGATGTAATGAGAACGCCGGCCGCTAGGTGGCCTTTACGTTGTTTTCTCATTTGCCTATGCAAATGAGCCTAATACGCCGATTCCCGAACGTTTTTGCGGCGCGGCGACGTAGTTTACGTACGCGTAAGGTTACCCCTGCTGTATGAGGGGTATGTTTCCGAAGTGCCGTCCTTGCCATGTTAAGTATGGCGTCGGGTCAGCGTCGTCTTTTTCCATCGGTTACGTCGTTTTACTAAGTCGTTCGCGAATAGGGAATTGCGTAAGTGACGATCACGTTGTTTTAATGTCAGTTTCAACGACGCTTTCCGGCGTGAGCTGGAGCATGCGCACTGGGCTTTTTTCCCGGCCGGCGCATGTGCACTTCGTTTGACGCGGGGGCGCGCTTAATTTAAATACAGCACGCCCCCTCCTTCAGTATTTGAATTACGTGGCCTTACGACGCCGCATTTACGCTACGCCGCGGAAAATTACGGAGCAAGTGCTTTGAGAATACGGCACTTGCTCCAGTAATTTGCGTAGTGTAAATGCGATACAATACGCTACGTCGCCAGATACGCCATTTTTTGAGAATCTAGCCCAGTGTGTCTACATGTGCTATCTGCCATCACAGGATATCGATTGTCTGTGCTTTGTGGGTGCAACCCCTTCCTCGCTACTCAAGTAGGTGAGAGGAAGGGTTTGCACCCCCAAAACACATACATTGATCACCCATGATGGCAGATAGCACATGTTGACATCTGGCACGCCCAACAAAATGTGTGCATCTTCAAATTTTGGCTTTTTCTTGGGTTACATCACCACATCACATGTGTTTCTAATAAGGTTGAACTTTGTAAGTTCCATTGTTTGAAGATATTTGCTTGTTTGTAAAAAGCCTGTTTTTTGTACAATTTTTTTTTTTTAAAACGCACAAGTTGTGCACATAAAAAAAAGGGATACCTGAAAAATACAAAAACGCAATAGTTGTGCACAGAATAAAACCCCAAAAAATAAAAAAAACATTTGTGTAGCTTCTTCTTTCCATGCTCAATACCAGTTAGTGTAGATTTTAACGTGGACGACACACAACTCTACTTTCGAATCACCAACAAAAAAGACCAATATCATGACCTAGGAAAATGCCTCACTCTGATCGATAACTGGATGTTGGAAAGCTCCCTCAAACTCAATGGATCCAAAACAGAACTCATCATTCTCTATGCAAATCGGAAATCTAAATCTAGGACCACATGGACACCACCCACCATCCTTGGAAAAACCATTGTCCCAAGCAACAAAGTCAAAAGCCTCGGAGTCATCTTTGACTCAGACATGACGATGGACGCACAAATAGGAGCAGTAGTCAGCGGTTCTCACCATCTTCTCCGCATGCTACGAAGACTCATTCCATTCATCCTGGGAAAGGATACAGCAGTAGTGGTTGGAACAATCATCAACCCCCGATTTGACTACGCAAATTCCCTCTATTTAGGTCTACCGAAATATCAGATTTAATGTCTACAAGTCGTCCAGAACACGGTAGCCAGACTGGTAACAGGTAAAAAACCGCGGGAACCAATCTCCCCGGGCTTGAGGTCTCTCCACTGGCTGGCGTAAAGGATCGGATCACATTCAAGACACTCTGCCTCACCCACAAATGCACACAAGGAAATGCTCCTCAATACTTATGCAAGAAAATAAAACCCTACATCACAAATCGCATGCTCCGGTCAACCAATCAAAACCTCCTCCAAATCCCCAAGACACGGTACAAATCTAAGGGAGAACGCAGATTTGCGGTCCAAGGACCCCGGCTCTGGAATGCACTACCCATGACCATCCGCCTCGAAGAAAACCATCGGGCCTTTAGGAAAAAACTGAAGACTCACCTCTTCTGATGGATCAGGACGACAATAGTTGCAAGCGCCTAGAGGCGATTTAGTTTGCATGTGCAGCGCTATACAAGTTCCTCACTCACTCACTCAAGGACCCGGCCACGTGTTGCGATTCGGAACTGCGTCGCTTTAACAGATATTTGCACGGTCGTGCGACGTGGCTCCCAAACAAAATTGACGTCCTTTTTTTCCCACAAATAAAGCTTTCTTTTGGTGGTATTTTATCACCTCTGCGTTTTTTATTTTTTGTGCTATAAACAAAAATAGAGCGACAATTAAAAAAAATAGGCAATATTTTTTACTTTTGCTATAGTAAATATCCCCCAAAAATATATAAAAAAAATATTTTTTTCCTCAGTTTAGGCGGATACGTATTCTTCTACCTATTTTTGGTAAAAGAAAATCGCAATAAACGTTTATCGGTTGGTTTTTGCAAAATTTATAGCATTTACAAAATAGGGGATAGTTTTATTGCATTTTATTTAAAAATGCAATAATTTTTTACTACTAATGGCGGCGATCAGCGATTTTTTTCGTGGCGGACACTTCGGACAATTTTGACACATTTTTGGGACAATTGTCATTTTCACAGCAAAAAATGCATTTAAATTGCATTGTTTATTGTGAAAATGACATTTGCAGTTTGGGAGTTAACCACAAGGGGTGCTGAAGGAGTTATGTGTTCCCTAATGTGTGTTTACAACTGTAGGGGGGTGTGGCTGTAGGTGTGACATCATCTATTGTGATTCCCTGTATAAGAGATCACGTGATCGATGAGGCCGCCACAGTGAAGGACGGGGTAGCCGTGTTTACACACGGCTCTCCCCGTTCTTCAGCTTCGGGGACCGATCGCCGCACTCCAGCGGCGATTGGGTTCTCGAGTCCCGCGGTCCCGCGGCGCAGGTTACCCCATTCTGCTGACGTATATCAGCGTGAAGGGGTCCTTAAGTGGTTAAAATGTGTTGCCTGTTTAATAGTATATGTATCTTGTTTCTGGCTGAACACTGTGAAAATTAAGTTGTGATCCCTTTTACATTGTGAACTCTTATGAGCAGGGCCCTTCTAACACTATTGTAAATGTAGCACCATAAATACTGTTGATTCTTTTTACACAAGTAAATAAATATACCTAATTGTGTTAGATCAAAAAAACGACTAATAATCTAAAAAATAAACATTCTATTCTACACACGTGCAAGGCAATGCATAACACCCCCCCCCCCCCCCCATAAAAAAAGAAAGAAAGAGAAATTCTAAAACAATTCCAACAGGATATTGGCTAAATCTTGCAGTCCTATGCTCTCTAGGGACCAAATATAGCATTTTCTATTATGAAAGGTGACTATCCTGACTTGACATGTACTAATAGGTGTTAATATATTTGCTAGTGCTTCTTAGTTTTCTCTGTCAATGTCTTAATTGTTTCAATTAGTTGCAATTAGGAGTCTAACATCAATTGCTTTTTCCTTAGTCTTAGTTAATGATCCCCCATATAACAATCTGTAATGCACTTAAATATCCAGTGATCCACTACCATAGGGAAAAGCATGCATGCTTAACAGAATAAATTGACTCTCATAACCTGGACCAGTGTGAGAATAGATCACCACTCACAGGGATGGACACATCTTCAATAAGAACCATCTGGTTTCAGTATCCCAAATATAGTTCTCCACGAGGAGCTCATATACACACTCTTGGCTAATCAAAACTCAAACATCCCAAGCATTGAACATATGAGAGAAAATAATGCTACATAGTGTAAAACTATCATTTTATTAAAATCAAAGAACATCACTCACAAGTTGAAACGTATCACAGCACTGGTATACAAAAGTCACATCCTGAATATAGGAACACAATGATGCCACAAGCGCAGGCTCCACCCCAGCCTTGTAAAGTCAGAGGTGAAGCAGTACAGGCAAGGAGAGATTCCTCTGATTTCAGGGCAGGGAGGCAGAGAATGATGGAACTGATCTTAGATTGTAAGCTCCTTGAGGGCGGGGACTGATGTGAATGTACAATATATATATATGTAAAGTGCTTTGTAAATTGACAGCACTACATAAGTACCTAAAATAAATAAATACGAATAAAACTGGAGCACACAGAGAGGAGGTCAGAGATGCTGCTATAAATCAGAAATTGGAAAGCATGTATGAGGGTCACACATGTTGAGAACATACAGAAAGGTCAGCCCCTGAAAAGAGCTACCGATTTAACTAGAAGAGTCAGAAGAGACCATTATGCTATGTTCTGCTTCACTGGCCATGAGCTTATAAGCAGAAGAGATACCAAGGATGTAATGGCTTACTGAGCTTGCCAACTGGAAGTAGTTTTGTTCCGAAGTTAGTCATACCTCCATAGCAGCAAGAAGGGTTAATGTTTCCATTTTTTAGAAACAAATATTTGTTTTTGTTTTTTATGTTATTGTATTCAGTCTCACATAAATAATAAAGGTAATCAATCAAATTCTGCGCCAAAAAGTGAAATAGCTGCTAAACACCACAATCAGACAAAAATTGTAATAGTACAAAAACATATATAAAGTGTAGTGCTGTGAATGTGAGTAGATGGAGTGAACCATCAATATCAAAAGTACATAAACAAAACCATAAAAATGTGTGATGATTCACAATGTGCAGATTGATAAGCCCTTGTGATATATGAACAAAATTGAGAATAGCACATATACCCAAAAAGGGGAATATATAAAGTTTAACACAATATGAACCATAAAATGTGTTAGAAATAAACGCAGTGAGACCATATAGTCAACAACAAATTCATGTGAATAACAACAAACACCCCTAAAGGATAGTATCCTCATAGGGGTAAGTGCTCAAACTAGAAATCTGTAAATGTTAAACAGTTCATCCATACGTATCCAACTGGAGGGAGACTTGTCCAAAGTCGCAGTGTACACAATGCTTCAAGTAATTTATATGCTTGGTGTGATGTGCAGAATATCACCCGGGGGTGCCTTCACCAATGGGCAGGGGGAGAAGTGAATACTATTACCCTCCGGAGTGGATCTAACTCACCATACGGCGGTGGATCACATGCGCTTAATCACACCAAAGGACTTGAAAGGTCTGGATCTGCAGAGCATCTCCTCCTCTTCACCGGAAACGGCCTGCTGTATCGGACCAACCATTATTATATCCAGGTCTGGTATGTTGGATTCCAATAGGACAAAGCTAGGATTTCACCAGGCTGGCTGATGGAGTCCTGGCCTGGAGGTTGATGTGGAGCTCCTCTGGTGAGTCTTCTATGGTTGGGGTCCTCTCGAATTGTCCCTCTTGGCTCCTCTGATGAGTCTTCTATGGTTGGGGTCCTCTTGGATGGTCCCTCTTGGCTCCTCTGATGAGTCTTCTATGGTTGGGGTCCTCTCGGATGGTCCCTCTAACTAATCAGAGGAACCAAGAGGGACACATGTTATGGTTCATATTGTGTTACACTTTATATATTCCCCTTTTTGGGTATATGTGCTATTCTCAATTTTGTTCACATATCACAAGGGCTTATCAATCTGCACATTGCGATTCATCACACATTTTTATGGTTTTGTTTATGTCATTTTGATATTGCTGGTTCACCCCATCTACTCACATAAATAATGTGCAACACTTTTTTTTTAACACTGGTCAAAATTCATAATAATGAATTTTTGTCTATAGATAACACAAAAAAAAATGTCAAGACAATAATGCCAAAAGAAAGTCCAGCTTGTCCCCCCAAACAATGTATGTATTATTGCAGGCTAATAGTGAAAAAAAAAATCTTCATTGGTTCAAAGCATATAAAGGTATGAGAGCTGAAAAAAAATATTGTCCCTTGCTTTATTAGAGGGTCTTTTTATGCTCCATTACAGTAACTTTGCTAGTTGGCCCGTCTCTGTGTCCAACCGTAAGAAGTATGAATATGTAATTAATTCAGTGTATAGCTTGTTTCTATTTTAGGAGATTACAATAATTAATGATGCTGTGGTGTAGACATATGTTTTACTGTTAATAAAGCTAATATAATGCATGCAAATGTCTATTGAATAACTGAAAATAGCAAGTAATGAGGTGGAAAAAAATCAAATGCATTAGGTGAACTAATTCCATCTGGTATAGCAAATCATCCTTGCACATAATCTTTTTGATATAAGTTAATGAATGTATGGATGAATAATCTGAAACAAACATAATCCATGTACTGTTACAAGAAAATGACTTGGAAACATTGCCAAGAGAAATTTGATTGAATTTGTTGATTTTTGTATGGCACGAGGTGTATTCTTTTTTAACTTCAAAGTTTATTCGTTTTCAAAACGTACAAAAAGGCAGCAAAAAAAAGAGTATGATAATACATTCTCATGTTATGAAATGTATACGCAATAGTATGTATCTTTAACATTCAGATATATATTTCACATACGTACAAAAATAGAAGAGCTATACAGTAACATGCACATACATTGTCTTGTATAAGTAGAAAAAAAAAACGCTGTGAGATTTAGAGTTGACTTTAACCATACTACCTATAAGGCCTCGTACACACGATCAAATCTGTCCGCTGGAAACGGTCTGCTGGACCGTTTCAGCAGACAGATTCGATCGTGTGTACGGCCGAGCCGACGGATTTGGCCACCCGACAGATTTCAAAGCATGCTTTGAAATCTATCGGGTGGGAATCCGTCCGCCCGACATGTCTGCTGGTTGGTACACTTACCAGCAGACATGTCGTCTCGCACCGCCGCCGCACCGCCGCCGAATGGATTCGGCGCATGCGCGGAAGTGTTTTACTTCCTGGTGCGGTGACGTGGCGGCGTCAACGTCACCGCCACGTCACCGACACGTCAGCGCGCCGTCTGCTGGCGGGGATTTTGGTTTGCTCGTGTGTACACGCGAGCAAACCAAAATCCCAGCAGACAGATTTGTTCAGAGGTAGAACCAGCAGGCAATCACATATGTTGGTTTAATCCACTATGTAACAGTACTAAGTGCACAATGCTGAGACAAGTGTGTTGCCTGTTTGCTAATGAAGGGAAAGATAGGAGTATAAAGAGTATTTTGAATCATTTGTGAATGGAGGGGCAGTGTAGCTGTATACTTCTAGTGTCACTGACCCATGGGTACCAGTTACTGTAGAATTTTTCAGTGATGAGCTGGGCTTTGGAAACGCTGTGTTCCAATTTTAAGTTGTTATTTAAGATTGTAGTTACTTCCTGGATGTTAGAAGGATGTATATTTTTCAATTTTCTTACTAGTGCCAACCTTGCGGCAATAAGGATGTGGGTGGCCATGGTTTGAGATCTCCTGGGCCATGTGGGGATCAACAGGCCCAAAAGGAGGTCGATGGAGGATAGATTATTTGCTGTGGGAACAATTGAATGGAGCAGCATTAGTATCTGGTTCCGAAAGTCTTTGAGGGTTGAACATTCCCACCAAATATGGAAGAGAGATCCTGGGAGGCCACAATTACTCCATCATAAGTGAGACATATTGGAGTAGATCTTGGCAATTCTATTGAGGGTGTAGTACTAGTGTTGGAAGAGCTTTTATAGGGATTCCCTATAAGCCTTGTACCACTAAATAGGTGTTGGGGCTTAAAGGGTGTGCTTGGACCATTGCAGGATTTGGTTTTGGGTGGATTCCTCCACTGACTTAGAGAATAGACCATAAATGTATGCGATACCCTTAAGCAGCCCTCAAAATTTCCACTCGCCTACTAGCATTTGGCGAGTGGATTTAGGCTGGGGGCGAGTGATGACAGGGCTGCATAACCAATCTCCCTCCAATCTGTGCCTACACTTAGAGTCCACGTGAGATTGGTGGCCGAAGAGGAAAGGTGCATGCTCTGGAAAAGTAGTCTGGTGAGCCGCGCACAGGCAGAGCAGTACACAGGTGCTCTCCTTACAATTCTCATTAAGCCATGGGACCTAACAGTATGACCTCTCTGAGCCTGCAATCCCCCCCCCCCACCCCGACCAATGTAGTTGGAGAGAAGAAAGTAATCAGTGAGGTGGAGGATTGCGAAAATTACCATTCTGGTGCAGCGCTCACTGAAAGTTGCCCTGACATGAGAGCGGCAGCCTTCCAGTTTGTGCAGTTTTCTTCTCCTTGTACTCTATGTAAGTGTCCAACAGTTCAGCCTGAGCACTGAACAGACTGGTCTCAATGTGTGCTGTGCGGTGTCAGTGTGCGCTGTGCTATGGTGTCAATGGCTGTGCAGTTGTGTGGATCTCAGCGCCGGATTGTACTCCCTCCCGCTGTGCTGCAGCTCCTCTCCTCACTGCCAGCCTGAATAAGGGGGAAGTGGGGACATGCAAGCATGGAGGCTCCTGATGATGAGATGAATGAGAGAGAGAGAGAGGATGGATGGGAGTTGCAGAGGAGACAGCAAGAGAATGGGGAAGAGACCCTGTCCCTCTGCTCTGCCCCCAGTGCCCTGTCCCTCTGGTCTGCCCCCAGTGCCCTTGTCCCATTTTGTTAAAGTTGTTGTTGGTAATATTTAATTTTGTAACTTGATTCTGCATAAAACATTTAACAGTGTAATTCCATGAGATAATCTACGAGGGTGTTTTTACGGGTGCAATTAGGCGCAGGGCAGTGTATGAATTAGGTGGGGCAACTGGTGGCGAGTAACTCTTGAAGCCTGGCTAGTAGCTCAGGACTTGAAATTTTGAGCCCTGCCCTTAAGTAGCTATATACTTGAGTCAAGATATTTTAACATAGGAGAATCTTGTCATATTATATCCAATGTGTTTTATTGAGTAGAGATCTGATGCTAAGGCCGCGTACACAAGAACAAATTTATCTGCTGAAACTGGTCCGCCGACCAGTTTCAGCGGACAAATCCGATCGTGTGTACGACCTAGCGGACAAGTTTGTCCAGCGGACAAATTTCAAAGCATGCTTTTAAAATTGTTCGCTACAAACCTGTCCGTCGGATATGTCTGCTGGTTAGTACGCCTAACCAGCGGACAGAAATCTCCAGCATACGCCGAATGGATTCGACGCATGCGTGGAAGTCTTTTACTTCCTGGAGTGGTGACGTGGCGGCGTCAACGTCACCGCCACGTCATCGCGTTCCCTGGCCGAGGGGATTTTCATCCGATGGTGTGTACACACCGTCGGACGAAAATCCGGAGGAGACATGTCCGCTGGAAACGGTCCGTCGGACATGTTTCAGCGGACATGTCCCTCTGTGTGTACGCGGCCTAAGATAGATGTATAAAGTTCTTGGCGAGAGACCATATTTGGCTTGAAGGTTTTCGTTGTGAATACCTTCATCAATCCAGGAGCTTAGTTGGAGATCTGGAAATATGAGTAAGATGGTTTTGGATTGGTAGGTGGTGTAGTACGGTGTGGGGTACGCCCTTCAACATTTGAGGTATAGAAGTCCAAACTCTCAAGGAGGCCATTATTGTGTCCATCAGAAAGTGTTTGGGGGTGGGGTCAAGAAACGAGGCACTAAGATATAGTTTTGGGTCTTTAGCCAGCACAAAGATTCTATTTGTTTCCAATTGGAAGGTATAGATGGAGTCCATCAGAGTTTGAGTTGATCCAATATGACTGCCTCATAATACAGATTTATATTTGGGGCCCCCAATCCACCTATTCGTGTTGGGGTCATTAGGTTATGTTTTTTTTTCATTATCCTGGCCCTTTTTTGCTGCTAGATAAAGGAATTAACAAGAGATTGGAGAGTCTGCAGTTGTGTTGAAAGGTATGGGGGCGTGGTTTAGCAATGGCCGAGTGAGAATGTCTTTCTCGTGAGCTCCTGGCTTCCCCCGGCTTACTTCAGCTATTGCGCGACTGATGAGCACAGACTATACGGCATGCTATCCCACAGGAGACCCAGAACCAGGATATAACCCCTCAGAAACCACCCGCTTACCCTGAGCAGTGGAATTCGGACGTTCCTCAGAGACCACCAGCGCCGCTCGTCAGACGCCATTACTGACCACCCACGTGTCCGGGCCATGGAGAACGGCAACGCTCCCTCCCTGTCGCCTCCCGCAGAACAGGACCTCTATCAGCACACTCCAGCCACCTTCCGTTCGGAGATGGCGGAACCCTAGCAACAATTTCACAGCATACCAGAGGCCCTCCACTCCGTACTGCTGACACTCCCCACAAAGGCGGACATTGAGGCTACGGTGCTCCGCATAAAGGAGGCTCATGGACATGCTATACAGGAGGTGAGGGAGGAGGTATGGTCCCTAGCAGTACGGGTGGAGACTGGGGAGGCTTCCATCACCTCCCTAGAGAGCCGAGTGACAGCCTTGGAACAGACCCAGACATCTCAAGCGCTCACAGCGGTGGACCTGCAACTCCATTTAGAAGACATGAAGGACCGCAGCTGACGTAATAACTTGCGGCTCCGGCGTCTACCGGAAGCCACTGGCGCATAGGATCTGACGGAGACAGTGGTGGCCATCTTCCGTGACATCCTGGTGGCAGATTCACCCTCCCTGGAATAAGATCGGGTCCACAGAACCCTGGGCCCAAAATCTGCAGACCTGGATCACCCCCGGGATGTGCTATGCTGGCTGCATAGATATACTCATAAAGAGCTCATCCTCCACAGGGCATTGGAGCATGGTGCCATAATCAAAAGTCCTCCCAGACCTGGTGGTAACTTTCCGCAAAGCCATGGCTTCTTTCACCCTGCGCACACAGGCTGACCTGCCAGAGCTCTTTCTCTTCCTGGAGATGGACCCGGTGTGTGTCACGATTGGCTGGCTATCCTACCTACCTACCTGGTACGTGGATACCTTGGGATCCACGTACCACTGGAGTGCCCAGCTTCCCCGCCCGCAGAGATCCAGCAGGAGGTCACAGGCACCACACGCAGATGTGACACGTGAGGCCTAAAATACAAGTCTTCTACTACGTTACTGGAACTCCCTGTTTGATGTTGACCCCCCCTCATTGCAGGTTTTCGCTGCTCCTCCTGGCTGAGTTGCGGTCTACCTACTCCCGTGTGAATTTGGAGGCCTCCTTCTCCGGTTTGGAATCAGGATCAGGGAACCAGTGCCGTCGCCAAGCTGCTTTTCGCCTCTCAATGTAACTCTAGGTCTGGGTTTTCCTGCCTGGTGCTGGGTACAGAGGCAGCTGTTACTACAGGTGACCATCACTTGCACTGACTTATGTGCACAGGGGATTGCATACAAGTATCGCTGTGGGCACCTCTGGGAAATGTGGGGGATTCATGATCTGCCTCCTCTCTGATCCACCATTTGCATATGTGGGTCCTCTGTGTTTTGCATGGGCGGGGGTGGGCTTTGTCATGTTGGGGCACCCTGGGGTGGTTGATGTTGCCCACTTGCTATGATCTGCCTGCTGATGCCCCCATATTGGTGCTATGCAGCTGCCACCCTTATATGGTCGCGGACCCACATAGGGATGGGCATCGAGAGTGAGCGGCATTGGCCGCCAATGGTGCCCCTCAGGAACTTCCTCCCTCACTGTGCAGCTACTTTGACCTGTTCGTGGGGTGCCTGTGGTGTTCCTGGGGAGGTGAGGCTATACACCCAGGCCCCGGTTTTGGGTATGAGAGAGGGCCTTCACACGTGTGACCGGCGGTGGTGACGGGAGGTTTACATTTCATTATGTAATCGATATGTTTCATGTCTGTTTTAATCTGCATTTCCTAAATTTATGTCTGCTACCTGTTTATGGTGTTTCATGTGTGCTTTATATTTTACTTTTTATAAAGTTATTACTGTCAAAAGTCGTTAATACAGTATATGTATGTTTTCTCATTTAAATGACAAGAGCTGAGGTGGCTTAGGACGGCAAGTGGGCCCCACTGGCTGTTCCTTACCATACCCCCACGTAGGCCAGCGCTTACATAACAGTTCCCCTTTTTGTTTTTTGTCTTTTTCATAAAGCTTAAAAAAAAATATTAAAAGCCAGCAGCTACAAATACTGCAGCTGCTGACTTTTAATATTAGGACACTTACCTGTCCTGGAGTCCAGCGCCATCTGCAGCAGAGAGACGAGCGTTCGCTCATCTCTGCTGCTCCCCCCTCCATCCACGGTGAGGGAACCAGGAAGTGAAGCGCTCCGGCTTCACTACCCGGTTCCCTACGGCGCATGCGCCCGCCGATTGGCTCCCCTGCTGTGTGCTGGGAGCCGAGTGTTCCCAGCACACAACGGGAAAAACCCGTCTTTTGCCCGAGACTACGGGCCGTAAGTGGGTGAAAATACCTGTCTTTAGACAGGTATCTGCACCCCCCTCCCCCTGGAAGGTGTCAAATGTGACACCGCATGGGGGGAGGGTTCCGATCAGCGGATCTTCACTTTAGGGTGGAGATCTGCTTTAAGAACCAGTGAGCGTACTAGCACTCGTGTCCCTTTATCTTTAGTTGTTGTTCCTTTTATAGGGTTGACTATTTAATTGTTGTACTACTGCGTGTTACTCCACAGTTTAGGAGTAAACTTTCTCTTACCTCTTCCCCTCTCCACCCTCCCCCTTTTCCCTTTTTTTTTCTCTCCTTTTTTCTCTCTCTTATTTCCCTTCTGCACCGAGACAGGGCGTTGGAAGCTATCAAAGTTGTGTCTCTAAACGCTAGAGGCCTAAACACCCCTGAAAAGATGTGCATGCTATTGAATGAGCTAAAAAGCGCACATGCGGATGTAGCCTTAATTCAGGAGACCCAATTTAAGCATGACAAACTACCTATCCTTAAAAAATCATTTTTTCCCCTTGACATATCACTCCACAAATCTGACAGCTAAATCCAAAGGGGTCTCCATTAGGGATGAGCTTCGCATTCGATACGAATGTATGTTCGACTCGAACATTGTCTGTTCGTACGTTCCACGAAATTTGAACAAAAGCGGTCATTCGCGCCAAATTTGAGTGACACAAAACGGCCCATAATTCACTGCGTCATTGCGCGCTGATGATTGGCCAAGCATGCTGTATGTCCTGCATGCTTGGCCAATCACAGCGCGCAAAAAACCTGGGCGGCTTTGGCCAATTATGGCTCAGGGCTTTAGCACACGCCCCACACTATATAAGGCCGCCTGCTGGGCGGCCTCGTGTAGTGTGTTCCGGCTTGTTAATGAGATCAGTCAGAGAGACAGAGAGATTGTCTTTTTATATAGCTAGATAGAGCAGGCAGGCAGGCTAGTCAGTTTAGCTTAATTTACAGTGTGTAGAGAATATATATACATCCCTAGGAGTTGTACATATATTTATACACTGTATAGCTTAGATAGATTAGTTCTTCCTAATTTACTGGCAGGCAGGTGATTGTGCTATTTAAAGACGTTATCACACGTATAGACACCCAGCAGTTACAATATTTAACCACTTAAGGACTCGCTCATGTACATTTACGTCGGTACTTTAAAGATGGATATCTCGGTAACGGCAGCAGTTGCTGCCACAACCGAGGTATCCATCTTTAGTGTGAGCGGTCCTGTACACGATAACGGCGGTCTCCGTGGCGGATTCGCAGCGAGATCGCCGTTATCGGTGGCGGGAGAGGGCCCCCCCTCCCGCCGCTCTCCCGCGCCCCTCCGCCACTTACCGTTGCCGTCGGTAGCGGCGGAGGCGATCGGGTCTGTTCGGCGGCTGACTGGGGATGCGAGTGAGGGAAAAATGTCCTTCACCCATCCCCATAGCTCTGCTGGGCGGAAGTGACGTCAAAACGTCAGTCCGGCCCAGCGTCTTAAAGAAACATTATTTTTTTTTGTCATTTGAAAAAATGACAGTTTCCAAAAATTCTTTCCAAAAAGTATTTTTGACCCCAGATCTCATATTTAAGAGGACCTGCCATGCTTTTTTCTATTACAAGGGATGTTTACATTCCTTGTAATAGGAATAAAAGTGATACATTTTTTTTTTCAGTGTAAAAAGTAATAAAATAAACAAAAATGAATAAGAAAACAAAAAAAAATGTTTTAAAGCACCCCGTCCCGACGAGCTTGCGTGCAGAAGCGAACACATACGCGTGTAGCGCCTGCATATGAAAACGGTGTTCAAATCACACAAGTAAGGTATCGCTACAATCGTTGGAGCGAGAGCAATAATTCTAGCCCTAGACCTCCTCTGTATCTCAAAAAATGCAACCTATAGAATTTTTTAAATGTCGCCTATCGAGATTTTTAAGGGTAAAAGTTTGACGCCATGCCACGAGCGGGCGCAATTTTTAAGCGTGACATGGTGGGTATCATTTTACTCGGCGTAACATTATCTTTCACAATATATAACAAAAATTGGGCCAAATTTATTGTTGTTTTTTTTTTTTAAATTCAAAAAAGTGTGCTTGTAAGACTGCTGCGCAAATACAGTGTGACAAAAAGTATTGCAATGACCACTATTTTATTCTTTAGGGTGTTAGAAAAAAAATATATAAAAATATATATATATAATGTATTATATATAATGTTTGGGGGTTTTAAGTAATTTTCTAGCAGAAAAAATTGTTTTAGTCTCGCAAACACCAAATCTGAAGAACACCTAAGGTCCTTAAGTGGTTAAAGGAATTTTATTTAATTTTTTTTTTTAATTTAAGCATCATTAAAATCACTGCTCCTGGAGCAGTGATTTTAATAATGTTTAAATAAAAAAAATGAAAGATTCCTTTAAATATTGTACCTGCTGGGTGTCTATAGTTTGCCTGTGAAAACGTCTTTGAGAAACCGGGTCTTGCCGAGGGAACATGTATCAATGGAAAAAAAGTTTTAAAAACGGTTGTTTTTTCAGGACTCCTGAAAAAACGACAGTTTTTAAAACGTTTTTTCGATTGATACATGTTCCCTCGGACAAGACCCGGGTTCTTAAAGACGTTTTCACAGGCAAAATATAGACACCCAGCACTGCAGGTACAATATTTAAAGGAATTTTTTTTATTTTTTTTATTTAAACATTATTGAAATCACCGCTCCTGGAGCAGTGATTTTAATGATGCTTAAATTAAAAAAAATAAAATAAAAAAAATCCTTTAAATATTGTACCTGCTGGGTGTCTATAGCTTGCCTGTGAACACATCTTTGAGAACCCGGGTCTTGCCCAAGGGAACATGTATCAATGGAAAAAAGTTTTAAAAACAGTCACTTTTTCAGGAGTCCTGCTCCTGAAAAAACTACTGTTTTTTAAACTTTTTTCCATTGATACATGTTCCCTGGGGCAAGACCCAGGTTCTCAAAGATGTTTTCCAACAATAACTTGAATACTGGTCTTTAAAATTAGCGTTTTTGAATTTGATAGGGTTCTAAATGTTCACGCGAACGGTCGGTTTGTTCGACGGTTCTGGTGCGAACCGAACGCGGGTATGTTCGGATCATCCCTAGTCTCCATATTGTTATCTAGTAAATTACCATGGAATTGCCAGGCGGAGGTCAGAGACCCGGGGGGGGGCGCTTTGTGTTTCTGAAGGGCCTTGTAGGTGACACACAACTCACCTTGGCGACTATATGTGCCCCAAATGACCACCAGGACAAATTTATTTCACAGACCCTAGAAAAACTGATGGATTTCACTGAGGGCTAGCTTTTTCTTGGGGGTGATTTTAATATCCCCCTGCTCCTTTTAGTAGATACATCCTCTGGGCACTTCGCCATTCCCCCATCTCGGAGGAAACGGATAGCTAACTCTTTCCACAGGGCCCAATTGACTGACGTTTGTAGGTTGCAACACTCAGGGGAACGTGACTATACCTTTTACTCCTCGCCACACAAATTATACACTAGAATAGATTTTTTCCTGATCCCCATAGCCAACTACATGTGGTATGCGACTCTACGATAGGCCATATCACATGGTCGCACCATGCCCCCATTTCTCTCACATTAGGCCCAAATTTTGGCGACTGAATAAGAGTCTTCTACAAAGGCCGGAGGTTCTAGTGGATGTCATGAGGGGCCTGACCTTATACTTTCAAGAGAAAGACACCCAGGACTGTGACCCTGCATCCCTCTGGGAGGCTCATAAAACAGTCCTCAGAGGGATACTTATTTAACATGGTACGCGCATCAAGAGAGAGCGCAATGCTCAGCTTTCCAAGCTTTTTTTTTTTTTTTTTTTATCTTCTTTGTTTTCTCTTTTTTTGTTACATCAGCTAATACCAATCATTAGAGAGCCGTTCATGGCATGATACTTCAATCGTCTCTATATACGGTTTTGCATCATCTGTGAAAACTGTTCATGCTCTACATATCTCATAGCCGCTCTTTTCTGATTTTTTCTTTCTTATTTTTTTCTTTCTTATTTTTTTTTTTTATTATTTTTGTTTTTTTGTTTGTATGATTTTAAATATAAAGAAAAACTGCAGTAATACGCCCTCTAACCAAGTTGGGGCAGGCCATCCCCTCTTGGCTGCCCTCCAACCTTGCGCCTGCAGCAATCACTAGGTACAACCCCTTCCATCCCTCCCAGGACTCCATATAGCTGTTCATAATAAAGAGATCTCAATATCTACTACTTGCGATCGAAGGCTCCTATTATTAAAGAAAGGCTCTTGGTTTCTCCTTCTCACGGGGTGTATTTCTACTGTGGGTACGACGGACACCTATCTCGGGAAGGCTCTTAGACTCTCAGCATAGCTCCATGTTTTTTTGCCATTTGGTCTCAAAATTGTTCTGAGTTTCTAAGACATTCTCCTTCAACTCTTCCATCCTGTACGTTTCTTCTACTGCATCCACCCATTCCCATAACTGTGGGCTATCGGTATTTTGCCATTTTTTGGGTATGAGCCTTTTCGCGGCATTTAGTAAATGGGGGAGTAGTGACTGCTTATACTTTTTGATACCATCGCAACTCCCGTGGAAGAGTACTACCCACGGATCTTGTTTTAGAATAGTCAGGGATATTCTATGTTTTCTGTTTTTCCAAACATAGTTCATTAATAAGGCATTTAAGATTCTTAAATATTGTGGGGATAGTGCGATTGGAATTAATTGAAATTTATAGAGTATCTTAGGGACATAAATCATTTTTAACATGTTAATACGTCCCATCCATGAAATGGGTTTGTTTATTGTTTTTTTTTATTCGTTTTTAATTTCATTTAGCAGGGGGACGTAATTAGACTTATAGATCTTTTTGACCGAATTGGCTAGTTTTATACCTAGATACTTTACTTCTTTACGCCATGGGAAATCGCATATCTCTTTTACCCGCCCAACTTCAGTTTTATCGAGACTTATGTTTAGTATCTCAGACTTTGCAACATTGACCCTAAAATTAGAAATAAGACCATATTGCCGCAGGGTCTGAGACAACTTGGGGATGGTATTCACTGGGTCCGAGATAAAAAACAGTACGTCGTCGGCGAACGCTGATAATTTATATTCCTCTTCACCGACCCGGACCCCCTTGATATCGGGGTCTTTCCGGATCGTGGCCAGCAGAGGTTCTAATGATATGATAAAGAGAAGTGGGGACAGGGGACATCCCTGTCTTGTCCCGTTTCTCATCTTGAAAGAGTCCGAGAGAGATCCATTCATCTTAATTTTAGCTGTAGGCCGACGATATAGTGCTTCAATCCATCCAATGAGCCTGTTCCCGATTCCAATTGCGGCCAATGTCTGCATCATAAAACCCCAGTCTACCCTGTCAAATGCTTTTTCCGCATCGACTGACAGGAATAGCCTGGGGGGCCCTGCTTGCCTTATCCTCTGTATCAAGAGGAGAGCCCTTATGCCGTTATCTTTGCCTTCCCTATTGGGTACAAACCCTACCTGGTCCGGATGAATCAATAGATGCATAACTCCCTTTAAACGTTCCGCCAAGACCTTTGCAAAAAGCTTGACGTCTATATTCAAAAGGAAAATAGGTCTGTATGCAGAGCAAAGGGAACTATCCTTCCCTTCTTTTAAAATAATCGCCACCGATGCAGCTAATGCTTCCTGGCTCAACACTAGCTCATTACCTAGGCCATTGAAGTAACTGCAAAGTTTAGGTATCAGGATATCGCTAAAATTCTTGTAGTACTGTATAAAACCGTAAACCCATCGGGACCAGGGCTTTTCTCCAGGGCCATGTTTTTCAAGGCTTTTTTAATTTCCTCTTCTGTTATGGGCCTATCCATATTTAAACTTGCATCCTCATCGACCTTTGGTAGACCTGCCCCCTCGAGAAACGCCTGGTATCTAGCCTTCCTCTCCTCTGCTTGTTCCAGCTGTTGTTTAATGTTGTATAAATCTTCATAATATTTTTTAAAAGTATCTGCGATATCCGCTGTTGCATAGGCCAGATCTCCATTTTTCATTTTAATTTTTTCAATATAGTTCCTCATTTTCTTTTTTTGGGCCAGTTTCGCTAGATGTTTACTAGATTTGTTGCCCCATATATATGTCTCGCTAGCAATGCAATTGAGTTTTTTTCCTGGCTTCTTGTTCCATAATTTCCTTTAATTTATCTCTTTTTATTATTAAGTTAAGGTAAGTCTCTTTTTGTCCCAGTTCTTTATGCTTTTGCTCCAAATGGGTAACTTCTTTGACTAATAGATCCCGCTGCCTGTTTCTTTCCTTCTTTCTTTGTGCCCCCTCAGAAATTAATATCCCTCTGATGTATGCGTCTCCCAGAGAGTTGCTCTCGATATCTCATCAGAGTCATTAACTGCAAAAAATTGTTTGAGTTCCTCCTCTACCCTCTCTGCCCCATCCTTATCCCGAATTAAATAGTCATTAAGGCGCCATACTACCTGTTTGTTAATGGGGTGGGCAGTCTTGATTTTCATGGTTATCGGAGCGTGGTCGGATATAGTAATTTTTCCCAATTTCTGTTTCCGTAACCACATCTAATAACCTATGATCTACCAGCATATAATCAATTCGAGAGTACGTTCCGTGGGGAGGGGAGAAAAACGTGAGGTCTTCTGAGTGGGGGTGAAAAGCCCTCCTGGCATCCACCAATTGAAAGTCCCGCATCTTTCGTTTTATTTTTTGTAGCTGTACACTAGTTGTCTCCCTCCCCAGGGAGGTACTATCTTGTCTCAGATTCAGAGCGAAGTTTAAATCCCCCATTAGTATTGTATATCACTCAACAAATGATTTTAATTTGTCTAGGATTCTACTTAAATATTTTATAGGGTGAGCGTTAGGGGCATATATATTAATTAGGGTGTAGACTATATTCCCAATTTTTCCTTTCAGAGATAGATATCTGCCCTCCGGGTCTGTCAGCCTCGCCTCCAGGGCGAAGTTGACCCCTCTGGCAAATCCAATAGCCACCCCTCTAGAGTCATCATAGAACCATGTGGGGTATGATGGTGAATACAGTTTAATGTTGGAATCTAGGAAGAGGTGGGACTCCTGAATGAATACCACATCCGCCTTATATTGTTTGATTTCTTCCAGGACCTGTATTCTTTTGACCCTCGCATTTAGGCCTTTCACATTATAGGACAAAAACTTCACCTCAGCCATAACTAAACTTCTCAGCTGTTAGCTTTGCCTTTGTTATGGAGTCCCAGGGATCCTCCCTCCCCATCCCCTCCCCTTTTACCCTCCCATCCCGCCCTACCTACCCCCAACCCCCCCCCCCCCCTACCCTGCTTCCCAGGCCTAAGAAAAGCCTCTGGACTGTGGGGAACATCATGTCCCATTGCCCACCGGTTCTCTTCTAGTGAGGTATGGTTGCCTCGTGCCCAGCCCTGCCTAAGCCCATGGGCTGATCGTACAGGCAAGGTTGTGGATCACACCCAGGGGGGTGTCCCCACCCTCCTCCCCCGTGCACCCCCCCGCTCCCGCATACCCCCTATCAGTCTTGCCGCTCTTATTCAACCCATCCTGGTATTTCTACCCCTTGCAAATCTAATTTGCTACAAAAGCCTGGAAGATCCTCTGGGAAGACTAATTTTGCCATAATCCCTTCCTTCTGGCCAATAAGACAAGCCGGGAAACCTCACTGATATTTTACATTGTGCACCCTCATCTGCTCGAGAAGGGGTTTAACCTCCCTGGCGGTATCTCCGAGCATGACTCGTGGTGTTTTTTTTTGGCTGAGATCGGTATCCCCGAGTCACGCTCGGGGTAGCCATGCAGAGCCTGCAGCGCGCGCTGTCTTACCTTCTTCCTGGATCCAGCGATGCATCCACGCTGTGTGAGCGAGCGGGTGCTCGCTCGATTCACACAGCGTCCCCGTGTGCCGCCGATCTCCGTTCCCTGCGACGTTACGACGCACGGGAGCGGAGAAAGGCGCCAAATTCAAAAAAGTAAACAAACACTTTACATACAGTATACTGTAATCTTATAGATTACAGTACTGTATGTAAAAAATAAACACCCCCCTTGTCCCTAGTGGTCTGTCCTGTGCCCTACATGTTCTTTTATATAATAAAAACTGTTCTTTCTGCCTGGAAACTATAGATTGTCCATAGCAACCAAAAGTGTCCCTTTATGTCAAAAATGGTTTTAGATTAGCTAGAAAACAGCGATAATAAATTATAATCACTTGCAGAATTGAGTGATAGCGATTTGTGGGGAAATTCGTCATAAAAAAAATAATAATGACAGCGACAATTCTGCAACTGAGCACATTTCAGTGTTTTTGAGTTGATTACATTATTGAATATTTTTTTATTATAATTTGTTATAATTATTTATAGTTTTTTATTATATAAAAAATTATGATTTTGTTTTTCAAACTTTATCATACCCGGGATGCCTATTAGAATCTTGTTTGGACAGATTTAAGCAAGTTATTCCTAAGAATTGCAGGCCTACAGTATAAAACGCCAAATTTCCATGCAAATAATTGTACCGCTTTTGGTACGTAATTCCAGACAGAATCATACCGCCAGCGAGGTTAAGATGTCTTTTCCTGTTTAACGTTTCCCAGGCCAGATCAGGGTAGATTTGGAGCTCAGCGCCGCCATAGCTTACAGGAGGCATTTTTCTTAGTTTTGTCCATATCTTGGCCTTATCTTCATAGTGTCTAAATCTGATTATTGTGTCTCTTGGCCTTTCGCTTACATTATCCTTGTGTCTCCCTAGGCGGTGAACCCGTTCGATTTTGAGGGGTTTCCCCGAATCGTTCTCAAGGAAAGGAATAAACATATTGTTCATTATTTTTCTTAGGTCTTCCCCCATTTCTTCCTTAATGCCGCAAATTCTCAGGTTTTGTCTTCTATTCCGGTTTTCCTGGTCTTCCAGGCGATATTGAAGAAGCCTTTGGTTCAGTTTCATAGCAGTATGTTGGTTTTTTAATACGTTTAGTTCTGATTCCTGTTTATCCATTCTTTCTTCTATCTCCTCTACCCGTGACAGTATATGACTTATATCGTTTCTTAAGACGCTGATTTCCTCTTTTATGGCATGTTCCAATCTCATCAGCATCCCATCTAATTCGGATCTTGTTGGTATGTGTATCCCAGTCCCTGCTTCATCGACCTGACTTAGTTCCTGGTCCCCTTCGTTGGACGTATCAGTAGCCGGAGGATTCATACCCCCAGTCCCTTTTTTAGTAGTCCCGGTCTTTGTAGTTTTCTTCTCCTTGGGAGGGCTTTTAGAACTCACTTCCTGGGACATATATTGTCTTATTGAGCTCGTAGTAGAGTTATCCTTAGGAGTTTTCGGGGGAAAGAGCCCCTTGTGGTCTTACTCATACTATATCTATTTCTTGCTCTAATTCGCTTCCCCAGTTTCAATGGAGAGTTTACTTATGTCCTTAGCGAACTTTAGGTCTAGATCAGGCAGAGTAGGTCCCACTGTCCCCTTGAGGGTTACTAACCTAAGATGGAACTTAGGGGGAAGTTGCTCTTGGCTCTCTGGCCAAGATAATTTTAGTTAATCCTGAGTGGATTCCCCCTGAATCCACAGAGTGGTGTGCGATAGCGCACCTTAAGAATATAATAGTCTCAGGAGTTATAATATGGGACCCTATCGTGGAGGGGGGCCGAAGGGAGAAGTACAGGTCTGCTTAAAGTCTACTGGATAGAATCTGGTTGATTGTTTAACCAACGAAGCGTACGCAGTTCAAACAATCCAGTCTACTGCGTAGGGTCAGGTTGATTGTTTGGCAATCTAGTGGGGTCGATCCCTTTGCTCCGCTCAATGGGGAGATGTTGTACTGCGGTCAGCTAGACCCCTCGGGTTGTCAGCAACTCGTCCAGCTCTTACTGTGAGCTTGAAGAGGGGCGTAAAGCCGATTCCGCCAATCAGATACTGTTCTCGTAACCCAGTTCAACCTACATGACACGAGGCTTGCATAGAGCGGACGCAACAAAACGTACACAGTTCAAACCATCAGGGGAATAAAAATACGCTCCCAATCATATGCTCAGTATGTTTTATGAGCAGCGTACATAATAATCAGCCGCCACCTTGCCCCTGTACCTCTCTCCTTTTATATGGGCTTCCCTTCGTTGTTCAAGTGCTAGTAATTCACTACAAGCTTATTCACATCCTAAAATCCACGATTGTTATTAGTATTATATATCACCAGCAGTCCCTATTCAAGATCAAAAGTGGGAATAAATGATACTGACTTTTAGCATTCGTTCCACACTTTTGAGACTAGTGATGAGCGGAATACGCCATATTCGATTTCGCGATATTTCACGAATATATAGAAGAATATTCGCAAAATATTCGTTAATATCGAATATTCGTGATATTTTATCAAAAAACATTTTTTGCAAAATTTCGCTAATGCGAATGCGAAATTGATTGTGAAATTCTCGTCAACACGCGAAAACGGAGATCATTTCCTGGATTACTAAACTAATATGCACTAAACACTAACTCTACTTACACAAACTTATATGACTAAACTAAAGCAAATTTTTTTTTTTTTTTTTTATACACAAAACACAGAATGGCAGAGAAAGTATTCGCGAATATTCGCATTACGAATATTCGCATTGCGAATATTCGGCAACATAAAACGATCGCCTCAGCTACTCGGCCCAGGGTCTCTAATCATACCAGCAATGCTTTTAGACGTCGATGGAGATCACTAGGATGTGATCTGTTTTAAAAATAAATTAGAAAAAATACGAATATTCGCAATATCGAATATTCACCGCGATATTCGATTTATTCGCGAATACTCGAATATGCAATATTCGTTACGAATATTCGCAATGCGAATATTCGTGAGCAACACTATTTGAGACCAGCAAACACTCGGGAGCATGTGAATTGTTAACACTCAAGTCCTTACCGCACACTTGCACTGTTATCTGTCACAAAAGTTGGTGTCAAGGTGAGGAGAAGAATCAGAAAATTCTTACCAACATGCTATCCCCCAATCTTCAGTATGTGGGGGGCCATCTATATCGGCGTCCAGCAGGCGGGGAGGCAAAGGATAGATGTTACCTGTCCCATACGGAGGTGGCTCCGATCCCGGGACGTCCGTCCCAGCCGCCGAGTATGGTATGCTGGAAACCACCGCTGGATACAATCGCTCCGTCAGATGTTTCCGGCAACTGTGCGGGGCAAGGAGAGACAGGGGGGGCGGAATGGAGGGTGGGGAGAGCGCACTGGTGCCTGCTAGGGTGCCCGCATTCGGTGTGTCGGCAGACTCTCACTCCGCCGAACTATCACTCTCACACGCTCCCCTTCGCAGCCTCCAGCATCATCCATCGACTCCCCGGCTGGATCCGTAGCGCGATCAGCCCCTCTCTCAACGAGCGTGCTTCACGTGCAGCACGTCATCGCTCCGACTAGCCCCTGCTTTCCAAGCTTTTTGACACGCTTGCCTCAACAGAATACTGACATAAACATGCTCCCACACCGGCACTAGAGAGGGAACTGGAAACACTACACAAGCAAATTACAGACCTGCTACATTATAAAGCCAAGGCGGCACTGCAATTCTGTTGTAAGCTATTAGCCAGAGCCGTTAAAGACTCACATACCCCACATTATACGCCCAGATGGTTGGAAAATCACTTTACCGAAACAAATCTCACAGTTCAGGGACTTCTACCACTCTATATACAATTTACCGAACAGAGACCTACCCTAGGAAGCTATCAAGGAATATATACTTTCCTCCCAAATGCCATCCCTCCCTTTAGAGGCTCAAGAAGACCTAGATGCCCCGATCACATTAGAGGAGCTCCAACTAGCCCTTGGAGCCATGAAGCCAGGCAAGGCCCCAGGCCTGGACGGCTTCACTGTCCAGTATTACAAGACTCTCCTTACGATTATTGGCCCACGGATGGTGACGTTCTTCAATGCAGTGGGCACGGAGGCTTTGTTTCCCAGGGACACCTTGAAGGCCCACATTACGCTGCTACATAAGGAGGGAAAAGACCAGAGTTCCTGTGGGAGTTATATGCGCATTTCCCTCCTGAATACGTACTTGAAATTGTTTACTAAAATCCTTGCCACTCGCCTAGCACAACATCTCCAAACCTTGATACACATGGACCAAGTAGGTTTCATCCCTACTAGAGAGGCGAGGGACAATACTATTAAAGTCCTAAACCTGGTCCATATAGCAAATACGAATCATATTCTGTGCATTTTTGTCAGCATGGATGCCAAAAAGGCATTTGACCTCAAGTATCTAGGTACATATATCCCTCCGAACATTTCCCATACGTTTACCCTCAACTTCCCTCCACTGCTGATCAAGACACGCTCCCTCCTGAAAGTTGGCATAAAGGCGTACACTCTTGGTTTGGCAGATGCAATCTCATAAAAATGTCCATCTTTCCCAAATTCCTCTATCTGTTTCAAGCCCTCCCTATACACATTCCTGTCCCTTTCCTCAAGCAAGTGCAAGCTATTCTTTTTCGCTTTATCTGGGCCCACAAGAAGCCTAGGCTAAGCCGCACACAAATGTCACTCCCAAAACAGAACGGGGGCCTGGCAGTGCCAGATGTCCGAAGTTATTATCAAGCCATACACTTGGGCAGGGTACTGGACTGGAGGCAGAACATATCACACAAACTGTGGACGCAGATAGAACAATCCCAGACTTTAATACCTCTGAAAAGCACGCTATGGTGCTATGACTCTCTACCACCGGATTGAAATCTCACCCTTTGATAGGGCCTACATTGCGGCACAGCACCCAGATAGCCATGCAAACGCAGCTGACAACAAAGACCTCACCCTTGTTCCCAATTTTAGGTCATCCAAACTTTACGCCAGGCCTTCCACACACAGACTACACTACCCTGAGGAACTTGGGATGGAAGCGGGCCTCCAAGTTTGTTACGTCGGGCCACTGGGTGTCCATTGCAAAATTAACCGACATCTCAGGCGACTACTGTCTTCCCTTTTGGAAGGCAGCCCAATTACACCACTTCCTGTGTTTAATCCCAAACCTGCATTCCTTTTCTCGCCTACAGGTGACGTTTGAGGACTACTGCTCGGAGTCCGAACCAGTATCTCAGACGCTCTTTAAAATGTACTCATTTTTAAATTTACCCGCTGAACAACCAAGTCTCCTCTGCTTGGAGAAATGGGAAGCCGATCTTGGCTGTTCATTTTCAGAGTCGCAAAAACAACGTATTATCACTTTTGCCACCAAATCCTCCCTGTGCATTAAAGTTCACAAAACAAATTTTAAAATCTTCACTAGATGGTATTTCACATCCACAAGGTTACACAAATGCTTCCCGATGGCTTCAGACCTATTCTGGCGCTGTGGAGAAGACAAGGGATCCCTATTACATATCCTTGGGTCCTGCCCAAAACTGCAGAACTTCTGGGATGACATACGCAATATAACGCAAAGGTTTACGGATTACACAATCCCTGCAGACGCATGTTTCTTCCTATTACATCTATCCAAGATCTCAGCCAAAATTTACAAAAAATCACTACTACAACACCTACTAAATGCCGCTAAGGTGTGCATACCCCTCTACTGGAAACAGCAGTGCCCACCAACTGTTGGGTGCTGGCAGCTCCAAATAACTTTCCTCCTCTCTCTTTCTCCATTCAAAATCTCCATGCAAATAACTTACCTGATGCTAACAGACAGGCCTATAGTGAAGATACTTGTCCTCAAAATAACCCCCTATTGGCCTTGCCCCAAATATAGTATATATATTTCTCTCATATGCTGTCTCTGACTAAAAACCACATCACATTCCCATAACATGCCATTTTTTGTTTGTAATACAAAAGCTACCTTTTTTACAACATCCTACTCTGCTCTCCATTTGGATTTGCTTTTACCATCAATGCTACAAGACCACACACTAACAGCAACCAACTAACAGAAGTCAGAATATTAATACCAAATATGAAAGCATAGGTTAACATTAGCTGAAACTTGCTAAAAACTATTTGCTGTAGGTAATGTAGGAATTAACCACTTAAGGACCAGGCCACACACTTTTACGTCGGCAGAATGGCATGGACAGGCAAATCAATGTAAATATACAACACTTTAAGTTTGCCGCCATGAATGGACGCGTGCCACCTGCGGTGCAAGCGTGCCTCTGCCGTGAGCTCCGTGATCATGCCCACAGGGACCCGCAAACTCTATGTCCACTGGCTGCAAAACGGGGGATGCCTGTGTAAACAAGCATCTCCCTGTTCTGCCTAGTGACAGGACACTGATCGCCTGCCGTGCCGGTGTCGTGTCACAGTAACACAGTAATCACTCCCTAGGATACACTTAACCCCTTCCTAGCCCCCTAGGCCCCTTCACTGCCAGTCACATTTACACAGAAATCAGTGCATTTTTATAGCACTGATCATTGTATACATGTGAATGGTCCCAAAATAGCACCAAAAGTGTCCGATGTGTTCGCCATAATATCGCAGTCACGATAAAAAAAGTTGATCGCCGCCATTACTAGTAAAAAAAAATAAAAAAATAATAAAAATGCCATAAACTATCCCCTATTTTGTAAACGCTATAACTTTTGCGCAAACCAATCAATAAATGTTTATTGCAAATTTTTAACCAAAAATATGTAGAAGAATATGTATCGGTCTAAACTAAGGAAACAAAACATGTTGTATACATTTTTTGGGGATATTTATTATAGCAAAAAGTAATAAAATAGCTTTTATTTTCAAAATTGTCACTTTATTTTTATAGCGCAAAAAATAAAAACCGCAGAGGTGATCAACTACCAACAAAAGAAATCTCTATTTGTGGGAAAAAAAAGGACTTAAATTCTGTCTGGGAGTCACGTTGCACGATCACGCAATTGTCAGTTAAAGCAACGCAGTGCCGAATCGCAAAAAGTGCTCTGACATAATCAATTTTAATCAGATTGAATGCCGTCTTAATACTGCCAACCCATACAGAATACCCCCAAAAAGGTAAATACCAATGCATAAATACTGTATTTGGGATGGTCATACTCATTAGCTAGATCACTTCATTGATAAAACATACTTTTTATAGCTGTACATGTCAGTCCTCGAAAAAAACAAAAAAAAAAAAAAAACAACTCCAGATTTGTTAATAAAACATCCCTCCAAGTGTAAAATATTATATATAATATATATACACACATACATATATATTTATATATTAAGTATTTGGCAATTTCCCTGTCAATTCATCACTTTCTCTGTCCTAAAGTGCTTATTCTTTGCCTTACCATTTCTTCTCTCATACTTCTAAATGGAGGGTCAGTCTTCATTATAACCATCTTAGCAACTCAATTTCTGTAATACAAAGTGCTGCAGGGGATATCTGTAATTCGACTTGTAGCTCAGTTCAGACTTCTGGGAGAAGCAGTGATTCAATCACAGAAGCATAAGATAAGATTTTTGTGAGAGTTTGTGCAGTGTAAAAAATGCCCCCAGGTTGAAATTTTGCAAAGAGGTGACATTTGAATTTATGACAACTTTAGAATATAAAAACAGCGGAAGATTGAAATGCTAAAGTCATTTTGAATGACAATAAAGCTCAAAATGAATCATTATATTTGGATTTTGGTATGCATATAATATCCTTTGGGGTATATCATTGGAGATGGAGCATCACTAGATTCATAGTGATAGGGTTATGATACCACCTTCAAGTGACTGGACACTGGCAAAAAGAAAAAAAAAAGACAAACAACCCCCTCGAAAAACTGACTTTCTTTTTTATGCACAGAGAATCTTCATATTCAAAACAATAGGGATGGTCCAAAGTAATAAAAAGATATTCCCACGCTGGCCAAGTCTAAAAGGTGGGGAACTGCAGCAAGCACTGAAGGTAGTATCAAGACCCAGGTAAGTGTAAATGTAGAAGTAGTGCTGCGCTGTGCATAAATAGGTGATACAGTGCTCACGTGACACGTACACTTGAAAGGCAATAAATGAATGGTCAAAATAGCAACAATAAAATATAAATAATCAGCTGCTACAGTATAAACAATGGACTGATAAAGCGTCCAAATATTGTGAAAAGTGTACCACAAAATAGTGGGGAAGTTACGTGACTGTAAAGAACGTGTGCGGAATGCAGGGCACCGGAAGTGATATTGGACGAGTTTGCGACTCGTTTTTATATGTCTAATATTTCACATTGTGAGTACCTGTTTTTATTATTGCTGTTGATTCCAAATGATTTAAACACTACACTATCGAGCATCCCTCTTTACATCCCCCCATGCCCCAATGTGAGGCCATCTGATACAGATACACCAGGGACACTTAAAGCGGTTGTAAACCGCAAATTTTTTTATTTTTTTTATTTTTTTTAGACCTGCAAGGGAAAAGCCATAATGAGCTAATATGCACCGCATATTAGCTCATTATGAAATACTTACCTCGGAACGAGGTGTAGGGAACTTACCTGGTGCACGCCGAGCGAGATCTCATCTTGACTCGGTGTGTCTTCCGGGTATCGCCGCTCCAGCGATGTGATTGGCTGGATCGGCGATGACGTCACTCCCACGCGTGCGTGCGGGAGATTTAAATCCGGCTGGCCGGATTCTTTTGCCGTGGAGTCCCCCTGCGCATGCGCCGCTGCAATCTGCGACATATTGCGGGGGTAATATCTCCTAAACCGTACAGGTTTAGGAGATATTCTTTAAAAAAAGTGGGTTTACAACAACTTTAAAGGGGACTTTGATTCCAAAGTAAAGATACATACCAGACGGAGCCACCAGGAGATTGAAAGACACCCTCATACGCTGTTACCTTACAGCGGTAAGGTAAGAGGACACCTATACCCTTAGTATAGTTTAGCGGAGAACCAGCAACCACCTATCGGTAGCACTCCATACCAGAGATTGACTACTAGCACCAGCACCTTCACCCTGATCACTGTGCACACACAGCCATCCATCCAGCTTGCACCTTATGGAGATTATCTGTGCTGCGTTTTTTTTTTTTTATTTCATTTTAGTGTGAATATATTTATTTACGGTTGCACATGGCACATGATGATGCTATTTTAAAGATTTTATGAGCTTTTTCTTACATCTATTTTGTGGTACACTTTTCACAGTATTTGGACACTTTATCAGTCCATTGTTTAGACTATCATAGCTGATTATTTATATTTTATTGTTGCTATTTTGACCATTCAGGGATGGTCCAAAGCAATGAACTGAGAAGAGGGCACATGATCACCAAACACCAATCACCAACCCAGGATAGGTAAGAATCCTACAATTTGCTGACCAAAGGAAAAAATTTAAGCAACAAAAATGTCCACTTAAGTAAAATTAAGACCAGTAAGCAGCTTTACAAACATGAGGCACCATAGCCTGGTGATAAATAGCCCGGGAGCTACCATCACTCTTAGTAGAATAGGCTTTCACTGCATAATTGGACATTACAGGTGGGATCTCATCCTTTAAAACATAAGTGTGAGGCATATAAAGACAGATACATTGATAAATAGATATGGGCAAACAGGTTCGGCCTGTTCGGCCTGTTCGACCATTTGATAAAAAACATCCATTAATTAACAATGTCATGGGCCTGATTTGACAAAGTGATGATTACTTTCTCCAAACATGGCTCGGTACTCACAGTCCCACCCCACACTATACAAGCTAAATTCCCATAGCAAGCACTTGTAGTATGCTGGAGTGGAAATAGATAGAGCAGGGCTTGTTTTGCTACTAGCAGGTACTACTACAGCTACTAGCTATTCATTTATCGTGACACTTGAGTGCAGATTGTTAGCTTAGTATAGGTTAGTATTGTTTGTATAGTGTGTGAGAAAGGTGTGTCAGCATAGTGTATGTGTGTAGTGCAGTGCTTAACACAGCTTTACATAACATTTGACTGAGTGTAGAGTGTTAGTTTACTGTTTGTATATTATGCAAGAATAGTGTGTCAGTGTATCTAAAGCTTCCAGATGTGTGGAGCAGAGAGAGACAGCTTATAAGGTCCTCATGTTCTGGTATAGGACCCCAGAAGTTATCCATAAATACGATCCCTCTGTGCCCCAGACATGCTGGAGGTGCGTACGGGATATAGGAACACACTAGCATATTTTCTGAGAATGTTCTTTAATTTTGCCATTTTTGGTCCTCGGTCCAATCAGTGCTCCAGTCTGTGTTAGCAATAGACATTCCAAAAGACCCATCCCAGTACTTGTTACGTCTCCCAGTTCCTATAATACCTAAACATGCCAAAAAATTGATGACATATATTCTCTTAGCCGCCAAGAGAGCAATACCTACCCATACACAATCCCAGTTGATCTTGGCTTTAGCACAGATATGTAGAATGGAACATTTGACAGCGGTGATTCACGATTCTTTGCTTTAATTCTCAAAGATATGGGATCCTTGGGACAACTCCTGCTTCAATCCTGAATCGCTTTCCTGAACTATTATTAAAGGTCTGTTAGGCTGCGTACACACGAGGAGACATGTCCGCTGAAACTGGTCCGCAGACCAGTTTCCGCGGACATGTCCGATCGTGTGTACGGCCTAGCGGACAGGTTTCCAGCGGACATAAGTTTCTAAGCATGCTTAGAAACTTGTCCACTGGAAACCTGTCCGTCGGACATGTCCGATGGTTAGTACGCCTAACAAGCGGACCGAAATCCCGCGCATGCGTCAAATTGATTAGACGCATGCGTGGAAGCATTGAACTTCCTGGTTTGAGCACGACGGTGTCTTCTACGTCACCGTGTTCTCTGTCTGCGGGGATTTTGGTCTGATGTGTACACACATCAGACCAAAATATCCCTGGAGACATATCCAATGAAAACGGTCCGCCGGACATGTCTCCTCGTGTGTACGCGGCCTTAGGCAACCAGTTCCTGCATGTTCGGATGATTGGCCTGCATACCCTTATTACTATATATATATATATATATATATATATATATATATATATATATATATATATATATAATATTACTGCATATATGCTATGTCTAGATCCATGGTGTAAACCCCCCCCCTCTTGATTTTCTTTTTTTCTTCTGATTTTGACATCCTCCACTTAGACGCTTGTCTTCTTCTATATGAGATGATGATACTTTTCTGTATTATGTTCACCTTTTCATGTTTTTGTAAAAAAATTCACTAAAAAATACAATTACAAAATAGTGTGTCAGTGGAGTGTTAGTGTAGTGCAGTGTTTAACACAGCATTACATTATATTTAGTGCTATATATAGTGCTGCTGTATAGCTTTTTTTTATATTTGGTTTCTGCATGTTTTTTGCTTTTTTTATGTGTGTGTCTTTTTTTTTGTTCCTTTGCCTGCTCCCTTTTTTTTTTAATTGTCAGCTGCAGTTTTTTTTTTTTAACGGCAATGTGGTGTGCCCCCCTTTTTTTTTTTTTTTTTTTTTTATAGTTTTTACATTTCTGTCACTCTCGGTTCTCAACTATGAGGGCCACTATATGGGTTACAGCAGTGTCTGTGTCCACAGGCAATGGTGGATGTGGTCCGTCCTCAGGCAAGGCACCTTTGTCTCTGTTTAGTAATGTTCCCCATGCTATCCAGCCACAGCATGTAGAGGGGGTGATGGACTGGCTTACTAAACCATCCTCATCCTCTATGACCCTTTTTACTGCAGCTGAAAGAGCAGCTTATTCTGCCTCCTTATACGCAGCTACTCCTTCCATAGCTCCAGCATCCATGCATGGAGGAGTCAGATGAATTACTTGAACACAGCATCAGCCACTTGCTGCTTGAGGGTGCACAGATATTACTTGATTCAAATGTTGGTTCTGAGGTAGAGGAAGGGACTAACATGAACCAAAAGAGGGGAGAACACTGATAAACAAAAAAATGTCAGTCCTTTTCCCCTAAAAGCAGTGTATTGCCAAGTTGTCTCCAGTGATGATGAAGATGGAGGGGGTGCTGATGATGAGGTCACTGACATGACTTGGGTGCCAGATAGAGCAGAGGAGGAAAGTGGGGGTAAAAAACAACCCCAACGAGGCAAAATGTCCTCCAGAGGCAGGCATCATGGAAAAGTAAAGAGCAGACAACCTCAAGGATGGGCCGTCATTCGCATTGGGGAGGATGGAGGCAGCCAAAGCCCCCCCCCCCCCCCCCGGCTACCCATATCATTGTGATTTAGCGGTAACTATATCATTGTGATAAACCCACCATGATGTATGTTTTTATGCTTTATAATACTTTTGAACCCCTATAATTTAAATTTTAGAATGCCTGTCCCCCTGAAGAGACCGATCGAACGGTCGAAACGCATCGGGGATCCACATTGTGCATTCACCTGCAACTTTACGATATGTATAATATATATGTCTACTGCAACAAGAAACCTTTGTACCCTCTCTTTTATATATTGTTTAACCTTTACCCATACTCACTGTGATATCCGATATTATCGGTTAATAAATATCGTTTTATATGGAAACTGTTTAATCCTTTGATCCCGCTGCCTAATAACCCCGCTGGGGAACCTTTCTCTTTCTTTTAGAGCAGACAACCTATGCCATCTGATTTTGGAGCTGTTATCTCCTGGCCCACTTCCCAGAGCTCAGCCGTGTGGGCCTTTTTCAGCACATGTGCGGCCTATTGCACTGTTGAAATTTGCAATCTCTGCCACAAGCAGAAATTGCAAAAACACCAGCCATTTGGGTACTTCATGTTTGACAAGGCATTTATTTACTTTCAAAAGGTATTTATTGAGAAAACAATAGAGTACAGTACATCTTGATTACGTCCATCAAAAACAGTTGTACAAAGATTGCCTGAAACATGTCATACACATCTGTCTGGGTGAACAGTGCAAAGTCAAAACAATCAAACTGAACAGCCAAGTACATATACAGGGAATGTACCCTACCTGAGGACATAGGGTATAGGAATAAAAAAGTAAACCTTTAGATCAGTGGTTTTCAACCTGGGGTCGGGACCCCCTCGGGGGTCGAATTACAATTTGCCAGGGGTCACCGAATCCTGGGCTGTTCCTGAAGCTCGCACCACTCTCCCAGCCTGCTTGCGGCTGCTCAGCAGGGCTGTCTCTGGAGCCGGTGGCCACCCAGCTGGGCTGTTCCTGGAGCACATGGCCGCCCACTCAGCCTTTTTTCGCAGCTGCCTATTCAGTTCACGGCATGGGTTGGGGGGCAGAGACTAGAGGTCCGCTGACTGGTGAGGAATGTGAAGTGGGAGGGGCTGGAGGAGACCCTATCTGCTGATTTCAGCATACAGTGCCTTGCGAAAGTATTCGGCCCCCTTGAACTTTGCAAACTTTTGCCACATTTCAGGCTTCAAACATAAAGATATAAAACTGTAATTTTTTGTGAAGAATCAACAACAAGTGGGACACAATTATGAAGTGGAACGAAATTTATTGGATATTTCAAACTTTTTTAACAAATAAAATCACTGAAAAATTGGGCGTGCAAAATTATTCAGTCCCCTTAAGTTAATACTTTGTAGTGCCACCTTTTGCTGCGATTACAGCTGTAAGTCGCTTGGGGTGTCTCTATCAGTTTTGCACGTCGAGTGACTGAAATTTTTGCCCATTCCTCCTTGCAAAACAGCTCGAGCTCAGTGAGGTTGGATGGAGAGCGTTTGTGAACAGCAGTTTTCAGTTCTTTTCACAGATTCTCGATTGGATTCAGGTCTGGACTTTGACTTGGCCATTCTAACACCTGGATATGGTTTATTTGTGAACCATTCCATTGTAGATTTTGCTTTATGTTTTGGATCATTGTCTTGTTGGAAGACAAATCTCCGTCCCAGTCTCAGGTCTTTTGCAGACTCCATCAGGTTTTCTTCCAGAATGGTCCCGTATTTGGCTCCATCCATCTTCCCATCAATTTTAACCATCTTCCCTGTCCTTGCTGAAGAAAAGCAGGCCCAAACCATGATGCTGCCACCACCATGTTTCACAGTGGGGATGATGTGTTCAGGGTGATGAGCTGTGTTGTTTTTATGGCAAACATAACGTTTTGCATTGTTGCCAAAAAGTTTGATTTTGGTTTCATCTGACCAGAGCACCTTCTTCCACATGTTTGTGGCAAACTTTAAACAACACTTTTTATGGATATCTTTTAGAAATGGCTTTCTTCTTGCCACTCTTCCATAAAGGCCAGATTTGTGCAGTATATGACTGATTGTTGTCCTATGGACAGAGTCTCCCACCTCAGCAGTAGATCTCTGCAGTTCATCCACAGTGATCATGGGCCTCTTGGCTGCATCTCTGATCAGATAGCCTCTAACTGCCCCCGCACTCCCAATCCATGGCCACTCTGAGTGGCATCTCTCTTTCCCTTCCCTCTGCCTGCATCTTCTCCCTGCACAGATCTCCCGATCTGTCAGGCTGGGGATTGCGTCAGGGAGGAGGGAGCGGAGCGGTGCATATGGGGATGAAGTTGGGGCTTTAGTAAACATGTGTTTACTAAACTCCCCCTGTAGAAGAGAGGGCACATGGAGAGATCACTACTCTAATTATGTGGCTTGAAAAAAAACTCATACAAACTTATGAGTCCAGTGCCATAAAGGAGAGCGGCGCCCCAGCACCCCTAATGGACAGGCAGTTCCTGGTAAGACCCCTTTCACATGGAGAGGACTCTGAAAAAGCAGATCCACCTGCTCAGTGGGGGATCTATCTGTTGATCCCAGCTGAGCAAGCGAATGACACGTCCATGTCCGCTCCCCTGATGCAGAGCAGACACGGACACAGCTCACTATTCTCTATGGAACGGTCGAATGAAAATGGACCGCCTGTCCATTTCCATAAGATTCAGGGTCTTTTCAAATTCTGAAAGCTGTAAGTGAAAAATTAAACCAATTTTTAGAGTTTTTTTGGGGTATGTTCAACTTGCAAATAGACACAATTTAACATTTAAAAAAATTTGTTATTTATCAACTCCATACAGGTTAAGCTTTTATATTTAGTATGGATTTAGTAGGAATTTTATAAAATTAGCTGTGTTTTTAGCTGCTAATAATGGTTTTAGTGTATTTTTTGCCAATATATTGGTTCAATAAACATTTGCGCACACAGAGCGGGGTCTAAAAGTTCAGCAGCACCTTCATTATATTCGTGAGGTCATATGATTTCAGAAAATATATGGTCTTGGGGGTCTTTCACAAATTCTGGAAGAATTTTTTCAAAATTTGGATATTCACACTTTTTTGTCTGTTCAATTTTCGCCAATTTGCAAAAAGGCGCAATTTAAAGGTGTAACGGTCACCACCGTTTACGACCTTCCATCCACCCACGACAAGCTTATCCGACACTCCAAAATCCGGCATACATGATCTATTCTATTTCTCATAATCAAGACAGGACTCCGCTCTGTATTTGTTTCCAAATGAATGAATACTTTATTGGTTTCTTAGCTTGCTTATATATCCAGTATAGCATATTAAAGTTAATCACAGGACAATGCAATCTCCACCCCCCTCATCACACACTATGGCTAGTTACTATGCAGACATTATGGCACCGATACTGACGAGATCTATCACATTCCTTTATCAATAGAATTCAAACAAATACAATCACACAATGAATTTCCCTTCAATCCACATCTAGAGACAGACGTACTGTCTCCGGCAGAAGAGTCTTAACACCTGGGCATCAATAGGCTATCACAGTTTTATCACACAATGAAAAGGTCTGTCAGGAGCAGATGCAATTAACATCTATTACACAGAGGGATGAGTCACTGTCTTGTTGACCTGGTCAAGTCAACATAAACCATTTGTAATATTCCAGTATCCTGCAATATGAACTATCAATAATGTCCCATCTAATGTAATACATGAATTATGATTCTATTAGCCACCCTACGCCCAAAAGGGCACAGGGTGGACTTAGACCCAGGAGTTATTAGTGCCGCTGGCAAAGGAGTATCTCTTATCCTTCCAAAGTCTCTGGTTGTCACTCAATACAGCTTAAGATTTTATATTTAGTAGGAATTTTGTAAAATTTGCTACGTTTTTATCTACTAATAATGGTTTTAGTGAATTTTTTGCAAATATATTGGTTTGATTTTCGCAAATACCGCAGGGTCTAAAAAAACAGTAGCACCTTCTTTTTATTCTACTTATCATGTGCTTTCAGAAAATATATGGTATTTTGGGGTCTTTCACAAATTCTGAAAACTAATGAAGGGAAAAATGAAAAACAAAGGACAAATTGCAAAAATGGTCTGGCCACTTGAGTGTACATTTTTATTTTTTAAAGATAATTTTTAACCCTTTAGTGCCAGACCCTGTGCAGGAGGTCATTCTGCCCACTCTATTGAAAAATTATACATTTTGAAGCTGCATGACCATTCCTTGGGCCTTCAGGAAGCACAATGAGAGAATTTGAATGTCAAATAGCAGCAGTCGAATTCAGGTAGTACCTCACGAACCACATCCAAAGTGTGTAAACATTTTAACAATTAACTGAGGATTACTATGCACAGCTGGGCCAGATTCTATGTGCAGCAGTTTTAGTAAATCTCCCCCAGTAAGTGTAGTACCTAATACAAAAGAAAAATAATGTGAGGCAATCAGTCTCTAAAAAAAGGACCCGCCAAGGCAGATATTAGACCCTTACAATGCAATACAATACTCAAGCCCAAACTCTGATCTTCTCCTGATTGGAGAATTTCCAGACTATAGTAAACCACATGCCTTCAAGAGTGAACCCTCGGAGCCCCACACCGGTAAAAAAAAAACTTCCATGTCCTTTTGTAAATCTTTCTAGAAATGATCTTTCTAACTTTGAGATAAGTAGGAATGATTGAATCCAAGACACCCCTGTTTCATAGGACCCTGGTTTTAACAGCCATGCCATGAAAGTAAAGATAGATAGAAGAAAAGACTTTGCGACAGTAGAATGAGTCATTCAGGAAGGATCCAGGGCTCATCTGATGAAATGTTCACCTCATTGGAGAACCAAGTTCTCCTGGGTCAAGCTGGGGGCATCCGAGTTACTAAAATCTCTTCTATTTTAATTCTGCAAAACAGACAAGATAGAAGCTGCAAGGACAGAAAGGCATAGATTAGGGATAACTGGACCCATGTTGTCACCAGGGCATCCATCTCAAGTACTCAAGGATCCTTGGTCCTGGATACAAACCTGTCCAGATTTGCATTGAATCTGGATGCCACATCTGTGGTTTGCCATCATTGGCAGAGGTCTTTGAACACCAGTAGGTGAAGAACCCACTTCCCCTGAGACAACTGTAAATAGCTGAGGAAAAATTTGCCTGACAATTTACTTGCCTGGAATGAGTTCTGCAAGGTCAATATGGGAACCACCACTGCCTAGGTCACTTGACTTCTTGAACCCTTACAAGGAGCTCTTCCAGCAACGCTGACTAATGGCACATGGCATGGTTAATCATGCTCAGTTTTCCTTGCCTACAGAGACCAAATCCCCTGATCAAAAACATGGTCTAAAATGACTTCTTAGACCATTATTCCTGGCTGGATATCAGGCTGGCATCTGTCATTGGGACCTTCCAGGACAGAGGAAGAAACAATTTGCACATCTCCAGAATGTATGAAGTGGTCCATTGTTTCAGAGACCCTCGCATGCTGGGATTCGGTGACATCTGGGAATCCAATGAATCCTCCCCTATGTCACTAAGACATTCGGTTGAAGGTGTCTGGAACAAAATTGGGCTACCAGAACTGCCTCAAAGGAGGCTACAATCTTTCCCAAAACCCTCATGCAAAAGCAAATTGAGGGATTTTTTAGTTTCTTAAACTAATTCATCTGAACCCTTAGAATAGGAAATTATTTCAGCGGAAGAAACATTAAAGGCTGGGCTGGGATGGGCTGGGATTATGGCAGACTTCTGAAAATTCAGATTATCTTCAGACTTTCTCCAGAATGCATTCCATGATAGACATATTTTGCCTCCAAGAGTGGGGCAGGTTGCTCCCTCAGCAAAAATGTGTCCAGGTACCTTATCAAATGGATACCACAGGAACTTAAATGCACCAGAACCAGAGCCAAGACTTTGGTGAATACTCTGGGAGCTGTAGACAGGTTAAATGACAGAGCATCAACTGGACACAGTGATCCTCTACCACAAACCACCAAAATCTTTGGTGAGATGGAAAAAAAGGAGAACATGCAGTTAAGCATCCTTGGCATCCACTGATGATAGAAAAATGTGTTCTGCCAAACTTCCAAAAAAGGACTGTTAAATGTCTCCCACCAAAGTATCATCAGGATGATGCACGCTTGAGTTTGAAAAGCATTGAAGCAAGGACTTACACGCACATTAACAGGAGACCTCCACTTCCGCTCGGGTAGCTGATATGCACGCCTCATGTCGTGAGTCACACAAAGCGGTGACGGATCGGCGTCTGCTTCCCCATGATCTGTTTTTATGCCTGCGGTACCACATACTGGACTATGTAAGTGCTAAGCTTTTAAGAAATTAAAAAAGCAATATTACACTATTGCTGCCTTCTGTGGCTGTTTGTGGCGGAGCCAATTCTACAGCATCCTGTGATGAGAGCTGGATATATTCAGTAGAGGATACATAAGTCTGAAGAAAGTCACGTTTATATACCATTGCATATTGAATTAGAATCCGGTTTCTTCCACATATGGATGATTGATTGTGCTTAGATTCCTGAAGGGGTGAAATCAATGAAATGAGGAGTTTCCTACAATACACGCTTACTGGTCACCTGATGGGCAAGGCTATCTGGTGAGCACATTACATTATCACTTTGGTTGAAGCATCACTTTATTTGAGATCTTGGAGCACATTGCACTTTAGAAGCACAATGTTGGAGCATATATAGAGGAGTTGACCATAGTGCTTGTTGTTATGGACTTTTCAGACATATTAATATATTGTGCACATTTTTAATTGGACAACAGTGTTATCAATATTTTCATAGTTATTTTGTCCAAATCGCACACTTTATACTTATTATGTTATTTACATAAATACACAGAAATATTTAGTATAAAAATTACAAGGTTTTGTAATTTTATACTAACATTGTAACTGCTTTTTTCTATAAGACTTATGTCTCGTACACACGACCAGGAAAACTGCCATGAGAGCTTTTGGCCAGGAATCCCGGCCGTGGATATGCTTCATCGCAGTTTTCCCCACAGGTTCTCTTTTTTCCTGCCGGGATCCCTGTCGGTTTTTAAGGCAGCAGTTTCCCTATGGGGAAAACCTGCCTGCGGTGGAGCATACACACGGCCGGGTTTCCCGACCAATGCTCTCATGGCAGTTTTCCTGTTGGGAAACCTGGCCATGTGTAGGGGGGAAAAAGCTCCCGAACAGGTTCTCGGTTTTCCCCTCGCCGGGAAAACCGATCGTGTGTACAAGGCATAACACTAAGGTGGAGAAAGCCAGATCCTAACTTAGCTCTGCTTAAATGCACATAGTTTAATTATGGGTGTGGTCTCCTAGGTAGCACCTTTTATGGAATCACTCCTCTTTGTCAAGCTTCTGCCATTGAGAAAGAAATCATGGGAAATGGATATACAGTGCCTTGAAAAAGTATTACCCCTTGAAATTTCCCGCATTTTGTCATGTTACAACCAAAAATGTATATGCATTGTATTGGTATTTTATGCAATAGACCAACACAAAGTGGTACATAACTATGAAGTGGAAGAACACTGATAAATGGTTTTCAACATTTTTTTCCAAATAAATATCTGAAAAGTGTGTGTGTGTATTTGTATTCAGCCCCATTTACTCTGATACCCCTAACTAAATTCTAGTGGAACCAATTGCCTTCAGAAGTCACCTAGTTAGTAAATAGAGTCCATCTGTGTGTAATTTAATCTCGGTATAAATATAGCTGTTATGTGAAGTCCACTGGGGCTTGTTAGAGAACCTTAGTAAACAAATAGCATCATGAAGGCCAAGAAACACACCAAACAGGTCAGGGATAAAGTTGTGGATGCATTTTAAGCAGGGTTAGGTTATATAATAATATCACAAGCTTTGAACATCTCACAGAGCACTGTTTAATTGACTATGTGAAAATAGAAAGAGTATGGCACAACTGAAAACCTACCAAGACATGGGTGTCCACCTAAATTGACAGGCCAGACAAGGAGAGCATTAATGATAGAAGCAGCCATAAGGCCCATGGTAAGTCTGGAGCAGCTGCAGAGATCCATAACTGGCCTTTATGAAAGAGTGGCAAGAAGAAAGTCATTGTTGAAATAAAGAAAAAAGAAGTCTGGTTTTCAGTTTTTGAGAAGCCATGTGGGGACACAGCAAACATGTGGAATAAGGTGCTCTGGGCAGGTGAGATCAACAGTTTACTTATTGGCCTAAAAGCCAAATGCTATGTGTGGCAGAAAACTAACAGTGCAGTTAACTATGAACACACCACCCCCACCATGAAACATGGTAATGGCAGCATCATGTTGTGGGAATTCTTTTCTGAAGCAGGGACAGGGAAGCTTGTCAGAGTTGATGGGGAGGTGGATGGAGCCAAATACAGGGCAATCTTAGAAGAAAACCTGTTAAGCCCTGTACACACGATCGGTTGTTTGATGAAAACAGACAGATGGACTGTTGTCATCGGTAAAACCGATCGTGTGTGGGCCCCATTGGTTTGTTTTCCATCAGTGAAATAAATAGAACATGTTTTAAATTTTTCCTATGGATAAAAAACATATAGAAAAAAACAATCGTCTGTGTGGAAGTCAATCGGTCAAAAATCCACGCATGCTCAGAATAAAGTCGACGCATGCTCGGAAGCATTGAACTTCATTTTTCTCAGAACGTCGTAGTGTTTTAAGTCACCATGTTTGGACACACTCAGATTTTTGACCGATGGTGTGTAGGCAAGACTGATGAAAGTCAGCTACATCGGATATGTGATGAAAAAATCCATCGGATTAGATTCCATCAGATATCCAATCGTGTGTAGAGGGCTTTAGAGTCTGCAAAAGAGTTGAAACTGGGCCTATACTATCTTCACCTCTTTACTTGCTGCCTACAAAGTCCCAGTGGGGTTGTTTCTTGTTCTGTAATTATTAGGGATGTGGCAGTTGGTCCTCGGACCACTACGACACTGAGATATAACTTTTCCATTCAAAGCTGGTAGAGACATACCCAAAAAGACTTGCAGCTGTAAGTGAAAAGTGGTTCTACAACATATTGACTCAGGGGGGCTGAATACAAATGCACGCCACACTTTTCACATATTTATTTGTAAACAAAAATTTAAAACCATTTATCATTTTCCTACCACTTCACAATTATGTGTCACTTTGTGTTGGTCTATCATATAAAATCCCAATAAAACATTTACGTTTTTGATTGTAACATGACAAAATGTGAAAAAATATCAAGGGGTACGAATCAGGGTTGCCAACTTTCAGTAAATTTACAAACCGTATGGAAAATCCGTACTTTTTGCATCTGTCCTTGAATGTCAATTGCGGACATATAGGCTGCATGTCTGTAACTGACTTTCATGGACAAATGCAACAATTATGGATTTTACAAACTGTTTGTAAATTTACTGAAAGTTGGCAACCCTGTTACGAATATTTTTTTTCAAGGCACAGGTATTTCACCTCTTCAGGAAGGTCTATTCCACATCTACCAAACAACCAAAACTTTTAACTTTCTTCATCAACTTATCCCTACACAGTGATTACCTTATGTATAATTTGCCTAACGTTCATGTTTTTTCTTTTAGTGTAACTGTCCTGTCCACTTTATTGTAAAGTGCTGTGCAAATTGTTGGTGTTTTAAAAGTCCTGAATAATAATAACAAAAGGAACAATGTACATTTTGTTCTTTGTTTTACTGCAATTGCTTAAGTATTAAGAGTCATAAATTCAATTTACAGCATGCTGTAAAGAGACTATGAGAGTTAAATATATCAGTCTTCATTACTTTGCATAAAAGAACAGTTAAGATCAAAATTGCTTAAGTTTAAAGTAGCAATATTTTGAAATGTTCAACATGACAGGAACAATCAAGTCTGCCCAAGAGCTATGTTAAATACAGGTGACTACTATTTAAGAGTGTGCATGCTGTTTCTTTTTTGATATATTTCTTTCATGAGCTCTGTGGCTAATGAGAGGCAAATTAGTTATTACTCATGAATGACACTAACTACCAACCCTCACAAAAAAAGAAAAATATTACAATTTACATTTAAATGAGATCTGAAATGTTAATGAACAGATCCAGTATTCTAATTATCTCCACAAATACATTTAAGATGAACTTCAGTAGATGAATTACAGTGAAAATCACATAGATGTGTAAATGGATACAGCCTGTTCAGCTAAGCATAATACAACAAAATCAATAAGGATATCATCAGTTTTCACAATTAATCTACATCTTAAATAAAAATATGCCCACCCTAGACATATCATTCCTAAAGTTAGTATACACTTTACTGGGTCACAATCAATCATTTGTCAAATTAAAAGTGAAGTAGAAAATAGCCATATATGCAATGATGGACTGAGGTCCTCCAGAAAAAAATGATGATGAAGGACCACAGCCAAATCCTCTAAACATGCGAAAATAGCTGCCAAACACAACAAAAAGACTGGGTTTGTGAAATATATATACCCCAGTTGAAGTCTGTTAAGACAAAACACATAGGGTAAATACGCTAGCCACAGCCACCTCAACACTGCGCCTTTGAAATTGTATTGATTTTTTTGCAAGTTTTATTTGGATGTTTTTTATTTGGATGCTTTCTATTTGGCTGTGAGGAATTTTTAATGGAAATACATTTTACCTACTTTTTTACGCTATGAGGAGGCATCTCTTTTTCCTTTCTTCATTTATAATACACCATTGTCGTTGAGGAGGAAAAACATCTTGGATTTCTCCCATTTTATATTGCTATATTGTTACACGTATTGGATAGTGTATGTAATGCACCATCGTTCTACTAAGGAGCTATTAAATGAGCTATTAGGATTTCCACTGAAGCATTGATTTGGCTTCCCATGCTTATAAGATCCACCGCCGCTTGGTGAGTTGGATCCATGCTGTCTGGTAAGAGTACCCATCTTTTATTCCCTATTCAGATGGTGAAGGCACTCCCGGGTGTTTTGTCAACTCACGCTGTTTTCTTCTTAAGTTGAAAGACTATTGTAATATGTGTGGCTATATTTGTATAAGCCGTGAGGATACCTAACATCCAATTTTTTGTGGACAATCACATTGCTCACTATTTTGGTGTTCATTTTTAGTTTTAGGGATAATTATATATATTTTTTATGAACTATCACATTGTTCACTACTGTTGATAGAGGATGGAAGTAGGAATGGCGCTAGCTTTTAAAGTGCAGTGCTGATGTGGTAAATAGTGTTACAGGCACCTGTACTAAATAAAGAAAAACAAAGTGACATGATCAAATGCAGGTAAATAGGTGCATTTTTATAAAACCTAATTTTGAAATCCTAGTAAGGAAAGTAAAGGAAATGCTAGTGATATTCAAAATGTGTGTGTAAATAGTAGGGCTGTTACTGATTACAATTTTTATGTTCGATTAATCGATTTTTTTAAATAGATTAATCGACTAATTTTGATTAATTTTAACGCACATACAGATCCAACTGCTTTTAGCTGATCTCCTTGCATTGCAACTCTGCATTAGTCAGTGGTAATTGTGGTATACACTATATACAATCACCCAACACAAGTTAGTTTCCACAATCCGTTTTTAAATTCAAACTGTAGCACTAATGTAAGTAATGTTTTCTTATTTAACTTTAAGAAAAACGTAGAAAGTTAGTTTAACTTTAATTATAAAACTTATCTAGTATATTGACTCTCAGTCACTTTATAGTAGGCATAGTAAGCATCACTTTAGTCAGTCACGCAGACATACCAGAGTATTTACATTTTCTGGAAGCAGACATGATCACATTTTATTGACAATATACCCTGAAGAAGTGAACAGTCTTTTGCATGGAACAGATGTTGCTGATACACAAAGAATTGTCTGCACAAAACTGCTAAGGAAAGGAAAACAATGGTTATTTTTGCCCCCTTCCCCTGATGGAGCCTGATGCATCCTCCTGCTCCACAGATGCAAAGGAACCTCAATCCAATGGGTGCAGTTTGCTCGCATCCAGCAGGGTAAGTCTCACTGTCTAGGCTGTTCGTTGACATCAAGAATTTTGATCAATCAAAAAAATAATCAAGGAATTAATCTTTAATTTCCCCAGCCCTAGTAAATAGCAATGCAATTAAGTGAAAATAGATGAATTAGATTGCTTAAGCAGCTGCGATAAAAACAAGTTCCAAGTGATCCAAAAAATATATAAATATACATATTGCACCTTAATAAAATCCTAGTACGGAAAGTAAAGGAAATGCTAGCCACAACACTTCAGTTTTTTGCATGCTAAAGTAATGCTCTGTCATTTCAACAAAAATGTGAGTACCCATTTGTCTTTTACCAATAAAAGCAGAATTTTAAACGGTACTACACTATCTTGGGACCCCTTCCTTCTTCTTTTTTTTTCCTGTATATGGGATAAACACTGAGAGCACCACCAGGACCACAGCAGGATGTGCCTTTTCCAGAGTGCTGCACAGTGGCACACACTGTGAATGCTGCAAACCCCAAGAGGGGGCACAAATCTGGTGAGTGCGATCCATATAGGAGCACAGATTGAAGTGGATCACTGTGTAAAGCTTAGAACTAGACGTTCACAACAGCATGAAGGACTTTTTCTAATTTTTATTTGTATTGTTTAATTTATTTATAATTATTGGCACATAATTAATTAATTTTTTCTTTGTCATTTCGCACACCTTTGGAGTGGATATCACTAGCCTTTGTAGCACTAGGATTTTATTAAGGTGCAATATATATATATATATTTTTTTTGATCACTTGGAACTGCGTTTTTATCGCAGCTGCTCAAGCAATCTAATTCATCTATTTTCACTTAATTGCATGGCTATTTACACACACATTTTGAATATCACTAGCATTTCCTTTACTTTCCGTACTAGAATTTCAAAATTAGGTTTTATAAAAACGCACCTATTTACCTGCATTTGATTATATGTCACTGTTTTTTTCACTATTAAGTACAGGCGCCTGTAACACTATTTACCACATCAGCACTGCACTTTAAAATCTAGCGCCATTCCTACTTCCATCCTCTCTCAAATCATTATCTCACCTAGGTTAAATAAATCAGGTAGGGGCAGCTTCTTAAATTAATTAATTAAGGGCGTAAAAACTCTATACTCACTTACAGGCGATATTTGGTCATATTGCGCAGATTCATTTTTCACTTTCAACAAGTTTGTTTGTAATTTTTACATGTGTTTGCTGCTTTGTGTATTTTTTGTTGCACATTTATTTGTGGTACATAAAATACTTCAGTGTTTTCTCTATGGGATTTATATCCTATAGGGTCTTTTATGCTGTCCTGGAGGAAGGTATATTTGAACATTATATATATTCATTCTTTTCTTTGTCACAGAAAAATGCCACTGTGTTTTGTATGAATCATGAGGGGGAACTCCACGCCAAATTAAATAAAAAAACTGCATGGGTTTCCCTCCAGGAACATACCAGGCCCTTAGTTAGTTTTATCGAAATCCGGGGGCCTCCTTTAATAAGGGGTCTCCCAGATCCTGGCCCCCCACCCTAGGTGAATGAGGTGAAAAGCACACTACACAGGTTTTTAAAGTCATTTATTAGGCAGCTCTGGGTCTCTTCTTCTGACTTTGGAGGTCTTCTTCTGACTTTGGGGGTCTTCTTCTGACTTCAGGGGTCTTCTTCTGATTTCAGGGGTCTTCTTCTGACTTTTTCGCTCTCTTCTTCCATTTCCCGTTGTCGTCTCCGTGCTCTCTGGTTCTTCTCCCGCTCTCTGGTGCCTTCTTCCTTCTGCCGGGCTCTTCCGCTATCTTCTTCCAGCTCTTTTACTAGCGGCGGCCCGATCTTCTCTGTCATCTTCTTCCTACTTCTTTTCTTCCGATGTCAACCCGACGCTCCCTCCCGCTGTAATGCTATATAGGCCTCTTATGATGCCACAGTCCCATCATGCTCTGGGTGGTGATGCCATAACGGGCGGGGTAAATTTTGCGGTAGGTTAGGTTCTTTGCCTGGCTTTGGGAGAGTTATAGTTGCCGTGACCATTTCCTGGGAGAAGCTTTCAGAATCCTTTGCTGCTTCAAAGATTCGGTGTAAGTGCGGTGATAAGATGTGGCTGAACCTTTGGTAATATTCAGAAGAGTATCCATCAGGCCCTGAAGACTTGTTGTGGGAAAGTTTTTTTAATTGCTTTTTATATTTCATGTACTGTGAAGGGTTGGTTCAGATGGTCCAGGGCGGTTTGAGATAGTGTAGGCAAGTTCACCAAGGCTAGGAAGTTTGTAATGACATCATTATTAGGTTGGTAGGTGTTAGGGTCATTTCTAAGATTATAAAGCTCCTCATAATAATAACAAAATGCATCTGTGATTTCTTTAGTGGTTTGTGACTTTTAATTTGGTTTTAGGATTCACGAAATACAGGATTTTTTGTTTAGCATTTTTTTCTGTTAGTTGGTTAGCTAGTAGCTTCCCTGCTTTATTTCCACGTCTATATGATTGGGCCTTTAATGACCACATCTAGAAGTTATGTTGGGCTATCAGGAGGGTTTGTAGTTCCTGTTTGGCAGTGAAAAGTGATTTCCTGATTTTTTGCTTTGTATTTTGTTTATTAAGGTTTTCTAAGTGGCAGATTTTATCTAGCAGTTTGTTAAGTCTTTCTGATTGTTGTCTGTTTACCTTTGCTCTCAGCTGTATAAGCAGTCTCCTTATATGGGTATTTCACAGCATGAAAGGATCATCGACCGAAGGGGCATTAATAGTAAAAAATTCATCAAGTACATTGCCTATTTGGTTTGAGTGGGTCATTTGCGATAGGGTATAAATGTTGTTGCACCATCTATTTGCCCTGATTGTGGCATGATGATCCCCCACCCTAATGGAAATAGGTGCTTGGTCTGACCACATAATACAATGTATTTCTGACACATCAACTTGTTGCAAAAGAAACTTGTCTATTAGGAACATGTCTATTTGAGAGTATGTATGGTGAACATTAGAGAAGAATGTAAAGTCCCTCATTGGTGAGTGTTGACATCTCCATACATTATAACCTGAAGAAGACATGAAGCTGTCCAGAGACCAGGTCTTTGTCTGGGATTGCGTTAAAGTCTCTGCATTTGATTACATTTCCCTGTCTCATTGTGGATACTTTCTTCCAGATTTAAAAAAAAAAGTTAGTTGCTTTGTGTTGGGAAGGTACCCATTAACCAATGTGTATTTGGAGTTGTTAAGTTCACAAAGAAGGATAATGTATGTGCCTGCTTCATCCAGGAATATTACAATTTCTTTTTTTGGATGGGCTATTAGCTTAAAAAAAATATGGGACGTTTCATTAACTACTTGAGATCCACGCTACAGCCGAATGACGGCTCTAGCGCAGATCTAAATTGTCAACAAGCCGTCAATTGATGGCTTGTCACTAGCTGCTTCCCGGCGCGCGCTCCAGAGCGCGCTGCGGGGAAACACTGTGTTGCCCGAGTCCCTTGGACACAGCCAATCACAGATCGCCGCGAACGGCCAATCTGAGTGGCCGTTTGCGATGCGATCTGTGCGGCCAATGAGAGATGATCTCATAGATCATCTCTCATTGCCGTTTTACATAGAGACAGCGTTCTGTCTCTGGAGAGCAGGAGACGGATCTGTGTCTCTTGTACATAGAGACACAGATCGGTCACCTCCCCAGTCACCCTCCCTCCCCCACAGTTAGAACACTATGCAGGGAATACATTTAACCCCTTCCTCACCCCCTAGTGTTAACCCCTTCAATGCCAGTCACATTTATACAGTAATTAGTGCATTTTTATAGCACCGATCGCAGTATAAATGTGAATGACGCCAAAAATGTGTCAAAAGTGTCCCAATAAAAATCGCAGATCGCCGCCATTTCTAGTAAAAAAAAAATAATAAAAAATAATAATTCTGTCCCCTATTTTGTAGGCACTATAAATTTTGCGCAAACCAGACGCTTATTGCGATTTTTTTTTTTTACCAAAAATATGTAGAAGAATACGCATCGCCCTAAACTGAGAAAAAATTTTTTTTTTTTTTTTTAATTGGGATATTTATTATAGCAACAAGTAAAAAATATTTATTTTTTTCAAAATTGTCGCTCTTTTTTGTTTATAGCGCAAACAATAAAAACCGCAGAGGTGATCAAATACCACCAAAAGAAAGCTCTACTTGTGGGGAAAAAAGGACGTAAATTTTGTTTGGGAGCCACATCGCACGACCGCACAATTGTCAGTTAAAGCGACGCAGTGCCGGAAGCTGAAATATCACCTGGGCAGGAGGGGGGTATAAGTGCCCAGTAAGCAAGTGGTTAAGACCCAATGTAGTTTCTCTTTGTCAGAAAAATTTCCCCTTCAAATGGGAATCCCATGCACTCACGTATCTGGGTATACGTATTCCATTGAAATTAAAAGATCTATACTCTTGCAATTTTCTACCCATTCTCAAGTCTATCCAAGACGATCTTTTGAAATGGGATGCTGGTTTCTATTCCTGGTTTGGTAGAGCTGCTATCATTAAAATGACTATCCTTCCTAGAATTCTCTACCTCCTTCAAACCATCCCAATAAAATTACCTGCCTCTTTTTATAACACGTACAGGAAACTTTGTTTAAAGTTTATTTGGTTCTCCAAACACCCTCGAATAAGGTGGGATAAACTCGTCTGCCCCAAGACGCTAGGGGGTATTGGATTACCAGATATCCAAAGATATTATTGGTCCTGCCACTTGTCCAGAATTGTGGACTGGCAGTTACACAGGAGTTCAAAAGATTGGATTAAGCTTGAAGAACGAACATGTAAAACTTCGCTCCAACAATTACCTTGGGCAGACCCTAATAAGATACCACGTTCCGCTAAAAATCATCCCCTTTCTAATGCCTCTATACAGATCTTTAAGTCTCTGTGTGCTAAATTGAATATTTCCTCGTTTCCTGGACCTATGACTCTTATTGATCCCAGTTCAAGATTTCTTTTGAAACCAATGGAGGCGCCTTTCTCCTGTTCACCTATAACATTGAGAGCTGAATCCTTCTTTGTGAAGGGCAGTTTTATCACATATGATGAATTTCGTACACAATTTAATGATTCTGGAATTACACTCCAGGAATTTGAAAATGTTAAACAATTCTTTCTTACAACTATCCGCTCTCCCCTTTGGTGCAGGAAAAAGACGCCCTTTGAACAATTGTGTACTGAAATAGCTCCCCAAAGACATCTAATCTCTAGAAATTACGCTTTGTTATTTTTGAAAATTAATCCTAAGGATGATATATCCTCCAGTTACTGGGAGAGATTGCTCGAGATGGATATTTCATCTGAGGAATGGGAACAGATTTTCACCTATATAAATAAAGGTTCACTGAACGTGCTGACACAAGAGAATGGATACAAAATGTATTCTAGGTGGTACAGAACACCTTACTTGATTAACAAGTTTGACCCCACATCCTCCCCCATGTGCTGGAGGTGCAAAACTAATGTAGGTACTCTTCTGCACATATGGTGGGATTGCCCTCTCATTCAGACATTTTGGAAAGAGGTACATCGAATCATTCCTATTATCACTACATATGTTCCGGATTTTACTGCAGCCCAATACTTATTGCATCACACTTCATTACCCCGCTATGTTTATAAAAAGTCTATTATTCATTTGATTAATGCTGCCAAGTTGTGTATCCCAGTTCGATGGAAAAACCCATCTCCTCCTTCCGTTTCGGAATGGTTTCAGAGAATTATTAAAATTGCCGAGATGGAGGAATTGATCCAGCAAGCCAGAGACTCTCCGAAATTTTTTTTTATGAAAAATGGGCTTGCTGGGTTCATTTTACCAATTCTAATGAATACGCAGACATAATTTCTTCCTGAAGGTATTCTCTTTGTTTTAATTTTCCTGTAATATAGACCAATGTTGCTTGTCTTGAATATGACTGATTATTGATTACTTAATCCATCCTAACGTTTTATTTCTCCCCTCAACCCTCCCTTTTACTCCCCCTTCCGTCTGTTTATAGTTTGTTATGTATTTGTATTATTCTTATATATGGTATGGATTCGCTCCCTCTAATTTTGACTTTATACTTGTTCAATGTAATATCCATATACACTTCAATGTTGCTTCATTGTATATTGAGTTCTTACATGATGACATGTTTGTTGTTGTACTTCATTCTGAAATACCAATGAAAATTTTGAACATAAAAAAAATATGGGGATATTTGCGATGTTGGAAAGAGGGGGGTTTGTGAGAGACAAAGTGAATCTCTTGAAAACATATTATATCACTGTGGAGTCTGTTTCCTTTTTTCCATGCCATTAGGGATGAGCTTTGAGTTTGAGTAGAACTCATGTGACTCGAACATTGCCTGTTCGCCGAACAATGAACTATTTGGGGTGTTTGCGGCAAGTTCGTGTGAACTTTAGAACCCTGTTAAAGTCTATGGGACTCGAACGTTTGAAATATAACGTGCTAATTTTAAAGGCTAATATGCAAGTTATTAAAACGTCTGTTTTTTAAAACTTTTTTTGCATTGATACATGTCCCCTGGGGCAGGACCCAGGTCCCCAAACACTCCCATGGGGCAGGACCCGGGTCCCCAAACACTTTTTAGGACAATAACTTGCATATTAGCCTTTAAAATTAGTACTTTCGATTTCAAACGTTCGAGTCCCATAGACTTTAACAGGGTTCTAAAGTTTAAACAAACTTTTGGTCTGTTCGCAGGTTCGGTGCGAACCAAACCCAGGGGTGTTCGGTTCATCCCTACATGCCATCTGCCTTTTGTGAGGGCTGTTCAGGCCCTTGATGTTAAATGAAGATATTTTGAGTGGCATGTTGTAGTTTTGGTGAGGTCTAAAGTATGACAGAGGGGGTGCTGGTGCTATGTGTATTTACCTTTCCCTGGGTATTTGTGGATACCGTCCCGATAGGTAGATGCTCGTTAGATGATGAAAGGTGGCCGTCTGTGTCAGATAGATATGACTAGGTCTGTTGGAGAAACCTTCCAGAGAGAACAATTATTGAAAGTCAAAAGAGGAAAAAACAATAAGAGCAGTAATAAAACAACAACGTGTGATTCTGAGGAGAATCTGTGCAGTATTACAACCGTTCAACCTGAGGGGAAAATGCCATTTCCTGTCTCTCCTCTTCTTGCTTTCCACTAGCATCTGAGCCATTTTGCATGGTGGAAAGCAGAATGTGCTCACCCCCTCCCTATGACTACAGCCCTGCGTCAGACTTTAATTTAAGAGGAAAATATTTTTTGTCTTTACAATCCCTTTAAGCATTGTGTCCATTACTGGCATTTTAGCAGTGAGGAAGCCAGAGATTGAGTCTTGCAATTCTCTGGTATCATCCAGAGATGAGTCCAAGCTTACCTCCAAGCTTTCTGCCATAGCACTGTTCATCTTTTGCCTGCTCTTGGCAGGGCTGGATGACACTGATGGAGGTGTAGAGAGGTGTCCCTTCCCCAGGCTGCAGTTGTGATGTCGTGAGTTTTTATATGCAGCTGCGCTGCTCTGTGTGTGAGAGCCACGTGTGTGCTCTCCTAGCTTACCGCCGCCATCTTGGTCCCTGTAACGGCTCTGTAGGAGAAAGTAATTGGGTAGTTTTTCCAGTTGTGTGCCCTCTTTTCATTTGCAGAATGGCATCCTGGTGTCCCCCCCGCACCAAGTTATTCAGTCGGTTCGTCGAAACGAAGCTTCTAGCCGCTGTATTCTTTCCTATTGGCCCATGGCGGAGAGGAGCTGTGTTAGTGTGCGTCCATACTCTCCGACGGGTAGCCATGTCCTCAAAAGGCCAACAATTTTGAAAGAAAATATTTCCTACTTCCTGATATAAAACACATCCAATAAAATCTAATTTCCTCAACATTTTCAGCCAAAATGTATTCTGCTATATGGTAAAAAAAAATAAGAAATCTCAGTAAGTGTATATTAATTGGTTTGTGTGAAATTTAACCACTTGCCTACTGGGCACTTTCCTGCCCATGCCATTTTTAAGCTTTCAGCGCTGTCACATTTTGAATGACAATTGCAACACTATACACAAATGATTTTTTTCCCACAAATAGAGCTTACTTTTGGTGGTATTTGATTACCTCTGCGGATTTTATTTATTGCGCTATAAACAAAAGAAGAGGGACAAGTTTGAAAAAAAACACAATATTTTTTTATTTTTGCTATAATAAATATCCATTTTTTTTAAACACATTTTTTTCTCAGTTTAGGCCGATACGTATTCTTCTATTTGGTAAAAAAAAATCCCAATAAATGTATATTGATTGTTTGGGCGCAAAAATTATAGGGTTTTTAAAATAGGGGATAGATTTAAAGCATTTTTATTATTTTATTTTTTTACTAGTAATGGTGGCGATTAACGATTTTTATCATGACTGCGATATTGCGGTGGACACATCGGACACTTTTGACACATTTCTGGGACCATTCATTATATGACTAATGTTGAAGTGATCAGGGACACTTACTGGAGACAGTATGTTAATTAAAAAAAAAATATATTTTTTTTAAAGTACTTTCATCAGAGTAGTTCAATATCACCATAGTAACACTGTACTACTCTGAGGGGGTGATCAGGATTTTTTTATATTTTACATTTTTTATGTTTTTGCTGTTACAATGAAGATCGTTGTAACAGCAATGTTTTCAACTATCATGAATGTCTTACATTCATGACAGCTGTGATTACTAGTGATATGTGCTTGGCTACAGCTAATCACATGGTACAGGGTGCTGTGATTGGTCCAAGTACCATGCGATAGCTGTGGGTCAATCACAGCACAGGAAACACAGATGTTATGAATTAATTAAAAAACTTTTTTTTTTTTTTACATTGTGATCATGTGATTGCTTAGGGACCTAAATTGCCAGGATCTGCAATACACTATGTCTGCTGGACACAGTGGTCATGGGGGAGGGGCACGGAGTGAGCGCCTAAACCCAGAGTAGGTGCATAATATCATTGTGCCTGCATGTGGTACCCCAACCCAAGTAGATGTACCGTGGCAGGTCGGCAAGTAGTTAAACTTCACAAGTGTTTAAGTGCTTAGTGAAAGAGCATATGTGTTGCACTAAATTCTAGGTGACAGGTTATTCTATGGCTAAAACTATCATAAAAATATTACCACAATGCTTTAAGCTGAAGTATATCTATGTATTTGTTTTACTTATTTACTAATTTACATGTAACAAAAAATGAACCATGTCCTGTAGGCAGAAATCTTCTTTCTATTCGTGCCCAGCCCTCTTTACAGCTCTGCACTTCCAGCACTGTGGGGAGTAATAATTTCAGGTCTAACTGCAATTTACTTAAAGTAGGATCCAAACCCTCCTTCCCTCTCCTTCACACAAATCAATCCAATAATTCCCCTTAATGTAGCATAGTCTGTGGTTGGGGATGTCATTCCCCCACTCACAGGCTGCATTGTTTTACCTTATTTTAACTGCGTACTACCTGTATAAGAGTTATGTTTAAACTATTTAGAACCAGAGTCTTCAATTTTATTAAAGAACTCATATCAATTTTTGGGTTGTAACAATGTTCCAGTAAGGTCTATGTGAGAAATCTTCCTCATGGGACCAAGACGTCAGCATTTAGGTTTTCTTAAGCATCTCCTGCTGTGTATACAACCTTATTGAATCAATTACTTTTGGTTAGCATATAATTGGTAAATTGCTATTTGTATGATGATTGCAACTTCAGTGATGTATAAAATGTAACTAGTGATTGCACTAAGGAGCATTAAAATATTTTTCCCGTTGCCACATTCATGCACCTCTATAACGTTATAATTTATTTACTGACACTCTCATTCACATTGCTTTATGCAGTCTTCTACAGTTGTATCCCACGTTATCATCAAATACTGCCCCCATTGCTACTCTTTTTCTCTTACGTTTATACAATTGAAGCTATCCAGGGCTTACTTGTTCTTGCGCTCCATCTTCAAACACTTCTGTTCTATGTGTCCATACTTATTTACCTCCTATAAATCTCCAAATTCTCTTTTCTTTTTTTCTGCTGTAAATAAAAAAAAATCTTTGTGTTAAAGGGTGACTACATTTATTCTCCATGATCCCATTGTAAGTAGGCATATAGACACTGCCATGCCCTATTCCCTTACTGCCTTCCATGTGTGGTATATCTATCTTTCTGAGTTTCAGTCTCTTCTGGTATTACAGCTTAGACTGGAGTATGACTTTACAGAACCCACATGACATTATTTAATCTTATTTATTGGCTTTTTAGGCTTAAGCACTCAGATAAAGTAGATGTCAAATCTCTACTCCAAACCCAGAAACCATGCTCAGTTAGAGAGGCCTTTGGCAGCATGGGAGGTGGTGAAAGTATGGCTTGGTGAGTTTGCATGTCTATGAGGTGGGCTTTGTGCAGACACTTTTTCCTGATAAAGTGACAGAATTCCTTTTGGTTTCATAATATGTCCCAAGAAGACATTCCCTACCACTATTAGCAGCCTAAGTTGTTGATGGAAGACAGGATGCATCCGCATTAAAAATATAATAGTCTTCTACCAGAATGTAAAATATACATTTTGCTTCCGTTTTCTGGCCTTGGTGATGCTATGCCTACTGCAGCCTAATTTTCACGTTTCAGGCAAACATTGGTGCAACTTGAGTTGGTTAGCTGCTGCACTCTTTCATCTTTATGGCTTGACATGTCAACTCAGTGATTCTTGACTGATCACTATTGTTGCTTGTAGATTTTAGATCAGCAACTGACATTCTTCCAGCTTTAACAAGTCTATTCTAGCCTGATCTCTTTTATTAACAATATGCTTTCACCTATAAAATTAACACTAACTGGAATTTTGTTTATTTTTTTTACTCATTCACATGGTTACTGTCTCATGAGTCACTGTTCCGATATTTGCAATAACAGCTGTACCATTAAAGTGACTATAAATTCCATTGAAATTTTTCTAAACTGGGGGGCGCATGCGTGGATGCCTAAGAGAGTGGTCATGCTTCGCTCCAGGGATGAACACGCTGGAGAACTACTAGCCTCAGCGGCACCACAAATGTTACCCGCGATTGCCGGTTACCTTCTAGAGTCCTTTGTCATGGTCCTGAGGGGCCTGAAACCCAAATATAAGGCCGGTATCACTAAAGAGATGCCATCCAGGCCATCATTCAAGATGGTGTCATCAGCTACCTCACAGCCCTGCACACCGCGCACTCTCAAATCTCTGACACACAGCCTGCAGTCACAGGAATTCGCCAATGAGTCTGATTCTGATGCTGGCAGTTCTGACACTAATTCAATCTAGTATGTTCAAACAATTTGAACACATGTTACAGAAAGCCCTGACGCAGACATCTGACCACATAACTGACAAACTAAGAAGGGAGATTAGAGAGCTGGGGCAGAGAACAGCAGAATTGGAGGTGCGGGTGGATGGAATTGAAAACCACACACACCATTATATTTCTGAATTTGAAAACCTCAAAGAGGAGAATCTTGTATTAGAGTCCCATTTGGAGGACCAGGAAAATAGGGAATGCCGCTCTAACCTGTGAATCAGGGGAATTCCTGAGACTGTCCTTGATGTACAGGCCACTATGATTGCACTCTTTCAGAAATTGCAGTCCGGTATACCAATAGAGAGATTAGAAATGGACAGAGTGCACAGAGCCTTAGCCCCACGCAAACCCAAAGGTCCTCCCAGGGACATAATAGCTAAGTTCACCTACTACCACACCAAGGAGCAACTGCTTGCAGCAACTAGGGGAAAAGGCTCCCTCAACTTTCAGGGCCACGCATACCAGCTTTTCGCAGACCTCTCCCCACTCACAGTGGCTAAGAGACGTTCACTCAAAACACAATTGCAATTGTTTCAATGCAACTAAATTGCATACCACTGGGGGTTTCCATTTTCACTCTGCTTTACCCACTTTGAAACCAAAGATGTTTGACACTCCTCAGAGGAATTACAGTCGGCTCTGATTGACATGGGCCTTGTGGACCAAGTCATACCCAGGGACCATTCCTGTAGGCGTTCAGACTTTCAATCCCCTCAACAACAAGCAGTAGCTGGCTCAGGTCCTTCAACCTCTACACATCAAAATCTCCATAAGAGCGGACTCTTTGATAATCCAACACCAACCAATGAGGATTCAATGGACTGACTTTAATCCACTGCTCAGATCGATTCTCACTACAGTCCCCCAGCAGATTATGCTGGATGATGTCTCCTTCTGAAAGCAATACAATTGTTTTAGGCTCATAGACCTGAGCCTCCTTCTATTTTTCCTCTCCAGGAACTTTTTTCTTTTCCTTTTGATAATACTTACCCTCTCAGGATTTTATTATTCCTTGGAACTCGACTATAATCTTATGTTTTTTCTTCTCAGGTTAACAAGACTCATTGATACTTAATGCCTAGCCTCTATTTGTAGAGTTTCTACACGGAGGTTCTCAGTGACTCCCTTGGTAGCATGACCTACTACTGAGAATACAATTATAATGCTGCCCACTCCTTATTAGCTCAGTCTTTGTAGCCTTTAGTCACCTTTGATTCCCTGAGGTCAGGCTACCTCTTCTCTGTGCTGTCACACTAACTAGTTATTTTTTTTCTAACGGGTACATGGCTGGCTAATCTCCTGGTCGGAATTGGCTCTGATGAAATTGTTCTGTTACGGATGTATTTAAAGTTACAGTTAACTGATATTTACTTAAATTGTTCTTGTAGTTCTCCGGTGTTGTTCCTCCCTTAGGAACATCTTGACCCCCCATTGCCTCATTCAGACCCCTGCTACCATTATGCGGGTCTCTGATGGTAGCTCTGGGACTTTTTGTCACTCCCCTGAGATGCTCCCACACCCTACTGTTCTGTTACTACTTACTGACATTTTGTACCCCTAATAGGGTTGTTTGATTGTGTTATGTTCTCTACTTCTCTATTTACTCCTCTTCACCTCTCTATCTCCACGTGGTAGTTTTGGCTCACGCCATAGATTAAGCTCCCCTGCGATAGCAATTGTCCTGGACATGTTATGGCCCCATAAATATCCTATCCTTGAATGTGCAAGGCTTCAACACCCCACATAAGTGCACCAAGGCAATGAGCTCTTTCACAGCTATGAAGGCAAATGTTATTTGTCTACAGGAAACCCACTTTATTGACAAAGCCTCTCCTAAATTTCTTTCTGCCTCATATCCACAATTCTACACTGCTTCAGCCACAGCTAAGCAATGCAGGACCCTTTTTGGTTTCCATCGCACTATGCCATTTACACTTACTTCACAACTGAATGATCCAGAGGGAAGATACATCTTACTCACAGGCTTTATTTCTGACATTGCAATCACAATTGTATCTTATTTTGCCCCAAATAAACACCCGGTGGCTTTTTTTATCACATCTCCTCCAAGTTGTAGAAGCACATAGGTTTTGAACTGTTATATTATGCAGAGATTCCAATGCAACTGTTTTTACCTTTCCTAGATAAATCCCCACCAGCCTCAAACACCAGCCCCAACAAACTAACCCTCCCACATCTGGTTACTACACATAGTTTGGTAGACACTTGGCGAGAACTTAACCCAACGAGTTGGCGGTTCACACACTACTCCTATCTACATTAATAATTTTCACGCATAGACCACATCCTTGTCCCATCTAGCATTCTCCCTGAGATTATCTATCTAAAATCCTCCCCTACCCATGGACAGACTATTGCACAGTTTACACCACCACGGCCTCCCCAATTCCTAGGTCGCATGATTCAACTCGGTGTATCAATGATTCTACACTAGCTTATCCATCTCATCGCTTAGAGATTGAAGTAGCACTCACCAAATACCTCTAATCTAATGATACGGATGATATTTCTGCACTTGCGCTATGGGAAGCTCACAAAGCTGTCATTCAGGGGGAGATTGATACAACAAGCAGCAGTTCTCAAAAGAGAATGTAAGATCAAGTTTGATATGGCTGGGCAGATGGGCGTACAGGTACATCCCCTTTAAGATGTGGAATTGTGGGCACGCACCTGCTGTGAGCTCCGTGAGTCTGACTGCGGTTCCTGCTGACTCGATGTCTGCAGGGATACCCACGATCGTCTCATGGAGAAGAAGAATGGGGAAATGCTGATGTAAAAAAACATTTACCCATTCTTCCTAGTGACAGGACACTGATCACAGTTCCCTGTAATCATTAGCGGTAATCAGTTCATTGTCACACATATCCCACCCCCCCACAGTTAGAACACATCCCTAGGACACACTTAACCCCTTCAGCTACCCCTCCCTTTCACTGCCAGAGTCATTTTTACAGTAATCAGTGCATTTTTATAGCACTGGTCGCTATATTAATGTCAATGGTCCCAAAATTGTGTCAAAAGTGTCTGATGTGTCCACCATAATGTTGCAGTCACGATAAAAATTGCTGATCGCTGCCATTACTAATAAGAAAAAAATATTAATAAAAATGCCATAAAATCATCCCCTATTTTGTAGCTTCGGGGGGGGGGGGGGAGACCCGGACACGGTCGGGGATTGAAAAGAAAATCAATGACCTCCGGCGTCTGGTCAAAAAGAAGCTGGCCAAAATGCTAGCCCATGCCAGGGGCACAGGAGGGGGCCCACCATGCCCTGTTAGGCTGACAGCGGAGGAGCGTGCGGTGGCCCAGACCTTTCATAGGCAAGAAGTGGAGGGCCTGCCCGGCTATGACTCAAGTCATGAAGGCGTGATGCCAGGTAAGGTTTTTTGGCCCTATCAGGTGTGTAGCATGTGTGGGGGAGGGGGTGAAAGGGAATATGTGGCAAGTGTGTGGATCCTCCAACCTGTGAATGTTTTGTGTCATCCACAGATGAGCAGGAGGGTGCTGGGCCATCTGGGCTGACCGCACCATCCCAGCCTGATGAGGACCCCCCGACAAGGCCAGAGTCCTCGGAGGAGGTTGAAGAGGAGGAGGAGGTTGAAGAGGAGGAGGTTGAAGAGGAGGAGGTTGAGGAGGAGGAGTTTGAGGAGGAGGAGTCCATGTCAGGCACTGGACTTTTGTTTTTGGAGGACTCTTCCCCTCTGGCTGGCAGCAGCCAGCCCTCCATAAGGGGTAGCCCCCCCCACTCCTCCTCCAACAGGGCTCCTCTCCCAAGGGCCTCCCCTTCTCCCCGGCCACAAGCCTCAGCTGGAGGCAGGAAGGCGACCCAGAAGACCAGGGGGCTGGCCGATCTCCTGCCCGCCACTCTGAGAAAGGACCAGTTCCTTCAGACCAGCCATCTGGGAGAGGTCAGCCAGACCTTGGGGCGGATGGAGGAGAGCCTGTCCTCCATAAAGGATATGCTAGGGGACCTGGACTGCCACTCCCGGGCTCTTACAAACTGCCTAAACGACCTGCAGACTACAACAGCAGGCGTTGGGCAGGATGTGAGGGCCCTCACCCAGGCTATCCAGGCCAATACGGCATCATTAAGTGCTGGCCTAGACAGAATTGCCGTGGCCTTGGAGGGCAGGCCGCCAGGTGGGCAGAGACCAGGGGCTGCTCCTCCTTCCCCGGTTTACCCCCTCCCCCATGAGTCTCCCCTGAGAAGCCGGGGCCGTGGGCGCCCCAGGCATGGCTCACGTCAACGGCATTAATTTGTTTTTCCCCTTTTTTTTGGCCTGTTTTTTTTTTTTTGCCCATTTTTTTTTGGTGCTGGAAAATTTTTGCTTTTGCTGGGCATTTTTTTTTTTTGGATTGTGAATGCTGTTTGAATGTGGGGGTGACATTCCTGCCGGAAAAGGGCTGTCACCCTCAATTTTGGTGGAGAGGGGTTCCCCAGGACCAGGGAGAAGTGATCCCCAGGTCCGTGTGAATGGTGTATGAATGTACAGTGACATAATTGGAGCCTTGGCGTGGCGTTGCTGCTCACAAGTCCTGCATGGTGGACTGGTGCCAATCCAATTTGATGAGGATGTGGGGTGTGTGTGCTAGGGACCACAGTGGTGTGCATGCATGCATTCTCATTGTGCCATGATTAATGTGTGTGTTTAACGTGCAAAGATGCATAATGTGAGCTGGCATGAGATGGGGTCATGAGATGGGGTCCCAGTGCATATGCGGAGTCACCTTGAAGGGAAAAGACAGGAGGATGTTAGTAGTGCATGTGCCCCTTGTGATGTGTGCATCATGGGGGGGCAGTCATGCCTGCCACCCATGTCACTCACCAACCAGCCAGCTGTCCCCATACATGTTCTGTTCGAAATCTGTGGGGATGGGGCTCTGATTCTATATGTAGCTGTCATGGGTGTCATGGATAGTGTCATGTGTTGGGCTGGTGATGTCCTCCTGCAGGGTTGTGGTTAATTCCATGATGGCATGAGGGGTGAATCTGAACCACGTCTTGGTTCTCCCCCACGTCAGATCGGGTCTCCGGGTGTTCAAAACAGCGCCAGATTGGGTCCCCGCGAAGCTGGTCAGGATCCTCCGCTCAAACCGCACAGTCATGTGACAGCTCTCCTCCTCCAATCTGAAGCTACACTCGGAGGGTGGAGGAGGAGCAAGAAGAGGAGAGAAGGGACTCGCATCGAACAGGAGAGGTGGGAGTCAGGACGGCCAGCACGATACCCTCCGCCCAATCCCCGCCCCCCCATTGGTAAAAGACAATGACATCGGCCTATAACGCGCACCCACGTTTTCCCCCTGATTTTAAGGAGGAAACAGTGCGCTTTATACGCCCATAAATACAGTATATATTTTGGGGATATTTTTTAAAGCAAAAAGTAAACAATATGGCTTTTTTTTTAAATGTCGCTCTATTTTTATTTATAGTGCAAAAAATAAAAACCGCAAAGGATCAAATACTACCAAAATAAATCTCTATTTGTGGGAAAAAAAAGGACGTAATTTTTGTTTGGAAGCCACGTGGCACGACCGCGCAATAGTCAGTTAAAGCAACGCAGTGCCGAATCGCAAAACGTGCTCTGGTCTTTGGCCAGACAAATGATCCAGGGCTTAAGTGGTTAAAGCCAACAAACTTGATACCCCTATGGAGCGTAGGCGCACACACAGACATCTATTAGACTAAAAACATCCCGTGACCCATATACTAGTAATCCAGTTAAAATACTGGAGGTGTTTCGCTCTAACCTGGCTAAATTGTATTTTCCTGCTCAAGACTTTGATAAGACAAAAGCAAATACACTGTTTTCCGACATTATGCTCCCTACCCTAGATTAGAACATGAACAGAGCGATCTTCTTGAGCATCCCATAACTACACTAGAAGTCCATAATGCTATAAAAGCATTAAAGCCACACAAAAGACTGAGCCCAGATGGTTTTCGGCAACGTACTTCAAACAATTTGCGCCCATTTTAACACCTGTATTAACCAGAGCCTTCAATTTTTTTTAGCTGGACACTCATTTAGAACTAAAACGTTGACCTCCATAATATCCATGCTCCCCAAACCCAGATCAGACTCCACCTCCTGGACCAATTACTGCTCTATATCCCTCCTAAACCTGGACATTAAAATATTAGCCAAGATTCTGGCGACTAGACTGAATACCATTATAGGCAGACTAATCCACCGTGAGCAAATGGGATTCATGCCCACATGTCAGCCAGGTGACAATATCAGGAGAGAACTCACTCACTTGTGCAGCTAACACCAGACACATCCCCACTTGCCCCTCTATCCTTGGACATTAGGAAGGCATTTGACTCGGTCACTTGGCCATACATGCAATACATTCTTCAAAAATGGGGATTTGGAAAGCATTTTCTGACCTGGGTCTCCTCTCTATATGGCAACCCACGGGTACATTTTAAATATGCTGGCTACTAATAAGCTAAGATAGATTTTAGGAGAGGTACAAGGCAATGTTGCCCCTATCCCCAATGAAACAGTGGTCTTCTCTTCCTTTGTCATGGCTAGGGAGAATTATTGCTATAAAGATGTCTATTCTACCGAAATTCTTGTATTTATTTAGAGTACTTCACATTCCAATACCATTATGTTACTTAAGACTCACACAAAACAGAGATGTCATGTATATGGGGCACCACAAAACCCCACATACCTAAATCAACGCTCTTAATAAAATAAGCGGTGGGTTAGGTTTACCAAGCTTTTCTTCTTACAAGTATGCCACACAACTTTCACAGCTACCAAAATATCTGAAAATTGACAGTGACCCCATTTCCGTGGCAAATATGCTGTGGCTCCAACCAAAAGATACAATCCATCTCTCTAATCCCATAACTAAGCATTCCATGGCTACCTGGGACAAATTTAGGAGTTCTCGCAAACTCCAATCCCCACATAACCCCCTCCTTTCCTTCCTCAGGAATCCCGCCTTTTACTCTGCTTGGAAATTTCCAATGTCATTCGTAGCCTGGTCTTCTACGGACTTCAATTGCACAATAGTCTCTACCAACAATATTCATACATTTCCTACACTATATAAAGTCTGTGGGCTCCCTAGTACTGAACTTTTCTGCTTCTTACAATTCAATAACTTTTACACACCCTTTATTAGGACAGGCTCACCACTCAACCAAATGTCACAATTTGAATGCATTTGTAAGAGCGTCCCAGACATCAGAGGACTGATTTCACTTTTATACCAACAACTTAACACGATTCCTAATGAAACATTACTCTCTTATGCTACCAAATGGTCGCAAGACATGGATCGCATATTTGATATTGATGACTGGTCTAATATTTGGTTAGCCACCAAAACCTCCTCCCCAAACTGCTTTGCATTAGAAACCAATTTCAAAGTTCTAGCATGTTGGTTTTTAGTGCCAGCTAGAATATCTAAATTTGTCCCAACATATCCAGAAACCTGCTTCCCGAGGCTGCTCCACACCAGGTACCCACTTTCACATTTGGTGGCATTGTCCGGTGGCCCAAGAATTCTTGAAAAAAAAAATTTGATATGGCATCTAAAGCCTTGGAAACCTCTATCCCTCCAGACCCTGCCATTGCCCTTCTAAATCTTAAACCAGCTGAACTCACCCAGACTCAATTCCAACGACTCATTTACCTTACTACTGCAGCCAAACAAACTATAGCCAAGGCATGGAAATCGCAAACCTTGATTGTGGCTGAACCCAAACATAAAACGAATAAAGCCTTTATTTTTGCTAAAATGACAGCTATTGAAGAAAACAATATAAAAAAAATATTGCACGATCTGGCAACCCTGGGTCAAACATTACCTATCTCCTGACTTTGACCAATTATTGCCTTACTAATTTTTTCACCTCATTATCAATTGTATGCATTGCCTTGTCATGAGCCATGCTACCACCACAAGAGACACTTCCTTCTTTGTCTTCTTTCCTTTTCTATTTACTTTCCTCCTGTTATGCATTTTTAAGCTGATCTTCTAATGAGGGGCACAATATGGTGATATGTACTTTTATCCACTTCCAAGATACTATAGCCAGCATCGTCTTTACACTTAGTCCATTTTTCTTTCTACTTCTTAATCTCTATTTTTCATTATATGACTCACAATTATGGGATTCCCATTTATTCCTCAACTCAATTCATGCAACTAAGAGATTAAAAAGCATCACCTTTACTGATATTTTGATCATTACTGCTTTTCTCTTTGACCTACAGCACATAGCAATCGAGTATTGTAAAGAAGTACCATGTCCCCTTTGTACCCCATATAACTTAACTCTTGTATTAGATTAAAACACTTATCAATGTTCCCCCACCCATTCACAATTTGAGCCCATTAGGGGTGGTTTGGTGGTCTGGAGGCACAATTCACTGTGTTCACCAAACGATTAGGCCCCATACACACGAGCAGACAGATTTGTTCACACAATCAAACCAAAATCCCCGCCGGCAGACGGCGCGCTGATGTGGCGGTGACGTTGACGCCGCCACGTCACTGCACCAGGAAGTAAAACACTTCCGCGCATGCGTCGAAACCATTCGACGCGTGTACGAGAAGACATGTCTGCTGGTTAGCGTACTAACCAGCAGACATGTCGGGCGGTCGGGTTCCCAGCCGACAGATTTGAAAGCATGCTTTCAAATCTGTCGGCTGGCCAAATCCGTCGGCTCGCCCGTACACATGATCGAATCTGTCTGCTGGGATGGTCGGGCAGACCGTTTCCAGCAGACAGATTTGATTGTGTGTATGCGGCCTTAGGGGCTCTCACGCTTGTTATTTTAATTGCTTTGTTACACAGATTGCTAATTGACCTTATTCTTGTTTTTTACTCATAGATATGCAAGCGAATGTGTGATTCTATAGGCATTGTATGTACCCATGTATACATCTATACACTTCTCTGTTTTTCTTATGTAAACCTCAATAAAAATATTGAATAAGACATTTTTGTAGACTTTACTTCTGAATGCTCAGGAAACGCACGATACACTCAACATGTTACTACATCAAACATTGTATTTATTTATCTAAAAGTAACATAACATCCTAGGCCGCGTACACACGATCGAACATGTTCGCTGAAACTGGTCCGCAGACCAGTTTCAGCAGACATATCTGATCGTGTGTACGGCCTAGCGGACAGGTTTCCAGCTGACAAAAGTTTTAAAACATGCTTTAAAACTTGTCTGCTGGAAACCTGTCCATCGGAAATGTCCGCTGGTTAGTAGGCCTAACCAGCGGACCGACGCATGCCTGGAAGCATTTTACTTCTTGGTTTGCGGACGTCGCGGCGGCAACGTCACCGCCACGTCACCGCGATATCTGTCCTCAGGGATTTTGGTTTGATCGTGTGTACACACCATCAGACCAAAATATCGCTTGAGACATGTCCGATGAAAACGGTCCGCGGACTGTTTTCATCGGACATGTCTCTTTGTGTGTACGCAGCCCTAAAGGAAACCCTTTTGTATCAGTGTCATTTTGGTACCTGTGGTTTCAGTATTTGTTAGTTCTTAGGCCGCGTACACACGGGGAGACATGTCCGCTGAAACATGTCTGACAGACCGTTTCAGCGGACATGTCTCCTCGGATTTTGGTCCGATGGCGTGTACACCCCATCAGACCAAAATCCCCTCAGACTGAGGACGCGGTGACGTGGCGGTGACGTTGACACCGTCACGTCACCACTCCAGGAAGTAAAATACTTCCACGCATGCGTCAAATCCATTCGTCGCATGCGGGAGATTTATGTCCGCTGGTTAGGCGTAGTAACCAGCGGACATGTCCGACGGACAGGTTTCCAGCAGACAAATTTCAAAGCATGCTTTGAAATTTGTCCGCTGGAAAAACCTGTCCGCTAGGTCGTACACACGATCGGATATGTCCGCTGAAACTGGTCGGCGGACCAGTTTCAGCGGACATGTTCGATCGTGTGTACGCGGCCTTAGATGTGGAATAAGTATACATATTGTCAATCATGATATTCCTTATATGCATGTTTGCTGATGGTCAGGAAGCAGAATTTTCCTAAGGAGGTCCACATTGGCTGTCTTGGTATTTCTATACAGGGAGTGCAGAATTATTAGGCAAATGAGTATTTTGACCACATCATCCTCTTTATGCATGTTGTCTTACTCCAAGCTGTATATGCTCTAAAGCCTACTACCAATTAAGCATATTAGGTGATGAACATCTCTGTAATGAGAAGGTGTGTGGTCTAATGACATCAACACTCTATATCAGGTGTGCATAATTATTAGTCAACTTCCTTTCCTTTGGCAAAATGGTTCAAAAGAAGGACTTGACAGGCTCAGAAAAGTCAAAAATAGTGAGATATCTTGCAGAGGGATGCAGCACTCTTAAAATTGCAAAGCTTCTGAAGCGTGATCGTCAAACAATCAAGCGTTTCATTCAAAATAGTCAACAGGGTCACAAGAAGCGTGTGGAAAAACCAAGGCGCAAAATAACTGGCCATGAACTGAGAAAAGGCAAGCGTGCAGCTGCCAAGATGCCACTTGCCACCAGTTTGGCCATATTTCAGAGCTGCAACATCACTGGAGTGCCCAAAAGCACAAGGTGTGCAATACTCAGAGACATGGCCAAGGTAAGAAAGGCTGAAAGACGACCACCACTGAACAAGACACACAAGCTGAAACGTCAAGACTGGGCCAAGAAATATCTCAAGAATGATTTTTCTAAGGTTTTATGGACTGATGAAATGAGAGTGAGTCTTGATGGGCCAGATGGATGGGCCCGTGGCTGGATTGGTAAAGGGCAGAGAGCTCCAGTCCGACTCAGACGCCAGCAAGGTGGAGGTGGAGTACTGGTTTGGGCTGGTATCATCAAAGATGAGCTTGTGGGGCCTTTTCGGGTTGAGGATGGAGTCAAGCTCAACTCCCAGTCCTACTGCCAGTTTCTGGAAGACACCTTCTTCAAGCAGTGGTACAGGAAGAAGTCTGCATCCTTCAAGAAAAACATGATTTTCATGCAGGACAATGCTCCATCACACGCGTCCAGGTACTCCACAGCGTGGCTGGCAAGAAAGGGTATAAAAGAAGAAAAACTAATGACATGGCCTCCTTGTTCACCTGATCTGAACCCCATTGAGAACCTGTGGTCCATCAACAAATGTGAGATTTACAATGAGGGAAAACAGTACACCTCTCTGAACAGTGTCTGGGAGGCTGTGGTTGCTGCTGCACGCAATGTTGATGGTGAACAGATGAAAACACTGACAGAATCCATGGATGGCAGGCTTTTGAGTGTCCTTGCAAAGAAAGGTGGCTATATTGGTCACTGATTTGTTTTTGTTTTGTTTTTGAATGTCAGAAATGTATATTTGTGAATGTTGAGATGTTATATTGGTTTCACTGGTAAAAATTAATAATTGAAATGGGTATATATTTTTTTTTTGTTAAGTTGCCTAATAAATATGCACAGTAATAGTAGTCACCTGCACACACAGATATCCCCCTAAAATAGCTAAAACTAAAAACAAACTAAAAACTACTTCCAAAAATATTCAGCTTGTATATTAATGAGTTTTTTGGGTTCATTGAGAACATGGTTGTTGTTCAATAATAAAATGAATCCTCAAAAATACAACTTGCCTAATAATTCTGCACTACCTGTAAGTACAGGGGGCAGATTCACATAGAAATGGATTATCGTAGCGTATCAGAAATACACTACACCGCCGTTTTTTACCTGGCTCTACGTGGAATTCAGGTAGATTTTGTCCAGTAAACGACGGCGGCGTAGTGTATTTCTCCCGTCGCAATCCATATAGACGAGTAGGGGGCGTGAATCATTTAAATTAGGCGCGTTCCCGCAGCGATCGATCTGCGCATGCTCCGTTCGTAAATTTCCCGCCGTGCATTGCGCGAAATCACGTCGTGACGTCATTCGTTGTTTAGGTAGCGTCGTTTACGGGCGATCCTAGTCCCGAACGAGTTACGTAAACAAAAAAAAAATTACATTAATTCGAAGCGGGAACGACGGCCATACTTAACATGGGCTAGGTAACGTTAGAGCAGCAAAAAGCTGCTCTAACATTATGTACACAAAAATAGACGAAAGTGATTGCGACGACCACTCGTATCTTCGGGAATCGCCGTAAAAAAACATTTGCATATCCCGACGCATCAAAACGACGCGAACTCCTCCCAGCGGCCGCAAATAGATGGCAGCGTAGATCCGAAGGCTTACGAAGACGTAAGCCTCTCGGATCGAAGCCCGAAGCCGCCGTATCATGGTTTGAGGATTCAAACTAGTGATACGGCGCGCAAAATTTGAAATTACTCCTGTCTAACACCAGTTAGACAGGCGTAATTGCTCTATGAATCTGGCCCAGGTTTCCAAAGTCAGCAACACACATTATAAAATTACATTATACTGTGACTGCTACTGTACCCCCTAATGGCATCAAATTCTATATTCAAAATTTAATCAGAATAGCATAGTTTAGGTACCACCCTGAATTATCAACTGACATTATTACCTATCATTATACAATGACATGTTGCAATGCAAATTAATGCCTACTATACTTTGTTGCAACAGCTATTGAGTCCACAATTAACATTGTCAATTTTAAATATCTTCCAACAATGCAAAGTATTATTGTAGAACCACATTGCTATAAAACAGTGCTTTAGTCTACAAAATTAAAGTCTATAATTGCCCTATCTCTGAGTTCTGCTATTGCACTAAGCACATTCATTTAAAAAAGGACAATGGGGCAGATTCACAAAGACGTAATATTCCGCTGCGTAATCGAAATACGGTACGCTGCCGTATTTCACCAGACTCTACACCGAATTCAGGTAGTTTTTTTGCGCGTACGCTATTGTGTCGTATTTTTTTTCCCGCCGCGCAATCGAAATACGTGATTAGGGCGTGAAGCATTTAAATTAAGCGCGTCGCGAATCGAACTGCGCATGCTCTGTTCAGGAATTTCCCGCCGTGCATTGCGCGAAATCACGTCGTGACGTCATTCGTTGTTTGAGTAGCGGCGTTTACGAACATTCCTATTCCCGGACGACTTACGTTAAAAATAATAAAAGACATCGGAAAACGTTGAAATTCGACGCAACGACGGCCATACTTAACATGGGCTGTCTAATATTAGACCAGCAAAAAGCAGGTATAGTGAAACGGAAAAAAAAGATGACTAAAGGTGCCGTAAGAGATTGCGTTGAAAGTGCGAAATTTTGTGGATTGCAGGCAAAAGCTCATTAGCATACCCTGACGGTGAAAAACAACAGGAAGTCCGCCCAGTGGCCGCAATTTTCTGGCAGCGTAGATCTGAAGGCGTACTAACACGTAATACAGTCGAAATGAAGCCCGCAGGTGTCTTTTCATGGTTTGAGGATTTCGACTAGCGTAAAAACGCCCGTAAGTCGAAATTACTCCAGTCTAACAACATTTACACAGGCGTAATCGCTTTGTGAATCTAGGCCAATATTGTTATTTTTCTTGTGTCTTTTTTTAGTCTTTTAATTAACATTTCATAAAAAATTATTATATATAATATATATATATATATATATATATATATATATATATATATATATATATATATATATATATGTAATTGTCATTCAAAGGAAATACATCTATTGCACATATAATTCTGCTTATTATGAATACAAGGATAAAAGCAGAATAAAAGTAAAAATGTCTGTTTTTCAACAAGGAATGACTACACATCAAATGCCTGTTATCTAGATTTAGATGAAGTGTCTAAAAATATTCGGTGATGGAAAGAAGATGTATCAGTTCATTGATATTAGATAATAAGCAGGCAATCTGTTCAGTTGCAAAGTGTTAGATATCAAAATTCTAAATAAAACACCATTAATTATTTATGTATGATTCTAACTGAAATGTACTGTATAAATATTGTTTGCTATTTTCATGAAAAACAATATAAAATAATTTTATATCTACAACTATTCAGAATGAATAATATATATGAATAAGCCATAGATCTTTTTAGTTACTCAAAATAAATATTTGCTTAACTATTAATATTCAGATATGAATTAGAGAAAACGTATGTATTAATTGCAATTATTTTTTGCTCTGAAAAATTATATCCTCACTCTTTTTAAAGTCTCCTAAAGTTTATAAAAAATAATTTAATTTCAATGATCATGCATCTTTTAGCACCTCATTTTTTTTTTTTTTTTTAACACAGGAGCATAGCGCTGTTTTATTTAATACAGCGTTTTCTTAACACTATTTGTTTGTGTACGTTAAGTAGTCAATCTAAATTTGCTTAAAATGTTGTGTAAAATATTTGATCACTATGCAATCTTTTGTATTTTCAATTAAAACTAAACTGCATTGCACTGCAGTTATAAATCATAATTTTTGACCCAAAAAGAAAATGCAACCTGCAATTCAAATTTACAAAGGTGATGCCCTTGGTCCAGCTTCATATAAAAAGTCATCACCATAGTACAAAAAATTTACCAGTGATAACTTGTGCTTCCCAGAAGAATTGTGGCAGGATTAACCACTTCAGGCCCGCGATACCGTCGAATGACGGCAACAGCGCGGGCCTGAATATCCAACATGCCGTCATTTGACGTCATCTCCTTTGGGCGTTCCCAGCGCGCGCTGTAGAGCGCGCTGCGGGGAAGCCCTGTGTTGTCCGTGTCAATCAGAGTGGCCGTTTGCGATGCGATCTGTGGGCAAATGAGAGATGATCTCATAGATCATCTCTCATTGCCGTTTTACACAGAGACAGCGTCCTGTCTCTGGAGAGGAGGCGCCCGATCTGTGTTCCTTCCTACATAGGGACACAGATCGGTCACCCCCCAGTCACCCCCCCTCACCCCACAGTTAGAACACACCTAGGATACACATTTAACCCCTTCCTCACCCCCTAGTGTTAACCCCTTCAATGCCAGTCACATTTATACTGTAATTAGTACATATTTATAGCACTGATCGCAGTATAAATGTTAATGGCGCCAAAAATGTGTCAAAAGTGTCCGATGTGTCCGCCATAACGTCGCAGTACCAATAAAAATCGCAGATTGCCGCCATTTCTAGTAAAAAAAAAATAATAATAATAATATTTCTCTCCCCTATTTTGTAAGCGCTATAACTTTTGCGCAAACCAGTCGCTTATTGCGATTTTTTTTTATTTTACCAAAAATATGTAGAAGAATACGTATCGCCCTAAACTGAGAAAAAAAATGTTTTTTTTTTTTAATTGGGATATTTATTATAGCAACAAGTAAAAAATATTGTATTTTTCTTCAAAATTGTTGCACTTTTTTGTTTATAGCGCAAAAAATAAAAACCGCACAGGCGATCAAATACCACCAAAAGAAAGCTCTACTTGTGGGGAAAAAAGGACGTAAATTTTGTTTGGGAGCCACGTCGCACGACCGCGCAATTGTCAGTTAAAGCGACGCAGTGCCGGAAGCTGAAATTTCACCTGGGCAGGAGGGGGGTGTATGTGCCCAGTAAGCAAGTGGTTAAAGGGGTTGTATTTTGGCTCATTACACCTACCCACACTCTCGCCCGACCACCTTTCTTCTCTGAACTCTGCAATCACTCCTGAGGAATTAGCTGAGGTGGTCAAAACCTCCCTACCCAGAAATCCCCTGGCCCGGATGGCCTACCTTACTCATATTACAAAACCTTTTTGCCAATTTTAAGCCCACACCTACTTTCTCTCTTTACCTCCTTACTTCAACGTACTGTCCCCCACCCTCAATTCCTTCATGCACATATCTCTGTAATCCCGAAACCTGGTAAGGACCCCTCCCTCCCTGACAATTATAGACCCATTGCTTTGCTTAATTCTGATTACAAGATATTTACAAACATTTTAGCGAATCGACTCTCACAATTCATACCTAGACTCGTGCATAAAGACCAAGTAGGCTTTGTAACTGCCAGACATGCCGGTAATAATACAAGACGCACCATAGATCTTATAGATTTATTGAACAAAACAACTCGCCCAGCTCTGCTATTGAGCCTTGATGCGCAGAAAGCCTTTGATAGGCTCAGTTGGCAATTTATGTTTGCTACACTTTCCAATTATGATTTCAGCGGCCCCTTTATGGCAGCACTGCGTGCTCTATACTCCCAACCCTCTTCCCAGGTCCAACTGTCTTCCTATTTATCCCCATCCTTTTCTTTGAGTAACGGTACTAGGCAGGGATGCCCGTTATCCCCTTTACTCCTTATCCTTTGTCTCAAAGCCACTCAGAGATCATTCCTTAACTTTATTTGGCACTACAAGGCCCACCGAATAGCCAGCTCGGTGGTGTTGGCCCCTATAACGGAATGACCCGTGACAACCAGAGACTTTGGAAGGATGAGAGATACTCCTGTGCCAGCGGGTGAGCAGGAGTGTCAGGACGCCCACTAACACACAGCTCTTTTCTCTATCTGCAAAGTAGAGAGTGTCCTGACACTCCTGCTCGCCCCCTCCCCCCTCAAGAGGCTTTCTCCACACCAGGGAGAAAGCCTTGCATTATCGTGTGTAGTTACAGACAGAAGAACAGAAAGTGAGGATTTCTTAGAAGAAACAGGCAGACACAGGCAAAGCTGCCATTTGTTTGCAGCAAATCACTGCACACGTGTTCAGTAAAGTAGTGTACATGTAAGCACCACATATTTGTTTTCCCTATTGCCCTATCTGACATTAAATTTAGGCAATCTATTTTAATAATATTGTTAGGCAGAACTAAAATGAGAGGCAAAGGTTTCATACTTGTAGTATAGGGAGCAAGCAGGTTCTGTGGGACAAAGTGGAGGTCGAGTCACACCATCTAAAGGCAGTGCAACTCTGCCTTTTCTGTCTCAGAGTGGAATGCTATGCTGCCACAGCAACTACAGGTGGTCTAATAGTGTTTTTGCTGAGAGGGCCTTCACTGCAACAAGAGGTATTTTTACAGAAAGGCAAATCGGTAACAAATCTATCAATTGAATTGTTTTGAATTACCAGTGACTACAAACCCACTGCTGCTAATGCTTGGGACTAAGACCCCTTTCAGACTGGGGCGGGAGCCATGGTGGCGGTATAGCGCGGCTAAAAATAGCGGCGCTATACCATCAGATTTGTTGCGGGATTCGGCATTAATACCGCCCGCAATGCACCTCTGCCGCGGTTTCCCATTATTTTAAATGGGAAGGAGAGGTAAAGGAGCAGTATACACGCCGCTCCTCTCACCGCTCCAAAGATGCTGCTGACAGGAGATTTTTTTCTCTCCCACCAGCACATCGCCTCAGTGTGAAAGTGTGAAAGCCTGACCCCCTTTGAAAAAAAGCTACCATCACCCTGTATCACCTCTTTCACCCCCTTTGAAAAAATATCCAGAAAGAATTAGATTCCCACAGGCGGCGCTACCATCACCAATCTCCGCTCTTAGCGGACAGTCCACCCGACAGATCACTTTGAAATCTCGGTGGGAATTTCATGTCTGCTGGGTACACTTACCCCATCGGCCCCCACCGCCGCCGCGCCGCTCTGGTGCGCGGAAGTCTTTTACTTCCTTTAGCACTTTACGCGGCGGCGTCAAGGCACCACCGCGCCGTCCGGCGGCATAATGGGATCAAACTCCCAGATTCAGAATGGTCCGCGGAGAATTAGATTACGCCCCACAGAGTATCAGAGATACTCTATGCCGCCGTACTTTACCTGGCTCTAGGAGGAATTCAGAGAGATTTTGGCCCGTAAGGTACGGCGGCGTAGTGTATTTCTCCCGGCGGAATCAAACTACGCGAATAGGGGGCGTGAGGCATTTAAATTAAGCGCGTCCCTGCGGCCCAACGCCGCCGTATCATGGTTTGAGGATTCAAACTAGTGATACGGCACGCAAAATTTTTAATTACTCCTGTCTAACACCAGTTAGACAGGCGTAATTGCTCTCTGAATCTGGCCCAATGTTTTTGCAGCTGGACTTCAGCTGACAAAATTCTAATATTTGCTGTAGGCTAAATCCTAAATTGCACCTCCAAGTTTGCAGGCTATTTCAGTGTTCAAGCACTGTTTCAGTTCCACAAATTATTTCTGATGATCGACCTCAGCTGCTAAGTTTTTAATGATTGCTGCAGTAAACCCTGTATTATACCTTGATGTTGTTGGTCAATTGCTGTGCTCCAGCTATTGTCTCACAAATAACACATTTTTATCAAGGCAAAAGCTGCCTCATATCTCCCTTCCATGTTGTGGTCTAACCACAACCAGATCCTAAAGGATATTTATCACTTAGATAATACACACTAACTTTTATTGCAAGATAAAACCTGCCTTTCCATTTGTTGCTTATTGTAGCATTTGAGTACTGTCCTAATGCAAGCCAATTTCTACCAAACACATAACTGAATTCTGTATTTTTAAAACTTTGCAAATAATTGGAGGTACAAGAATGGAAGGGAAACATACAGGGGAAGTGCTTTTGTGGTTTTGGTGCACTCTTTTTTTATGATTAGTAGGCATTGGCAGCATCATTAAGATTTAAAAACACTCCCTTCTTACCACCACCAAGATTTTTCTACCTACAGGACATTCAGTAAGGGTTTATATCTATGTGTAGAGATCATTCAGTGCCTACAAGCCCTACATTAATTTGTCTCTATGCTCAGCAGCCCTTTCTATTATTTTCCTGTTACAACTAAGAACATTGTTAAAACGGCTGCTGGGAACCCATCCTTTTATAATGGGGGAGTGGCTTATCCAAAGGCCACTTATTGACCTTTATAAGCTACCTGACCCTAGTTCAAGTGCCAGAAAATGCTATGTTAAGCTGGCAAACTCAGGCATTAAAGGGGTTGTAAAGGTAAAAAATGATTTCCCTAAATAGCTTCCTTTACCTTGGTGCAGTCCTCCTTCACTTACCTTATCCTTTGATTTTGCTTTTAAATGTCCTTATTTCTTCTGAGAAATCCTCACTTCCTGTTCTTCTGTCTGTAACTTCACACAGCAAGGCTTTCTCCCTGGTGTGAGAGACGCCCACTAACACACAGCTCCTTTCTCTATCTGCAGTAGAGAGCGTCCTGACTTTAGAAATCTAAAGTGCTAATTTCAAAAGTTAATATGCAAGTTATTGTCATAAAAAGTGTTTGGGGACCTGGGTCCTGCCCCATGGGACATGTATCAATGCAAAAAAAAGTTTTAAAAACTGAAGTTTTTTCGGGAGCAGTGATTTTAATAATGCTTAAAGTGAAATAATAAAAGTCATAAAATATTTCTTTAAATTTCGTACCTGGGGGGTGTAAAACAGCGCATGTTTACCGTGTTTAAAACAGTCTTAGCGCAAAATGACATTTCTAAAGGAAAAAAAGTAATTTAAAACTACTTGTGGCTATAATGAATTGTCGGGTCCCGGCAATACAGATAAAGGTCATTGAAAAAAAAAATGCATGGGGGTCCCCCCGAATTCCATTACCAGGTCCTTCAGGTGTGACAGCTTGACAGCTCTTTTATAACCGAGGGCGGAGCCACCTGTCACATGGACGGGTGACCCAGCCCCATCTGATGCAACGGGGGTTTCCTGTGATGTGTCATAATGGGTGGGGTCACCCATCACGGGTGGCCCGCCCTTGATTATAAAAGAGCGGTCAAACATTCTCCCCATGCGGACTGGTACTATTCAAGAGGGGGAGCTCTCTCGTCCCCCCTCTTTTACTGTGGCTTGCCAGGTTGTGTGATTGGTTAAGGGTCTGGTATGAATTTTTGGGGGGAACCCCACACCATTTTTTTTATTTGGCGCAGGATTGCCCTTAATATCCATACCAGACCTGAAGGGCCTGGTAATGGAATTTAGAAGGACCCCCAAGCATTTATTTTTTTATTTTTCAATGACTTGATCTATATTGCTGGGACCCAACAATTCATTATAGCCGCGAGTAGTTTTACATTACTTTTTTCCTTTAGAAATGTCATTTTGTGCAGAGACTGTAATATACACTGGAAACATACGCTACTTTACAGGCATACTATAGACACCCCCAGGTACAACATTTAAAGGAATATTTGACTTTTATTGTTTCACTTTAAGCATTTTTAAAATCACTGCTCCCTAAAAAACTGCAATTTTTAAAACTTTTTTTTTGCATTGATACATGTCCCCTGTGGCAGGACCCGGGTCCCCAAACACTTTTTATGACAATAACTTGCATATTGACCTTTAAAATTAGCACTTTTAAATTTTCCATGTTCGTGTCCCATAGACTTTAAAGGTGTTTGCGTGTTCGAACAAATTTTTTGCCTGTTCGCATGTTCTGCTGTGAACCGAACCGGGGGTGTTCGGTTCATCCCTAAAGTATACTATAAAGTATTTTCCCTTAACGGACAAACTTGTGAAACAGGCTAGAACTAATACATTTCCAGCCTTGCCAATATTCTTCCTAGCTAAGGCTAGGAAATCTGTTTTAAAAGCTGTGACGCGTCTAAAGAATATCTAATGTTTAGATAGCTTTTACAATTTGCATTGTAGATGTATCTTCTTTTTTAATTCCACTAATACTACTGTAAACAGATGTTCTTTATATGAATATTAATTAAAAAAACCTGTGGAAAATGTCATGTCTCTGTATTATAAAGCCAATAAAGAATGAATATAAACATACAATATAGAGCTGCATGTATAGATAGAAAAATATAGAATACGATTTTGAATTTCATGAGAACTGTCTAAATGTGTTTTTCCTTTCTCAAGGCAATACAAAAAAAAAAAAAAAGGTTGAAATAGGAGACAAATCAAATGGTAGCTCCTGGAGATGTACTGATTTTTTAATATCCAAGAGTTTTTGTGGCTTTACTGATAATTTGGTTCTCATTATGAAGTTGTAAATAAAATATGATTGCTATGCCACACATGATTTATGAACACCATTCTAAAGTCTAGCATCCAAAGATGAAAGTGAGCAATTCCATCTTTTGCAAATGTCTCCAGGGCTGTGAGAAGTTGGCTGCAAATGCTCAAGGGAAACCTGACCTTTTTTGCACACATCATTTGTATGCATGTTCATCTATGTTTAGTGCTGCTAACGGCAAAACACATATTAAAAAAAACACATCAATTTGCTTTTTTTCTATATCTGGAGAGGATGTTAAGTGTTTCTATGCTCTCTGTCAGATGGTTCACAAAATTGTAATGAAGTCTTTCTAAATATGTAGCATTGTGCTCTAAAACATATTCTACTAATATTACTAATACAATTAATGATATGCTAGATAATGCAGACAACGCATGCTATTTAGAAAATATGTATCATACATACATTTCCTATTATAATTGTAGACAGTAAATTAATAAATCAATGAAAGCAGGCCACACACAGTGTGCTATTTAATGCTAGTAAACTCAATTTCTGCAAGCTACAGATAAGCATATTTTTTATAAATGTACCTCCTATATGACCTGTGAGTAAGTAGGATTGAGGATGATGAAAAAATGTATTTAGTTTTGTTTTGATTCGCTAATCAAGTTATTTTGTTTAGTTTAATTCAGGTGATTCATTTAATTTGTATTTGGAATTTGTATTCAGAATTTTCAAATTTTCTTTGAATTTGCCAATTTTTTGGATTCGAAGCATTAAAATCGATAGATTTTGGAATCGGCCAAAATGAAAATGTTATATTGCTTTTGAATTGAATGCAGAAAAGTGAACAAACAAAAAGAAAAATCTTTAACAAATCATTACAATGACTCTTTGAATCATCTTTTTCCTGCTGTGAGAATGGCCCAAAGCAATGCATCATGGAACATGTAGTCCAGGATGAGGAAGTGGCAATGTTAGCTGGATCAATCTTAACGACAAGTAACAGAATGCTGTGCGCACATAACAGCCTACTGGAAGAGGAAATACAAAGGCAGGTGTGGCCTGTTTTCGCTCTCTCTGGACACCATTCTGATCTTGCCAGCAGGAGGTTTGTGTGACTTGTAGTGCTGAGAATCTGTGACCTACATTGAGGGGAGGCGGTTTGCCAGCCTCAGAGGGATCTCAGAGGACAGCATCGCTATTCCAATACAGCAGACTGGCCTGTGTTCCAGACCATCTGGAGGTACCTGCAAACCAGTCCACTGGTAGCTGCAGCGTGGCGCAGTGGCACTAGTTCCACAGGAAAAAAGATACCTAGAATTCCGGCTGGAACCCTCTATTCATTTGATGTTCGTAGTGGTGAACAGGCTTAGCCCTTGTGATAGTTAACAACAGTACTACTGAGTAACATTTACACAGACTGGCTGGTGATACTGTAGTTCCACGAATATGAATCTACTTCTTCACAGGCCTCACAAAGCAGGCGCTTGTGGCCAATATCCCCCCATTGGGCTTTAAAGTCAGTTGTGAAGATTTCTCTAATATAGTTAAAAAATACACACAGGTTATCCTTTCTTCGGATATGGTGCATTTTAGCATCTTTGTTACCCTCTTTCATCTTGGATTACAAATTCACTGCAGTATAAAGACCACAGACTAGCTGAAGATAACTGGAACTATAGGAATACTTATTATTTCCTCTCTGCTGTGTACAACTTCCTTATAATGCTTTGCATATTGCATTGAACCATTACTACAGGGAACCACCCTATAGAATATTATTCAAGTTACATTGTGGTATATATATATATATATATATATATCCCATTGAAAACATCTGAGTAATGACAAAATGCATCCGGAAGGACGTGCAGTGACATCGCCACGCTAAGGAGGAAGGGCTCCACTAGTTGCCGGCCGGCACTTTGTTTTTCTACGCTGCATGTTTTTATCTACTTCTGTAAGTACATTTACGTTTTAAATAAAAGCAAATTTTTACGGAATTACACTATGGTGCATCCTTTCTCTACCCATATATCTGGATGAGCCTGAGAGTGTGCCGGAAGTTCTTCCTTGGGAACCTGTCTCCCCCTGCATTCCTGTGAGTCCATTATACTGAAGGCCGCGGCTGGGCTATAGCCGACTGCATATCAAGCTTGCCCTCTGGTAAGCGGCCTCATATCTCGGTGGAGGGTTGTCACTTTAGTGTGGAACTAGTTGTCACATGACGGTGTTTTTTGTCTTCAGCATTGTGTATATGTATGCGCATTAGTGCAATTTGGGACCACATACCCACATATGCATTTTATGAACTTGCTTATTATTTGGAATTGAAATTGGATTTTTAATTCTCTTTTTATTATTATTTAGTATTGTTTATAATTTGTATATATATCTCTGCACAAATTGGCGCTAATGACACCATTTTATTCATTTTAGAGATACACCGCATGTCATTTATAGCGCGACTCCAATTTTTTCTGTATATATATATATTACAGTTTGTCGGTCTGTCTGTTGAGGACACAGAGGGAAAAAATCCAGTTCATGTGATACAGTATTGGGTATTTCTTTCTCTGTCTACCTGTCCACATATGTCTTGTAGTGGATTTATGTCAAATATTCTAGTGCAGTAGAGTTCAGGTAACCAATGGGGTATAGCGTCTACTAGCCACCCTCATGGGGGGTACCACTACACATGTATTGAATGTTAAGGTTACCTATTTGTTGTATGTTGTTTTTTTTTTTTATTATTATTATTTAGGTGACTATAAAGCGGTAATTATACTACACTATTATGCAGTCTCAGCGTACTTAGCACAATGGATTGGTGGTCTACTGCCCCTTAGCTAGTGTGTGGTGTTTGGAATTTCACACCATAATATTATTGAATACTTACATACCATTGCATGCATTTGAAGAGTTAATATAATAGAATCAAAGAAATTAAAGTGCATTGGCATTTACCTACTTTCAGCATATGCTGCTTTGGCAAATTGGCTAATAGTCATTCGCCTTTTTTTCACCAATGCAATCTTTTAGTATCTCTCTGTGAGATTTAAACCCATAAGTCCTTCAAAGCCTTTGTTTTTCAAGGTAGAATGCCTCCCAATAGCCTATTGGGCTTAACATAATCATACATAGAAAATACATTTACTAGTCTTTAATGTTTCTTCTCCCAGAGCTGTCTTCTCCTTAACCACTTCAGCCCCAGAAGGTTTTACCCCCTTCCTGCCCAGGCGAAATTTCAGCTTCCGGCACTGCGTCGCTATAAGTGACAATTGCGCGGTCGTGCGACGTGGCTTCCAAACAAAATTGAGGTCCTTTTTTTCCAACAAATAAAGCTTTCTTTTGGTGGTATTTGATCGCCTGTGCGGTTTTTATTTTTTGTGCTATAAACATCTTCTCCTGCTGCTGTGTTCTTCCACGCAGCCGGTTACCCGCAAATAAAAAAAGCCGCTCTTCTTCTGTGGCGGTCTTCTGTGGCCATCCGATGACATCACCCAGAGAGCCCGTCCCATTTATTTATTAGTGGGTAACCGGTGGTGTGGAAGAACACAGCATATGGAGAAGATGGTGGGAGAAGACAGCTCGGGGAGATGATGGCGGTGGGAGTGACATTGGCAGGAGAAGAGGGCTCAGGGAAGAGGACAGCTCAGAGCTTTTTTACAATAATGGACTTGTCAAAAACAGCTATCTTTTTACATTTCATTGTTTTTTTTGGTGAACTGGTAGGAATATTATGTACCCATACCCATTCACATAGGGGGGCAGGATCTTGGGGCCTCTTGTTAAAGGAGGCTTCCATAGTCTGATAAACCCCCAGCCTGCAGACCGTCAACCACTGACCAGGGTTGTTGAGAAGAGGCCCTTGCCCCCATCAACATGGGGACAAAGGGTGATTTGGGGAAGCCCAAAGCACCCTCCCCATCTGAAGGGCATGTGGCCTGGTACGGTTAAGAAGGAGAGGGTGCTTGCTCGTCCCTCCCTATCCTGACCTCCAGGCTGCATGCTCTGATAAGGGTCTCGTATGGATTTTAAGAGCCCCACATCAATTTTTTTTTAAAGTTCATACCAGACCTGAAGGGCCTGGTATGTACTCGGGGGGACCTTACAAAGTTTTTTCCTTGATTTGTGGAATTAAACACCATAATATTATTGAATAAGTACATATCATTGTATACATTTGAAGAGCTAATGGAATAAACCAAACTGATGTGCACTGGCTAATTATGCTGCTGAGTACAATGCACATTATCAGTAGGTGATACCATCTGTGTGATTTTTAGCCATTTGAGCACAATTATATTGAGAACATACATTTACTAGTGTTTGATGGTGGGACTATTTATATTATAGGCCCCTTTCACACTTGTGTGACCTGAAAGTCGCACAATTTTGATGCAACTTGCCTGTGTAATCTTGAGGTCTATGGATGCAGGATTCACAGGGAAAGTGAATTTCCCACGATTTTGTGTCAGCAGTTTTCCCATGATTTCAGGGAGTGTCTTTCTGCAACTGTGTTAGCCCTTGGTTATGTGCATCAAATCTCCAACTATAAGTCAAAAGCAACAGTATTCTAAGCATATATACCTGTGCAGTGTAAACCCTACAATTTTAAATATCCAAGTCCCTGGGTATAATTAGTGCGAACAAACATTAACATCAGTTTCAAATCTAATGTCCGAAACAAACTTTCCTACATGACTCTGACTATATTGACAGGAGACAATGCAAGCATTAGCATGTTGGGGAATTGAACCAGTAACCCCAGTGCTGCTAGACAGAATTGCTACCCACTTATCTAGCAGGCAGCGTCACACATGTAGTCTACATCTCTGTGGTGTGAACCAGCTCATAGCCATGCCCAGTGTCACAAGCAATGTACAATATATTGTCCTAAGTATTGGGATGCCTGCCTTTATATGCACATGAACTGTAATGGCATCCCAGTCTTAGTCCATAGGGTTCAAAATGGATTTGGCCCACCCTTTGCAGCTATAAAAACTTCAACTCTTCTGGGAAGGCTATCCCAAAAGTTTTAGGAGTGTGTCTATGGGAATGTCTGACCATTCTTCAAGAAGTGCATGGCCTACAGTCCCTGCTTGAATTCATCTCCATAGTTCTGTTGTGTTGAGGTAAGGACTCTGCGCAGGACAGTCAAGTTCCTCCACCTCAAACTCACTCATCCATGTCTTTATTGATCTTGTTTTGTGCACTGGTCCAAATCATTTGGTGGAGGGGGTATTATGATGTGCTGTTGTTTTTCAGGGGTTGGTCTTGGCCTCTTACTGTAGTTAGAGTGAAGGGAACTCTTAAGGAATTGGCATACCAAGACATTTTGGACAATTTCATGCTCCCAACTTTGTGGGAACAGTTTGGGAATGGCCCCTTCCTGTTCCAACATGACTGCACACCAGTGTGCAAAGCAAGGTCCATAAAGACATGGATGAGGGAGTTTGGGGTGGAGGAACTTAACTGGCCTGCACCTCAACCCGATAGAACACCCTTTGGCTGAATTAGAGTGGAGAGCCAGGCCCTCTCATTCAACATCAATGCCTGGCCTCACAAATGCACTGCTGGAAGAATAGTCAAACATTCCCACTAAACCTTGTGGACAGCCTTCCCAGAAGCTGTTATAGCTGCAAAGAGTGGGTCAACGAAGTATGTTTAAAAACTTCTCTACATGAAGTGCCATGCTTAGGATGCAAACACAGACCCTCAGAGATGCTAAACAGACGTTTTAACCTCTAAGCCAGTGTTTTTCAACTCCAGTCCTCAAGGCACATCAACAGGTCATGATTTCAGGCTTTCCATTATTTTGCACAGGTGATTTGATCAGTTTCACTGCCTTAGTAATCACCACAGCCATTTCATCTGAAGGAAATCCTGAAAACTTGACCTGTTGGTGTGCCTTGAGGACTGGAGTTGAAAAATACTGCTCTAAGCCACAGAGCCACCACGTGCGGAGCCCTCCTACACATAAATACACACATCATGCATTTCTTTGGACATATAGGTGGTTGAATTACATTACTCAAGAGTTATTCTTATTGATTTATTATGTAATATTTGGTGGGTGACTGTAGAATAGTGATATTACCCTCTAATTTTGGGGAATTACATTTTGATTTCTGATGTTGGTACACATATCATATTTTTTGGGCTCAAATTATGATTATTTGACAATAATGAAAAACACACAAAATTGTGACCTATTCTAAATTTGCATCAGCAATGGTATTGTTTGTGTTTGTAAAGACACCTGTGTGAGTTTGGGTAAAGATTTTTGTGAGATGTAGAGTAACAAGTGAAAGTGACAGTGAAAAAACTAAAAATTGTACCATACTTACCGTAATTTTATTTTCCTGGTGCCTATCCATAGCAGCATACCTGTAACAAGCTTTGCCTTGGCTCCTCCCTCAGGACTAGTGAATATCATAAAATAATTGGTTAGCTTAGCCCCAGCATTCTCTGTAATAAAGAATACCGAGGGTGGGATTATATGCTGCCATGGATAGGTACCAGGAAAATAAAATTACAGAAAGCATGGTACAATTTTCTGTTTTCCTGGTGCTTCCATGGCAGCATACCTGTGACAAATAACTAGCTGAGATGGGTGGGATAATGCTTAGAATGTTTTATTTGAAGAGGATATTATTTTGAGGAAGACGCAAAGGCTGACTTTATAGCCTGTCTGCCAAACTCCACAAATGAGAGGGCTCCTGGGTCCATTCTGTAATGTTTTAGAAATGTATGTTGGGACACCCAAGTTGCTGCCCTACAAATGGTTTCAATTGACACGTTAGATCTTGCCACCCCCAAGAGGCAGAAACCGATCTGGTGGAGTGCGCCATAATGGTCGAAGGGGGTTCCAGATCCTTTTGCCCTGTACCTCTGGATGAGTTTAACAATGCATGAGGAATGGTTCTTGCCGAAGCCTCCTTGCCTTTTTTTTTACCCCAGGGAATTATAAGCAGCCTAGTTGAATCCCTGAAGGACTCAGTGGCCTGCTGATAGCATCTCAAAGTGGAGGCGATATTGAGCTTGTGAAGAGAACCTGCTCTGTAAATGTTGGGAGTGCCCAAGGATTCAATATACTTGCGAAAGATGCGACCTTGGGGATAAACCCTTGCACCGTTCTGAGTTCCACTTTGTTAGGATGGAACATGACATGATTATGATCTGCTCCCAGAGATTGAAGCTCTGAAACTCTTCTGCCAGAAGCTGTGGCTTTTAACCCCCTTAGCGGTATCCCCGAGCATCACTCGGGGTGGATTTTCTCTGCTAAAATCGGTAACGCCGAGTCACGCTCGGGGTAGATGTGCAGAGTGTGCAAAGCGTGCTGGCTTACCTTTTCTAGGCAGGTTACTGTACTTACCTTGTCCCTGGATCCAGCGATGCATCCGCGCTGTGTGAGCGAGTGGCGTCCTCCATTCGATTCACACAGTGCCCGTGCCCTGCCGAGCTCTGTTCCCTGCGACGTTATAACGCACGGGGGCAGAGACCGGTGGCAAATTAAAAAATGTAAACAAACACATTACATACAGTATACTGTAATCTTATATGCACACCCCCCTTGTCCCTAGTGGTCTGCCCTGTGTCCTACATGTACTTTTATATAATAAAAACATATTTTTTTGTGCCTGCAAACTGGAGATTGTCCATAGCAACCAAAAGTGCCCCTGTATGTCAAAAATGATTTTAGAGCGGGGGGCGTGTCCGGCCGGAGACAGAGATGGACGCTTGAGCCTGCAGCTCGTCAGCCAGGGGACATTGAAACATTAAATGGCCGCACATCCAGCTCCATCCGTGCCCATCCACAACCCACAGACAAAGATGAGCTCCTCCAGAAAGAGGAACACGGAACATCAACCCCTCAAACTCACGGAATTCGCCTACAAGCCGGCGGAGAGACACAACGCCATGCAAGATGGCGCCGGCCAGGCCGCGCAGCGCGGCGCTTACACGGACCTCCCGGACGAACGATCGGGGGATCACCTCCTTACAGGTACCTCAGACAAGCTCCCTGACACACATGAGGGCGATATGCTCCCCTCTAGCCCTGCCAAGTCTAAAATGAGACTGGACGCGCTGCCGCAGCGGCCGCCGCGCCAGCAAATCGAGGCCCAGGCTTTAGGCCCCCTTCTTTCCAGCAAGGCCCTGAACTCATCCATGGCGTCCTTCCCCACAGCGGGTCAGCCAGTGCTGGACACTACCCTCAAGGACATGCTAATATCCCTACAGACCTCCCTCATGACTGACCTAACCTCCCTATTCACAAAACTCACCTCAGACGTGCAGGCCCTAGACGCTAGAGTAATCAATGTGGAAGATGGTCTCACAGACTGCACAGCTAAAGTAAATGAGGTCATTGACTACTATGGAGACCTCAAGGAAGAACATCTATGGATGCGCGCCAAGCTGGCCGATTTAGAGGACAGATCACGTAGGAACAACGTGAAATTGAGGGGGGTATCTGAGAATATTGCACCTGGGGACCTGCCACGCTACGCTATGGAACTGATTCACCTTGTAATACCCGAGGCATCCCCACAGGAGGTGATCATTGACAGGATCCACAGAATAGCCAAACCATCACACCTGGCAGCCTCAGTACCAAGAGATATCCTGATGAGGATCCACTTTTACCACATTAAAGAGAAGCTGTTGTTGGGGGTCAAAACCAAATCACCTTTACCTGCACCCTTTGCTGGCATACAGTTCTACCCGGACCTCTCCAAATACACCCTTCAACTCCGCAGGCAGTTGAGCCCGGTGACCAAAGGTCTCCAAAACCACAAAATGCAATACAAGTGGAGGTATCCGGCCACTCTCCTCATTGTGAGGAATGGTCAAACCCACATGATCAATGACCTATCTAAAGGCCTACGTCTTCTCCACAACTGGGGGATACTGGTAGAACCACCACAGGCTGCTTGGTCTGAGAGAAGAGCATCAACTACTCGCAAAGACCCGGGCTCCAACCACACTTGAGGGCTACTTGCACTACCGCCAGAAGCGGCCAAACGACATCACAGCAGCTCCCCTGGACCCTGACACCTGCCACCTTTGATTCACCTGTTCTCCCGGATTACTAACTGTTCATACACCCCTGTTTGGAGGACCTAGAAGGGTTATTACCCCCTCCAGCTGTGTACTGACCTCTTTAGTTTTATTTTTGTTCCTTTTTTTTTCTCTTCTTTGTTGTAGCTGAATCCACAGCACTGCTCTGCCACGGCGTTGCCACACTCGATCCTAGGCTTCTAGACCGCTCAACCATCAACGCTGCTCCGCATCCCAGGACCCCACCAGAACATCCACCGCTACTGAACTGTAAGTGCTATATACCAATACAACCTACCTTGTCACACACAAGATGCCGCTCGAGATCCTGTCGCTCAATGTAAATGGCCTCAATCATCCTGCCAAACGCCACTCACTGTGGAGGACTGCCATGTCTCTCCACAGTGACATTCTCTGCATTCAAGAAACTCATATGATACCGCAGGACCTACATCTCTGCTCTCATCGCCAATTCCCACATGTGTTCCACGCCCCACACTCCGCTAAATCTAGAGGAGTGATGATCGCAATCAAGGGCACAGTAGATTTCCACTTGTCAACCTCATTTATAGACCCTGATGGTCATTTTCTGATCCTAGTCTTCACAGCTAATCGAACCTCGTACACTCTTGTAAATATCTATGCCCCAAATGTGCGCCAAATGAAGTTCCTAAACAAGGTACTTGACATCGTTAAGTCTATTCAAAAGGGACAGCTGATCATATGCGGAGACTTCAACCTGGTCCCAGACGCCCTTTTGGACTCCACCTCCGCAGCAAAAAGGTGGAGATCACCCCTTAAGACTTTTCTCTCCAAACATGATTTATTTGATATCTGGCGCTGCCAACATGGCTCTGAGAAAGACTTCACATTTTTCTCCTCTAGACACCGCACGTATTCTAGAATAGACTTGTTTTTATCTGATAAATGGCTTCTTCAAAAGGTTTGCAGTTCTACAATCCACACCACGACATGGTCAGACCACGCCCCTATTTCAATATTGATCGAAGATTCTCACACGCAGCAAAACACTTTCCTCTGGCGAGCTAACAACTACCTACTCCAACATAGCAAACATACGCCAATGATCCGTGCACAGATCACTGAATTCTTTGAATTGAACAATGGCTCCGTGTCTGACCCTGCAGTGGTGTGGAGCACTCACAAAGCATACATGAGAGGGTGGTTACTAGCACTGAGCTCACGACATAAAAGAGAGAGGACACAACGCATAGTTGACTTGACAGCTCAGATATCGACGGTAGAAACATCCCACAAAACTCACCCCACAGACTCCCAGATGAAACTTCTGATTTCCCTTCGGCAGGAATTGAAGACCCTGCTCCTCCACTCCTATGAGTTCCTTCAGAGGAAACTCAAGGCGTCATCCTATTCCACCTCTAACAAAGCAGGGAACAAGTTAGCGCAACGCATAAAAGGCAGACAGATCAAAACTAAGATTCACCAACTTTTCCATCCCCACACCAACCTTTCCTTATCTAACCCACAAGACATAGCCGATGCTTTTAGCGCCTATTATGGCGACCTATATAATCTCAAACTGGACCCCAATACCCCACAACCCACACGCATAGACATTGACCTCTTTCTCCAGGCTGTCAACCTCCCCTCCTTAACGGCACAACACTTAGAAAAACTTAATTCCCCATTCACTGCTCAAGAAATTAGCAGAGTAATAGCCTCCCTGCCTAGTGATAAAGCCCCTGGCCCAGACGGCCTAACAGGAGAATACTACAAACAATATTCCTCTGAACTAACACCCCATCTCACTAATGTGTTCAACAATGCTGCTTCCTCCTCCTCTTTCCCGAATGAATACTTAAAAGCATTGATCATAACCCTACCGAAGCCAGGAAAAGACCCAAACGTCCCTCAAAACTTCCGCCCAATTTCCTTACTCAATCTAGACCTCAAAATATATGCTAAGACTATAGCCACACGCTTAATGGACATTATGCCAGAACTTATTCATAAAGACCAAACAGGTTTTACGAAAGGCAGGCAGGCATCCGATGCAACTAGGAGGATGCTTAACCTAATCCACCACGCGGAATCCACCGGAACGCCTTCTCTGCTCCTATCTTTGGACGCAGAGAAGGCGTTCGACAGGGTTCACTGGACATATCTTGAAGCTGTCCTCCAAAAATTCGGCTTCAAAGGCCCGATCCTAACAGCCATTTTAGCATTATATACCCACCCTTCGGCCCAAGTATTCACTGAGGGCATGCTTTCCTGCCCTTTCCCAATATCCAATGGCACACGCCAGGGATGCCCGCTATCCCCTCTCATATTCAACATGCTCATGGAACCCTTGGCCGAACATGTCCGCTCCAACGTCACCATTTCAGGCCTTCCAGTTGGCTCTCGCCCCCACAAAATAAGCTTATTTGCGGATGACGTCATCCTCATCCTTACGAACCCCACCTCCTCCCTGGCAGAAGTACAAAAACTATTACAATGGTTCAGCTCCGTATCCTACTACAAAGTTAACACGACTAAATCGTTCATACTAGACATTAACATCGACGCCACAATTAGAAATCTCCTGCAACTTCAATACCCATTTGTATGGGCAGAGAAAGACATTTCGTACCTAGGCACTCAATTACCGAGGACCCTCAAAAATCTATACACATGCAACTTCCTGCCACTTCTACAAAACATCCAAAAGACCTCGCAATCTATAGCGAAACACGAACTCTCATGGTCAGGGAGGTTGGCGGCCTTCAAAATGACATGCCTACCCCAAATTTTGTATCTGTTTAGAACCCTCCCCATCCCTCTACCCGTCTCTTTTTTCAAGTCCCTCCAAACAATGTACAACAAATATCTATGGCGTGGAAAGAAACCTAGATGCGCCCACTCAACACTGGTTAAACACAAACTGATGGGGGGAACGGGGTCGATAGACTTCAGGGATTACCACACTGCCGCCATACTGGCCCAAGCACCAGGATGGTTCCAACCACTAAAAAACCCAACATGGGCCCAAGTAGAAACCCACTCGCTCACCACACCCACCCTTAAGAATTGGCTACTAAGCATCCCCTTAGGCACCCAAATCTCGCCATCCCTACCACCATCGGTTAAAGCGACAGCCCAAGCATGGGAAATACTGGTCTCCCTACATGCCTCTAACCCTGCCACATTCCACCCTCCAATCCCTTTGGAATCCCTACACTTCCTCTCACCAGACCTACCACTGCTAAGGTGGTCCCTTAAAGGGATCCATCATATCCAAGATCTAATATGTGAAGGCCGTCCCAAATCCTTTGCGCAATTGCAAACCGAGTATAACCTCTCGGAGACTGACAGTTTCACATATCTCAGAATACACCACTCCTTACGAACCATGCCTCATCCTCTTTACGGTATCCCCCACAAAACGTGGGACTATCTCAATGACCCTGCCTCTAAAATAAGGGGCATCTCTCACTTTTACAATACCCTCCACGACAAATCCACTTTCTCCAAGCTGACCCCACATCTCAAGTGGGAATCTGACCTTTCAACCACATTTACAGAACAACAATGGCAATACGCCTTTAAATCTATTTTCAAGGCCACCAAATCCTCAGCCCTCTGGGAATTAACCCAGAAAATCTCCCTCAGGTGGTATCTCACACCTTCAAAACTGGCATCCTTTGGCACGAATTATTCCGACACTTGCTGGCGGTGTAAACACGCCAAAGGAGACCTACTGCATGTTTTTTGGAACTGCCCAAATCTCAACACCTATTGGACTGAATGTTTTTCAATTGATTACTGATGTGACCAAAATTAATGTTCCCCCAACACCTGCTCTAGCAGTCCTCAACCTGACCATCGAGGACATCCCTTACCCCGTGAGACATCCAACTACACACATACTTCTAGCAGCCCGACTAGTTATAACAAGACAATGGAAATCGGACACGACACCTACCGTGACACAAGCAATAGAATTGGTGACCTTACACTTTAGCTACGAGACCATCACAGCAGCCAGCTCTGGTCACTCTCTCAAAACTAGACTACTCTGGCAGCCCTGGATCGACTGGACGCAAACTGTACCGACCAAGTGAAATTAAACTTACACACTCCATTGTAGCATTTCTTGATTGAGCAGTACGTATGTTGCATTTGTTATTGTCTCCTGTTTTCTCTTCTTCTTTTTGAAATGTTATTATCTAGTCTCGTTAAACCACATCTATGTGCAGTGGTGAATTCTATTAGACTCACCCTCCCTTTCTTGCAGCACTAATGTTCCCATGAGGGGTGCTGCATCAGAGTGGGGGAACGAAACACATGTTCTGAAACCTTGCTGTTGTTTTTTTCAAGCTGTTATATCTGACACATCTACACAGTGAATGTAACCGGTTTATTACCACTTGTTACCCAATGTGCTTACATAACGTATTTTTTCTTCATATTGACCTCTGTAACACCTTTAAACTAAATAAAAAAAAACTTTTGATTAAAAAAAAAAAAATGATTTTAGAGCAGCTAGAAAACAGCGATAATAAATTATAATCACTTGCAGAATTGAGCGATAGCGATTTGTGGGGAAATTCATCATAAAAAAAATAAAAGTAATGATAGCGACAATTCTGCAACTGAGCAAATTTCAGTGATTTTGAGTTGATTACATTATTGAATAATTTTTATTATAATTACATTATCAATTGTTATAATTATTTATAGTTATTTATTATATTATAATTTTATGATTTTGTGTTTCAATCTTTATCATACCCGGGATGTCTACTAGACTCGTGTTTGGACAGATTTAAGTGAGTTAATCCTAAGAATTACAGGCCTACAGTATAAAATGCCAAATTTTCATGCAAAATAATTGTACCACTTTTGGTACGTAATTCCAGACAGAATCATACCGCCAGGGAGGTTAAAAACGTCAGGGTTTATGGGTTTGTGTAAGTAGGCATCTTGGAGTTCTATTGACAGCATCCAGTCCCCTGGTTAGATTACACTAATAATTGTTTGTAGTTACTCTGTCAGAGAAGTTCCCTTGCTGGACACACTGTTGCTCGCCCTGGCGTGTGCCTGTGCATTCCTGTGAACGCTGGTGCATGCGTCCCTGTGCGCGCCGATGTGTGGGTGCACGCGCCTGTGCGTGCGGGTTTCATTACATGTGTGCTGCGTATTGCAAATTCAACGATTGGCACCAATCAATGCTTGGCACCAATGCTTATTAGACATGTGCACAGAAAATGTTTTCATTTTTTTGTTCCGTTTCGTATCGTTCCATAGGTTCGTTTCCATTCGTTTTTCGTAAGACGCCCGTTTTCCTGTTCGGTCCCGTTCGTTTTTCGTACAACGCGATTTTTTCGTATTCCGATCGTTTCGTATTTTCGTTACCGTTTTATTTTCGTAAATGCTGGATGGTTCGTTATTCTGTTTAATTAATGTTTGTTAATTGTTAAACAATAATTTTCGTGAATTTTCGTCAAGGATTTGCATTCTGTATTTTGAATTCTTTTTTCTGTTCGTATTTTCAGTCGTATGTTCATATGACATCTATAACAAAAGATTTGCATTCTGTATTTTGAATTCCTTTTTTTCTGTTCGTATTTTGGATTCAAAATACAGAATGCAAATCTTTTGTTATATATGTCATATGAACATATGACTGAAAATACCAAAAGAAACAGGATTCAAGATACAGAATGCAAATCTTTTGTTATAGATGTCATATGAACATGCGACTGAAAATAAGGATTTTCATCATTTTGTACTTTCGTAATCATATAGCACTTTCAACAGGCGGCTCATCCATATTAACTATTGTTAAGCCCCATACACTTGGTCAAACTTTTTTAACAACAAACATAAAAATGATCGTTTTCCGTTCGTTCTCAGAAAATTTGTTTGTTTTTAAACTCCATCAGAAAACCATTTTTGGGTTCAAAAGTCTTGCCTCCCTTCAGATAAAAATCCACAGAAAAGTTTATTTGGCTTTACTGTACTACTCACTGTACTAAAGCGAAGCTGCTTCACTAACTACACTCACTCACTGTCCATTCAAAAAAATGAAAATGAAAATGACATCTATAACAAAAGATTGCATTGCAAAAGATTGCATTCTGTATCTTGAATCCTGTTTCTTTTGGTATTTTCAGTCGTATGTCCATATGACATCTATAACAAAAGATTTGCATTCTGTATTTTGAATCCAAAATACGAACAGAAAAAAAGGAATTCAAAATACAGAATGCAAATCTTTTGTTATAGATGTCATATGAACAATGAACATACAACTGAAAATACTAACAGAAAAAGGATTCAAACAAAATACAGAATGCACATCTTTTGTTATAGATCTAATTTTCGTTCTTTTGTCGTTTTAGTTTTGTTGTATTTTCGTCGGATCGTTCGTTTGTATTTTGCGGTTTTTCGTTATGCGGCTTGTTTCGTAATGCCGTCGTTTTCGTATTTTGGTGCTTTAATTTTTTCGTATGTACACATTATCCCGCGGGTACGAAAATGAACATTTTCGTACGAAAATAACATTCGTACGAATGGGAATGCACATATCTAATGCTTATTTAAACTGTCAGAGTACCTTGGATCGGTGCTGTCTGATCTGCAGCTACCTGTGACTGTTGCTCCTATTACCTAAACACTTGTCTCCTGATTACCCGGCATGCCTATTAGATTACCCCTGCCTTTCGCCTGCACCTGACCTCGGCTTAACTTGACCTTGAACATGCCTGATTCTCTGTACTTTGCTGCCTGCCTGTTGCCAACCCTGCCTGTGACCCGACCAACATCTGCTCCTGCTCAGCATCATCTGCCTGTGTTCCTGTCTCCTGTTTGCCTGTCCATCTGGACAAATTCTTCTCTGCACCTGGATCCAGAGTCGCATCTCCTGCAACTACCCGCCAGGCTCTCATACCACTCCGCACTCTTGTGCCTCCTGTCCAAAGATGATATAACACCAGCAGGGAGAAGTTCCCTTAAGGCCGCATACACGCGATCGGTCCAACCCGATGAGAATGGTCCGATGGACCGTTTTCATCGGTTCACCACTGGAGTGGCCTGATGGTCTGATGTGCGTACACACCATCAGTCCAAAATCCGATCGGGTCAGAACGCGGTGATGTAGAACACAACAACGTGTTGAAAAAACAAAGTTCAATGCTTCCAAGCATGCCGCGACTTCATTCTGAGCATGCACAGGTTTTTGGACCGATGCTTTTGCGTACAAACCATCGGTCCGATTTTAAAAGCAAGTTTTAAAACTTTGGTCCGATGGACGACGGTCCGATGGGCCGTACATGCGATCAGTTTGGACCGATGAAACTGGCCTTAACCACTTACCTACTGTGCACCTACACCCCCTTCCTGCCCAGACAAAATATAAGCTTCCGGCACTGCGTCGCTTTAACTGACAATTGCGCGGTCGTGCGACGTGGCTCCCAAACAAAATTGGCGTCCTTTTTTTCCCACAAATAGAGCTTTCTTTTGGTGGTATTTGATCACCTCTGCGGTTTTTATTTTTTGCGCTATAAACAAAAATAGAGCGACAATTTTTAAAAAAAAATCAATATTTTTTCCTTTTTGCTATAATAAATAACCCAAAAAATATCTAAAAAAAATATTTTTTCTCTCAGTTTAGGCCGATACGTATTCTTCTACATATTTTTGGTAAAAAAAAAATGCAATAAGCGTTTATCGATTGGTTTGTGCAAAATTTATAGCGTTTACAAAATAGGGGATAGTTTATGGCATTTTTTTTTTTTTTTTTTTTACTATTAATGGCGGCGATCTGCGATTTTTTTTATTGGGACTGCGACGTTATGGTGGACATTTCGGACACTTTTCTGACATTTTTGGGACCATTTACATTTATACAGTGAAAAATGCTATAAATATGCATTGATTACTGTATAAATGTGACTGGCAGTGAAGGGGTTAACCACTAGGGGCGGGGAAGGGGTTAAATGTGTGTCCTATGAGTGTTCTAACTGTAGGGGGAGGGGGGGGTGACTGGGGGAGGTGACCGATTGTGTCCCTATGTACAAGGGACACAATCGATCTCCTCTCTCCCTGACAGGGACGTGCAGCTCTGTGTTTACACACAGAGCTGCACGTCCCAGCTCAGTTACTGAGCAATCGCGTGTGCCCGGCGGCGATCGTTGCCGCCGGGCACTCGCACGGGATCCCCGCAGAGCGGCGGGTGCGCGCGCCCGCCCGTGGCTTTAAAGGGACATCGCGTCACATGACGTGATGTCAGAACAATGGAGTCGTCTGCCCGCCGTCATTTGACGGTGGGCAGATGACAAGTGGTTAAGGCCAGTTTCATCGGTCCAAACCGATCGTGTGTACGCGGCCTAACAGTTCCAAACTTACAGGAGACACCTGCTGGTGGACCTCAGTACTGCACGCCAAATTATAGATATTACCAGTGGATGGAACCTTTCCTGACACCTGCACTTTATCATAATTCACGATTGTGGTCTGCATGTGAACCCAGGTGTGTGCTTTTTATGGCAATGTTGTCCTATGTTTTAACCTGTATTGTGCAGTCCACAATACTGTATCTGGCCAATCTTTATACATAATACATTTCATAATTATAGGTAAGACTGCTGTTCGCCTTATTACCCTCCTCCCTGTTGAACTCCTCTGGGTAACGTCCCCACTTTGTGTCTTCTCAATGACATTATGCATATGGAATAATAGGTGGCCAAAAATCATTATACTGTACCTACAAGAAGTTTAAAGGGGTCTGGCTAGTTTGGATAATATTCAAGAACTCTCTCCAACTGCATAACTTTTTGGAAGACCTTCGCTGATGTCCACTGCTATTGTCCCACTGTTGTTCCCCCTGCTTACTGACTCCACACCACTGCCTTTTTTAACACTTTTGCTGCTAATAGGGGTTCCCCCCCGATACCCTCATCACAGTGTGAGATCCACTGCACTCTCACTTAAAAACGTACCTCTTTTTTATTCACTACCATTGTCTCCTTTTGTCTCCTTTTCTTTTTATCAGTCTCTCTATTCTCTTCTTCTGATCTTACTCCCATACAATATGATACTTCCATAAGCAGAGATACAGGGTACTTTGATCCCTTCCATCCCTCTGGATGGTTATGACATACTCAATTTCGCATGATGTCTTACTTATGTCCTACTTTTTCTTCTGTCGTTACTGATGTATTCTTCCTGTAGAATACAATTTGATTATTCTCCTATGGGAAAGGATGAACTACATTTGTTCTTCATTGCACCCTCCTTTTGAAAAACAATAACTGCATGTTTGGAATAAACAGGAATCCTGAGGTTGAGGTAGAAATCAGAGGAGGAATTAAATAAGAACACTAAATATGAAATAATTAAATACATTGATCTCCCACTATGTATATGTATACCTGTACACAAATGTCCTGCTTTATGCCAGGTATCAAATAGATATAATGTTATTAGCAGCCAGGGCCCCCCTCATCTTTTTTGTGTGGATGTTCAGGCACAGGAGGTTTCTTTGTTCTATTAGGAGGTGCGTTTGTAGTTTCTTCAAGTTCTGCCCTACTTTTGTTGGGTCCTCCCATCTGACTGCTTCTCTTTTGATGAGAGTACTTGATGACTGTGGTGGACTGTCATTCCTGTGGGCAGAGCTGCATGTGTGGACTGTTTCTGCCTTCTGACCTCTCTAGGAGTTATCCCGCGTACACACGGTCGTTTTTTGTGATGAAATAAAACAACGTTTTAAAAAACGTCATTTAAAATGATCGTGTGGGGGCAAAACGTCGTTTTATGTCTTCTGAAAAATGACAAAAAAAAAATCGAACATTCTTCAATTTTTTATGTCGTTTTTCAAAATGTTGTTTTTTGTGTCTTAAAAAAATGATTGTGTGTGGGCTAAAACAACGTTTAAAACAACATTTTTAAACCCACGCATGCTCAGAAGCAAGTTATGACGCGAGCTTGAATGGAACAGAGTGCCGTCGAACGTGGTGTATGTAAACGCGCTTTGCAAGAGCATTTTCAGAACATGATGGTGTGTAGGCAACTTCGTTTTTTAAAATGAAGTTTGAAAAACGTTGTTTTATTTCGTGAGATAAAACTACGTTTTTTTTACATCACAAAAAGTGATTGTGTGTACACGGCATTAGAGGTTTGGTTGTAGCGTGCATGCATAGTGGCCACTTTGTCACTGTGCGTGTGCACTAGAATGATTTCAGAAGACAGTGGAAGTGCCAGACTGGCATACAGCGAAGGGGGTATATATAGTCGACCCTGGAGAGATGGAGGCTGCTATTTCTGGGAACATACATGCGAGCCACTATTGTTCGCCATATCAGGCAACATCCTGGACTGTTTAACTTTTTTAGTTTCATCTGATCTTGTCTTTGGTCTTTGGTTTATCTGAGCTAAGGGACATACATTGTTGGTACAGTCATTAAAGGGGTTGTAAAGGCAATTTTTTTTTTTCCTAAATAGCTTCCTTTACCTTAGTGCAGTGCTCCTTCACTTACCTCATCCTTCGATTTTGCTTTTAAATGTTCTTATTTCTTCTGAGAAATCCTCACTTCCTGTTCTTCTGTCTGTAACTACACACAGTAATGCAAGGCTTTCTCCCTGGTGTGGAGTGTCGTGCTTGTCCCCTCCCTTGAGGGGGGAGGGGTCGAGCAGGAGAGTCAGGACGCTCTCTACATTGCAGATAGATAAAGTAGAGAAAGGAGCTGTGTGTTAGTGAGCGTCCTGACTCTCCTGCTTGTCCCCTTTACCCTCAAGGGAGGAGACGAGCATGACACTCTACACCAGGGAGAACGTCTTGCATTACTGTGTGGAGTTACAGACAGAAGAACAGTAAGTGAGGATTTCTCACAGGAAATAAGGACATTTAAAAGCAAAATCGAAGGATGAGGTAAGTAAAGGAGGACTGCACTAAGGTAAAGGAAGCTATTTAAGGGGGAAAATTGTACCTTTACAACCCCTTTAAGTTAGTGGGATGAAAAACTGCATTTTCTTTCTCTTTTTTTTTCCTTGCTGAAGGGAGATCATGGATGTTTGCCTGGATACTGCACTTGTTGACATTAATTGCCCAACAGCCCCCCCATCTCCACCTCAGGCTCGTTTTTGAGAAGTACTTGATATATTGTTGACTGTTATCGACATTATATCTGTTTGATTTTCTGGCATAAAATAGGACATTTGTATGTGTATACCTAAACATAGTGGGGGGATCCATTTATGTATTTATTTGTTCTTGTTAATTAATACCTCCCTGACCTTTTCCTATACCTCAGGGTCCCTGTGTATACCTTCTTGCGTTCACACATGGGAGGTACCCACCAATGGGCATTCTCATATCCCATACATCTGATTGATGGGGCTTGATGCTACAGCTTTGGACATGCACATAGCACAAATATTAGTTTTATTCACTAAATGTATAAGTGTCCTACATGTACAGAAATAAGTATATTGGCTACCATAATACAGTTAGTTGGTTTGTATTCTTTCTCTTTATATATTAAGTGATGTGCGGGTGCGCGCGCCTGTGCGCATACTAGCTGCATACTAGTAACTGACCTCTCAGCACCTCCTCCTGACAGTATTTGCAAAGTGGAATTTATTTGTTCTATGTTGTAAAATGTTGGTCAATATCAGAATAGATTATTACATGAGTATCAAAGAGGAAAGGTCTATGCAGTAAAACACTCTTTATCTCAACCAATAAACAAGGCCATCTGAAGTAAATTCTGCAGTAACATTTTGAAATTTGGACTTTACAAAGAAGAGCTAAATACAGATAGTTTTTCTTTAATTGTGTACATGATTTGCAAAGGTAAGTTGAGTTAACAGTCATTCCAGGAAATGTAAAATGAGATGGTATAAAGAAATAGGTCATCGACTGTCAAACTAGTCAGTGTAAGAAGCTTCTATGTCTTTAGAATGGGATTGGTTAAAACAGATTTTTAATAAAGATCTGAAAGTGGAAAAAATAAATTAAATTGAAATATATATTTTTTTTTCAATAATGATGTGGATGTGGAGACAGAAAGTTGTGAGAGAGCAGGGTCAAGTGAACAAGTGCTTTAGCTAGAGCTAGACTGCAATTTAGCAACTTCCTTGGCTATAATTAGGTCAACAGAGAATGTCATAAATGAGGCAGAGGGATTATCTTGAATTGGAGCTAGTACGTGGAAATCTTAGCAGTTACTTCATCAGTTTTTGCTTCTAAGTGGTTGTCTGTCATCATCTGTAATTTGATTGCTTAATAATAGTGGAATATACACTGCTAGGACTAGAAATTTGGCTAAACATTAAATAATCCAGCATTGTATTCTGTATTTATGTTTAACCCCTTCCATACAGGGCATTTTCACCCCCTTCCTGCCCAGACCAATTTTTAGTTTTCAGCGCTGTTGCACTTTGAATGACAATTGCGCAGTCGTGCAACACTGTACCCAAATTAAATCATTATGTTTTTTTCCCCACACAAATAGAGCTTTCGTTTGGTGGTATTTGATCATCTCTGCGGTTTTTATTTTTTGCGCTATAAACAAAAGAAGAGCGACAATTTAAAAAAAAACACAATATTTTTTCCTTTTTATTTAATACATCTCACAATATTTTTTTTTTAAAAAACCTTTTTTCCCCTCAGTTTAGACCGATACGTATTCTACGTATTTTTGGTAAAAAAACAAAAAACGCAATAATCGTATATTGATTGGTTTGCGCAAAAGTTATAGCGTCTACAAAATAGGTGATAGATTTATGGCATTTTTTTTTTTTTTTTTTTACTAGTAATGGCGGGGATCTACGTTTTTTTTTTTGTGACCGTGACGTTGCGGCGGACATATCGGACACTTTTGACACGTTTTTGGGACCGTTCACATTTACACAGCGATTAGTGCTATAAAACTGCACTAATTACTGTGTAAATGTGACTGGCAGAGAAGGGGGTTAACACTAGGGGGCGCTGAAGGGGTTAAAATGTGTCCTAAAGTATGTTCTAACTGTAGGGGGAGGGGGACTCACAGGGGGAGGAGATCGATGTGTGTTCCTCTGTACTGGGAACACACATCAGTCTCCTCACCGCTGACAGGAGGTGGATCTGTGTGTTTACACACACAGATCCACACTCCTGCCGTGATTGCCAGAAATCGCGGGTGCCCGGCGGCAATCACGGCCGTCGGGCACGCGCGCGGGATCGCGGGTGGTGCCGCGGGCGCGCGCGCGCCGCCGGCGGTGCGCGCGCGCGCCCTAGAACGCCGTGAAGACAGGACGTTGTGCAACGTCCTGTCTCATCGGCGAGGGGATCACCATGACGTGATTCCCCTATGGGCTGGTAGGGAAGTGGTTAAAAAAAAAAACGATTTCATTTATATATATATATATATATATATATATATATATATATATATATATATATATATATATATATATATATATATATATACAGTTCGGTATCTCACAAAAGTGAGTACACCTATCACATTCTTGAAAATATTATATCTTTTCATGTGACAACACTGAAGAAATTACACTTTGCAACAATGTAAAGTAGTGAGTGTACAGCTTCCTTGGAGAAAGTATTTATATCCCTTGAAATTTTCCACATTTTGTCATGTTACAACCAAAAACATAAATGTATTTATTTTATTTTTTAACTGTATTTTGTGCGTGTACTCGAGAGAGGAGCCGGACTGCAGGAGTTGGGAGTAGGCAGACCTCCCCCAGAGGCAATCTGCCATCTTTCTCCATGCCCCCGGGTGTGTGGCTGTGGCAGGTTTGAGGCTGTGTGCAGCCCACCCTACCTGCTCTGCTTTGAAGCCCAACGGGGAAGAGGGACTCCCCTATGAGGGAGTGAGAGGATATAGCCCGCTCAGCCAGCCCTGTTAGTCCTTCGCATCTCTTTTTTTAGAGACCGCGTGGCCAAAGTGCGTGCATGTTAACCCAATTTCGAGTGTGTGTAAGTGTGGTGGTTTTGTGGGAGGGGGATAGGCTTACTAAACACAGGCTTACCTCGCATAGCACACCCACCGGGAGCCAGGCTGAGACCACCAAACTCAATTCACATGCAGCCGAGACCATGATACGAACCCTTGGCTGCAGAGGTGAACGGCTTGTCAGCGCAGTGCCAATCGTGTTGAGCCACCGCAGCTCCCTCATGTAAATGTATTTTATTGGGATGTTATGTGACCAACACAAAGTGACACATAATTGTGAAGTGGAAGAAAAATTATAAATGTTTTTCAACACTTTTTTACAAAAACAGTTGTGCTCATAAGCTTACATACCTGGCAGAATTTATGATTTCTTGGCCAATTTTCAGAGAATATAAATGGTAACACAAAAACATTTCTTTCACTAGTTGTTAGTGTTTGAAGAGCTTGGGGTGCTGGTGCATTTCTTTTTAGATGGGGTCTTGCACCACTGTGACTCCAGAGTAATCAAGAAAGTGGGGATTCCTTCCTGCCATCCAGGTAGGGCAGATGGATCAATTTGAATGTTGGCACAAAAGGCGGAAGGTCCTTCGGGTACCCGCAAGTTAACCAACAGCCAATTTTTTGTAGTAACTAGCATGAGAGAAAGCTCCAACAATACACAATGTCTTCCAAGCACAGCTTGTCTAGGAGAGGATGAAGGGCTCTGTGGTGCTCTAAAGTTTCCCTTGCCAGATCTAGGATGATGGAGATTAGGGATGAGCTTCGCGTTCGATGCGAACACATGTTCGCATCGAACATCGGCCGTTCGATTGTTCGCCGAAAACGAACAAATCGGGTTATTCGCGCCAAATTCGAATGACGCGCAACGGGCCATAATTCACTGCGGCGTTGCGCGCTGATGATTGGCCAAGCATGCACCATGACCCCGCATGCTTGGCCAATCACAGCGCCCAAAAAACAAAGAGACCTAATGGGCCAAAGCCTGGGTGCTTTGGCCAATTAGGGCTCAGGGCTTTAGCACACGCCCCACACTATAAAAGGCCGCCTCCCGGGCGGCCTTGTGTAGTGTGTTCTGGCTTGCTTTCAGAGAGAAGACAGACAGACAGACAGACAGACAGACAGACAGACAGACAGACAGACAGACAGACAGACCAGTTTGTAGAGAATATATTGACATCCCTAGGAGTTGTCAATATATTTATAAACTGTATAGCTTAGCTAGTTCTGCTATTAGTATCTGTCAGGCAGGAGATTGTGCTTGATGCTCTAACGTGTTAGTGTACACGTGTTAGTTCATTGCACATAGACGCATTAACTGTTACTGCACGTGTGCTATTTAATACCACCTGAGCGCATTTGGGGTCACCGTACGTGTGCTGTGACATACCACCTGAGCGCATTTGGTGTCACTCCGCTTGTGCTGTTACATACCACCTGAGCACTTCAATATGTCTGGAAGGAGAACAAAGAGAGGCAGAGAGTCAGGAGGGCAAGCAGGCTCTGCATGTAGAGGTAACGCTGGTAGTGGATGTGGTGCATCCTCTTCAGCCCGTGGCCGTGGCCGTGGCCGCTCGTCATTCTTTTTGGTAGCTGGCCGTGTTGAACCTCAACATGCAGAGGAATTAGTAGAGTGGATGACCAAGCTGTCCTCATCCTCCTCATCCTCTCTCACACAGACAGATCAAAGTTTATCTGGCAAAGCAGCTGACAAGGCGTCCTCTTCCCTCTGCACAATGGCTTCACACAATACTTCCCTAGTACCACCATGTCCTCCTGAGGAGTCCCCCGAAGTGTTTCAACACAGTGTGGGGTACATGCTGCAGGAAGATGAGCAGCGTTTTGAAGACTCCGATGACGGAACACTGATAGAGGAGATGATGGAACACTGATAGAGGAAGGCATTGATGTGAGCCCAGGGAGAGGGGGTGGCCGAGAGGGACAGCAATTTGTCAGTGATGATGTTCCCCCAGCTGGAGCATACTGCCAGGTTGTTGACAGTGATGAGGAGGGAGGGGATGATGAGGTCACTGACTCTACCTGGGTGCCTGATAGGAGAGAGGAGGAGGAGGAGGAGGACGACGAGGCACAGGCACATCTCCAAAGAGGCAGGATGCCCTCCAGGGGTCAGCTTAAGGTCACACCCACTGCATTACAGCGCACATCTACGGCGCTTGTGCATGGCGCTGCTGTGTCTGACCGGTACAGCAAAAGTTCTTTGGTGTGGGCCTTTTTTGAAACATGTCCACAAGATCGTACCTTTGCTATTTGCAACTTATGTCGCAAGCGTATCTCGAGTGGCCAAAACATCAACCGCCTGGGTACCACATGCTTGTCCAGACATATGTTGACCTGCCATGCAGCTCGTTGGCAAGTACACCAGAAAGACCCACACCAAAGACAAAAGCGTACCCGCTTGCCCTTCTGGGACCTCCAACCCCAGTAGACCCCCAGTCCTTTCTGAAGCCTGCAGTGAAGGTGTAGAAATAGGTGTGTCACAAGCTAGTAGTAGCGGTCAATCTACTGATAGTACCAGGCAAATTTCCCTGCCCCAGTTTCTGCAGCGCCGAAAGAAGTACAATCCCAGCCATCCACATGCCCAGCAGTTGAATGCTAGCTTAGCGAAATTGCTAGCACTTCAACTGCTACCTTTTCAGTTGGTAGATTCTGCCCCCTTCCGTGAGTTTGTGCAATGTGCAGTACCTCAGTGGCAAGTACCAAAACGCCACTTTTTCTCACGGAAGGCTATTCCAGCTCTCTACCAGCATGTGGAAGGCAATGTCCATGCCTCGCTGGACAGGGCGGTCAGTGGTAAGGTGCATATTACCGCTGACTCATGGTCCAGCAGGCATGGACAGGGACGTTACCTGTCTTTTACGGCGCATTGGGTGACTCTGCTGGCAGCTGGGAAGGACGCAGGGCAAGGTCCAGTAGTTTTGGAGGTTGTTCCGCCACCACGCCTCCAAAAAATACTACTGCTTGTGACACCTCTTTCCTCCACCCCCTCCTCTTCTTCTTCCTCTGTGGCCTCTTCCTGTGGGGATGTTTTCTCCGAACCAGCCGTGCTCTGTAGGTGTACGAGGGGATACGCAGGAATGCAGGCCAAGAGATGCCATGCGGTGCTAGAGCTGGTGTGCTTGGGAGACAGGAGCCACACTGGGGAAGAGATTTTCTCAGCTCTGCAGGGTCAGGCTGAGAGGTGTTTGACGCCACGCCAGCTGAAGCCTGGAATGGTGGTCAGCGATAATGGCACCAACCTCCTCTCTGCCCTGCGACAGGGAAAACTCACCCACGTGCCCTGTTTTGCGCATGTCCTCAATTTGGTGGTGCAGCGGTTCTTGGGCAGGTACCCGGGCTTGCAGGATGTCCTGAAGCAGGCCAGGAAAGTCTGTGTGCATTTTCGGAGGTCATATAATGCCACTGCTCGGCTGACCGACCTCCAAAGGGAATACAACCTGCCCAAGAACCGCCTAATTTGTGACATGCCCACCAGATGGAACTCAACGTTGGCCATGCTGCAGCGGCTGCACACGCAGCAGCGGGCCATCAATGAGTACCTGTGCCAATATGGCAGCAGAACTGGGTCAGGGCAGCTAGGTTTTTTTTCACCACGCCACACCATGGCAGCAGAACTGGGCTTTGATCAGGGATGCATGCACTGTCCTGTCACCATTTGAGGAGGCCACGAGGATGGTGAGCAGTGACAGTGCATGCATCAGTGAGACTGTCCCTCTTATTCACATGTTGGAGCACACGCTACGTGGAATAATGGACAGGGCCCTTGAGGCAGAACAGAGGGGGAGGAAGAGGAGGACTTCCTTACCTCTCAAGGCCCCCTTTACCCAGACAGTGGTCCTGCTTGCCCACCTAGCACACAGAAAGAGGATGAGGAGGAGGAGGAGGAGGATTGTATCAGCAGCATGGAGGTGGAGCATAGCACTCAGCAGCAGCAGTCTTCAAGGGATCATTTACAGTCCCAAGGAGCACGTGGAGTTTTACGTGGCTGGGATGAGGTGCCTGTGGATCCTGTCGTCCTCAGTGACCCAGAGGAATGTGGCCCGAATGCCTCAGCAAACCTACGCTGCATGGCCTCCCTGATTCTGCAAAGCCTGCGTAAGGATCCTCGTGTACGTGCTATTAAGGAGAGGGATCATTACTGGCTGGCGACTCTCCTTGATCCACGTTACAAGAGTAAGGTTGCGGACCTTATGTTGCCATCGCAGAGGGAGCAGAAGATGAAACTTCTGCGGGAGGCCTTGCAGAAGGGTCTGTGCAATGCGTTCCCAGAACCGTGGGGATTACCAAAACCTGGCTCTGGACAACGTCTTGCTGAGGCTTCGGTGAGTCACAGGAGGGGCGGTGGAGAAGGTGGTCGTCTGACCGATGCGTTCAGGCAGTTTTTTAGTCCGCAGCCCCAAGGTCTGACCGGTTCCAGCAACCATCACCAGCGTCTGCTTTACATGGTCCGGGAATACCTAGGGGCAAGATCCGACTTGGACACCTTCCCCACCGAAAATCCTCTGGCTTACTGGGTCTTGAGGGTGGATCACTGGCCAGAGCTTGCCCAGTACGCAATTGAGCTACTGGCTTGCCCTGCATCCAGTGTTCTTTCGGAACGGACATTCAGTGCTGCTGGAGGCTTTGTGACTGATCACAGGGTGCGCCTCTCCACCAGCTCTGTTGATCGACTGACCTTCATCAAAATGAATCAGGCTTGGATCAACACCAGCTACCAAGCACCTGATGCTGATATTAATGAATAATATATTTTTTGTTGAAATGTCGGATCCCTTTTAGACTGCTGATGCTGAGTGACTGTCCTCTTATGGTGCTGATGGAATATCCTTCTCCTCCTCACTTTTCTTGCTGATAGCTAGTAAGAAATGTTGTGTTTCTGGGCTCCGCCACCAGTGACTAAGGCACAATTTTTCTGCCCCTGTTTAACAGGGGCGCCTAATAACAATTTTTGATGCAATAATTTGCACGTGGCTTCTTGTTGCGCTCCAATTGGAGTTATTGGGAGGGGTTGCAAGTGTTGTGTTGTGCCCAATGCACAATTTTTCAGCCCCTGTTTAACAGGGGCGCCTAATAACAATTTTTGATGCAATAATTTGTACGTGGCTCCTTGTTGCGCTCCAATTGGAGTTATTGGGAGGGGTTGCAAGTGTTGTGTTGTGCCCAAGGCACAATTTTTCAGCCCCTGTTTAACAGGGGCGCCTAATAACAATTTTTGATGTAATAATTTGCACGTGGCTCCTTGTTGCGTTCCAATTGGAGTTATTGGGAGGGGTTGCAAGTGTTGTGTTGTGCCCAAGGCAGAATTTTTCTGCCCCTGTTTAACAGGGGCGCCTAATAACAATCTGTGATGCAATACTTTGCACGTGGCTCCTTGTTGCGCTCCAATTACAGCATTTTTTTTGAGGGGTGCCCTTATTTCTAAAAATTTTCTTTCACACAACAATAATGGCCCCCCACCACCGCTAAAATATTCGACATAATGTTGCCACACAGAACTTGCGCAAGTAGCATTAATTACTTTTTTTTTTTTGGTCCTTTCATGTTGTGCAGGGACATTTCTAAACATGCGCCACTACTATAGACACCCAGCAGGTGTGATATTTAATGGAATTTTTTTTTTCCACCTTAAGCATCATTAAAATGGCTGCTCCGCAAAAAACGGCCGTTTTAAAAAAAAAAAAATCCATTGATACATGTTCCCTGGGGCAAGACCCGGGTTCTGAACGACGTTTTCCAACATTTAATTTAATTTTGGTCTTTAAAATGACCGTTTTTGAATTCGAACGTTCGGGTCCCATAGATTTCAATGGGGTTCGAAATGTTCGCGCGAACCCGCGGTCTGTTCGAACGTTCTGGTGCGAACCGAACCCGGGGGTGTTCGGCTCATCTCTAATGGAGATAGAAGCGCCATGAAAGTCAATTCCTGGGGTCATACAACCTGTTTGCTTAATAATGTCCTTCTCTTCAAAGTAGTCCAGCTGACATATAACATCACATGCCTGCTTGGAAGACAAGTTGTGGGACACAATGCCTGATGTGCTTAGTCAAATTTTAAAGGGCTAGTGGCTGGTTTCCCAAGAATTGAGCTGAAAACATCCTACACCATGTCAGGGAGATCATTCTCAGTGGCCTCTGGTAGGCCTTGCAGACTGAGATTATTCTGGCTGTTTCTTTTTCTCAGATCTTCCAGCTTGTAGAGGACAGCGCAGTGTGTGGTTGATAAATGTGTGACCCTATCCTGCAGCACCTTAATGGCCTTAATGGCCTTGTGCATTGTTGTCTGTTTATAACATTGCCTACAATGTTTGGCTGATTTACTAAAACTGGTGAGTGTACAATAAGGTGCAACGCAGCATAGACATCTATAAGCTTCCAGGTTTATTTTGTCAAGGCTTAGTTAAAAATCAGAAGTTAGAAGCTGATTGGCTATCATGCACACCTGCACCAGATTTTACATTCTTCGGTTTTAGTAAATCAATCCCTATTCCTCTATTCACCTCTTTTCAATTTCTCACTTCTCCTTCATATCTAGTACCTAACTGTACTGTTTCTCTCCTTTGCCTCTATAATATGCATTCCATGTACAACACCCATTTGTTTGCTTCTAGCATCTGTATCAATGTTCTATTTTTCTCTACCTACATTATCCTCCATGCTACTCTCCTCCTGTCTCTTAAAGCTGAACTCTGGGGTAGGGAAATTCTGGGTTTGATTTACTAAAGGAAAATAGACTGTGCACTTTGCAAGTGCAGTTGCACTCATTATCCCAAGAGCTTTGTAAAAAATACCCAATCAAGTGCAAGGAAAATAAAAATACAACATTTTTGCTTGCACATGTTGGGATGATGGAAATCATCATTGCTTTTCCATATTCACTAAACTCTTGGAAAAATGTGTGTGACTGCACTTGCAAAGTACACAGTCTATTTGCCTTTTGTAAATATACCCCCTTGTCCAAATACAAGACTCCTGTGTTATCTTTCATTACTTGAATGTTGGTGTTCTTAGTCTATTTTCTCCAGATCTGTTCAGTAATCCAGTGTGACTCTGTACACAAGCTTCCAATAATAACGATATGTCACTGTTGTTCTCTCTATCCTTGTGCCAGATGACTGGTCTTATCTCTGCCCCTGCCTGTGGTTTTCTGAAGGTTATCTGTAGTGGGTGGGGTTTCCTGGGCCCCTTTGACAACTCTATTCTTTGCACAGGCTCTGAACGGCACAGACACTGATACTTCTACAAAGTAATATTTGAGTTTGAAAATGGATTTGGTACACACAAAGTGGATTATATTATTTGTAGTTATTAAGGAATATATTTACATGAAAATGTTTGTACCTGGAGTTCAGCTTTACACAAAGTAGATCTTTCATTGTCAGACTGTGACCCAACATTCTAACTACACTCATGATTCCCTTACTGTGTAATCTCTGGCTCACAGGTTTAAAAAACTCCACAGATATGTGCATACGTATGAATATGAACAATGTCAAAAATGGAAGGAGAAACCTGTGTTAAAAACTATTATTTAAGGCAAAGTCATGTTCAGCCTCCTATTAGTTTATCTGTTTTCATATGTCCAAAATATTTTGCCCAGGATACCCTTAGAATTTAGTCTGGCCTTATTGTGTATTATTGTAGCTTTGTCTTCTGGATTATTTTTTATAATATGCAATGGTATATGATTGTGCTTTATAATTAAAAGATGGTATAATATAGATCCTTGCATGTCAATTGATATAAAAGAAGAAAAAAGGGGGCGTGGCTTGACTGGCGGCCGGGATGGACGCACACTAAGAGAGCTCCGTGAACTGACACAGCCGACAGCTTCTCTTTCCGCTCAAAGGACCCCAGAAATGGGCAGAGTGAACCACCAGACCCCACATACCAGACTCCGCCGAGGTTCGGTTGCCTCCTCTACTCGGAGCATCTCTGAACTCTTCAAGCCCTCTGGGAGCAACATGGCGAGTTCCAAGATGGCGCGGTCCCAGCAAGACGAGGATGACTTCAGCGAGGACTCGCAGTACACAGCCGAGGACTCAGGTAGGAGCCACTCCCGCTCCAGCAAGCCGCTTACATTTGCTGACATGTCTGTGTTTGCAGCCGACATAAAGGCCACATTCTCGGCAGCGATAACGGACCTGAAGTCCAACCTGCTTGTTCTATCAGACAAGATGGAGGCGGTAGAAGTGAAGGGGAAGCGCAGGGACAGAGCAATACATAGATTGGAGTGTGTGGCAGACACTCAGATATCCCACTTTATTGAAATAAACCGCCATTTAGAGGACTTGGACAATCGCGGACGCAGGTGCAACATTAGGGTGAGGGGGATCCCTGAGTCGGTGGAGAACGATCAGATTGTCCCTGCACTGCAAAGGGTATTTAATAGCCTGTTGGAACGTCAAGAGGATACCATGATCGATTTTGTCAGAGCTCACAGGGCCCTCAGGGCAAGGGGTCCGGAGGATGCACCTCTGTAGAAAGTGCTATACTTTACAAGGCTAGCAAATATAAACTAAAGTAATGAACTCAAGAGATATTCACAGGTTCCCTCTATTTACTGCATAAATGGATTCATTGGTCTATGCCTATTAATATACAAACGCACACATACGCACTGCTGCTGGTAAAAATGAACATCTCTGTTTATTCCCAAGGAGATCGGGATAGTACGACATCACACATTATAAACATCACAATACATATATATACAAGAGAAATTCAAAGATACTTATCACACCTGTAAACTCAGCTGGTTAGCAGTGAGCCTAGAGCTCCCATGGCCGGTATATAGAGGAGAGAGAAAGGGGGAGAAGGCCTTGGCCTGGCCACATGTCTTAGACCTAAGATGGCCACCAGGTTTCCATGAAGCTTTTGGCCAGCCAAGACCTTTACTCACCTAGCATCCAAGACAACAGAGAGCTCTGAGTTCCAGCCACTTACTTTTCACTCATTCCAACACTCCCTCCCATTTTGCCTGTCCTGATCAAATAACACCAAATCATTCCCTCCTCCAGTGGGGGGGGGGGGGTATTCCAGTCCATTGTCACAAACCTCTTTGAAGCCTAGAACATAGCTATGCAAACTGCCTCGGGCCCATTCAAACCATGGAATGAAGTGTTCTCCAACATATGCCGCTTTGCGCCTGAAAGGCGCATATAACCCTTCTTCAGCTACGGCTCCTATTGAACAGTCCATATGGTCCAAACAGTCCTCAACTGTTTTACTGTGTTGCGTTCTTCAACATGCGCCCCCAAAACAGCGCTATAGCACAGTCCATAACTAACTTCCAACATATGCTTCCGAACCAGTACCTCTGGAACAGTTTTTCATTCTTCAACATGTGAAACAGCTCCTATGGAATAGCCCACAATGTTGCGCCTCTCACCATAGGCTTCAGAACCGGCTCCTATGATAGTTTATAACTGACTTCCAACATGTGTTTCAGAATCAATATCTCTGGAACAGTCCTCAACTGGTTTCCAACATGTGTTTCAGAACCAGTACCTCCGGAACAGTTTTTAATCATCTTCCGACATGTGCTTCAGAAACAGCTCTTTGGAACAGTCCATAATGGTTTTAACGTGCTGTGCTTCCCAACACGTGCCGCTTTGCTACTGGGTGACGCATCATCTTCCGTGACGGCTTCCAGGTCACCATTCCATGTCGTCTTTTCTTCTTTCTGACATCTTCATGCAGGGGCGCAGTATAGGCAGGGCAAGGGGGTGTCACCATTCACCCGCACACACTCAGAGCAGAATATTAACCAGCTTTCAGCTACAGACCCCCGAGGAGCGTCTTTCTTGCCCATCTTATTAGCCTAAAACACACCGTTATCACCTTACACCATGACATATATCACCCCACCTTAATATACATATATACATATGACCCATCAAATCGAGTATCCCGCTCCCAACCTCCTATAACTCTTCACTGTAAATACAGGTCGGGACTATGCAGGCTTGCACAGTGGTTTTTCAGACTGCAACTTGGCCTGTCTGTGGTACCTCGGGGATCTAAATTGGCAGCAAAGTCTCTAGTTTTTACTAAGAGAAATTTCCATCAATTTGTCCCTCAACTTGCATAGGTAAGCAGGAGAGCTTCCTATATAAGTTTTGAGTCTAACAACACATATAAATCTCAAACAATGATAAAAAATAAATTAAAAAAAAAACCACAGAATTCCATCCCTGTGATTCGACTTCAGTGACTATGCCCAGGGTATATCTTGCACCTGTACCTACTGTTAGGTTCAAGAAATACCCTTGTTTCATGACTGACGTTACATTGGTATCCTTTAAGACAAGGACAAATTTGTCTACGCCCTATATAATAACCACGTGCTTCCTTCCCAGCAATGATCTCTCCATCCCGAACACAGAATACTGTGCATAGACCTGGTATGCAGAGGACATCGTGGTCATGCTTTCGACAGAGGGAAATATAAACCTGCCCCCAGCTCCGTACTCTCTGACCACATGTGGGTCACTTGGCCACACATGCACCAAGATAGAATCCCCAATCAGTAAGCTCTTTGACGCCACAAAATATACAGACCGAGTCTGCACTTCTATACATGGACCATACAGCACAACCTTTCACAATCCAAACCAGTACAGACTACCAGTTTGGATTCGTGTAAGCGAAGTGCTCTGCAAAGTCTTACTGAGCGGTGATGCTACCTCATCAGGACACTGGCCCTCACAGAGAGATTGTACAATCAGCTTGATGGTGGTCCATAATTCCGCCTACCGCTGCGTGCACGCCAGAGCCAATGACATATACCCGTCCTATACCATCTCACACTCTCTACCACCTCTCACCCTGGTTGACAAAATCTCGAGCCACATTACACTGGGTCCCATTCCCCCCAATATAGTGCTGAATATATCCCTCCTCTTCTGGTTACTCCTCAGAGATAAGCGCCCTGAACTCTATGTCCGCACATCCCTGGGAGAAATCCACTGATATATCACATTTGATTCAGAGTAAATTCAGCACATATAGGGTAGGATTCTATCAACCACTGCGAGATGCTGAAGTGCCATGTGACGACGGCATACTGTACCCTGGTAGCCAGCGTTTCACACGTGCCAGCCCCCTAGGTACCTGCACCATGTTCAGTTATGTCAATACATTTGAACAAAAAAAACATTTCCTTCTTTCATTTCCTCCTCCCACAATAAAAAACATATTTTACATCTTTTGTTCTGAAGTATTGGATACGTTATATTCCTTTCCCAACCTCCAACCCATTGCATTTGTATTCATAGTCCGTTTGCATCCATAAATGACAGGAGAGACTTTGGCAAAATGTTTCACAAGTCTTGTTGTTGGGCAAAGTCTTTCAGATTCAGTACTAGTGCAAAAATTGTCCGTAATCAAAAGAAAACTTATATCTCAAGTACTAATCTGAATCTTTTCTCTCCTGAAAGTTTATCAGAACAAATTTTCGGTGTGGTATGGCACAGACGAACTGCCAACCAGATGACCATTCTTCATCTCTGTTCCAGAATCCTCTCCAATTTCGCTCCACCAAGATTCTGGAATTAAAGAACAAGAGCAGAATCAAATTCTTATCGATAATATCTCATAACGCAGGAATTTAGCATTCCTGACTTCTAAACAAATTATCAAAACACCATGATTCCTCTAGGATGAACCCATTCTAAAATGGATCCCCATGGTACAAGCAAAAATCTAAAATATAAAAATAAAAAAAATGCATGTGAGCGTTGCTTCTCAAAATTCTAAATTTTAAGCAATACAAAAAGCAATGCATTATCTGTATTCTAAGATCTATGCACTACTTCCCCTTTCAGGTGGATAAAATCACAAAATATTGGAATTCTCTCCACCTGAATAAAAAGAAAACCCAACAAAAGAAAAACAAAACATAATTCCAGCAGCTAAAATGGCTTCCTAGTGTCGCCAGCTGCTAATTGAGGACATAATTCAACGACCACCAAGTCAGTTGCTAATGATCCTTTTCAGGTGTACTAAACCTAACAATTTCCACCTGAACAAAACAAAAATAAAATAGATAAAAGATAAAAGTATTTAAAAAAAATATTTATAATAATAAAAAAACTATAAAAAATTGAAAAATAAAAAATGAAAATTAATTAAAAAAAATAATAATGAAAAAATGAAAATTAATAAAAAAAAATTAAAATTATAATAAAAAAATTAAAATTAAAAAAAATTGAAATAAAACATGAAAATTAAAACTAATACAACAAATTGGAAAAAATGAGAACAAAATTAAAAATGAAAATTAATAGAATAATAATAAAAAAAAAATATGAACAATGAGAAAAAATTAAAAAATTATACTACAAATTATGGAGAGAAAAAAAAATGTAGAACCTGGCCATCAACACATAACAACAACGCGGCAAGACAACGACCATCAAACATTGACAAACACTCAACTTTTAATTAAAGACATCCATGGACTTTTCCCCTGAGAAAAGTGAGCGCTCATTCCTATCTGGAAGAGAATTAGTTGATGGGGAGAAAAAAAAAAAAAAACAACAAACAAAAAAAAAAACATCTGTACTTCATCACAATCATTCGCGTAACCTCACTTCTACTCTATAATCACTGCCTGACTATTGTTTAATATCTTTTTTTTTTTTTTCATTGTTTGCAAACAATTACTAATTAATGAGCTCATGGTACCATGTGATAATCGATTATATATTTACAATAATCCAACCCCTTTTCTGTTAAATTTGCCCACTGTTGTTCTCACTTGTAGGATCTGCAAAAAAAAATAAACATTAGTATCCAAACCAATTTAACGTCTTCCATGGTCTCTAGAAAAAGGAACACAAGAACAGTTATTATACACAATTATCACAACATTTGACTTTTTAAATCCCTCAAGCCTTTTTCATTTTGTAATGCAAGGGGAATAATTGCCATATTTTCCTAAACTAAGCAGGCAGTATTGGTAAACTTTGCCATATTACACAGGAAAAACGGCAACGCCATCTGTGCCCAACTACATATAAGCCAGAATGGCATATTAGCCCAGAGGGCACCCATTGGAATGTTCCTCCAGTCTTGTTGGCTGTAATTAGGGCGTTGGCTGTCATTTATTATCTCCTCTTGCAAATTGTGTGTTCTGTCCTGGCTGCTATCTTTCATATCAGATTTTTGTGGTAGGCTGTTCTTACCCTGGAGGGTTTTCATTGCAGATACCTGTATTTCTGGGGTTTCCTGCTGCATGCTAGCAATCTTAAAGGCTCCATTCCATTTAGAACGTCTGAACTGTCTATGCCTACCTGTACCTCTGCTTTTTAGTGAGAAATCTGCCTTTGACCCATATTCCCTATGACTGGACTCTTGACAGTAGTCTCGTAGGATATTGACAAAATTTTGGTAGGATCTAGCATTCCTCAGGGCCATTCTAGCGGGATAGCTTACATAACATTTATTGGCCATTGAGTATATGAAACTTGCATCATCCTCCAATAAGTCAGGACAGTTGAACACTTTCGTATATAATGCAAGATACTCACTGCAGAACAATATCGGATCATCCCCTCTTCTAAATTTCATTTGTTGCAAATCACTCATACCATTATCACGACTGTCCACAATTCGCCTCAATTCCCCTCTTCGCATTTCTGCATCTGCTAAGTTGTCATTAACCTGTGCCGATAACTTGCCTACCACAGGTCCTGGTAGCCATGCTTTCAGAAGAGAGCATGCATCTTCATTACTCAAGTTGAATTTAATTACAAGAGCCTCAAATTTATTGGATAGGCTCATTGGTGATTCCAGGCTGTTAAATTCCCCCAGAACCTGGCATAACGTAAGTCTTCTTTCTTGGATTGTAATCAAACTGTTATTCTGTTTTGCAGCTATAGGTGCAATATCTGACTGTGTTTCATCACGGCTCTTTTTCTCAATGACTGTGCAGATACTAGCCAATGTGCCTTTGTTCTCGTTAAGCGATACAATATATTGCTCTTTTGTAAGAAGCTGGGAGTGTGCCTTTGCTAATTCCCTTTCTACAGATCTAATCAACTCTTCCATCTCTGTCACTCTTGTTTGCAATGTTTCTAAAAGTTTGCTCTTTATCTGACCGTCCGCGCTCTGTGAATGAAGCTGCTCTCGCAGATCCCTATTTAATCTCGACAAGCTGTCTGCTTTTGCCTGCAACCCCTCCTTCTCATTATTGGATGTTTATTGCAATCTTTCGAAGTTGTTCACTGAATTTTCCTATTTTCGTCTTACGTCCCAACCAACACGTCTCCTCTCTGCTTCCCATTTCTCTCCCATTTGATCAGATATTACCTTAATTCTGAGCAATACTGCAATTTCATTAGCCAATTTCTCTCTATCCATTTTCTTTGTTTTGTTTACCACCCACTAATCTGGCATTATGTTGCTGACATTGAGACAATAGCGAAGCACACTGATTTTTAAGAGATTCATCTGCACATGAATGATAACTAACAGAGGCATGTTTCTTAACATATGTATACACAAGCTCCATTTTACAATCCACAGTATACAATCCACAGTACACAATTCTTTTAGTACTAATGTGCTCACACTTAGCCACCTAAAACTATTTAGCACATACCTTTAACACAACTGCACTTTCCCCCCACAAAAAAATGTAACATGTTTTCTTGGCTCAGGTCATTTGCATGTCACAGACCTGGAAAGGGGGGGGGGGGGTCATTTGGGCTGTCAGCAGCTGAGAAAACACACATCACCCACACCAGACAGAGAGGGGGGGTGGTTGCTCTTTGAAAATGAGGAATGGTGTTCTATAGTTCAAACTTTAACAAAACAGCGCTTTGGGCCTGTTAATTCATCTAACACAACATCACAATCCATGGATCTCACACACTTCCGCACAAACACGTACCTCTCACACTGCCCCAAGCAATGAGCCAGACTCAATTATCTTTTAGCTCTTACAACTCACAAATTAAAAAAAACAAACAAAAAATAAACAAATCGCTCCTCGCATTCACTATTCTCATTCCTTACCACTTTTACCTGATGTCATTCAACACAATTGAACCTTTTGCCTATACATAGAAAAGACTCATCACACATACCGTCCTTCTAAAAGCTGCCTTGTACTTGAGCACTTCTGTCCTGTGGGTTCTATGTGGCTTTTAGGGCTACCACATTTCCATTGGGCGCCAATTGTAGAAAGTGCTATACTTTACAAGGCTAGCAAATATAAACTAAAGTAATGAACTCAAGAGATATTCACAGGTTCCCTCTATTTACTGCATAAATGGATTCATTGGTCTATGCCTATTAATATACAAACGCACACATACGCACTGCTGCTGGTAAAAATGAACATCTCTGTTTATTCCCAAGGAGATCGGGATAGTACGACATCACACATTATAAATATCACAATACATATATATATACAAGAGAAATTCAAAGATACTTATCACACCTGTAAACTCAGCTGGTTAGCAGTGAGCCTAGAGCTCCCATGGCCGGTATATAGAGGAGAGAGAAAGGGGGAGAAGGCCTTGGCCTGGCCACATGTCTTAGACCTAAGATGGCCACCAGGTTTCCATGAAGCTTTTGGCCAGCCAAGACCTTTACTCACCTAGCATCCAAGACAACAGAGAGCTCTGAGTTCCAGCCACTTACTTTTCACTCATTCCAACACTCCCTCCCATTTTGCCTGTCCTGATCAAATAACACCAAATCATTCCCTCCTCCAGTGGGGGGGGGGGGTATTCCAGTCCATTGTCACAAACCTCTTTGAAGCCTAGAACATAGCTATGCAAACTGCCTGGGGCCCATTCAAACCATGGAATGAAGTGTTCTCCAACAACCTCCTAGAGACATTATCTGTTGTCTCCAGAGCTTTCCACTAAAGGAAGACATCATGAGGAAGGCACGTGGCAATGAGCGCATAGTCTTCAATGGCGCACATATTCTGTTATTTCAGGATCTCTCCCAAATCACACTAAAAAACCGCAGGGCCCTGCGCCCCCTGCTGGAGCAACTCAGGAGGAGAGACATAAAGTATACCTGGCATTTCCCCTTTGCCTTGGTTGTCACGCTTGCAGGCAAGCAGCATATTCTGCGCACCCCGCTTGACCTACCAGGTTTTTGTGAGGCTCTCAACCTGGAGATAATGGAGCTCCCTGAATGGTACCAAGAGTTCATGTTGCCACCGCTCCCCAGAAGCCCCCCTGATTCACCCTTCTCTACTCCAGATAAACATCGATCTAAGAAGCCAAAACATGGTCGCGGAAGTGGATCACAAGCTGGAACTCCTGCACCACGTCATACTCCTGCTAGGGGTCAAGTAACAGACTGAGTGCTTAATTTCTTGATGTCTGGTCCCTCTTCTTGATGACTTTTCATCACCTCGCCCTGGGATGTCGTTAGATCCTGCTGCTGACCAATGTGGACATGATGGATCATCTTTTTACTAGTGCCTTACCTGGTTCTCCCTGCTCTGACCACTCCTTTGTTTTGCACCACGATCAAGACAGACCGATTTTTTTTATTTTTATTTTTTATTTTTTCCTATATTACCTTTCCCTTTTTTCTTTTTTGCTCTTCTTTTTTTTTTTTTTTTTTTTCCAGAATCCTGGATTTTGCTCGGTCTGGTTACCATTTTTATATGTGTGCATGTATAATATAATATATGTATATATTGTATATATATATATATAATATATATATAAATATATATATATATATATTTACTTTATTCTATTTTATTCCTTTTATTTTATTTTTTATTTTTTTTTTTTTTTATTTGCATTTATTTTTATTTTATATTTATATATATTATTTTTTTTTTTTTTTTCCCCAGTCTGGGTCTCAAGCAAACTTTATGCTTAATTGTAAGGTAATATGTACCCTCCCTGGTCTGCAGCTTGATATCAATGTTTTTTTTTTTCTGTTAAACGTTTATTATTCCCGTTCTGGGCCATGAGTTATTCTTGCTGAAAGAGGCTGTGTCGTTCTTTTGCTACTGTTTTAGTGCTTTAAATTTTCAGAAGTTTTAGTTATTTGAGCGTTGCTCCCTGTGTATCCCGGATACAGACAAGTGACGTTACCCACAGAGTATGTCTGGAGGCGGATTTCTACCTTAGACGTACTACCTTATTACTTTGGTAGGATTACTCTCTAACTAAAGTGTACCATATTTTCTCCGAGCAGCGTCGGTCCTCTCTCCGCACGCTGATCTTTTGAGGTCCTTTTCTCCTCCCTTTTACTTTTCGATTTCCCTTTCTTTTCTATCTTACTTCTTCTAACTCCCCCCCATACCCCATCCTGCCCTCCCTCCCCACCCTGTACTTCCCCCCCACCCTGTACTTCCCCCCCACCCATCACCTCGGGTAATCTACCCGAACAGGACCTAATACCCTGTGGCAGGTTGGACAAGCTTTCATCTGTGTCTCTCAGTTTGTTTTAGATTCACTGCAAATAGCGCGTCATAGCCGCCCTGATGGCCTTCGCATCACTGGGAAGGGCCCCGACGGTCGTAACACTCAACGCAAAAGGTCTGAATATACCGGAGAAAAGGGTATCATTTCTTAGGGAACTCCAAAAAGGTAAGCCACACTTTGTGTTTTTTGCAGGAGACCCATTTCCGGACAGGCCACACACAAAAATTGACTAACGCTTACTTCACAGCAGCATATCATTCAACGAATGACGAGGCAAAGACTAAGGGGGTGACCACTTTAATAGGTAGGAATGCACCCTTCACGCTTCAGGACAGCTTAATTGACCCAGAGGGACGTTTTGTTTTTTTAAAGGGCACTTATAACGGTAAACCACTAACCCTAGCAAATGTCTACTTTCCCAATTCGGCTCATGTAGCTTTCTGCCAAAAAATTACCCGTGAATTAATGGGCTTCACCTCTGGTGTCCTTATTCTGGGAGGGGACTTCAATGCTCCCCTAAACCCCGGGGTGGAATCATCTTCCGGGACCTCATGTATACCCTACCGTGCCCTTAAAAAACTGAAAGTCCTACTAAACTCCCTGCAGTTAGTCGACACTTGGAGATTTCTCCACCCTGATACCAGAGACTTCACCTTTCATTCGGTCCCGCACAATAGATACTCCCGCATAGACTACTTGTTTGTCACGCAACGGGACTTGCATTCAGTGACAGGAGCCAGGATTGGCATCCAATCTCTGTCCAACCATGCACCAGTTTCCCTTACACTTGATTGTGGATTACATGCCCCTAGATCAAGTACCTGGAAACTTAACACTTCTCTGTTAACAGACCACGACCTGTTGCCCTCCATCACCGCTTCTTTGACTGATTACTTCAGATTTAACAATACACCGGGTATAGACCCATTGTCAGTTTGGCAAGCCCATAAATGTTCAATTAGAGGTAAATTGATCAGGTTGGGATCCCACAGGAAAAAAACAACAGGAACAGAAGATTAGGGATTTAACAGCCACGATCCATAGACTAGAATGTTTACACAAACAGTCACTGTCGCTGCACTCCGCCCGGGAACTTCTTGACACTCGTAAAGCCCTGCAAGACATATTTGATGATAAGGCCAAGTGGATGTTATTCTTTAGAAGAAGAAGAAACTTTATTATGAAGTGGCCAATAAGTCGGGCAGGTTTTTGGCGAGAGCATTGAAGGAAGCGTCCATTGCTAACCACATTCCTCAGATTAGAACCAATGAGGGATCTTTGGAAACAGCTACGGATGCTATTGCATCGCAATTCCAACGATTCTACACAAAACTTTATAACTTGCCGGCGCCGCATAAACCCCCGAACTTACGAGGCGACAGGGCTACCGAGATCCTAAACTTTTTGCGACAAAGTGGACTTCCCCAATTAGACGATTCACAGTTAACCCCTCTTGAAGATCCTATCACGATTGAGGAGACTCAGTCGGCGATTTTAGAGCTCAAATCAGGTAAAAGCCCAGGCCCAGATGGGTTCACGTCAATTTATTACAAGACATTTAAAGATATCCTCTCAGCGCCTCTGACAAGGGCCCTGAACTCGCTGTCCACCCCCAAACCTATTCCGCCTGATTTTTTAACTGCCCATATTTCACTTATACCGAAACCCGAAAAGGATCTGGTTGAGTGTGCCAGCTATAGACCCATCTCACTGCTGAATCTCGACCTAAAAATGCTGGCGAAAATAATGGCGAACAGGCTGAGACCCTTGCTTTCCTCCCTGATCGGCCCTGAACAGGTAGGATTTATGCCCAACAGAGAAGCCAGAGACAATGTGATCAAAGCCTTACTTCTAACACACGGGGCGCACAGCCGCGGTTTCGAGGGCCTTCTCCTGTCTACGGATGCGGAGAAGGCCTTCGACAGGGTCGCCTGGGACTACATGTTCGCTACGTGCGGGCATGTGGGACTTGGTCCTCGGATGATGTCATGGATAACAGCGTTATATGACAAGCCGACAGCGAGACTCAAAGTAAATGGTTCCTTGTCAGGGGAGGTCAAGATTTCCAACGGTACTAGGCAAGGGTGCCCCCTGTCACCCCTTTTATTTATCCTGTCTTTGGAACCGTTCATCAGGTTGGTCAATAAAGACCAGTCAATAGCTGGCTTTAAAAGTATCGGATAAGGAATATAAGATTGCAGCCTATGCTGACGACCTTCTGTTTTTCCTGACCAAACCCCACATCACCTTGCCCAACCTGATGGACCAGTTCCTCCTATTTGGATATATGTCTAACCTTAAAATCAATTTCACTAAATCTGAGGCTATGAATGTCTCACTGGGGGTGGACACCCTGGAGCGGACCCGTGCCAACTGCCCTTTCAGATGGGTCAATGGCGTGCTCAAGTATCTAGGGATATGGCTGACACCCAAGTTGTCTTCCATATATGATCAGAATTTCCCGATCCTTATCAAAGCTATTAAAAGAGATTTGCAAACCTGGAATTCTAAATACTTTTCCTGGTTTGGAAGGGCGGGCGGTCATAAAGATGGTTGTTCTGCCGAGGCTTCTGTACCTCCTCAGAAACCTGCCAATCAAAATCCCTCAAGCCTGCTTCCACACCCTCCAATCTATCCTCCTATGGTTCCTTTGGGGGCAACAGGTCTAGGATAAAATTCTCCCTTTTGACTAGACCGAAGAAGAATGGGATGGGACTTCCTAACTTCCACAATTACTACCTAGCTTCACATTTAACAAGAATAATTGACTGGCATTGTCATGGCTCCTCGAAAGATTGGGTGGGTCTGGAGGACTCACTGACCGAGACCTCCCTGCGATTCGCCCCTTGGATTCCCTGGCATTGCCTAACTGACACCATTAAAAAACACCCACTGACGGGCACTACCCTATCGTTATTTAGCTCCATTGCTACCAAGACGGACCTGACCTCCACTATTAGTCCACTTTCCCCAATCAGCAACAACCCAGACTTCCCCCCTGGGTTAGGTAATCGTTTATTCCAAGCATTAGACCCCGTTCCTCCGCTTACTATGAAGGATTGTTTCCATAAGGGCGCGTTTAAGACCTTGACGGCACTCAGGTCTGAGTGCGGACTGCCGGATCTTTCTTGGTGGCAATATTTTCAATTACGTGATTATGCTACTATGGGCTCACGGAGACCCTCCTTCATCAGGAAGCTGACAGAATTAGAGAAGATTTGCGCTGGAGGTTCACGCTTCCCGAGCTCAACCTCTGTAACCTACTCATGGCTTCAGAATGCTTTTACCACTAAGGACGACAGACTCCAACAGGCTTGGTCAAGAGCCCTGCACATAGACATTACTGACAAACAATGGGGTGCAGCTTGCATTTTGGCACATCAGTGCTCAGTCAGTACTAAAATGCAAGAAACTTCATACAAGCTTCTGACACAGTGGTACCCTCTCACCTCAGACCGCTGTTGGAGATGCGAGGCAGACGTGGGCAGTCTCAGACATATTTGGTGGGATTGCCCGGCAATAACAGAATTCTGGGATGGAGTGAGAGAATATGTGAAGCTCATAACGGAGACTAGTTTGGTTCTGGACGCTGCCTGCTGCTTGCTCCATATTACCAATTTCTCTCTCAAGAGATACAAACAATCGCTAACCAAGCATTTGTTGAATGCTGCCAACTCCCTTATCCCGCTTGCGTGGAAAAGCACTAGGGTCCCGTCTATCAAAGATTGGCTTAGAAAGGTGAATGACACCTGCTATATGGAAGATTCTGTTGCCCAATCTTCGGATAGAGTGGAACAGTTCCACGATACCTGGTCTCCGTGGTTTGTTTTCAAGACTTCCCAGGCTTACCTGAGGGCTTTGCCTCCTTGAATTCCTGAAATAATCAAAATCGATGCCATAGACTACCAGATCTTTGGTTCTACTGCCACAGGGTTTCTGATCACCCCTCCTTCCCCCTCCCCCCCTTTTCTTTCCCCTCCCATCTCCCCTGGCTTGTCTCAGCGTCTGTCCATACTCTTTTGCCTCCTTCTTATCTCTTTACTTGGTTCACACCGACAAGATTGATTGAGTGCAGATAACTTAACACTTAATATATCTTGAACTCCAGATGAACAAGGTCAGTCCACTGCCTTTTTTTTTTTTCTCTTTGATCAGTTATTGGACTGACCTTCCCAATGTCACTCACCCAACAACTCACTTGATTCTAATATCTCTGTTTGTTATGTTGCAGTTCGGTTCGAGTTTAGCCATATGATACTGATGTACTCTGTCAACCAATTTGGATTTCACTGTCTTTATCTATTGTACTGCTTTATTATATACTCTCAATAAACTTGAATGTTTAAAAAAAAAAAAAAATGGTGCGAGTAATACCAAACGGTAGCAAAAGCAGTCATAAAAATATATAGCCAAGTATGATACTGGTATAAAAATGTGTACAACGATACCACTGCTGAATCCAGATGAGGAGGGGTTAACATCAGTCCGTCGGCATGTAGATGTCCCATGAAGGGAACTATCACAACTCCCAGTGGATGGCTGTAGAATCCCAGGGTGATAGAGGGAAGTGATAGAGGGAAGTGTAACAGCCCTTGCGTGTGGCAGATAGTAAGGTCCCGCCGAAGGCACAGCTAAGGAGCCCTTCAGATGGACACGGCAAGCGCTGCCGGTGTCCGTGACGTTACTGGATCTCCGAAGGAACTCCCTGAAGGCCCAGAAGCCGGCGGAGAGGTGAGTACCAATCAAAATTATTTTAATCGATCAAAAATATTAAAGATTAATCTATTAATTAAAAGTTAATTTGCACAGCCCTAATATATATATATTTTAAATTTCTATATAAAAAATAATTATACAATTTATATATAAAATAAATATCTAAAAATTATAAAATGTCTTCATAAAATATCCCAGACACACATTCATAGAGCGCATGTAAGACGTAGTACATTGATCTGATTATGTGGAAGGCAACCTTCATCTTATTGATCACACCGCAGAACCGATCTAAAGGATTAAATTCAGCGTTTCAAAAATGAACTTCTATTCCACTATGGATGAAACAATGATTTTTTTTTTTTGGATTCATTTTTTTTTTTTATGAAGATCGGCCATATTAAGGATCGTATGAAAAAGCAAAGTGCAAAGACGATAAAAAAAGAGACTCAAAACCCAAACAGACGTTGTGTTGTATTATATGGTGATGTGTAACAATGTATTACTGGCACTGATAATAAGAATGTGTATTTCTCAGGTTGCGGTGTTCCCGCCATCAGTCCTCTCATCTCCGACAACTCCAGGATTGTGAACGGAGAAAATGCCGTCCCTGGATCTTGGCCATGGCAGGTGTCTATTCAGGTACGATGATCTCATAACACTTCTTATCTTGCTTTCTAAAGTATCACATTTCTGGGTTTATTGTCGTTTTGATGGATCTGTCGGCTCAGAATGTCATCCATTGTGGTCAAACACATGCCCCTCCCCCACTCCCCAGATATAGGACTTCCTATGGACAACATTTAGAATTTCACTGACTGAATGTTTTACTTGTCGATTCCAATATGAAAGATTTAACATAACACAACCCTCCCAGGAAAGAAAATTGGGAGGAGGCAGGGGTAGGTGACAACCCGCTTCGAAAACCCCTCCCGGTTAAGTAATAAGATGTCTCCAAACAAAGAACATCAAGGAGTAGGAGATGGCACTTAGAAGCACTTAGAAGCCTCCAGAAGATTATTTATAGGTGATCAGAGAAGGTAGACACCATCCAAAGATCAAAGGGGGAGGGGATGTAGAGAAGGTTCCAACGTCTATCCTCAAGATCCTCGGTCCTCTCAAAACTGGACAGAGATTCCAATAAAAGGAAAGTCTTCAGTCTTTCTGGCATGGATAAATAATAACAATAGGAGGGCTGAAGGTGCTGCTTTGGGTTTCTTCCAGTGTTGGCAGCATGTCTGACTGCCTAGACAATTAGTCACGTGACCTGAAGCTGAAGTGAAATGTCAGTCGAGAGTCCAGAATGGGATGGTCCCCTGTTCTCCAGAAAAATCCCCAATGATCAGGATTAACGGGAAATGGAGCAGCATCTTCTCCTTGATAGTTACACTCTTAGATGTTGCAATAATTGGAGTATTTTATATCTGTCAGGAGTTCAGCTTTAGATGCTGGAAATGTCATCAATGTACCTGGAATCTTCCCTCTGGATTTGTCTTCTAGAAAACCCCAGTGATGAATATTGGGGCTTTGTAAAGCTTCCCTGCACCACGCCCAAGGGGGTCCCCCTCTGTAACTATCACATTGTTCAGTTTTCTATGGGGGGAGACTTCATGGGGTAGGTGAAATGATCTCTATACATAAAGCAATGACCTCATGACTCTTCCTCCACAGAACAGCACCAGATTCCACTTTTGTGGCGGCTCCGTCATCAACAGTCTCTGGGTTGTCACCGCTGCCCACTGTGAAGTCATGTGAGTCTAATATGATAATATTCTACTGCAAGGTCAACTTTCACTGCAATGCTTTACTGGGGATTTGTCCATCCAGAGCCTTTGGTTTATAGATCAGATACATCCTAAATATAGAACCATTTATCCAACTGTCTATCCAGAGCCTCTGGTTTATAGTTCAGATACATCCTAAATATAGAACCATTTATCCAACTGTCCATTCAGAGCCTCTGGTTTATAGACGAGATACATCCTAAATATAGAGCCATTTATCTAACTGTCCATTCAAAGCCTCTGGTTTATAGACCAGATACTTCCTAAATATAGAACCATTTATCCAACTGTCCATTCAGAGCCTCTGGTTTATAGACCAGATACATCCTAAATATAAAGGCCATTTATCCAATTGTCCATCCAGAGCCTTTGGTTTATAGACCAGATACATCCTAAATATAGAACCATTTATCCAACTGTCCATCCAGAAGCTCTGGTTTATAGACCAGATACATCCTAAATATAGAGACATTTATCCAACTGTCCATCCGGAGCCTCTGGTTTATAGACCAGATACATCCTAAATATAAAACCATTTATTCAACTGTCCATCAAGAGCCTCTGGTTTATAGACCAGATACAATATAGAGACATATATCCAATTTACAACTGACTGTTAAGTCACAATAATACGGGATGTATAAGGTGGGGGTTGTATAAAGTAGAGGGATGTGGATAGTATGAGTAGTATAGTCTCTCTGACCCATTACTAAATGACTGTGACACTGCCAGACATTTCCCCATGTATGGAGAGAATATGATTGAGTTTTGAAAACCATAGTCACCACGATACCCAACCATTTATCAATGACCTGCCACGTTTCTCTTTCATCCAGAAATTCTGACCTTGTGATCCTGGGTGAATTCGATCAGTCCTCCAATGCCGAGCCCATCCAGGTCAAGTCCGTCGGCAGAGTAAGTTCTTATTACTAAAGGAGAACTCAAATTTCTTATGCGTTGTTTTAGACATGAGAACGTGATTAGCGTCATCGATGTATCTTCTGAGCTTTCTTCCTATGTAGAGAATGTAATGATATATGCATGGGTGGGCATACTTATTTCTTATTACATTTAAACTACAAGTGGCCTTATAAATGCGGCTTTGTTTCCTCTTGAGTCCCGAAGCAGAAAAGCCGTTAAAGTGGATCTCCAGCCTTCTCTTCAGTCTAAACTGTAATTTCTCCCTTTGATTTCACTAAACATGGCGAGCTTCACACAATGTGCATTAGAAGCTGTAGCAAGTTGGATAGAGTCCACCTTACTTCCTGGTTGGAGGACGTCCATCATCTTCTAGCCAGGAAGTTGGCGACCTTAGATGTGGTGAAACGGCAAATCCCTTTATACCTCAGCCTCTGGGAGTCATGTCTGTGGATGTCAGAGTCTTGCAATGCCTCATGGGATTTATAGTTTAACCACAGATGGTGTGCTGAGATTTCTTACCCCCTTGTGCCCCTTACCCCTTGTGTCCCTCAACCCCTTGTGTCCCTTACCCCCTTGTGTCCCTTTGTTTCAAGCAGTGGCATGGCCAACGTAAGTGTTCAAATTGTCAGCTGAGATTCCCCCGATTTAAAAGGGACATGGATTTCCGGCACTTCCATCACTTTCTAGACCAGGGACTTTTCCCACTTTCCTCAACTTAAAAAAACAAATGATGAAGGTTTAAGGTGAAGACAACTCTCAGTATAATGTTAATAGGAGAATAAAAGATGACAAGTAAGCAGATTAATCTACAAACAGAGAAGGTTCAGAGGCACAATTATTACAAGTTCAGAAGAAGATTTTAAAATAAAAAAAGTCTATAAAACCATTAATCCTTTTTATAACTTTTCTCAGTTCTTCAGTCACCCGCAGTACAACGCCAGGACCTTTGTCAATGACATCGCCCTGATCAAGCTCTCCAGTCCGGCCACTCTCAATGACCGCGTGTCCCCTGTGTGTCTTGCTGCTTCCTCTGATGTCTTCAATGGAGGAGAAAGATGCGTCACCAGCGGATGGGGATACACTGATGCTGCCAGTAAGGGGATTAGAATAGCAAAAATACAAAAGTGTTGTCCGATTATCACTTGGGAATACAAACGTTGGTCTCCTACAGAGGGTTGTACATAAAGATGTCTAGAGCTTATATATTTCTTCTCTCTTTCTCTCTCAGCAAAAGCTAAGCCAGCTAAACTCCAGCAGGCGGTCCTTCCTCTTCTGACCAACACTCAGTGCCAGAGATACTTCGGAAATACAATTCAATCCTCCATGATCTGCGCTGGTGCCTCCGGTGCCACCTCTTGCATGGTACGATGATCTACAGATTTTCTATTGACCAGTGATTTTTACACAATTTTGAACAGAATAATAGCTTAAGGATGCAGTTGGTTCGTTTTATATGAGGCAGAACAGTCTATGTAGCCTCACAATCATTCATAGAGTATTATATATACAGAGCTCTTTTTATCAGAGAATAGGTGCAGGAACGCCCTACTTCCGAGTCACATGTTGTGTCCACCCCCTACCCACCCCTGAGCACCATTACTTGGTTCCACTCCCTACCCACCCCTGAGCACCATTACTTGGTTCCACTCCCTACCCACCTCTGAGCACCATTCCTTGGTTCCACTCCCTACCTACCTCTGAGCACCATTCCTTGGTTCCACTCCCTACCCACCTCTGAGCACCATTCCTTGGTTCCACCTCCTACCCACCTCTCAGTAATATAGATACAGAACCAAGTATCAATTTGTGGTGCTAAGTAATTTGTATATAATAGGAAGTAAAATAGATCCCCTGTAGCCAGCAACAATAGACTCTGAACAGCTAGCAACAATAGACCCCTCCCTCAACAGTTGGGTGTCTCCCAGCAACGATTGTCTCACAGTAGCATAAGAGCCCCCCAGCAACAATAGATCCCCTGCCAGCGACAACTGACCTCCCCAGCAACAATAGACCCTCCCCCTGTAAAAACGAATGAGTACTGATGAGTAAATACTTAATAATTGGCTCCACCATTGATGGTCCCATGTTCTGTATTATAGATTAATTATCTTCTGTATTATGTTGTGTTGGTAAGGGTTTTATTTTAGACCCTTTAATGGTTCATATATGTGTTTCCTTCTTTGTTCCCAAGTTCAAGTTCTCCTCTGAGACCCTTTCTTTTTTTATTTATTTTTTGCAAACGAATATATAAGATAGCACTGGGCTTGACCTTGTGGTTGAGCAGTGCCGTCATGGTGTAGATTACTTTAAGTGACCCATGCAAAGTTGGCAATAATGATAGAAGGACAGGTTTAAAATGTATGTCCTACAATGTTTTTTTATTAAGTTTCAAAGTTTGCATAGAGTAGGGAAGGATTGGAAGCCCTGTCGGAATGTTTACATCTATTCATGGCTCCCTTTATGAAATCTCCCCTTACTTTCAGTCTTGATGAAAACAGTTTACTAAACATGAAGACAACAAAAAAGAAAACTATGAAGAGGAGAATATGATGAGAGGAGAACAGGACATCTTTTTGATTTTTATTCCTGTTTGTGTCCCTGTTGATGAGTTGAGTTCCCCTGACTTCCTGTCTGAACAGGAAGTCAGGGGAAATCTCTCTAGTGGGGCCCTGAATATAGCCAGGGACCATCTGGTTCTCAGTCAGCTCTATGATAAATGGCCACCGCTGGCCAATTCATTCTCTGGCTTGCCAATCACACGGGTGAGATGGTAGAAGCACTGGAGGACAGCGTATGAACGTATGTGTAATGGTCACCATCATTTACGATCTTCCATCAACCCAAGACAGCTCATACGACAGTCCGACAATCCATGTAGACACGATCCATTCCCTTTCCCAGAATCAAGATGAGACAAGCTCCGTTCTCTCTGGTTTCAAAATGTATGAATGCTTTAATGGGAAACTCTCAGTCTTATATAGCTACAAACATGTCACAGGGACAATGAAACTCTCCACCCCCCTCATCACACAGTGGGGCTTCAATACAGATTTTAGATAGACACTCTGGCACCAGTTGGACATAATTAACATGACCTAATTACTACACCTGAGAAGTCACAATCCACACCTATTATCAATACTATCTTCACACAATGAAAAGATCTGTAGAGCAGACCTAATTAACACAATGGACAGGCCTTGGAAGCAGACCTAATTAACACAATGAAATATCTAGGAGCAGACTCAATTAACACCTCAAAAGTCTGTTACACATGGGAATGAGACACTATTGACCGGTAGGGTCAGAATAAGCCAACAACTTGTAATATCTCAAGATATCCTGCAAACATGATTTATCATTAATGTCCCATCTCATGTAATATATGATATCATTTCTCAGTCACCCTATGCCCCTATCGTCATTGGTGAAGCTGACACAGGAGTACAAACCCATCCTTCAAAAGTCTCTGGGTGTCACAGCCATTCTGTTACAGTATGTTCACCTCAAAAGAAAATCTGTAGAATTGCTTTGCAATCCAAATACTGGTTCCATTTTTATATACGGGACTAAGCCCACACTCAGGTTGTGGTGAGTGGATGATATTATTTCATGTCTTCATAGTGTAAGAAATGGAGACCAGTGATGTCACACATACATTCATCACAATGAGAACTCCTCCATCATTTCTGGTTTTGTTCCTTTTCAGGGTGACTCTGGTGGACCACTCGTGTGCCAGAAGAACGGAGCCTGGACCCTGACAGGTGTTGTGTCCTTTGGGCTCGGCACCTGCTCTCCATATTTTCCCGGAGTCTACGCCCGCGTCACCTCCCTCAGATCCTGGGTTGACCAGACTGTTGCCACTAACTAAATAACATCCAATGTCCTTCTGATATTCAATAAAGTAACTTTTATATTAATATGTGGCTGTGGGGTTTTCCTGAGATTCATAAATTCACAAAATATACAAGGAAACATAATAAATATTAAAAATGAAAAAAAGGTTAATATAGCAGAAATCTGCAGTAAAACAATAGTTTAAGAGAAAAGGTAAAGAAGATGTTAATATAGCACTTACCCGTAGGAGCTGCTGGTTTAGATTTGTGCCTACCGTTACCTTACTGTTCCTTGCGTTCGTCTAGGGCAGTGGTTCTCAACCTGGGGTCGGGACCCCCTCGGGGGTCGAATGGCAATTTGCCAGGGGTCACCGAATCCTGGGCTGTTACTGAAGCCCGCACCACTCTTCCAGCCTTTTTGCGGAATTCCAGCCGGGCTGTCCCTGGAGCCTGTGGCCGCCCACTCAGCCTTTTCGCAGCCGCCCATTCAGTTCACGTCATGGGTGGGGGGCAGAGACTAGAGGTCAGCTGACTGGTGAAGGAAGGGGGTGGGGAGACCCTATCTCCTGATTAGGGCATAGATGACCTTGATCCAGAGCACCTAAGTTGGCTGATCAGAACTCAGCCCAGTGCTGCCTCTGATCCCACACCCCACCAGCACTGCCACTCATCCCAACTTCCCGCCAGCACTGCCACTCATCCCCCCCCCCAAGGAGTAATAGAAGGAATAAAAATAGAGAATACATGGAAGGGAGAGGAAAAGAGGGGGAGGAACAAAGAATAAGAGAAAGAACAAGAAAGACAGCTAGAGAGAGGGATGAGGGAAAAAAACAAGAAATGAGGATAGAGAGAGGTAAAAGGGAAAGAAAGTAGAAAACATGTACCATAAGGGTTTTACTGTACGAATAGAAGGGACTCAGGGAGCGCTAAATGTCCGTAGTTTAGGGGCGCAAATTACTTGTCTTGCCTTGGGTGCCGACAACCCGCGCTACGAAAATAATTTTACTGTTGGGGGTCCCCACAACATGGGAAATGTTATCAAGGGGTCTTGGCACTAGTAAGGTTGAGAACCACTGGTCTAGGGATTCTCCTTGAAGAGTTATCTGGAAGAAATGTCTGCACCAACACAAATGGGTAGAGTCACGTAGAGCGGCGTATTTTTGTGCGGGCGTATCGTATCTCTCGCCGTAAATTAGAGAGGCAAGTGCTGTATTCACAAAGCAATTGCTCCCTAAGTTACGGCGGCGTAGCGTAAATGGGCCGGCGTAAGCCCGCCTAATTCAAATGTGTTTGATGTGGGCAAGTTTATTTAAATTAAGTGTGACCCCACGTAAATGATGTTTTTTTACTAACGACGCATGCGCCGTCCGTGGACGTATCCCAGTGCGCATGATCCAAATCACGCCGCTAAGGCTCATTGGTTTTGACGTAAACGTAATTACGGCCAGCCCCATTCACGGACGAGTTACGCAAATGACGTAAAACGTGAAAAATTTGACGCGGTCCCGACGTCCATACGTAACATTGGCTGCGCCATCTTTTTGGTGGTTTATCTTAACGCCTGAAAACGCCTTACGTAAACGGCGTATCTTTACTGAGACAGCTGGGCGTACGTCCGTGAATAGGCGTATCTCGCTGATTTACATATTCTAGGCGTAAATCAGCGTACACGCCCCTAGCGGCCAGCGTAAATAGGCAGCTAAGATAGGACGGCGTAGGAGACTTACGCCGGTCGTATCTTAGCAACATTTAAGCGTATCTCACTTTCAGCATACGCTTAAAGATACAACGCAGATTCTGAGTTACGATGGTGTATCTACTGATACGCCGTCGTAACTCTTTATGAATCTGACCAAAAGTCTCTTTCAAGGGTTTTATTGAACAAAACTTTCCAACAGAGGGATAGAGGGATGGGGAGTACTCGGGTATCTTACTTGCAGATCACGGATATTCTCCTAGGTCCAAAGGTACATCTAGGGATGAGGTAAACACCCCCCGATTCGGTTCGCATAAGAACCTTCGAACGGACTGAACGTTCGCGCGAACTTTAGAACCCCATTTAAGTCTATGGGACTCGAATGTTCAAAATCAAAAGTGCTAATTTTAAAGGCTAGTATGCAAGTTATTGTCCTAAAAAGTGTTTGGGGACCCGGGTCCTGCCCCAGGGGACATGTATCAATGCAAAAAAAAAGTTTTCAAAACTTAAGTTTTTTTGGGAGCAGTGATTTTAATTAGGGTTGTCCCGATACCGATACTAGTATCGGTATCGGTACTGATAACGAGCATTTGCCCGAGTACTTGTACTGGTACTTTTTTAAGTGTAGCTCCAGCCGCAAAGTCTATTTTTAAGCTTTTTGGAAAACATAGAGGGCCAGATTCATAAAGAGTTACAATGGCGTATCAGTAGATACGCCGTCGTAACTCAGAATCTGCGCCGTCGTATCTTTAAGCGTATTCTCAAAGTGAGATACGCTTAAATGTTGCTGAGATACGACCGGCGTAAGTCTCCTACGCCGTCATATCTTAGCTGCCCATTTTTCCTCTGGCCGGTAGGGGCATGTACGCTGATTTACGCCTAGAATATGTAAATCAGCGAGATACGCCTATTCACAAATGTACGCCTGGCCGTCGCAGTAAAGTTACGCCATTTACGTAAGGCGTTTTCAGGCGTAAAGATAAAGCAACAAAGATGTAGCGCAGCCAATGTTAAGTATGGACGTCGGGACCGCGTCAAATTTTTCACGTTTTAACACGTCCGTGAATGGGGCTGGCCGTAAATTACATTCACGTCGAAACCAATGATTCTCAGCGGCGTAATTTGGAGCATGCACACTGGGATACATCTACGGACGGCGCACAGGGGGTCACACTTAATTTAAATAAAACATGCCCACATCAAACACATTTGAATTAGACGGGCTTACTCCGGCCCATTTACGCTACGCCGCCGTAACTTAGCTTTGTGAATACAGCACTTGCCTCTCTAATTTACGACGCTCGCACAAAATTACGCCGCTCTACGTGAATCTAGCCAAGAGAAGGGTTATTATCACCCCTGTAACATTTGTTTTGTTGTCTGTGCCCCTGTTCAGAAAATTTCACCTCACTTTCTGTCCAAATGACAAATGTTTCATTTGAAAATGTGGGGCTTTTAGTGAAACAAGGATTGGTGATAAAGCATCAGTGGACAGGAAACACCTCTTACAGAAGAGAATTTCCCTTCCTAGGGGTAGATTTCCTCTCACTTCCTGTTGTCTCCTTCCGTTTTCAAGTAGGAGTCATTTGTAAGTTGAATGTTGGAAAGTAAGGGCCTGCCGTATAGACTCTGCAGAAATTTGGGCCCTAGGTGTTGGTGTTGCCACAACATTGTAAGCCCTCACAGTTAGTCTTGGTGGGCGCTGGAACGCCCTGCTGATCCTTCCGCAGGCTTTTCAGGATCACGGAAGCCAAGTAGCGTAGGTTTGCTGAGGCATTCGGTGTGGAGTCCTTTGGGTCACTGACACAATCCTCCTCCTCGTCCTCTTCCTGTGTGATCGGCGGGCCATCAGGAACACTGTCTGGATAAAGGGGACCTTGAGAGGTAAGGAAGTCCTCCTCTTTCTCCCTCTGTTCTGCCTCAAGGTCTCTGTCCATTATTCCACGCAGCGTGTGCTTCAACAGGTGGACAAGAGGGACAGTATCACTGATGCATGCACTGTCACTGCTCACCATCCTTGTGACCTCCTCAAATGGTGACAGGACAGTGCATGCATCCCTGATCATGGCCCACTGTCATGGAAAAAAAAAAAACAAGCTCCCCTGACCCTGTCCTGGTGCGATATTGCAACAGATACTTATTGATGGCCCTCTGCTGTGTGTGCAGCCTCTGCAGCATGGCCAACGTAGAGTTCCACCTGGTGGGCATGTCACAGATGAGGCGGTTCTTGGGCAGGTTGTTTTCCTCTTGGAGGCCAGCCAGTCGAACAGTGGCATTATATGACCGACGGATATGCACACAGAGTTTCCTGGCCTGCTTCAGGACATCCTGTAAGCCCGGGTACCTACCCAAGAACCTGCTGTCCATCAAGTTAAGGACGTGAGCCAAACAGGGCACATGGGTCAGTTGTCTCTGTCGGAGGGCGGAGAGGAGGTTGGTGACATTGTCGCAAACCACCTTTCCTGGCTTAAGCTGGCCTGGCGTCAACCACCTCTGAGCCTGCCCCTGTAGAGCTGACAGAATCTCTGCCCAGTGTGGCTCCTGTCCCCCAAGCACACCATCTCAAGCACCGCATGGCATCTCTTTGCCTGCTTACTTGCGTAGCCCCTTGAATGCCTTTTTGCGGCTCAACGCGGCCATCTAACTCAAATGAGATGACACTGTCTCTCTCTCTCTGTGTTTCTTTAACAACCGCCGCAACACACTACACAAAGCCTGCCACGAAGGCGGCCTTATATAGTGTGGGGCGTGTACTAAAACCCCTGAACCATAATTGGCCAAAGCCACCCTGGCTTTGGCCAATTATGGCTCTCCGTTTTTTTTTTAATCAGATCAATGTTCTACGTTTTACATACGCTCGATGAATGTGTGTGTCCAGAATATTTTATATGTATAGTATTCGTAAAAAAAAAAAACCTTAAGTTATATATATCATATATACTCGAGTATAAGCTGACCCGAATATAAGCCGAGGCACCTAATTTTACCACAAAAACTGGGAAACGTATTGACTCGAGTATAAGCCTAGGGTGTCAATCTGCATGCCTCACTGTGTCCATGCTTCACTGTGTCCATGCCTCCTGTGTCCATGCCTCACTGTGCCCATGCCTCACTGTGTCCATGCTTCACTGTGTCCATGCCTACTGTGTCCATGCCTCACTGTGTCCATGCCTCCTGTGTCCATGCCTCACTGTGCCCATGCCTCACTGTGTCCATGCATCACTGTATCCATGACTAGACTGACGTAGGTCCCTCAGACAACAAACTTTGCACACTTGTAGAGGAGAAATAGGCTACGTGTGTGTCAAGTTCCGGGGTCCAGGGGAACTATGACCGTTCGGTACTGGGTCCCCAAAAACATAGGAGAAAAGTCAGTTTCAACATGGGAGTCTATGGAAGGGGTGCCGGGGTTTGAAAAATTGGTGCTCCCCGGCTGTAGGTCCCCCGGAAAACAAACTTTGCACACTTATAGAGGAGAAATGGGGCTACATGTAAAAACTGAAAAAAACTCAATAGGGGTGGGATTTTTAAAGCAACAAAATATATGGGACAACTAATGTCATAAAAATATATAAATGTAAATATCAAAAGAAACAATATTACAAAATATTCATAAAAACATTTCCAACAATACTATCTGTCGACGCATGCCCGGGATCAGCGAGCAATGAGCGTGCAGTATAAAATTTCCAACTCGTTTCGAATGATTTACATTCTTCTTCAGGGTGTTGTTTATATATAGTATCAACTTCCTCTCTTCACAAGACACCTGCGCCTACGCATCCAGGATACGCATCTCAAAGGTGACCCAAGGATGGATGTTCAAAAAGACACCAAGGGCAGACAAAAGGTGGAATTTCCAATCCCTTAAACCCATAGGAGGCGGAATACAAATTCCTTGGAAGGGCATCCAAACACACTACTTCCCAAAAAAAGCGTCACAGCCTTGAATGGAACAAGGAAGAGGAGAAATATCTTCTCCCAGAGTCCAGGTGAAATTAGCCCAACCACAGAGTGAAAGGTACAAGGTATCCCTCTGGATGGAATGGGGAATTGGTAGCGTTTTTCAGCTCCTAGATGTGTCTTCTTCCTCCAATGTATGGGAGAGGAATGAAGCCACTTAATTCCTCTCCCTTTCAGTTTTCAATTGATTCAAGGGATGATGGCAACCACATGCCATTGCACATGAGCTACATCTTTTCTGGGGCTACATGTGTGCCAAGTTTGGGGTCCAGGGGACCTACGACCAGCCGGTACGGTTCCCCAAATTCATAGGAGAAATGACTGTTTAAAATGGGAGTCTATGGAAGAGGTGCCCAGGTTTGAAAAATCAGTGATCCCTGGTCGTAGGTCTCCCAGAAAACAAACTTTGCACACTTATAGAGGAGAAAGAGGGCTACATGTGTGCCAAGATTGGCCAGCTGTCCCCAAAGTCACCAGATGAATGACCGTTTAAAATGGGAGTCTATGAAACGGGTGCCCAGATTTGAAAGATCAGTGCTCCCCGGAACTAGGTCCCTCGGACAACAACCTTTGTACACCTGTAGATGAAGAGTGGGGCTACATGTGTGTCAGGTTTGGGGTCCAGGGGACCTATGGCCGGCCAGTACCGGGTCCCCAAAGTCCGGGAGATCAGGCACAAAAAGGTGACTCGAGTATAAGCCGAGGGGGGCATTTCAGCACAAAATAATTTGCTGAAAAAACTTGGCTTATACTCAAGTATATACGGTAATATTTAAAAGGCAGCAAAGGCTTTACATCCATAAAAACATGATAAGAAACCAAGTTGAAACAGGGGCTACATGTGTGCCAAGATTCGGGTCCAGGGGACCTACAACCGTCCAGTACCGTGTCCCCAAAATCATGAGAGAAATTACCGTTTAACATGGGAGTCTATAGAAGGGAGGACGGGCTTTGAAAAATCGGTGCTCCCTGGCCGTAGGTCCTCCAGACAACAAACTTTGCACACTTGTAGAGGAGAAATGGGGCTACATGTGTGCCTAGTTCCCGGGTCCAGGGGACCTATGGCCGGCCGGTACCAGGTCCCCAAAGCCATGGGAGAAATTTCTGTTTAACATAGGAGTCTATGGAAGGGGTGCCCAGCTTTGAAAAATCGGTGCTCCCCGGCCACAAGTCCCCCGGACAACAAACTTTGCACACTTGTAGAGGAAGAGGCTACATGTGTGCCAAGTTTAAGGGTCCGGGGGACCTACAACCGTCCAGTACCGGGTCCCCAAAGTCATGGGAGAAATGACTGTTTAACATAGGAGTCTATGGAAGGGGTGCCCGGCTTTGAAAAATTGGTGCTCCCTGGCCGTAGGTCCTCCAGACAACAAACTTTGCACACTTGTAGAGGAGAAATGGGGCTACATGTGTGCCTAGTTCTGGGTCCAGGGGACCTATGGCCGGCCGGTACCAGGTCCCCAAAGCCATGGGAGAAATGGCCGTTTAACATAGGAGTATATGGAAGGGGTGCCCGGCATTGAAAAATTGGTGCTCCCCGGCCACAAGTCCCCCAGACAACAAACTTTGCACACTTGTAGAGGAAGAGGCTACACGTGTGCCAAGTTTAAGCGTCTGGGGGACCTACGGCCGGCTGGTATCGGGTCCCCAAAATCATGGGAGAAATGACCGTTTAACATGGGAGTCTATGGAAGGGGTGTCCGGCTTTGAAAAATCGGTGCTCCCCAGCCGTAGGTCCCCCAGAAAACAAACCTTGCACACTTGTAGAGGAGAAATCGGGTTACATGTGTGCCAAGTTCCGGGTCCACAGGAACTATGACCATCCGGTACCGGGTCCCCAATAGGGTGACCAGTGTCCCGGATTGCCTGAAACAGTCCCGCATTTTGCCCCGGGCACATTCATTCCAGGACAATACAGTGTCCCAGAATGAAACTGACACAGCCACCCCCCGGGCCAATCTGATGCCCCCAAAAAATTCCACCACATCACCGCTTTACTCGCTGACAGTACTTGTCCTGGCTGGGAATGCCTGGAGGAGCCCAATCCCCGCCCCCTGCTTGTGATTGGAGAAATCATAAATCCTGCCTCTTGTGTCCAATCACTGTGCTGTGATTCGGTACAACACAAGCGGATTTTTGGGAAGGGAGGGTGTCCCTGAATGGTAGTTGGGAAATGTGGTCACCCTAGTCCCCAAAGTACAGGAGATCAGACGCAAAAAGGTGACTCGATTATAAGCCGAGGGGGGAAATTTCAGCAAAAAAATGTGCTGAAAAAACTTGGCTTATACTCGAGTATATACGGTATATATTACAATGTTTCAGAAACATCCAGTACGTGTCACCATAGGCTGTTCAGCCTATACTGTATACTGTACGCTCAGTCAGCCAACCAGGGGAGAGCTCCAGGCTTGTTATTACAACAAGTTTAGACCTCCTTATCAGGAAACCTTTAGCAAATCCCAATATTCCTCGGACGTGGGCTGGAGGAAAAGATATGAGGAAACAGGTGTTACAGGAGAACGTCACCAACCAAGACTCTCGCTGAGCGATGAATTTACTGCATGTGTCATCGTACGTCATTTCCACCATATTACCTAAAGAGAGGATTTTTTTTTTGATGAGGAACACCTCAAATATCTATGAAAATTGCATTTTTACGATGCAAAATATTCAGTAATAAACACACAGATCTTGGATTCTGAGACCTCACCAATGCTTCTCACATGTCTCCTAATGAATGAGTGAGTAACTTGTATAGCGATACGAATGCGAACTAAATCACCTCAAGGCCGTGTAGCCAATATGATCGTCCAACCAAGCTTCAGAAAAAATGGGTCTTAAGTTTTTTTCTGAAGGCCCGATGGTTTTCCTCCAACAGAATGTCTGCGGGTAGAGCGTTCCATAACCGAGGTGCTTGGACAGCGAATCGTCATTCTCCTTTCATTTTGGAGTGAGATTTGGAGATGTGGAGGAGGTTCTGATTTGTTGATCGGAGGACCCGATTTGGGGCGTAGTGTTTTATTTTCTCACATAGGTATTGCGGCGCGTTTCCTTGTGTGCATTTATGGGTGAGGCTTGAATGTCACCCGGTCCTTTACGGCCAGCCAGTGGAGGGTCCTCATGGCCATGGAGATCGGTTCCCACGTTTTTTTACCCGCTACTTGTCTGGCTGCCATGTTCTGGATTACTTGTAGACGAGACATCTCGTATTTCGGTAGTCCTGGGTAGAGGGAATTTAAGTAGTCGAGTCTGAAGTTGATGAGTGTTCCCACAACCAGGGCTTTTTTTCAGGGGGAACTTGGGGGAACTCAGTTCCACCACCTTTGGCTCAGACCCTTTGGTGCCTGCTCACCACAATCAGAAGTCTGGTTTCTGTGTTTACAAGTGACAGCTCTGTGTAACCCCCTGAACTCTGCACTCTGTATGTAATGCAATCCTGGTATTTAATGCCCCTTTAAGACCCTTCTACTGTTTGTGAAATCTGAACGGGTCATGGTTGAGTTCCTGCACCTATTTTCTGAGAAAAAAAACTCTGCCCACAACTACTGCTGTGTCTTCTTTCGGGATGAGTCTGCGCAGCAAGTGGAGAAGATGGTGAGATCCGCTGACCACTGATCCTATTTGTGCGTCCATCGACATGTCTGAGTCAAAGATAACTCCCAGGCTTTTTACTTTAGTGCTTGGGGTGATGGTTTGTCCAAAGATGGTGGGAGGAACCCAAGTCATCCTAGAATTTGTCTTCCAGGTTGTGGTGGAGAAGGAGAAGTTCTGTTTTGGATCCATTGAGTTTGAGGGATCTTGCCGTCATCCAATTATCTATCAATGTCAGACATTTTTCCAATCCATGATATTGGTCTTTTTTGTTGGTGATGCGGATATAAAGTTGAGTGTCGTCCCCGTAAGGGTGGTAGAGCAGGTCCTGTTTGCTGATGATTGTGAGGAGTGGGCGGAGGTAGATGTTGAAGAGCACTGGAGACAGGGGTGATCCTTGAGGGACTCCACATGTGACGGTGTGGGCTTCTGACGTGAAGGCTCCTAGTTTCACTGTCTGGGATCTATTTTCCAGGAATGATGCGAACCACGGTAGATCCGAAACTGCAGCTCCACCTACTTCTTTGAGACGCACAAGAAGCGTTTTGTGGTCTACTGTGTCAAAAGCTGCACTTAGATCCAGCAGGACCAGGATCACCGAATCTCTTTCGTCCGCTGCTTCGAGAGCCTCATCCCATATTTTGAGAAGTGGCATTTCAGTCCCGTGTCCTGGTCAGAAACCTGATTGTAGTGGGTCCAGAAGTTTGAGGGAGTCCAGATGGAATTGCAGCTGTTGTACTACTGCTTTCTCCATGATCTTGGAGACGGTGCTCAGGCTTGCTATTGGTCTGCGGCAGTTTAGGTCTTTGGGGTCGAGGTTGGGTTTCTTTAGAAGGGGTTTGATTATGCCTTGCTTCAGTGAAATTGTCCAATTGGTTTTTATTCAGGTGAAAATCCTTCACGGACTCTGACCCCCTCTCTACTTCTCATCTTTATGCACAAGAAGTCCCAGAATACAACACAACAAGGGGTATTCATGGCACAAACCCAACATTTGTTGAAGAAAACTTGCCGCGTACCGACGACGAGACATTCCGACTACAAAACCGTGGATTTTTTTTTTTTGGAATGTTGGCTCAAACTTGTGTTGCACACACGGCCACACAAATGTTGTTGAAAATTCAGACCGTCAAGAACGCGGTGACATACAAGACGTACGGTTAGTAGGGTGACCACGTGTCCCAGATTGTCCGGGAAAGTCTTGCATTTTGCAGGTCTGTCCCGGGCACATTGATTCCAGGACAATACAGTGTCCCGGAATGAAACTGACACAGCCACCCCCCTCCCCTCCCGGGCCAATCTGATGCCCTCAAAAAAGAGCACCACATCACCACTTTACTCACCGACAGTATTTGTCCTGCCCGGGAATGCCTGGAAGAGGCTAAACCCACCCCCTGCTTGTGATTGGAGAAATCATAAATCCCACCTCTTGTGTCCTCTTGTGTCCAATCACTGTGCTGTGATTCGTTACAGAACAAGCTGATTTTTGGGGAAGGGGAGGTGTCCCTGAATGGTAGTTTGAAAATGTGGTCACCCTATCGATCAGCCGAGATCAATGAAGTTCAATAGGCAGTTTGGCTCTTCTGCTTGATTCCAATTGAGGGGCCCCGGGAGAAGGAACAACTTTTAGACAACTTAGATCGTGTCCCCCCCCCCGCTCAACAACTGCGACTTAAGCTGCTTCTCGGCTCCAGGAGAGGACCCTTCAATCAACACTCAAGCCCAGTGGCCCCCACCACCCTAAGTCCTGCCCTGCCTGTCCAGCCTGCTGGTGACCCATGCCTCTTTGTGCCCTTCACCCTCTGTATCACCTCCAGCGGTGCAGTGCACTCAGTCGCAAGGAGGAACCGCTGTCAGCATCTCGGCCTCGTTGAAAGGTTCTGACACCTTGGTCCATTATGGATTTTAAAGGGATCTAGTTATTAGGAGCCACGTGAGAAGCATTGGTGAGATCTTGGAATCCAAGACCTGTGTGTGTTTTGGAACCTCAATATTCAATGATTTTTTAGATTTTCCTCATCAAAATAAAATCCACTATTTAGCTAATATGGAGTAAATGACGTTCTCTGACACATGGAATAATTATCCTGTAAATGTCATCACTCAGCAAGAGTCTTGGTTGGTGACGTTCTCCTGTCACACCTGTTTCCTCATATCTTTTCCTCCAGCCCACGTCAGTGGAATATCCACATATGCTAAAGGATTCCTGATAAGGAGACCTAAAACTGTCCTTATCACAAGCCTGGAGCTCTCCACTGATTTGCTGACTGAGTGTATATAAGCTGGACAGACCTTACAATCGTCCTCATACTCAAGAATATCAGAAAATGGCAACACTGTGGGTCCTGTCCTGCCTGGTCCTCCTCAGCGGAGCCTATGGTGAGTCCACATTGAATGGTAATGTGTATATTAGGGTTGTCCCGTTACCACTTTTTTAGGACCGAGTACAAGTACTGATAATTTTTTTCATGTACTCGCCGATACCGAATACCGATACTTTTTTTTAATGTCAGGTGACAGTTTAACTGATGGGCACTGATAGGTAGAACTGACTGATGGGGACTGATAGATGGCATTGATAGATGGCACTGACTGATGGGCACTGAAAGGCGGCATAGGATGCATTAAGGTGAAAAATCATGAACCTTTACCCCTTTAATAATTTTTTTGAATAGATGGAAACAAATAAAAATTCTTTAAACTAAATAAATATCTGCCTTATTATCAATCATATGTAGAGAAGGTTCAAAGACGACAACAAGAGACTTATTGACCAAACAGACGTTGTGTTGTATTATATGGTGATGTGTAACAATGTATTACTGGCACTTATAATAAGAATGTGTATTTCTCAGGTTGCGGTGTTCCCGCCATCAGGCCTCTTATCTCCGGCTACGCCAGGATTGTGAACGGTGAAAACGCCGTCTCTGGTTCTTGGCCGTGGCAGGTGTCTCTCCAGGTAGGATCATTTCTTAACCCAATTTTTATCTTGTTGTCTAAATTGTAATGTTTCTGGGTTTAGTGTAACTTCTAGGGATCTGCCAGCTCAGAATGCCATCAAAATTTTAAGATTTGACCTAACACACAGTTTTCTTAGAAAAGCAGAGTCAGAGAAGGCAGGGGTAGGTGACATACCTCTTCGAAAAGCAAAGGGAGAGGGGTAGATGAGAAGACGTGTCCCACCAAAGAACATCAAGGAGCAGAAGATGGCATTTAGAAGCCTCTAGTGCAGTGGTTCTCAACCTTTCTAGTGCCGTGACCCCTTAATAACATTTCCCAAGTTGTGGGGACCCCTAACATTAAAATTATTTTCCTAGCATGGGTTGTCAGCACCCAAGGCAAGACAAGTAATTTGCACCCCTAACCCACAGACATTTAGTGCTTCCTGAGTCCCTTCCACTCGTACAGTATTAATACCCCTTATAGTACATGTTAGGATGTACCACTCTCTTTGTTCTCATTTCTTTCCCTTTTATCTCTCTCTGTCCTAATTTCTTTTTTTTTCCCCATCCCTTTCTCTGGCCGTCTTTCACATATTCTTTCTCTCCCTTTTTCTTTGTTCCTCCCCCTATTTTCCTCTCCCTTCCACATATTCTCTATTTGTATTCATTCTCTTACTCCATGATGGGGGGTGGGGGAAGTTGGGATGTGTTGGTGGTGGGTGGGATCAGTGGCCATGCTAGTGGGAAGTTGGGATGAGTGGCGGTGTTGGTGGTGGATGGGATTAGTTGCCATGCTAGTGGGAAGTTGGGATGAGTGGCGGTGTTGGTGGTGGATGGGATCAGTGGCCATGCTAGTGGGAAGTTGGGATGAGTGGCGGTGTTGGTGGTGGGTGGGATCAGTGGCCATGCTAGTGGGAAGTTGGGATGAGTGGCGGTGTTGGTGGTATGTGGGATCAGTGGCCATGCTGGTGGGAAGTTGGGATGAGTGGCGGTGTTGGTGGTATGTGGGATCAGTGGCCATGCTGGTGGGAAGTTGGGATGAGTGGCGGTGTTAGTGGTGGGTGGGTTCAGTGGCCATGCTGGTGGGAAGTTGGGATGAGTGGCGGTGTTGGTGGTGGGTGGGATCAGTGGCCATGCTAGTGGGAAGTTGGGATGAGTGGCGGTGTTGGTGGTGGGTGGGATCAGTGGCCATGCTAGTGGGAAGTTGTGATGAGTGGCGGTGTTGGGGGTGGGTAGGATCAGTGACAATGCTAGTGGGAAGTTGGGATAAGTGGCGGTGTTGGTGGTGGGTGGGATCAGTGGCCATGCTAGTGGGAAGTTGTGATGAGTGGTGGTGTTGGTGGTGGGTAGGATCAGTGGCCATGTAGTGGGAAGTTGGGATGAGTGGCAGTGTTGGTGGTGGGTGGGATCAGTGGCCATGCTAGTGAGAAGTTGGGATGAGTGGCAACGCTGGGGGAGTGCTGATCGGTCAACTTAAGTGTTCTTGATCAAGGTCATCTGCTGATCTGAGAACTGCAGAGGGGACTTTTATCGGCAACTATATTCACAGGTAGTTTTAGTTGTGTTTGACACCTGTGGCCTAGACAATTACTCCTGATATGAAGCTGAAGGGAAATGTCAGATTCTAGAATGGCTGGTCCTCTTCTCCAGAATAAAATGAAAATGGAGTAGAATGTTCTCCAGGAATGGCACATACATAGACCATGCATTAATTAGAATATTTTATATTTAACTAAATCCTCTGTGGTAATGTCATCAATGTACCTATCATCTTTCCTCTGGCTTTGCCTTCTAGAAAACCCTAGTAAGGAACATCAGGGCTTTGTAAAGCTTCCTAGCACTGGGCTTGGGTGGCCCACCTCTGTGACTATAACATTGTTCAGTTTTCCATGGGGGGGTCTTCATGAGGTAGGTGATATGATCTATAGATAAAGAAATTACTTAATGATTCTTCTTTTACAGGACAGCACCGGATTCCACTACTGTGGTGGATCCCTCATCAACAGTCTCTGGGTTGTCACCGCTGCCCACTGCCCAGTCACGTAAGTCTTATATGATAATATTCTACTACAAGGTCACTGCAATGCTTCACTGGTCATATGCTTATCCAGAGCCTCTGGTTTATAGACCAGATACATCCTAAATATAGAGCCATTTATCCAACTGTCCATCCAGAGCCTCTGGTTTATAGACTGGATACATCCTAAATATAGAGCCATTTATCCAACTGTCCATCCAGAGCCTCTGGTTTATAGACCAGATACATCCTAAATATAGAACCATTTATCCAACTGTCCATCCAGAGCCTCTGGTTTATAGACCAGATACTTCCTAAATATAGAATCATTTATCCAACTGTCCATCCAGAGCCTCTGGTTTATAGACCGGATACATCCTAAATATAGAATCATTTATCCAAATGTCCATCCAGAGCCTCTGGTTTATAGACCAGATACATCCTAAATATAGAGACATTTATCCAAATGTCCATCCAGAGCCTCTGGTTTATAGACCGGATACATCCTAAATATAGAGTCATTTATCCAACTGTCCATCCAGAGCCTCTGGTTTATAGATCAGATACATCCTAAATATAGAGTCATTTATCCAAATGTCCATCCAGAGCCTCTGGTTTATAGACCGGATACATCCTAAATATAGAGTCATTTATCCAACTGTCCATCCATAGCCTCTGGTTTATAGACCAGATACTTCCTAAATATAGAACCATTTATCCAACTGTCCATCCAGAGCCTCTGGTTTATAGACCAGATACTTCCTAAATATAGAGACATTTATCCAAATGTCCATCCAGAGCCTCTGGTTTATAGACCAGATAACATCCTAAATATAGAACCATTTATCCGACTGTCCATCTAAGAAATCTGGTTTATAGACCAAATATATCCTAAATATAGAGCCATATATCCAATTCACAGCTGACTGTGAACTCTCTTTATTACAAAATGTATAAGATCAAAGTTGTATAAAGTAGAGAGATGTAGAAGGTGGGGGGTTGTAGAAAGTAGAGAGCTGTAGATAGTATGGGTTGTATAGTTTTGGACCCTTTACTAAAGTACTGTGTACAAATGACCTTTCCCTGCCAGACATGTAAAATGTCCTCATGTATGGAGAGAATAAGGTTGAGTCTGGAAACAATAGTCACCGTGACACCCAACCATTTACCAATGAGCTGCCATGTTTCTCTTCCATCCAGATCTTCCCACCGTGTGGTCATGGGAGAATTCGACCTTTCCTCCAATGCTGAGCCCATCCAGGTCAAGTCCATCGGCAGAGTAAGTACTTACTACTGAAGGATTTGTCTAATTTTTTTATGAGTTCTAGACATGAAACGTGATGAGTGTCATCAATGTATCTTCTAAGCTTTCTTCCTAAGTAGAGATTGTAGTGATGTATATGTGGGCAGACTTATCTCTCATTACATATAAAGGCTGTGCTCCTTGTATGGTCATGGGCCATGGCACACAGATTGGGACTTGTAATATCCACAAGTCCAATATGGGAGATTTTTTTTTTAATACTGCCATATTTAAGGTAGCAATAAATAAATAAATAAGTTAATTTTAATTAAAAAGACCTGAGTAGGGATAGCAGGATTTCAGCATGTACTGGGATCCTCTGATTTGCCAAAAGAGGGATCATCTAGGCACAATGTGTGTGTTCCAAGACTGCAAGTGGCCTTATAAGTGGGGCTTTGAATGCTACCTAGTCCCAAAGCAAGAGAGTCAATAAAACTGGCCTTCCCTTCAGTTTTTACTGAAATTGCTTACTCTGATTTCACCGAACACTGTGAGCTTCTCCAATTGTGCATTAGAAGCTGCATCAGGTGGGATAGAGCCCACCTCATTTCCTGGCTGGATGATGTTCACCATCTTCTAGCCCAGGAGTAGGCAACTGTTTATTTATTCCTTTGTTTGTCACTTTTTGTATTTTTGTGTTTGTATACGGTTCATACACTGTGTGACTGGTATGGTGTAGGTCCTCGGGCCTGCCCTGAAAGTCTTGGGAGGGGGTGTACATTATAGGGTGACCACGTTTCCCGGATTGCCCGGTACTGTTCCGCATTTTGCAGGTCTGTCCCAGGCACATTTATTCTAGGACAATACAGTGTCCCAGAATAAAACTGACACAACCAATCTGATGCCCCAAAAAAGGCCGCCAAATCACCGCTTTACTCACTGACAGTACTTGTCCTGGCCGGGAATGCCTAGAGGAGCACAATCCCGCCCCCTGCTTGTGATTGGAGAAATCATAAATCCCGCCTCTTGTGTCCAATCACTGTGCTGTGAGATGTTACAGCACAAGCTGATTTTTGGGAAGGGAGGGTGGTGGTCACCCTAGTACATGGCCTTCTGGCTTAGTTCATCCTCTCTCAGGTAAGCAAGTGGTTAATGCAATAGGACAATAACAGATGACAAGTAAGCTGATTAAACTGCTAACTGAGAGTATTCAGAGGGACAATTATTATAAGTCCAGTAGAGGATTCTGATGTATTAAAATCTATAAAAACTTGAATCTTTATTATAACTTTTCTCAGTTCTTCAGTCACCCGCAGTACAACTCCAAGACATTTGTCAATGACATCGCCCTGATCAAGCTCTCCAGTCCCGTCACCCTCAATGACCGCGTGTCCCCCGTGTGTCTTGCTGCTTCCTCCGATGTCTTCAATGGAGGAGAAAGATGCGTCACCACCGGATGGGGATACACCAATGCTGCCAGTAAGGGGATTAGATGTACTCGATTAAGCCTTGTTCATACCAATGTGTTCTTCTACAGAGGGCTGTACATACAGATGCCTAGAGCTTATCTACTGTGACTGAAATGCCGCGTACAGACGATCGGACATTCCGACAACAAAACCGTGGATCAATTTCCGACAGAATGTTGGCTCGAACTTGTTTTATTTGTCATACAAACGGTCACACCAGTGTTGTCGGAAATTCCGAATGTCAAGAATGTGGTGACGTACAACACGTACGATGGCACTAGAAAAGGGAAGTTCCATACCAGAAGTTCCATAGTAGAAGTTTGGTGAGAGACGATTCGCTTTTCAGTCCGTTGCGGCGTGACGAATGTGCTATCTCCATTGAGAATGCTAGTTTTACCAGACCAAGAGCTTCCGTCTCGTACTTGATTCAGAGCATGCGTGGAATTTTGTGCGTCGGAATTGTCCACACAGGATCGGAATTTACGAGAACGGATTTTGTTGAAAATTTGAAAACCAGCTCTCGAAATTTTGTTGACGGAAATTCTGACAGCAAATGTCCGATGGAGCCTACACACGGTCCAAATTCCCGACGAAAAGCTCCCATCGGACATTTGTTGTCGGAAATTCCGTGCATGTGTACTGCTGTATTAGTTATTGTCCATCTTTTATGTTAATCCATCTTCTCTCTTTCTTTCTCAGCACTGGCCTCCCCAGCTAAACTCCAGCAGGCATCTCTTCCTCTTCTGACCAACACTCAGTGCCAGAGATACTTCGGAAGCCAAGTTCAAGCCCCCATGATCTGCGCTGGAGCCTCCGGTGCCACCTCTTGCATGGTACGATGATCTACAGATTTTCTATTTTCAAGTATTACCATGTTTCCCCCCCGAAAATAAGCCTGGGTCTTATATTCATTTTGTCAACAAAAGACTCAGTAGGGCTTATTTTCGGGGTAGGTCTTAACATATTCTCTCTCTCCCTGCCTGTCAGGAATCCCCGGTTTGAACAAACTGAAAGAATGTTGGGGGGGGGGGGGGGCGAGATCCCCCGCAGACAGGCGGGAGAAGAGGAGACCAGTGGGGAGATCAGCTGAGTGCCGCTCTGTATCAAAGGCACCTGACACCGCTAGAGAGACACACACACAGCACACTGCACACCTCCGTAATGGGATTATACCACGTTTCCTCGAAAAGCACACAATCACCTCGAAATAGGGCTAGGGCTTATATTGCAGCTCTTCTGGAAAATAGCGCTAGGTCTTATTGTAGCGCCATGCTCCCATTGTTAAATTCTAGTTGCCTGAGCTGTAGTTTAGCTCAGAAGGATTATGCTAAAATTGTTGGTTCTGTTTCAGTTCAGCTGGGTTGGAACAATTCTACCCCTGACGGTGGGTGTCGCTGTCACCTCAGGTCAAGGTTGGAAAGGCAGCAGGCTGGATGCATTGGGTATCTCTTTCCCAGAAGAAGTTCAGGGGCGTGGTCAACCAACTGTGCATTCTGGGGAGGGGAACTTAAGGAACAGATGCCGTTTTGGCGAAGGTCTTCCGATCCTGACCTGATGGCCCTCCTGGCCTCAAGGATGTATGAGCTGTTTCTTAGCCTTGGGCCGGCTGGTCTGAGGCCTCGCAACTGAGAGTAGTCCCAGGAGTTTCTGGGGCCTACTAAATTACAGGGATGGTCCTTCGCTACCTTACCTATGGGAGGAAGCCGAACCAGTGGGATTCAATTGAAGGACATATTCTGGCAAATTTACCTCACTGTGCTGATGGCCTTGGCACCGTGAGTTGTGTAACTTTTGTTGGAACTATACCAAGTGTGCAATTGGTTACACGATCTTGTGGCAGAAGATCGTGGGATGGCCTGACAACACTTATGAAGTCTGTGGCAGAGACTTTGCCGGCTGCTAGGCCGGTGAGAGTAGGCCTATCTGGTGGTTGCTGAAACCCAGTGTGGAACTGAATTAATCCTCTGGAGCTAAGTTGTACCCGTGATCCGCAAAGCAAAAGTACCTGAGTCTTTCCCCATCCCTCTACCCCTCTGTTGGAGAAGTTTGTTCAATAAAACCCTTGAAAGAGACTCCGTGTTTCGTGCAGACATTTGTGTGGACAACTCTTCAAGGAGAACCCCTGAAACGAGCGTATGGAACAGTAAGGTTCCTTCGGGGGTAGTGCTACATTATTTTCGGGGCAGGTCTCATTTTCGGGGGAAACACGGCAGCATTTTTTAGCCAACTTTTGAACAGGACAATAATTTTTATGATTTCCACCACCATTTATGGTCCTTTGTTCTATTTCATGCAGTAAATTATCTTCTGCATTTTGCTGTTGTTGAAATCAACTGGCTCATGATTTGGTCTTGAGTTCTTCTCTGGGAACTGTTGAGTTGAGAAGTATACAATGGCACAGAGCTTTGTGGTTGAGCAGTGCCCGTCATGGTGTAGATGACATTATGTGGACCATACAAAGACCATCTTAAAATGTATGTCCAGCAAGTTTGTATAGCATTGGTTAGGAAACTCCCAAAAAAAAAAACATACATTCATCACAATCATTTCTGGTTTTGTTCCTTTTCAGGGTGACTCTGGTGGACCCCTCGTGTGCCAGAAGAACGGAGCCTGGACCCTGGCCGGTATTGTGTCCTTTGGAAGCGGCAGCTGCTCTACGTATTATCCCGCAGTCTACGCCCGCGTCACCTCCCTCCGATCCTGGGTGGACCAGACTGTTGCCGCTAACTAAATACCATCCAATGTCCTTCTGATACTCAATAAAGTAACTTTTATATTAATATGTGGCTGTGGGGTTTTCTTAAGATTCATAAATTCACAAAATATACAAGAAACAATATTAAACAAATGATATAAATAAGATGTTTAAAAGGTTTCAATTTTTTTGATTTTTTAAGGTGGTCATCCATCCTTCAGCACCTTCCCAGCATTCACCTCTGAACAAACCACCACCCCTTTTCAAGATCTCACCTCTGAGAAAATCTCCACCCCTTCACAGCTCCATCACAGAGAAAATCTCCACCCCTTCACAGCTCCATCCCAGAGAAAATCTCCACTCCTTCACAGCTCCACCCCTGAGCAAATCACCACCCTCTTTACAGGTCCCACCTCTGAGCAAATCACCACCCCTTCACAGCTCCACCTCTGAGCAAATCACCACCCCCTTCACAGCTCCACCTCTGAACAAACCACCACCCCTTCACAGCTCCACCTCTGAGAAAATCACCACCCCCTTCACAGCTTCACCTATGAGCAAATCACCACCCCCCTTACAGCTCCACCTCTGAGCAAATCACCACCCCCTTCACAGCTCCACCTCTGAGCAAATCACTACCCACTTCACAGGTCCACCTCTGAGCAAATCAACACCCCCTTCACAACTCCACCTCTGAGCAAATCAATGCCTCCTTCACAGCTCCACCTTTGAGAAAATCACTACCCTCTTCACAGCTCCACCTCTGAGCAAATCACCATCTTTTCACAGCTCCATCTCAGAGAAAATCTCCACCTCTTCACAGCTCCACCTCTGAGAAAATCACCACCCCCTTCACAGCTTCACCTTTGAGCAAATCACCACCCCCTTCACAGCTCTACCTCTGAGAAAATCTCCACCCCTTCACAGCTCCATCCCAGAGAAAATCTCCACCCCTTCACAGCTCCATCCCAGAGAAAATCTCCACCCCTTCACAGCTCCACCTCTGAGCAAATCACCACCCCCTTCTCAGCTCTCACCTCTGAACAAATCACCACCCTCTTCACAGCTCTCATCTCTGCGCAAATCACCACCCCCTTCACAGCTCCACCTCTGTGCAAATCACCACCCACTTCACAGCTCCACCCCTGAGCAAATCACCACCCCCTTCACAGCTTCACCTCTGTGCAAATCACCACCCCTTCACAGCTCTCACGTATGAGAAAATCATCACCCTCCTTCACAGCTCCACCTCTGAGCAAATCATCACCCCTTCGAAGCTCTGACCTCTGAACAAATATCCACCCCTTCACAGCTCCACCTCTGAGCTAATCACCACCCTCTTCACAGCTCCACCTCTGAGCAAATAGCCACCCCCTCCACAGTTGCGATAAGCCGAACATCCCTCGGTTCGGTTTGTACCAGAACATGCAAACAGAAAATCAAAGGTTAATATGCAAGTTATTGCCATTAAAGTGTTTGGGGACCCAGTTCCTGCCCCAGGGGACATGTATCAATGCAAAATGAGCAATGATTTTAATAATGCTTAAAGTAAAAATATAAAAAATAAATATTCCTTTAAATATCGTGCCTGCAGGGACCCCAAAGCACCCTTCCAATGTTGACGGCATGTGGCTTGCTATTGTTCAGGAAGGGGGGGGGGGGGGCGCTCGCTCGTCCCCCCTTTCCTGACCTACCAGGTTATACCCTTGTATAAGGGTCTGGTATGGATTTTGGGGGGGCCCCAACTCCATTTTTTTTTTTTGGTGCAGGGTTCCCCTAAAATCCATACCAGACCTGAAGGGCCTGGTACAGATTGCATACCATTTTTTATTTTGGCGTGGGGTTCCCCTTAACCACTTCAATACACTGTGGTATATATACACTACACTGACTGAATATAGGGCCTACACTGAATATCTAGTCTAAATGCCCAAATGCAGAGTGTATATATATATATATATGTAGCACCTGGCTACTTTCATAGCAGGTGCTGCTGTAAATTTAGAGGGGGGCTCAGAGAGTTATTTGCCTCTGGCCATGTTTATTTGGCTAAATTTAGGGCCTCTGCTCCAGCTCTGGCCCATGGTTGTTGTCTGAGGAACCCCCTCCCGCAATTTTGCGGCACAGTGGTGCAGTGAGTAGCACTTTCGCCTAGCAGCAAAAGGGTGGCTGGTTCGAATCCCGACCACGACACCATCTGCCTGAAGTTTGCATGTTCTCCCTGTGTCTGCGTGGGTTTCCTCTGGGTACTTTGGTTTCCTCCCAGTTCCAAAGACATGCTGGTAGGTAAATTGGATCTTGTCCAAAATTGGCCCAGTATATATGTACTGTATATATGTGTGTATGACTGTGTGTCCCTAGCGCAGTGTTTCTCAATTCCAGTCCTCAGGCCTCCCCAACAGGTCAGGTTTTCAGGATTTCCATTATTTTGCACAGGTGATTTGATCAGTTTCACTGCCTTAGTAATTCCCACAGCCTTTTCATCTGAGGGAAATCCCGAAAACATGACCTGTTGGGGGGCGTGAGGACTGGAATTGAGAAACACTGCCCTAGCGTGTCAAGATCCTACGGGGTAAAAATGACCGCACCAGCCAAGCAGACACTGGCTGGAAAAAGCGCCCAGAGGCGATTCAGTTCGCATGCGTTGCGCTATACCAGTCATTCATTCAATCCCCTCCCGCATTTCGCGGCAATCCCCCATTCGCGGCAATTTTGGCACCCGCCTGCTCAACAACTTCTGCGGATGGATGTAATTCTCGGCAGCCCCCCGCTCAACAACTTCGATGCTCCAGGGGGCCCCTTCACTGCAGCTGTGTAAGGGGCCCCAAAATTACTGAAGGCCGCTCTGGGAAGAGGTAAGAAGGTAAGAGGTAAGAAGACCGTCCAGCGGCTGCCCCCCACTCAACAACTTGGATAGGTCGGTCGGCGGATTCAGCCCCCCCCCCCAACCCCCATTAAACAACTATGATTGGGCGGCAGTAACAACCCACCCTTCGCTTCTTTGCTCCAGGGGGCCCCTTTGATTATTAAGCCCAGGGGCCCCCACCACCCTAAGTCCTGCTCTGAAAACAGCCACCAACCGCAGCTCCACTACCGCTGCTGGCGGCTACCAGTGTCCATGTTAATTCGTTGTCTGGTAACACAATGTGTATCCCTTATCACCTATCCATCTAAATAGTGATATATGCCTTGACATAACCTCTGAGCTTATTTTCAGGTTTTAATTGGACTAAACGAGTCCTATTTACGCCTCTGAGCTTCGAGCTGGGGGGGGGGGGGAGGAGCTCCAGCCACAGTGTGTTCCCATTTGGGTGGCACGAATGCTCTCCAGGACCCCCCGGGCCAGACTCTTTCCCTACAGTCTTAAAGGTTAAATAGCTCTTTGCTATCGTACTCCATGCTATATAGGGCCAGATTCAGGTAGAGTTAGGCTGGAGTATCTGTGATACTCCAGCCTAACTGTCACTTTAAGCTGGCGTCTCTGTTTTCTGTAACGCCGGGTTGGAGTTCCGATGCGATCGGCGCAATTGAATTTCGCCATCGCATCGCAACTTTAATTTAAAAATGGCGCCGGGGGCGTTCCCGCTGATTTACGCTGAAAAAATATGTTAATCAGCGGGAATCGGCAATTCACGATCGTATTCGTGCGCGACGCAGTGACTTTCCGACGTTTCCGTAAGCGATACGCGGCGTAAAGATAAAGCAGCCCCCTAGTGGAGTATCCTATGTTAAGTATAGCCGTCGTCATCGCGTCGAAAAAAATAATAATCGCGTCGCTTGCGTAAAACGTTCATGAATGGGGATGTGACGTCATTGACGTTCACTGACAGAATTTGGAGCATGCGCACTGGGATGCACTGACACTCGACGCATGCGCAGTACGTTCGCCGCGGGATCGCGCTTAGTTTAAATAATACACGCCCGTACCCGCCCAATTTGAATTCCGCCGGCTCATTTGCGATGCGCTGCCGCAACTTTAGGAGCAAGTGCTTCATGAATAACAGCACTTGCTCCTAAAATTTCGGCAGAGTAACGTAAATGAGAAGCGTTACTCCAGAGCAAAGGTGCTCCCATCTACCTGAATCTGGCCCATAATTGTGAAGGTATATGTATGTTTCATTTATTTCATTTTAGTGAATCCCATCTTAGCTTTCAAATGTTGGATTTATCTTTTTTGGCCATGTTGTCTTCAGCAGGACGAATGGTCCTACACTTGCTTTTGTAATGTGTATTCTCTTTTTGAACTAATACAAATGTATTGAAAGACAAAGAAAGCCATTTATAATTTTTCTTCCACTTGACAATCATGTGCCACTTTGTGTTGGTCTATCACATAAAATGCCAATAGAACACATTTACGTTTGTGGATGAAACATGACAAAATGTGGAGTTTTAAAGGGGTATGAATACTTTTTTAAGGCGCTGTATATATATTGTAAGGGGTTAGCTCAGTAGCGGGTGTGTGTGACCCCCTGGGTGGGTTCACTACACGCTGAACTATACAGAAAGGCAGTTGAGGATGAAAACAAAGGATATGGTTTATTCTTCCATATTGCTGGATACAAGTGCAAGCATCAAAACAGCATAAACAAAACATAAAATAAACCCTTGCCACTTGGGGCGTCTACCTTCCCAACACAGGAACCTACCTATGGAGTCTGGCACAGCCTACTGCTGGGCAGACATGCGCATTCGTTTTCGTTAGAATGCATTTTCATCCGAAAATCTTTTTTTTTCGTTAACAAACGATAACGAAAGTGCAAGAAACGAAAACCGAAAGATCCGACATAAAAAATGCTTTATTTTCGTTGCGGTAAAAATTCGATATAGAGAGATTCGACATCATAGAGAAAAGATTCGACACTATAGAGAAAAGATTCGACATTATAGAAATAATAGATTCGACATTACAGAGAATAGATTTCGATTTATGAGACGTAAAGATTCGACATTCCGTTGAATATTCTTTTGATCATTCACCAGCAACCGAAAAGATTAGACGTTCCGTCCAATATTCTTTTGACCATTCGACAGAAACCAAGTAAGTGTGTGTCAGCGAGGCAGTGAGGCAGGTGGATTAGCTACAGGAGCTCCACACGGCGCACGTCTCCTAGAGTAGGAGCGTGTGTGCTATAGCTCCAGGCAGGCGTAGAAGGCAGATAGGCAGAGTCCCTCTCCAGCCCTACTAGCCCTGCTAGCTCAGTCCTCGCTCCAGTTTTCCAGCCCTGGAAATGTCCTGTGCCCCAGCCTGATCTCTCCTCTGCACTCCTTCAGCTCAGCTCCCTGGCTCTCCGCAGGTAAGAGCCCTTCACAAATGCTGCTGACGGCCGTCCTTTTCAGGATCAAGCCGCAGCAATACAGGATCTCCATAGTGCCTTTCTTTGACCCCCTGCACGCCCACACCGCCATCTCCTTCAGGGGCTTCCTCCCGCCACCTTCCCGCGGAAATTTCAGCCATTCTGGGGCTTTCTTGAGGGCACCGCGCCAGGCCGCCCTGAATCGCGGGGCCGCGGTCTAGGAAAGACCGCGGCTTCACTTGCGGCCTAACGGCGCACCGCTCCCCAAGCCACTACGGTCCTCAGCCAGCTTCCAGGGAACCCCCCCCATCCCAAAAGGAGAGTCACTCGGCCCTGCTTTCACCCCTCGCACCCCCCAATTTTTTATTTGAGAAACACCTTATCAGTTATCAGTCAGCTCACATCACACTGCCTGAGCAGGCAGCCATCCCACCGATACAGCAATAGGGTCACCCTCCCAGCCCCAGCCCCCCCCCGTCTTTCCAAACATACAGAATTGATCCAGGGGTTACCCGATCGCCTCTTACAGGGGTCAGGAAGGAATTTTTTCCCTACCGGAGCATATTGGCCGAGCGCCGCCAGGGTTTTTTGCCTTCCTCTGGACCAAGCCAGGAGAGAGGAGTTCAATTCCTCCCCCCACTGCCCCAAGTCCCCCCCCCCTCCGGTGTATTGGCGATCATGGCATGTCGGCAATATTCTGCCGAAACCATTTGGAGTTTGAGGCGATGCGCCGCAATACTGCCAGCCATCACCAAAAAAGCTCTAAGAATCGAGCAACTTTTGAGAATCGATCATAGATCGACGGGCAGACATTTCTGCCATTTACCCCAGCTCAAGCACATATCATGTGCTCTGATTAACACAAGATCGGCAGTAAAACACCGACTAGAAATCCGCGACTTCATTCAACAAAATGACCTAGACTGTCTCTTTATTACAGAGAGCTGGCTCACAGCCGACTGTAACACCATTCTAGGAGAACTGGTGCCAGAAAATTACCATATTATTACGGAAAACAGAATAGGGCAAAGAGGAGGCGGCCTGGCGGTGATCCACAAGACTCATCTTACGATCACCAAACCAGTCTGCCAAAACCCTCTTCCATTCATGGAAACCCTTACTCTGCAACTGCAAGCAAGTTCAAAGGAGACCGTCCACATTCTGCTCTGCTATAGGCCGCCCGGCCCAAAATCGCAGCTGCTATCATCATGGACGGATTTCTTCTCCACTTACACCCTCAACAGCAAACTTTTGCTGCTTGGGGATTTCAATCTTTGGGCCAACTCCTCACAAGACCCCATTGCCGACGCCTGTATTGACCACCTGGAAGGATTAGGGTTACAGTAACTAGTATGTGGGCCCACACATGCTTCAGGTCACACACTCGATCTTATTTTCAGACAAGCTCTGGAAATAAAAATTTGGGAAAATGAAAAATTGCCATGGACTGATCACCATGCAATTATATTCAGTATTTCCACCATCCCCCCCGCAACAAAAACATCAAATCCAGTGACAATACACTGGACTAGATGTCAGAAGAAGCTCCACTCGGAACTCTTCAAAACTACTTTAAGGAAGAAAATAGAAACAACTCAGCCGCATCAAACGGCCGTTGAAACATTGGATGCCATAAACTCGGCCATGCTACAGTCAGCCGACTTGGTAGCGCCGAAACGAATAACCCGCATTCGGAAAAACAACCGCAGCTGGTTTAACAACCAGCTGTCGTTACTGAAGCAAGAACGGAGAAGGGCAGAATCTGCCTGGAAAAGATGTTCTTCAGAGCTAAACTTATCCATCTACAAGGCGACTACGAGAAAATACCACAAAGGAATTTTCCAAGCCAAGAAAAAGTATTTTTCGGAGGCTATCAACGGTGCCCTAAACCGCCCCCGTGAACTCTTCAAGATGGTCACCCAGACCATGAAACCAAGTTGCATTGAAGCCCCCAGTTCGGACACACAAGAATTTTGTGATGAACTATCGGATTACTTTGTTAATAAAATCGAGGCAATCCGTGAAAGCATTCAGCAAAACAATTCCCCCCTCAGCCCCCCCTGCAGCCTCTCACATAACACCCATAGTAATTCTCCGATATCAGGTAAGTTTACCCTGGAACCCATCCCCATTGAGACCACCAAGAATATCATTGGCGCTTTGCGTAATGGCACAGCGCCAAATGACATTATACCCACTAAACTGCTGAAGGAATGCGCCTACATCCTGGCTCCTCCCATCACGCAGCTTATCAACCAGTCTTTCTTGGAGGGCATAGTGCCCTCACAATTGAAAGAGGGTACAATCCTACCCATCATGAAGAACCCCTCCCTGGACCCCAAGGACCCACTCCACCGCCGTCCCATAACTAGCCTCAACGTACTTTCAAAAATAATGGAAAAAGTAGTGGTACAACAGCTGCAACAGCATCTAGATACCTACAAGCTACTTGACCCATTGCAATCAGGCTTCCGTCCCAGACACGGGACGGAAACAGCATTGCTGAAAGTATGGGACGATGTTCTCAAGGCCGCAGATGAAGGAGAATCCTGTCTTCTAGTTCTGTTGGACCTAAGTGCCGCTTTCGACACGGTAGACCACAAACTGCTGCTGACTCGGCTTGTTGAAGTAGCCAGAGTCGCAGAAGGCGATTTATCTTGGTTCTCCTCTTTTCTGGAAAACCGATCGCAAACTGTGAAGTTAGGATCGTTTACGTCTGAGAAACGCACAGTAACATGCGGAGTCCCCCAAGGCTCGCCTCTGTCACCAGTGCTGTTTAACATTTATCTTCGTCCTCTTTTTGAGATTATCAGCAGCCAAAAACTGCTTTACCACTCATATGCAGATGATACGCAACTGTATTTCCGCATCTGCAATAAACAGGATCACCACCTCAATCTAGAGACATGCCTCTCTTTGATAGAGGACTGGATGACAAAGAGTTATCTTAAACTCAATGGAGCAAAAACAGAACTTCTTCTGTTTCACGCCAAGCGCAGGAATCGACTTTCAACAGCGTGGACCCCCCCGCCTATTTTGGGCAAAATCATCACCCCTAGAGCCAAAGTCAAAAGCCTAGGAGTCATTTTTGACTCCTTTATGACAGTGGACGCTCAAATAGGGTCAGTAGTCAGCGGATCTCACCATCTACTGCGCCTACTACGTAGACTCACTCCGTTCATCCCTAAAGAAGATTTAGCGGTCGTGGTGGGAGCAGTTGTAAACTCCAGGCTGGATTATGCAAATGCCCTTTACCTCGGACTCCCCAAGTACCAAATCGCTCGTCTGCAAGTCGTTCAGAATACGGCCGCCAGACTTGTGACAGGGAAAAAACCTTGGGAATCCATCTCACCTTCACTGCGAGCCCTTCATTGGCTGCCAGTTAAAGACAGAATCGCTTTTAAAGCTCTCTGTCTTACTCATAGATGTGTCCATGGGAATGCCCCCCTTTATTTATGCGAAATAATAAAAGCGCATAACCCCAATCGCGTTTTGCGATCCACGAATCAGAACCTGCTCCAGGTTCCGAAAGCCAACTTCAAGTCCAAAGGAGAAAGAAGATTCGCGATCCAAGGTCCCAGACTATGGAACGCTTTACCAACCAGCATTCGGTTGGAGGAGAACCACCTAGCATTTAGGAAAAAGGTCAAGACACATCTCTTTTGATATCAAAGGAGACAGGAACAACAAGCGCCCAGAGGCGATTCAGTTCGCATGTGCCGCGCTATACAAGTTTTCATTCATTCATTCATTCATTTGTTTAATATGTTTCCTTGTTTAATTTTGTGAATGTACGAATCCAAAGAAAACCCCACAGCCACATATTAATATAAAAGTTACTTTATTGAATATCAGAAGGACAATGGATGGTGTTTAGTTAGCGGCAACAGTCTGGTCCACCCAGGATCTGAGGGCGGTGACACGGGCGTAGACTGCGGGATATGATGGAGAGCAGGTGCCGATTCCAAAGGACACAACACCGGCCAGGGTCCAGGCTCCGTTCTTCTGGCACACGAGGGGTCCACCAGAGTCACCCTGAAAAGGAACAAAAAACAGAAATGATGGAGGAGTTCTCATTGTGATGAATGTATGTGTGACATCACTGGTCTGCATTTCTTACACTATGGAGTCATGAAATAATATCATCCACTCACCACAAGTGTGGACTCAGTCCCGTATATATAAATGGGACCAGTATTTGGATTGCAAAGCAATTTTATCGATTTTCTTTTGAGGTGACCATACATTTTTAGGAGAAGCCATATTTAGGGGTCAGTATTATATTGAGTCTGATGGGGGTAAAGGGAATGTAAAGGCATTTTTCAGTTTTGGGTGGAGTGTGGAAAAGTTGGACCTTTTGTCAAGTTTTTATTGCTGTCTTTGTACCCATGGGAGACATTCACCCTTTTGGTTCCCTTAAACAACAATTGATGAGGAAATCCAATTGTCATGGTCTTTGCCCCTCCGTGTCCTTTACACCCCAGAAATCTGTCCCCTGCTGTGATCGTTTGGGGTGTGGTTGAATTCCATTGTTTGTGTCTGTCTGCTTTGGAAGAAATGTACATTATGGGATTGATGTCCATATGGAGGGTGGGGAAACTCCTCCAGCAGCCCCCCTGCTGATAAACTTGAATACATCTGACCTATGTCTATTGTCATTGGACAGTTTAACCCGCCCTGAATCCAAGGGTGGGGAAAGTGTCTCTGAGGCATTTTATCTGTTAAAACATGTGCTGGAAGAATCTATTATTGCTGAGGGACTCTTATGCTACTGAGAGATGATCGTTGCTGGGAGACATCAACTGTTGAGGGAGGGGTCTATTGTTGCTAGCTGTTCAGTGTCTACTGTTGCTGGATACAGTGGATCAATATTACTTCCTATCATATACAAATTACTTAGCACCACAAATTGATACTTGGTTTTGAATCCATTACTGAGAGGTGGGTAGGAGGTGGAACCAAGGAGTGGTGCTTAGAGGTTGGTAGGGAGGAAACCAAGGAATGGTGCTAATAGGTAGGTAGGAAGTGGAAATAAGAAATGGTGCTCAGAGGTGGGTAGGGAGTGGAACCAAGGAATGGTGCTCAATGCTCATAGGAAAATAGGGAATGGAACCAAGGAATGGTGTTTGAAGGTGGATAGGGAGTGAAACCAAGGAATGGTGCTCGTAGGTGGGTAGGGAGTGGAACCAAGTAATGGTGCTCGTAGGTGGGTTAGGCAGTGGAACCAAGTAATGGTGCTCATAGGTGGGTAAGGTGTGGAACCAAGGAATGGTGCTCAGAGGTGGGTAGGGAGTGGGACCAAGGAATGGTGCTCGGAGGCGGGTAGGGCGTGGAATCAAGGAATTGTGCTCAGAGGTGGGTAGGGAGTGGAACCAAGAAATGGTGCTCAGAGGTGGGTAGGGAGTGGAACCAAGGAATGGTGCTCAGAGTTAGGTAGGGGGTGGAACCAAAGAATGGTGCTCGGAGGTGGGTAGGGGGTGTAACCAACTAATGGTGCTCAGACGTAATTAGAGGGTTGGAACCAAGGAATGGTGCTCAGAGGTGGGTAGGGAGTGGAACCAAGGAATGGTGCTCAGAGGTGGGTAGGGGGTGGAACCAAAAAATGGTGCTCGGAGGTGGGTAGGGGGTGGAACCAACGAATGGTGCTCAGACGTAAGTAGAGGGTTGGAACCAAGGAATGGTGCTCAGAGGTGGGTAGGGGGTGGACACAACAGGGAACTCGGAAGTAGGGAGTACCTGCACCTATTCTCTGAGAAAAAAGCCCTGTATATATAATACATTATGAATGATTTTGAGGCTACATAGACTGTTCTGCTTCATATAAAAAAGAACCAACTGCATCCTTTAGCTATTGTTCTGTTCAAAATTGTGTAAAAAAAATGCTAACACTGGTAAATAGAAAATCTGTAGATCATCGTACCATGCAAGAAGTGGCACCGGAGGCTCCAGCGCAGATCATGGAGGATTGAATTTTGGTTCCGAAGTATCTCTGGCACTGAGTGTTGGCCAGAATAGGAAGGGCCGCCTGCTGGAGTTTAGCTGGCTTAGCTTTTGCTAAAAGAGAAAGGGAGAAGAAATATATAAGCTCTAGACATCTTTATGTACAACCCTCTGTAGGAGACCAACGTTTGTATTCCCAAGTGATAATCGGATAACACTTTTGTATTTTTGCTATTCTAATCCCCTTACTGGCAGCATCGGTGTATCCCCATCCGCTGGTGACGCATCTTTCTCCCACATTGAAGACATCAGAGGAAGCAGCAAGACACACGGGGGACACGCGGTCATTGAGGGTGGCGGGACTGGAGAGCTTGATCAGGGCGATGTCATTGACAAAGGTCCTGGCGTTGTACTGCGGGTGACTGAAAAACTGAGAAAAGTTATAATAAGGATTAATGGTTTTATCGATTTTAATAAATCAAAATCTTCTTCTGAACCTAAAATAAATGTCCCTCTGAACCTTCTCAGTTTGTAGATTAATCTGCTTGCTTGTCATCTTTTATTCTCCTATTAACCACTTGACCACTGGGCACTTAAACCCCCTTCCTAACCAGACCAATTTTCAGCTTTCGGTGCTCTCACAATTTCAATGACAATTACTCAGTCATACAACATTGTACCCATTTGAATTTTTTGTCCTTTTTTTCACACAAATAGAGCTTTCTTTTGGTGGTATTTGATCACCTCTGGGTTTTTTATTTTTTGCGCTATAAAAGAAAAACGACTGGAAATTCTGTAAAAAAAAAAAAAAAAAAATCTTGTTTCTGTCATATTAGCAGGTTATTTCTCACACACAGCATATGCATACCACAAATTACACCCCAAAACACATTCTGCTATTCCTCCCGAGTATGGCGATAGCCCATGTGTGAGACTTTTACACAGCGTGGCCACATACAGAGGCCCAACATGCAGGGAGCACCATCACATGTGTGAGACTTTTACACAGCGTGGCCACATACAGAGGCCCAACATGCAGGGAGCACCTTCACATGTGTGAGACTTTTACACAGCGTGGCCACATACAGAGGCCCAACATGCAGGGAGCACCATCACATGTGTGAGACTTTTACACAGCGTGGCCACATACAGAGGCCCAACATGCAGGGAGCACCATCACATGTGTGAGACTTTTACACAGTGTGGCCACATACAGAGGCCCAACATGCAGGGAGCACCATCACATGTGTGAGACTTTTACACAGAGTGGCCACATACAGAGGCCCAACATGCAGGGAGCACCTTCACATGTGTGAGACTTTTACACAGCGTGGCCACATACAGAGGCCCAACATGCAGGGAGCGCCATCAGGCGTTCTGGAACACCCAGACCAATTCTGACATTTCTCTCCTACATGTAAAAATCATCATTTATTTGCTAGAAAATTACATAGAACCCCAAAACATTATATATCCTTTTTTAGCAAAGACCCTAGAGAATACAATGGCGGCCGTTACAACTTTTTATCTCGCACGGTATTTTCACAGACATTTATTGAACGCGTGTTTTTAAAAAAAAAAACAGTTTTGTGCTTAAAACAAAACAAAACAGTAAAGTTAGACCAATTTTTTTTCATAATGTGAAAGATGAAGTTACGCCGAGTAAATAGATACCCAACATGTCACACTTCAAAATTGCGCACACTGGAGCTAAACTTCGCTACTTAAAAATCCCCATAGGCGGTATTGCAGAGTATTGGGGTATTGCAAAGTATCATGCAGGGTATTGGGGTATTGCAGAGTATCGTGCGGGGTATTGCAGAGTATTGGGGTATTGCAGAGTATCGCGTGGAGTATTGCAGAGTATTGGGGTATTGCAGAGTATCGCGCGGGGTATTGCAGAGTATCGCGCGGGGTATTGCAGAGTATTGGGGTATTGCAGAGTATTGGGGTATTGCAGAGTATCGGGCAGGGTATTGCAGAGTATCGGGCAGGGTATTGCAGAGTATTGGGCAGGGTATTGCAGAGTATTGGGGTATTATTGAGTATTGGGGTATTGCTGAGTATTGGGGTATTGCCAAGTACTAGGGTATTGCCGAGTACTGGGGTATTGCCGAGTATTGGGGTATTGCCGAGTACTGGGGTATTGCCGAGTACTGGGGTATTGCAGAGTATTGGGGTATTGTTGAGCATTTGGGTATTGTTGAGTATTGGGGTATTGTTGAGTATTGGGGTATTGCTGGGTACTGGGGTATTGCTAGGTACTGGGGTATTGCAGAGCTGGGATGGATTGAGGGATGGCTGGATCTGTGACTGCATTTGTCACAGATCCAGCCACAGCGCTGCTGCTGACACCCCACTCCCCCCCTCTCCTCACACTCTGTACCGAACGGTACAGAGAGGAGACTCAGGAGAGGGAGGAACCAGCGTCATCAAATGACGCCGGTTTGTTTACAAGTGATCGCGCCGTCATTCGACGGCGCGATCACGTGGTAAACGGCCGTTATCAGCGGCAATTTACAGTGATCCGTGATGCGCCGGGTCTTCTAGACCCGGCGAGCATGGACACTTCCGCGAGCGCGTCCCAGGGGACGCGCAATCGCGGAAGTGAAGAACAACGTCCCAGTAGCTCGACCGCGCTGTAGCAGTATTTTTGCTATAGCGCGGTCGGCAAGTGGTTAACATTATACTGAGAGTTGTCTCCACCATAAACCTCCATCATTTGTTATTTTAAGTTGAGGGAAGTGGAAAAAGTCCCCGGTCTAGAAAGTGATGGAAGTGCCGGAACTCCATGTCCCTTGTAAATCGGGGGAATCTCAGCTGACAATTTGAACACTTACGTCGGCCATGCCACTGATTGAAACAAAGGGACACAAGGGGGTAAGGGACACAAGGAGGTGAGGGACACAAGGAAGTAAGGGACACAAGGGGGTAAGGGACACAAGGGAGTAAGGGACACAAGGGGGTGAGGGACACAAGGGAGTAAGGGACACAAGGGGGTAAGGGACACAAGAGGGTAAGGGACACAAAGAGGTGAGGGACACAAGGGAGTAAGGGACACAAGGGGGTAAGGGACACAAGGAGGTAAGGGACACAAGGAGGTGAGGGACACAAGGGAGTAAGGGACACAAGGGAGTAAGGGACACAAGGGGGTAAGGGACACAAGGGAGTAAGGGACACAAAGGGGGTAAGAAATCTCAGCACACCATCTGTGGTTAAACTATAAATCCCACAAGGCATTGCAAGACTCTGGCACCCACATGTCTCCCAGAGGCTGAGACATGATGGGATTTGCCGTTTCACCACATCTAGAGATCTATGGTCGCCTACTTCCTGGCTAGATGATGATGGACATCCTCCAACCAGGAAGTAAGGTGGACTTTATCCAACTTGCTACAGCTTCTAATGCACATTGTGTGAAGATCGCTGTGTTCAGTAAAATCAAAGTAAGAAAATACAATCAAGAGTGAAGAGAAGGCTGGAGGTCCACTTTAACGGCTTTCCTGCTTCAGGACTCAATAGGAAACAAAACGCATAACAAGTTCTCCTTCAGTAACAAGAACTTACTCTGCCGACGGACTTGACCTGGATGGGCTCAGCATTGGAGGACTGATCGAATTCTCCCAGGATCACAAGGTCGGAAGTTCTGGATGGAAGAGAAACGTGGCAGGTCATTGGTAAACGGTTGGGTATCGTGGTGACTATGGTTTTCAAAACTCAATCATATTCTCTCCATACATGGGGAAATGTCTGGCTGTGTCACAGTAATTAAGTAATGGGTCAGAGAGACTGTACTACCCATACTATCCACATCCCTCTACTTTATACAACCCCCCACCTTCTACATCTTCTAATAATGTGACTTAACATTCAGTTGTAAATTGGATGTATGTCTCTATATTGTATCTGATCTATAAACCAGAGGCTCTAGATGGACAGTTGGATAAATGGTTCTATATTTAGGATGTGTCTGGTCTATAAACCAGAGGCTCTAGATGGACAGTTGGATAAATGGTTCTATATTTAGGATGTATTCGGTCTATAAACCAGAGGCATCCGGATGGACAGTTGAAAAAATGGCTCTATATTTAGGATGTATGCGATCTAAAAAGCAGAGGCTCTGGATGGACAGTTGGATAATTGGCTTTATATTCAGGATGTATGCGATCTATAAACCAGAGGCGCTGGATGGACAGTTGGATAAATGTCTCTATATTTAGGATGTATCTGGTCTATAAACCAGAGGCTCTAGATGGACAGTTGGATAAATGGTTTTATATTTAGGAATTGTATCCGGTCTACAAACCAGAGGCTCTGGATGGACAAATCCCCAATGAAGCATTGCAGTGAAAGTTGACGTTACAGTAGAATATTATCATATTAGACTCACATGACTTCACAGTGGGCAGCAGTGACAACCCAGAGACTGTTGATGACGGAGCCGCCACAAAAGTGGAATCCGGTGCTGTTCTGTGGAGAAAGAGTCATGAGGTCATTGCTTTATGTATAGAGATCATTTCACCTAGCCCATGAAGTCCTCCCCCCATAGAAAACTGAATAATGTGATATTTACAGAGGGGGACCCCTTAGGCGTGGTGCAAGGAAGCTTTACAAAGCCCCAATATTTATCACTGGGGTTTTCTAGAAGACAAATCCAGAGGGAAGATTCCAGGTACATCGATGACATTTCCGGCATCTAACGCTGAACTCCTGACAGATATAAAACACTCCAATTATTGCAAATTCTAAGTATGTAACTTTCGAAGGAGAAAATACTGCTCCATTTTCCCGTTAATTCTGCTCACTGGGTATTTCCTGAAGAAAAGGACCATCCTTTCTGGATTTCCCTTCAGCTTCAGGTCACGTGACTAATTGTCTAGGCAGTAGACATGCTGCCAACACTGGAAGAAACCCAATGCAGAACCTTCAGCCCTCCTATTGTTATTATTTATCCATGCCAGAAAGACTGAAGACTTATCTTTTATTGGAATCTCGGTCCGTTTTAGAGAGGTTCTGCCCTTGAGGATAGATAAATAGATTGGAAGCCTCTCCACATCCCCTCCCCCTTTGATCTTTGGATGGTGTCTACCTTCTCTGATCACCTTCTGGAAGCTTCTAAGTGCTTCTAAGTGCCATCTCCTACTCCTTGATGTTCTTTGTTTTGAGACATCTTATTACCTACCCAGGAGGGGTTTTTCGAAGATGGTTTTCTCCTACCCCTGGCTTCTCCCACTTTGCTTTCCTAGGAGGGTTGTGTTATGTTAAATCTTTCATATTTGGAATCGACACATAAAACATCCAGTCAGTGAAATTCTAAATTGTGTCCATAACAAGTCCTATATCTGAAGGGTGGGGGAGGAGCATATGTTTGAACACAATGGATGATATTCTGAGCCGACAGATGGCTAGAAACGACAATAAACCCAGAAATGTTATACTTTCGAAAGCAAGATAAGAAGTGTTATGAGATCATACCTGAATAGACACCTGCCATGGCCAAGATCCAGGGACGGCGTTTTCTCCGTTCACAATCCTGGAGTTGTCAGAGATGAGAGGACTGATGGCGGGAACACCGCAACCTGAGCAAAAACACATTCTTATTATAAGTGCCAGTGATACATTGTTACACATCACCATATAATACAACACAATGTCTGTTTGGGTTTGGAGTCTCTTTTTATCGTCTTTTCACGTTGCTTTCATACAATCCTTAATATGGCCGATATTTTAAGAATTAAAAAAATAAAAAATAATCAGAGTCAGGCTATCATTGTTTTATCCATAGTGGAGGGGAAGTTCATTTTCAAAATCTGAATTTAATCCTTTAGATCGGTTCTGCGGTGTGATCAATAAGATGAAGGTTACCAAAAGCCTTCCACATATTCAGATCAATGTACTACGTCTTATGTACTCTCTATGAATGTGTGTCTAGAATATTTTATAAGGACATTTTTATAATTTTTTCATTTTTATAATTTTATTTTATATAGAATGTTATTTTATTTTATATAGAAATTAAAAATATATATATATATAAATGATATACAATATATTATATATTACAGTGTTCTACAAACATATACATGGACTCACCATAGGCTCCGCTGAGGAGGACCAGGCAGGACAGGACCCACAGTGTTGCCATTTTCTGATATTCTTGAGGTATGAGGAGGATTGTAAGGTCTGTCCAGCTTATATACGCTCAGTCAGCCAATCAGATGAGAGCTCCAGGCTCGCTATTAGGACAAGTTTAGACCTCCTTATCAGGGAAACCTTTAGCAATTGCGTATATTCCACCGACGTGGGCTGGAGGAAAAGATATGAAGAAACAGGTGTTACAGGAGAACGTCACCAACCAAGACTGAAACCTACAATCAGTCCATGTTTCAGAGAACGTCATTTACTCCATATTACCTAAAGAGTAGGTTTTTTTACATTAACATTTTTTACATTTACATTACATTACATCTAAAAAAAATTATAAATATTGTGGTTCTACATAACAGAATTTTCACCACTAAACACACACAGGTTTTGCATTCCAAGATCTCGCCAACGCTTCTCACATGTCTCCTAAAAACGAATTCCCTTTCAGTTAGGACACAATCCATCATAGACCATGGGCTCCCCTCCTCCACTTTGGCTCAGCAGTGTGGGGATCTCACCTTTATCGAGAAGAAGCTTCGGGATACAACAAAACCATGAGAAATATAACGGCACCACAAACCAGCATTTATTGAATAAAACTCGAAAGACTCGTACACATGCTCTACATTCTACATTCTCGGCAAGAACCAGCAAGAAAACTGCTGGCAGAGCTTTTTTGCCAAGTAAGGACCCGTACACACGACCGGTTTCCTCGGCAGAATCCATCACGAAACTTGATGGGAGACGTATTCTGCCGAGAAAACTGTCGAGAAACTCGTCGAGCCAAAAAGAGAGCGTGTATCTCTATTTCCTCGACTGGAATAGGAAAATTTGGCTCGACGAGTTCCTCGACAGCCGAACAAGGAACTCGACGGGGAAAACGATGTGTTTTGCCCGTCGACTTCCTCGGTCGTGTGTACGCGGCCTTACCCGTACGAGGCTTTGAGGTTTCTAGTCAAGAAAACTGGCCCGAATCTAAACAAGAAAAATAGAGAACCTGCTCTCTATTTTCTCATTGTGATTCTCGGCAGTGTTTTTCTGCCAAGAAACCCGAGAGTTTGTATACTTACCTGTCGCCATCGAAACCGCACATGCTCGAAATGACTTTGACGCATGCGCGGTAGCTTCCAAGGCATAGGTGGGGTGAAGCAAGATGGCGTCGAAGGCATCAAATGTGACGAGCGCACGCTCGCTGTAGTCGATGACGTCACCACGTTCGTGCCTTTCAAAAGAGCGCCGGTTCTTTTGAATGGAGTGTCTGTACAGTCGGCCGGCAAGAGAATCTTGCCAAGAATCTCGTCAGGAAAAACAACGTTTTTTTCCTGACAAGATTCTGGGCCATGTGCTTTAGATTCAGAGGCGTAGCTTGAAGCTTGTGGGCCCCGATGCAAAAGTTGGCCTGGCCCCAGGGCTGGTCTCCCCCTTGTGCTCCTCTACATTCAGGAAATGGCTCACAGCTTGTCCACAACCAATGTGAATGGAGAGGTGTGGTCTGTGGAAGGCAAAGTAGAAGCCCAGTACTGGATAGATATGTGCATTCCCGTTCGTACAAATGTTATTTTCGTACGAAAATGTTCATTTTCGTACCCGCGGGATAATGTGTACATACGAAAACGGTAAAGCACCAAAATACGAAAACGACGGGATAACGGATGAGCCGCATAACGAACGACCGCAAATACGAACGAACGATCCGATGGGAAAAAACGACAAAACGAAAATGACAAAATAACGAAAATGAAATCTGTATCAAGAGGTTTGCATTGTGTATTTTGTTTGAATCCGTTTTGTGTTCGTTTTCAGTTGTATGTTCATTGTTCAATGAGATCTATAACAAAAGAATTTCATTATGTATATTGAATTAATTCCTTTTTCTTTTTTCTGTGTATTCAAAATACTGAAGGCAAATCTTTTGTTACAGAGACTTAGGCTGGCCATACATGATACAATTTTCTGTGCAATTTTCTTTAGATTTACCTTCAACTATGTAGTGCAAGGGCCTGCCTGATTGCATACAATTGGAAGTGTTGTTTAGTTTGACCTCATATATGGTTTTTGGTAAATCTAAAAGAAAATTGCACAAGAAAATTGAACATGTATGGCCAGCCTCAGTGACTGAAAGCAGCTTCTCTTTTGTGCTGAGTAGTGAGTACACTTGTATAGTAAAGCCTAATAAACTTTTCTGTGGATTTTCATCTGAAGGGAGATCAGTTGGCCAGACTTCTGAACCCAAAAATGGTTTTCTGATGCAGTTTAAAAACGAACGAATTTTCTGAGAACGATCGGAAAACGATCGTTTTTATGTTTGTTGTTAAAATAGTCTGACCAAGTGTATGGGGCTTAACAATAGTATTGTTAAGCCCCATACAGATGAAAATCCACAGAAAAGTTTATTAGGCTTTACTGTACAAGTGTACTCACTATTCTGCACAAAAGAGAAGCTGCTTTCAGTCACTGAGGCTGGCCATACATGTTCAATTTTCTTGTACAATTTTCTTTTAGATTTACCAAAAACCATATATGAGGTCAAACTAAACAACACTTTCAATTGTATGCAATCAGGCAGGCCCTTGCACTACATAGTTGAAGGTAATCTAAAGAAAATTGCACAGAAAATTGTATCATGTATGGCCAGCCTAACTCTCTGGCCATTAAAAAAACCATAAACAAAAGATTTGCATTTGAACACGTTTCTTTTGTTAATTTCGTATGTTGATATGACACCTATAACAAAAGATTTGCCTTCAGTATTTTGAATACACAGAAAACAGAAAAGGGAATTCATTCAATATACATAATGAAATTCTTTTGTTATAGATGTCATTGAACAATGAACATACAACTGACACTAACAAAAGAAAAGCATTCAAGATACACAGAATGCAAATTGACGAAAATTCACGATAATTATTGTCTAACAAGAAACGAACATGAATTAAACAGAATAACGAATCATCCCGTATGTACGAAAATAAAACGGTAACGGAAATACGAAACGATCGGAATACGAAAAAATCACGTCGTACGACAAACGAACGGGAACGAACGGGAAAACGGGCGTCTTACGAAAAACGAACGGAAACGAACAGACGGGACCATACGAAACGGAACAAAAAAAAACGAAAAAAAATTCTGTGCACATGTCTAGTACTGGAGCGTGGCTGTGGGGCCCTTGGGCAGATCGGAGCTGGACTTTGTGGAAGATATGAAAGTGAGGCTGCAGGGGCCCACTGGAGCTAGGGTGGGGTTGCGATTGTGACCCCTGCAACCCCTTATGCTATGCCCATGCTAATACTCAAACAAGACCTAGAGGTTTAAGCCTCCTGGATTTAACTGGCTGAATGTCATTGGAGAGTTTTTATGAGTCTGAGGCGGCGTACACACGACCGAGGTTCTCGCTGGAAACCAGCGAGAACCTCGCTGGAAGCTGCATTCCAGCGAGGACCTCGGCCGTGTGTACGCTCTCGGCGAGCATCCCGTCGGGAATCCTGTCGAGCAGAAATAGAGAGCACGCTCTCTATTTGCTCGACGGCCCGCCTGGATGAATGGCTGGTTGCCATTCCCGACGGGCGGGTCGCCGATTTCGACGGCCGGCAGAGAACCTCGACGGGCGGAATGATGTGTTCTGCCCGTCGAGGTTCTCTGCCGTGTGTACGCGGCCTAAGGCCAATGTGTACCAATTTTCTGTCTTTGTTTTGGTGTGGTTGTTGGTTTTTGGGGGCTGGTGGTCTAGGCAGACCTCAGAAAGATTGTTTCACTTTAATTGTTAGTGGGAGATATTCTGTTATATTATGCCAGAAGTACAAGCAGAGTGATCTTCACCCCCACGGTGCCGGCATAGTTCTGGTGTAACATCACTCAGAAGAGATGAAGGAGACAGAAACACGGGACCTGTGAAGACCCCACTGACCTCCAACAAATGGGGGACTGACTAATAACTACAAATGGTATGGGAAACGTTTTATCTCTATAGATATGATTTTATCTCTTATATTAAATAAAGAGTGGATATTATTGGAGATGAGGAACATCTCCAAAGTCAATGGATATTGTAGTTCAACAATACAGAATTTTCACGAATAAACACACATAAATCTTGGATTCCAGGCCGACCGATTTGAACAAATGTGTCTGCTCGTGTGTATGGAGCCTTAGGCTGGGTTCACAACATTGCGAATTGGATGTGGACAACACTGCATCCAATTCACAATAGCACTTCAGCTAAAGTAAACACAAACACTCCTTAATTTTAAATGTTCTTGAACAACTACATTATGGCTCACCGCCACTATACCAGTCCTACACCAGGGTTTGGGGTCCCCATCTGATACCGTGTACAGGAAAAACATTCAGGAGCTTTACAAACAATATTTTGATCACAATACAGTCCCCACTTCCTCACAGACAGGTGCAGACTCCTTTTTGGTTCTTTTCAGGTCTCCCCTGATGGTAGGTTAACCATTTTATTACCAGATCCCTGCTATCAGGGTCTCACAACTCCTTCTAAGCCTCCAAATTCTGGGTCCTAAATGAGAATGTTCCAATCTTGAGTGCAATGTACGCCAGATCTCTTCTCCCCAGGTGGACTTCCAAAAAAACGCTCACCCTGCATGTCCTCTACATGTTGGTGGTTAGTAAAGATTGCCCCTACATGTCTGTGGCCAATGGAGATTGCCCCTACATGTTGATGGCCAGAGAAAATGTCCCCTACATGTTGATGGCCAGTGGAGATTGCCTCCTACATGCTGGTGGTCAGTAAAGATTGCAACCTACATGTCTGTGGCCAATGGAGATTGCCCCTACATGTTGATGGCCAGAGAAAATGTCCCCTACATGTTGATGGCCAGTAGAGATTGCACCCTACATGTCTTTGGTCAGTAATAGATTGACCTTACATATTGGTGGCCAGTTTACACCCTATATATTGGTGGTCAATAGAGATTGCCCTCTACATATTGGTGCCCCACATAGCATTTGCTTTAGTAGTCAGTACCCCCATTTGTTAGTGGTCAGTGGAAGCTCCACAGGTCCTTCACTGCTGTCTCCCATCTCCCTTGTCTCAGCTGCACACCAGAACTATGCAGTCACTGTCGGGCTGGAGATCTCTCTGCTTGTACTTCAGGCATACAACAGAATAAGCCCTATCAGCCATGGTCCTCCCTGTCTGACCCTCCTCCTGGAAGTGTTCCTCGGAAGTAACCACGTGACCTGTCACGTGACCCGTGAGGCTGGAACTGGCCTCATCCTGATGGCCACAGGACAAGCCTAAAGACTCAACACATTCTGCTATCTTTACTTCTAAGAAGCCCATGGATCCGGGACGAGGACTACAGGATGTTACAGATGAGCCTTCTTTCCTTACCTTCTTGTAAGTGTGTTTTGTACAATGTGTCATTAAAAGAACCTCTTTAATACTGCACTTAGGTGGCGCTTCCTTTCTCTACCCCTCTTTTGTTTACCACAGAGTCAGCTCTCTGAGGACAGCAGCCGCCATTGAACAACCAAATCACCTGCATTTTTTTTAACCATTGAACTGCCTGTTACTATTACTTCTAATGGACTAATCACCATACCCCTACCACACATGTACTTTGTATCTGCGCTGACAGTTACCTCTCCTATTATACAACAGAATATGTCCGTCTAATGACCAGACTGAGAGACTCTTTCTGAAGTCTAGCTGGACCCGGGGTAAGTGATGTAGGTGCCGGGGACTAGTGACACCTATGCCTGGAACATCTAGTTATTTGAACATATGCAGTAGTTCTGAGCCCAGGTGGGTCCACACTTGTGTAGGGCTACCCCTGGAGGGGCCGCTGGTTAAATACTGGGATTGGCACACCAAGTTACCCTGGTGATGTCTAGGGGTGAAATAATAGTAGCGGAGCAGTAAACAGTCAATAAAGTTTCTTTCAATGCCTTTTTATTTTTGCAGCCAACAAGGCAAACATCATCTTCAGTTTAAGGAAATGAAAGTTGATGAAGGAAGGATAAGAGAACCTTGTGGTATCAGGCCTGGATGTGAACAGGGCAAGCCTGCCCTCTACAATAGCAATAGTTGAACATGTCGCCACTCCCGAATGGAGTGGGTAAAGTGCCCAAGGACAGGTCCCCCACACTAACCTGGCAGCCGAGGTGTCACGTTGGATCGTTAGTTAGAGCGAACATGTTCAGCAAGTCATGGCAAGGCCCATAAACAATTTACACTTGTGTCAAGCTCATAGCAATTTGGAGTCGTAGAGACAACTGATAGTTGCATAGGAAAGGTAATTTATAGTTCAGCTACTTTGAGAGTTCATGTAGTAAGTAGAAGTTGTAGGAACAACTAATGGTTGCATATGAGAGGTGAATATAGCTCAGGTTGTTTGAGAGTACATGTAGTAAATAGAAGTTATAAGCACAACTAATAGTTGCATATGAGAGGCGAATATAACTCAGGTAATTTGAGTGTAGCTCTTCCTTTAAGATATTCCTTAGCGAACAATCATAAGCACAACAGTCTATCCCATGTAGTATTATTAGCCACAAGTCACAATGAATAAAGCAATTGTTTTAGATGGAAAGTATGCAGATCTTTCTATAGCACTACAAGTACCACAATGGCTACTTATCCGTTTGCAGGGCTTCAGTGTAGAAAATAGGGATTTAGAGGTGTTGGGTGTTCAGCAAGGAAGGTCTCAAAGGTTGTCCCCAGCAATGGCTCTCTGTTGCAGTAGATGTAAAGAGCACTAAAGTAGTAGTTGCAGGCTGGAGCGGTGTTGCAGCAATGGCACATAGGAGTAGCGTGGCCGAGCTACGGCTGACAATAATAGAACGCTATCCGTGTATTGCCTTTATAGGCAGGAGAGGTACCAGACAGCTGTAGTGCATTCGGTGATTCGAAAAGAAGCGCCTTATACTGAGGCGCACTTCCGCGTTCCACTGAGGAACGCACGCGGTGCCGGGCGATGACGTCATCACGTGGTAGCCGTAATGCATTCCAGCGTGGAATGCATTACAGGAACAAACGGGCGCACAGGGTGCCTGTTACACATTGCATCCCGCAGTGACGGTACATTTAAAGGATTGGCGCTTGTGCCGCTAGCACGCTATGAGTGAGTGAGTGAGGAACTTGTATAGCGCTGCACTTGCTGCCATTGTCGTCATGATCCATCAGAAGAGGTGAGTCTTCAGTTTTTTCCTAAAGGCCCGATGGTTTTCTTCGAGGCGGATGGTCATGGGTAGTGCATTCCAGAGCCGGGGTCCTTGGACCGCAAATCTGCGATCTCCCTTAGATTTGTACCGTGTCTTGGGGATTTGGAGGAGGTTTTGATTGGTTGACCGGAGCATGCAGTTTGTGATGTAGGGTTTTATTTTCTCGCATAAGTATTGAGGAGCGTTTCCTTGTGTGCATTTGTGGGTGAGGCAGAGTGTCTTGAATGTGATCCGATCCTTTACGGCCAGCCAGTGGAGAGACCTCAAGGCCGGGGAGATTGGTTCCCACGTTTTTTTACCTGTTACCAGTCTGGCTGCCGTGTTCTGGACGACTTGTAGAGGTAAAAAATCTGATATTTCGGTAGTACTAAATAGAGGGAATTTGCGTAGTCGAGTCGGGAGTTGATGATTGTTGCAACCACTACTGCTGTGTTCTTTCCCGGGATGAATGGAATGAGTCTACATAGCATGCGGAGAAGATGGTGAGAACCGCTGACTACTGCTCCTATTTGTGCGTACATCGTCATGTCTGAGTCAAAGATGACTCCAAGGCTTTTGACTTTGTTGCTTGGGACGATGGTTTTTCCAAGGATGGTGGGTGGTGTCCATGTGGTCCTAGACTTAGATTTCCGATTTACGTGGAGGATGATGAGTTCCGTTTTGGATCCATTGAGTTTAAGGAAGCTTTCCAACATCCAGTTATCGATCAGAGTGAGGCATTTTCCTAGGTCATGATACATATATATACTGTGAATGTTCGATTCTTCTTTTCTTCACACCAGTTGGATTACAAATCATTAATGTGCACCAACTAAAGCTAGCGAAGACTATTGCTAACCGGAAGGAACCCTTACAGGATTCAGTTTGTCTGTTCGAACTAAAGCAGTAGTACATGTGTACGGAAGTTGCCCGCTAGAGGGAGCCAAAGAGCATATAGACATATATGTATATAATATGCAGCACTACCCCCTGCAGGAGCTGCTGGTTATATTTTGGGGTGGCACGTTACCGCTATACCCTCGCTGTCCAGGGTGAAAGAATAGTCTGAAGAATTTCAATGTCCACACACAATGTACCTCTTTTCTCTTTGGGATTATTTGGGAGAACTTTAGTAGAAAAGAAGGATGAGGGGTGGAAGGGTAGGTAGGTAGGTTCAGGTGCACAGTCACTTAAAGGAAACACTCCTGTTTCCAGCAAACAGTTCTCGTCACCACTCTAGCCAGAGTGGGTATTGCTCACCCGGATAGGTCCCTCCCACTAACCTAGCAGCCGGGATAGCACATGGAATAAAGTCCAGTCTCTGCCACAGACCTTCCTTTATGAGGAGACACTTTTGGTCCAGAATCCCCTGATACAGGATTCAGCACCCGGATCTCTTCAGATTAACTTTAGTAGGATTCAAATCTGACAGGCGATCACCATCGAGCCTCTCAGTGTATGGTGCATGCTTTGATTAAGTTTCCAGGCCTCCTCCCAAGATACCAGCCTCTTGCATGGACCTCTCCAGGATAGGTCCTCCCCTGGCTTCCTTCAAGACCCCCACCAATGGCGTCTGTCCCTTAATTCAGGGCTCAACAATATCCGGGGAGCCCAATCCCAATTGCGACAAGAAATTGTGACCTGGCGCCCAGGGAAGCTTAGGCCTGCAGCAGGCGGCAAAGCCGTGGCCTCAATTACCGGCCTGCACGGGGCATGATTACGGCAATTGAGGCATCGGCTTTGCGGCCTTCACAGAAGGACGCTTAGGCCTGCAGAAGGCCGCAAAGCCAAGGCCTCAATTACCAGCCGGGGTAATTGAGGCCGCGGCTTTACGACCTTTTGCAGGCCTAAGCTTCCTTCTGTGATCTGGCGCCATCTTGTGGTGGCCGTTGGCATTACAAATAGTTACATTACAAGTAGCAAAACAGAAGTTCTAATGTGTTTTTTACTGTTTTCACTGCCATCTCCTTCCCTCTAATTAGAACCCCCAAACATTATATATATTTTTTATTCTAACACCCTAGAGAAAAAAAAATGGCAGTTGTTGCAATACTTTCTGTCACACCGTATTTGAGCAGCGGTCTTACAAGTGCACTTTTTTGGGGGAAAAAATATACTTTTTTAAATGAAAAAATAAGACACCAGTAAAGTTAGCCCAATTTTTTTTTATATCGTGAAAGGTAATGTTACGCCGAGTAAATTGATACCCAACACGTCACGCTTCAAAACTGCGTCCGCTCGCAAACTTTTACCCTTTAAAATCTCCACAGGACACGTTTAAAAAATTCTACAGATTGCATGTTTTGAGCTACAGAGGAGGTCTAGAGCTAGAATTGGAAAAACAAGGGGGGTGGTGTCAGCGCTGTGAAAAGTGGGTGAAATCCAAGGGTGGTACGGGAATAAATCCCTGGGCTGGTGAACGTGGGTGGACGGGGGAGGGGTGGTGTATTTAGAACAGAGTGATAGCGTACATACAGTAAGTTATGTGTCAATACGTAAACCGTCAAAATGTAGCACAAAAGATAATATTGAATACTAAACAATGGCAAGTGACAAAGAAGGAGTACAAATTCACAAGCAGTAAAATGTACACAATGTGCTGGTCCAGGTAATGTGAAATCAGGGAGAGCTTCCGCTAGGGGCGCCCCTGAGTGTGTAACACAGTGAACAATACAAATAATAATATATAAATCAGTGAAGAAATGCAAAAAAGTCTCCGAAAGTGTTTCCCAAATGTCCCAGAAGACAGGGCCTAAAGATGTCCCAGAAGACAGTTTCCAAAAGATGGAAGAAATGGTGCCGGGAAAGGACGTGGTACAGTGAACACCTCAGGTGGTCCCTAGCCCCTCACCTCACGGCTATGGCACGGATAGCCAAATAAAACCACCTCTGGCGGGGGGAGGAGGAATACACTTCAATGGACAGAAACGACATCAGCACTCCTCAGCAGTAAGGCATGGAGAGGATACAAAGCAAGTAGGATATGGTGTTATGGAAGTGTCTAAACAGGCAACATCATTCACTCATACATCCACTCACATGGAGGTGATGGATGGTGGGCCTATCTCCCAGCAACACCGAGTTCGTCCTAAGTCCTGGATGCACACCTGGCTCCTCTTCTTCTGTGTCTGAGCTGGGTGGACACTTGGAGCAGATAGAGGGGACCCTCACACAGCATATAGGATGGGAGAAAGCAAGACATTTTGACGGTTTACGTATTGACACATAACTTATGTACGCTATCACTCTGTTCTAAATACACCACCCCTCCCCCCCCCTCCCCCGTCCATCCACGTTCACCAGCCCAGGGATTTATTCCCGTACCACCCTTGGATTTCACCCACTTTTCACAGCGCAGACACCACCCCCTTTGTTTTTCCATTTGCTACTTCTCTCTGCCCAGGACAGAGTGTCAGGTGTTTGCAGCAGTGACCCCATCCCACTCCACCACCCCCCTCGGTAGCGCAGGAGCCTCTATCTACAATACTAGAGCTAGAATTATTGCTCTCTCTCTCTCTCTACCAATTGTGACGATAACTCACATTTTTTGTTTGAATACCTTTTTACATATGCGGACGCTAAACATGTATGCGTTCGCTTCTGCGCGTGAGCTTGGCCGGACGGGTTTGGGCTCCTAACTTTTTTTTAGCTGGCTCCTAGATTCCAAACAAATTTGTCAAACCCCGCCTTAAGAACCCCTCCCCAGCATGCGCAGCGGAACGATCACTCCCACTGATTCTCTGCCGAGGGGGACACCCAATACACCCTGACTCTGCTGCTGCCTCCCTCGTCCTCAGATGCTAAAAACACCCCCGGGCGAACAATGGTGGTTACTCCCAGCACAGCCATGGCTGGAACAGAGGCTAAATTGCCCATAATTACACTTGTCTGAGCCAAATAACGACTCAGACCCCCACTAATCAACCGCCTGATCAACAGGAGCAGGGCGCTACAAATAGAACTGTTGATTTCTATTTAGATGGTCTTTGTTATTCCTGAGGCCTGGCGGAGAGATATTCCAGTGCTGACTTTACTGCATTGGGGGAATCCCTCCACAGAGTTCTCACTTAGGTCTGGCCTCATCTTGCATGGTTCTGACTTGTTATTCCATATCATATCATTGACTCTTTCAGGGCCCTGTGGGAAGTCAACTGCAGTTTGTTTAACCCTGTTTTATCTTTTCTCTACCAAGTAAATACTTGTCTCTTGGTTAAACTGCAATGTGTGTGGAGTCTTATCTCTTACCTTTTTTGGACAGGTGGCCAGTACAAGGTAACAACATTTAACTGCGTTTTTGTTACTGTATGATATCATCGTGGTTCCCAATTGCCAGTGGGTTCCACAATCATCGTGCTGTCCAGTTGTGCCAAGGGAGGGTTCGAGCCAAACTTCTGGGGTTGATAGGCAGAGCGCAGACCCAAATTTAAACCAGCAGCTCCTACGGGGGTAGTGCTACACATGAAAAAAAAGGCCCGGAAGCAGAGGAGGGCCGGCATGACTGGGGTGGGCACAGGGCCGGATTTCCCACAAGGCCACCAAGGCCAGGCCTCGGGGCGGCAGGGCACAGAGGGGCGGCAGGGCACAGAGGGGCGGCAGCTGCATGGAGTCCCCCGATGGCTGGAACATACAGTTAAGGGTGGTAAGTTGCTTTCTAGCAGGACTAAATGTAGTGTGGGGGAATCCGCTCACTCATTAACAAGTGATTGTGACGAGGTCGCCGAAATCACTTGTAAAATGTGTGCTGCCCCCCCCCCACATACCTCTCTCTACTGGCTCTGTCTTCGGGACTCCGTCCTCCCCCCAGCCGCCGAGTCTGTCTCCTGTCCCTCCCCCAATGTACACAGTGAGAGGGGTGAGCTGTGCTTTTCCCATCTCAGCTGTGACAGGAGTTCTAGCACAGTGCTGGGACTCCTGTTTTGGAGGTGACAGGGTCAATAAAGAGAACCTGTCATCTCCAATCGCTATCACACAGGGAATTGTTTTCTCCTGTGTGATAGCAATAAAGTTAAAGGGGTGTTCCAGCCAAAAATGGTGTTTATTAAAAGTCAGCAGCTACTAAAAGTGTAGCTGCTGGCTTTTAATAAACACTCACTTACCTGCTCCTGCGTTCCAGCGACGCGCCGACCGGGGCTCCGCTCCTCTCCCCCCCTCCATCCCGGCTATGGAAAGGCTGTCATGGCCGGGCACCCACTGCGCATGCGCGAGCCGCACTGCGCATGTGCGGCTGATTGGACAGGCGATCGCATGGGACCTGTCATGTGTCCCATGCGATCGCCAACAGGGAGGGGCTGGTGTAGGCGATTAAGCTTAATCGCCTAACCAGCCCCTCGGCGGAAGCAGGAAGTGGGACAGGAAGTCCCACTCCACCTGAAGCCCCCACTCCCCCCCCCCCAAAAAAAATTACATGCCAAATGTGGCATGTAAGGGGGAGGGGATAAAGCGAAACTTAATTTTTAGGGTGGAACTCCTCTTTAAGTGTTTTTTTTTTAATAATTAAAAATAATAAAATAAAATAAAATAATGTAATTAAAAAGTAAAGAATAAGAAAAATAATATTAAAAAATAATAAGAAAATAATAAAAAAATAAAAAAAGTAAACGACAGGCTACAAATAAAATAAAATAAAAAAAGTGATAAAAAAGTATAAAAGATCCAGTGGATTTAATGTTAATTTTAGTCTCCTAATTAGCTAGTATACAAAAGTGTATGCTGAAAATTTTGTTATGAATTCTACAAAGTACATGTAGTTTACCATCTTGTTTATTATAATTGGTAATACATTCTATGGGCCAGATTCAGGTAGATGGGAGCATCTTTGCTCTGGAGTAACGCTTCTCATTTGCGTTACTCTGACGAAATTTTAGGAGCAAGTGCTGTTATTCAGGAAGCACTTGCTCCTAAAGTTGCGGCAGCGCATCGCAAATGAGCCGGCGGAATTCAAATTGGGCGGGTACGGGGCGTGTAGTATTCTAACTATGCGCGATCCCGCGGCGAACGTACTGCGCATGCGTCGAGTGTCAATACATCCCAGTGCGCATGCTCCAAGTTCTGTCAGTGAACGTCAATGACGTCACGTCCCCATTCATGAATGTTTTACGCAAACGACGCAATTTTTTTTTTTCCGACGCGATGACGACGGCTATACCTAACATAGGATACTCCACTAGGGGGCTGCTTTATCTATACGCCGCGTATCGCTTCCGGAAACGTCGTAAAGTCACTGCGTCGCGCCCGAAAACGTTTGTGAATTTCCGCTTCCCGCTGATTAACATATTTTTTCAGCGTTAATCAGCGGGAACGCCCCCGGCGCCATTTTTAAGTTGAAGTAACGATGCGATGGCGAAATTCAATTACGCCGATCGCATCGGAACTCCAACCCGGCGTTTCTTGTTTTCTGGTTATAGAAAACAGAAACGCCGGCTTAAAGTGACAGTTAGGCTGGCGGATCACTGGATCCGCCAGCCTAACTCTTCATGAATCTGGCCCTCTGTATGTTTTCTATTGCTTCTGCATACTGAATTGTACAATTTTCTTTGTTCCATTTTGTAATGTGATATTTGATACAAAATGTTTAATAAAAATATTGAAACGAAAAAAGTATAAAAGAAAAAGAAACAAAAAATATTTGAACTAACCGTGCCGCCCCTGCCATCCGGTTGCCATTCTCCGTTGATTTGGAGGGGTGGTTCGGTTGGCGGGGAGGGTGTGCATTGCAAAACGTGGCCTTGGGGGCGGCAGGGAGAGCAAACCCGGCCCTGGGTGGGCAGTGAGGCATAGGAGGAAGTGGGAGTGCGGGAGTTTGTTAGCTGGGACAGGTTGTTTGGGATAGGGCAGCTATGGATGTTGGAGGTGGTTGCTAGCAGGTTAGCAGGGGGGCGTGTTTTAGGCCACCAGCTTCATTCGGAGCTTGCGGCCACAGAAATAGGAGCAAATTTCCCACCCACCCTCCCCCTTTTTGTTCACTTTTTCACAGTTTTTATTTTTTCCGGGGGTTTTTGTACTAGTACTGTGGGTATTTTGTTTTGGTTTTACGTCAGTGGCGGGGGGATCTATGGGGTCTTTGAAGGCGGTGATGAGAAAATAATGGAGGTTTAGGGGGGGGGGGGGGCCCATCTGGAGGTATGGGTGTCCCTTTCCTTACTAACAAGACTATGGGAACAATGGTTTTGGTAGTTGGTTGCATCTGAAGGAGGTAAATGGTAATTGTCCCTGAGCTGGCGTAATATGCGGCGGCGGGGGGCCTTTGTTAATGGGGTGTACAGATACAACTACATTGCCCCTCAAAGATCTCTAGACCAGGCAGGGGTAAAACTGAGTTTTTTATGTGTTGGTTATGTGATGTATTATATGCATTTAATTGTATGTTGAGAGTTTTTTGTATTGTATTGTTGTTTTGTAATAAACAATGGCTGCTATGGCCATTCGACTCCGAAGAGAATGTGTTGCCTGGTCAATTATGGAGTTAGGAGTTGTTTTTTTTTCTTGGGTAAACTTTTTGTGGAAATTCGGGGCCTCGATAATCTGCACATCCATTAGTCAAGGATAATGCACAAGGCAGGTGCGCCCCTCTTTTTTTTCTACTGCTAGGATACCCCTATCCCGGAGGGTAGCAAGGCCTGAGATATTATCCTCTCTGAACTTTGGATCGCTTGGTCAACACATTTGTGAGCAAGAGTATTTGTTTTGCTGCTTAAGAGACACGTGAGAAGCATTGGTGGGATCCTGAAACTCAAGATCTGTGGGTGTTTAACCACTTCAGCCCATTGTCATTTGACGTCCAGAGATGGGATCTCCAATCCTGGGTGGACGTCAAATGACGTCCTGGGCTTTGCGGGTGAATATCTGAATGATGCCTGCAGCCAGAGGCATCATCCAGATATCCTCTTGTTAAGCCGGTGATTCTGCACGACATAAGAACGATCATAGCGGTGGTTCCGCCGCTTGATCGTTCTTACAGGCCGCGGGAGGGGACATCCCCCCTCCCATTGCCATCCGGTGCTTCTCCGGACTCTCCCGTGCCTTCAGGGGCCCGGGGGAACGAATCGTCCGGCGTCGGCAGGAAGCATAGAGATGACTGGTGACCAGATGGTCACCAGTCATCTCTATGACCGTCGGAGGACCCGGGCGCGTTGTGATGACGTCACGCCCAGGTCCCCGTAAATAAACAAAGCCGCGATTGCGGCTGTAAGCAACAATTCATGAGATCAGTGAATTTTTATTCACCGATCTCATGGTTTCCAGCCTGGAGGAGAGATGTGAGGACTTATTGACCCCCCCCGCATCTCTCCTTAAAGAGGACCTGTCACACACATTTCCTATTACAAGGGATGTTTACATTCTGTGTAATAGGAATAAAAGTGAAAAAAAAAAATTGAAAAAAGTGTTAAAAAAATTAAAAAATAAGTCAAAAAATAAAGAAAAGTAAAAAAAAATAATAATTAAAACGCCCCTGTCCCCGGTAGCTCACGTGCAGAAGCGAACACACACGTAAGTCCCGCCGACATATGTAAACACCGTTTAAACCACATAAGTGAGGTATCGCCGCGTGCGTTAGAGTGCCAGCAACAAATCTAGCACTAGATCTCCTCTGTAAATTAAAACTGGTAACCTGTAAAAAAAAAATTATGGAGATTTTTAAGTACCGAAGTTTGGCGCCATTTCATGAGTGTGCGCATAATTAAAGCGTGACATGTTGGGTATCTATTTACTCGGTGTAACATCATCTTTCACACAATACAAAAAAATTGGAATAACTTTACTGTTTTGTTATTTTTTAATTCATGAAACTATTTGTTTTCCCAAAAAAGGGAGTTTGAAAAATTATTGAGCAAATACCGTGCGAGATAAAACGTTGCAATGGCCGTTGTTTTATTCCCTAGGGTGTCTGTTAAAAAACATATATAATGTTTGGGGGTACTGCGTAATTTTCTAGCAAAAAAATGATGATTTGTACATGTAGGAGAGAAGTGTCAGAATAGGCCCCCCGGTATGGAGTTGGTATAAAAGCCCGGGATTGAAGTGGTTAATAGTGAAAATGTATGTTATGTAGGAAAACAATATTTATACATTTTTTAGATGTTCCTCAACGTAAATGTAGCACTACCCCCGGACGAGCTGCTGTATTTTTGGGCGGCGTGTTACCTCGTGGCTCCTCCGAAATTCCTAGGGGTGAATGATGCGTATTGCATGTAGTAGAAGTAAAGGAATGTCCATGACAGGTGCTCTTTGCTGCGCTCTTTATTACCCAGCCGGGTAAAAACTAGTAAAACTCGTGGTGAGGAAAGTAAAGCTGAAGAAGAAAGGAGAATAGCAGATTCAGGCGTAATGATAGGAAACAGTCCTGCTCCCAAACGTAACACTTCTCTGCGCCACTCTAGCCGGAGTGGGTTCAGTGTACCCGGACAGGCCCCTCCCACTGACCTGGACAGGCCCCTCCCACTGACCTGGACAGGCCCCTCCCACTGACCTGCATAGGCCTGTCTCACTGACCTGGCAGCCGGAGTATCACTCAGACAATTATAGAATAAAGTCTCTGCCACAGACCCTCCTTGGTGAACTTGAACTTGGAGAAAGTCTCTGCCACAGACCCCTCTTAATGAGCCACAGAAGATACCTCTGCCACAGGTCCCCTCTGGGTTAATTTCTTGGAGATATCCCTCCTTAATTGAGTTACGCCTGGATCTCCTTCAACTTGCTGCCCAGGTACCGACTGACAGGTGATCAATCCCTCAGTGTCTGGCTACCTTGATCCCTGGTGGTTTATTCAGGCCCTTTTGGACCGCCAGCCTCTCAATGGTGCTCCTCAGACCGACTCCCCACCGAACAGTTCGGGATCTTCAAGAATGGGAACCCAGGCAGTCACTCACTGGGTCCCCGTCGCTGTTCAGATGCTACGGGTCAGCATGGTCCCGAAACCAGGAACGCCACATGGCATACACGCCCCCGGCCAGGTAGGCCATAACGCTGGCGCAACATGATGTGGCCACCCTAAAGGTGGGAGCCACACTGGACAAAGAAGACCCAGAACCAATGGCGTTTGCCCTATAAATACCCCTCCCAGCATGCACAGCGAGGACAAACCCTCATGATTGGCTGCTGGAAAGAGCACCCAAACATTGACTCCACTGCTGCCACCTGCAGCACCGGGGATGGAAGAACACCCCAGTACAACATAATAAGCCCACAGCACAGCCAAGCTGAGACAGAGACCCTGTTTTGCACTTAAAGGGGTTGTAAAGGTAAATGTTTTTTCACCTTAATGCATCCTAAGCATTAAGGTGAAAAAACATCCGATGGTACCCCCCGTTTTACCCCCCCCCCGAGCCCCCGTTTTACTTACCTGACCGTTCGAAATTGCCGGGCGCGTCCACGTCATCCTCTTCGCTTCCCAGCCTGCCCGTTGATTGGCTAGGCTGGGCGGATTGATAGCAGCGCAGACATTGGCTGGCGCTGCTGTCAATCACAGCGGATGACACGGCGCGCCGGGGGCGGGGCCGAGTGATACAGTCGGCGGCTACGGCCGCCGCTGTATCACGGGAGCGCGCCCGCAAAAGCTTTCCCCCGTGCGGGCTCGCTCGCATTAAGGTGGAATGCTTTTGCGAGCAGGGCCTGAGACAGCCGCCGAGGGACCCCAGAAGACGGGGTTAGAGGACACTCCGTGCAAAACGAGCCGCACAGTGGAGGTAAGTATAACATGTTTGTTATTTAAAAAAAAAATTTTTTGGGCCAGATTCTCGTAGATGCGCGCCTAATTATGCAGGCGTTGCGCATCTCAGATGCACTACGCCGACGTAACACGGAGTGGCAAGTACCGTATTCCCTAAGTAAATGCGCTCCAAGATGCGCCTGCGTCGCGTAAAATCATGGGCGTAATCCGGCGCAACTCCAAAGTAGGAGGAAAGTGGGCGTGTTGCATTATAATGAAGCGTGACCCCATGCAAATGCAGGCCGGGACGAACGGAGCATGCGCCGTGACATGGATGACCCGCGCCATGACGTGGTTGACCCGCGCCGTGACGTGGATGCCTTCTGCGCATGCGCAAAGCCTCCCTACGATGCGCCGGCGCAGGGTATATAATGCGCCCACACATGCGCCCGTGCAGCGCAAACGTCTCCCATTTTTTTGATAGTGACGGCCAAAGTTTGTGCTGGACAAGATGACAACCGCGGTTAAGGAGAGGAGGAAGAAGAATTTCTCCCCAGAGGAGAGGGCCATTGTCGTCAGGGCCATGGAGAAGTATGACTCGCGGCTCCATGGTGCTGACAGTGCCCGGACCAGCAAGTCCCGGAGGGATCAGATTTTAATGAGGGTCGCGTGCCAGGTCAATGCCCTCTCTCATGAGGTCCGGACACCGCAGGACATTCAGAAGAAAATGAATGACCTGCGGCGTCATGTGAAGGGCAAGCTGGCTGCCATAGCTCGGCATGCCAGGGGCACTGGAGGGGGCCCACCCTGCCCTGTCCGCCTGACTGAGGAGGAGAAGGTGGTTGCCCGCTGCCTACAGACGGAGCAGGTAGAGGGAGTTGGGGGCTATGAGTCCCAGAAGCCAGCCGTGAGGACAGGTAAGTGTGTTTTATATTCTATCTGTTGTGTACATGTATGGGGGTGGAAGGGAACATGTGCCAAGTGTGTGGGTCCACCAACATGGGCATCTTTTGTGTCATCCACAGATGTGCAGGAGGGAGCGGGGCCATCTGTTGATGCCAGGGCCCATCAGGATCCATCCCCTGAAGATACAGTCCCTCTGGCTGCCCCCCTGGAACAGGACTTGGAGGGAAGTGGGCACACCTCAACGGAGGAGGTGGTTGAGGAGGGTGTGGTAGTCCAGGACCAGGCCCTCTATGTTGTTGTGGAGGAGGATGGTGGGTTGGCCGGACCAGCCCAGGCTATTCCTCTACCTGTAGCGAACCCCTCAGTGTCCCCCTCCAACCTCTCCAGTCCCTCTCTTTCCCCCCCCCTCATCTCCGGCCCCTCAACATCCTACCCTTATGCCCGGTCCCCTGCCACTCCCCGCAAGGCGACGTGCAAGACCAGGGGTGTATCCAAGGTCCTGCCGGAAGAGCTGGTCAGACAGCAGGACCAGCAAAATCAGCACCTGGCCGAGGTCGTGGAGGAGATGAGGCGCCTGGCCGACAGCCTGGCATCCTCGGGCAATATTACAGATGCCATCCAGGATGTTGCTGTTAACAGCGCAGCAACGCTGACCAGCTTGGGGGAGCTGCAGGAAAACACCTCGGAACTTGTGGGGGAGGTTCATGCCCTGCGCCTTGCTGTCGAGGCGCAGACTGCTGTGCAGACCCGCATAGCGGTTGCCCTGGAGGGCATGCAGGCAGCCAGGGAGGGACGTGGGGATGCTCCTCCTCAACCTGCTGCCCCCCCCCATCTGTGGCTGCCCCCAGGCAAGTGAGGGGCAGGACCCGTGGCACCAGGCAGAGCCCCCGCCAGGCCCATTAATTTTATTTTTCTTTATTATTATGCTCTGGATAAGAGCTTTTTTTATTTTTTGTTATGCTCTGGATAAGAGCTTTTTTTATTTTTTGTTATGCTCTGGATAAGAGCTTTTTTTATTTTTTGTTATGCTCTGGATAAGAGCTTTTTTTATTTATTTTTGGATACTGCACACGGTGCAGTGTGAATGGTGTGTGAATGTGGGAGGGTGGCACTCCTGACAGTAAGGGGTGTCACCCTCGGCCGTGGTGGTGAAGTTAACCCCACGGCTGTATGAATGATGTGTGAAAGGTGTATGAATGGACAGCAACATCATTGGGGCCTTGACGTGGCGTTGCTGCTCCCAAGTCCTACATGCTGGACTTGGGCTAATCCAATGCGATGTGCATGTGGTGTGTGTGATCTAGGGACATCAGTGGTGTACACGCGTGCATTGTCTGTGTGCCATGCTGTATGTGTGTGTTTAAAGGACAAAGATTCGTAACACGAGGACCCTCCTGACTGCTCTTCCATCAGCTGACGGGGTCTCCTCTGGCGGGGGGGGGCTGTGTGGTTGGGGGGTCAGGTCATCACGTAGGGCAATGTGCAGGCCCTTTTGCATGGCAAAGTTGTGCAGAATACAACATGCACCAATGATCTGACCCACAAAGTTGGGGGAATACAATAGGGCCCCCCCAGACTTATCCAGGCATCGGAAACGGGACTTCAGGAGGCCAAATGTGCGCTCCACCACTGCACGGGTTTTGATGTGTGCTTCATTGTATCTTCTCTCTCCTCTGGTTTGGGGGTTCCGGAAAGGAGTCATGAGATGGGGTCCCAGTGTATATGCAGAGTCACCTGTAAGGGAAAAGACAGGAGGATGTTAGTCATGCATGTGCCACTTCTGTTGTGCATCATGGGAGGGGATAGTCATGGCTGCCACCCATGTCACTCACCAACCAGCCAGCTGTCCCCATACATGTCCTGCTCAAAATCTTCTGGGATGTTGCTTTGACGGTAGATGTAGCTGTCATGGCTGGACCCGGGGTCTTTGGCACGGACGTGCCATATGAGGTATTTGGCATCGGCTATCACCTGTACGTTGATGGAATGCCAATGCTTCCGATTGCGGTATATGTGCTCTGTGGCACTGGGGGGCTGGAGTGCCACATGTGTGCAATTAATGGCCCCGATGGTGCGTGGGAATCCGTCAATTCTGTAGAAATCTGTCATTGCCTTCTGCCGCAGGTGCACAGTGGTGGGTCTGATGAACTGGTTGGACATGCGTCTGAGGATTGCGGGGACAACCTGGTGCAGACATCTGCTTATGCTGGTTTGTGACATCCCAGCCACCACTCCACTTGTACGCTGGAATGATCCACTGGCCAGGAAATGCAGTGTTGCCAGGACCTTCACCAGTGGCTGCAGTGCACGTGAGCGGTATGTCTGGCTGGTGATGTCATCCTGCAGGGTTGTGGTTATTTCCAGGATGGCAGCAGGGCTGAATCTGAAGATGCGATACACCTCCTCATCACCCATGCCAAAGAGGCTCATGCGCGCTCGGTAGATCCTCTCACGTGCCCCCGTCTTCCTCCTCCTCCTTCTATGCTCCTCTTCCTCTGCATACCTTAGTAGTGATAAGACCATGGCTGCCCCTGGCATCATTGGCATATGAATGTGTTGTCCAGTAAGTGTGATTGCTCAGCTAGTCCGTTACGGTGCTGCTGTAGTTGCTCTCCAGCTGACTTGCACACGGCCTTGAGCAAAGTTACCCGTGCTTTTATGAGGGGTATGTTTACTCAAGGCTTTCGAGTTACGCGCACCACGAGTAGCCAACGCCGGACGCGCGTACTTTCGGGAATACGCGCATCTCCCTCATTTGCATATTTGCATGCTAATTCAATGGGAACTGAATATTTTTCATGCGTAACTATGCGCCTACGCCGCGCTAGCTTAATGCATTTTCGCCGGCCAGACGGAAACAAATTTCGCGCGTATGTGGTTCTGTGTTTACCGCGCATCGATACGCAGGCGAACATTTACTATTACGCCGCGCATATACATTTACGCAGGCGTAGCGCCGCTGAGAATCTGGCCCTTTGACTTTAGTGTTCCTTTAACAATCTGGATCAGAGTCTAACTACACTCCGATCTACACATAAATTTAACTAGCACCAGTACTGTAAGGTACAGTACATAAAAAACTCCACTTTTTAGGTAATACGGAGTAAATGACTAGTGTTGAGCAGAATATGCCATATTCGATTTCGCGATATATCTCGAATATATAGTCGAATATTCGAGATATATTCGTTAAATGCGAATATTCGCGAGATTTTTTGGAAATGAAATGATTGCGAAATTTCGCTATTGCGAATGCGAATTGCGAATGCGAATGACATTTCGAGAAATGCGGAAGGAGCACTCTGATTGGCTCAGAATATTCGTGATATTTTATAATACAAAATAATTGCGAATATTCGAGAAATGCGGAAGGAGCACTCTGATTGGCTCAGAATATTCGTGATATATTACAATACAAAATAATTGCGAATATTCGAGAAATGCGGAAGGAGCACTCTAATTGGCTCAGAATATTCGTGATATATTACAATACAAAATAATTGCGAATATTCGGGAAATGCGGAAGGAGCACTCTGATTGGCTCAGAATATTTGTGATATATTACAATACAAAATAATTGCGAATATTCGAGAAATGCGGAATGGAGCACTCTGATTGGCTCAGAATATTCGTGATATATTACAATACAAAATAATTGCGAATATTCGAGAAATGCGGAATGGAGCACTCTGATTGGCTCAGAATATTCGTGATATATTACAATACAAAATAATTGCGAATATTCGAGAAATGCGGAATGGAGCACTCTGATTGGCTCAGAATATTCGTGATATATTACAATACAAAATAATTGCGAATATTTGGGAAATGCGGAAGGAGCACTCTGATTGGCTCAGAATATTCTTGATATATTACAATACAAAATAATTGCGAATATTCGAGAAATGCGGAATGGAGCACTCTGATTGGCTCAGAATATTCGTGATATATTACAATGAGAATGAGAAATGAGATTGATTGCGGAATTTCGACAGTAACACTCTGAAATCGAATATATGTGTTATTTTAGCTAAAAACAATATTGCGAATTTCTCGAAAAATAATCGCGCGATATCCCTATTGCCGAATAATCGCATTGCGATTTTTCGGCAATATAAAATGACCGCTGCAGCTACTCGGCCCAAGGTCTCTAATCATACCAGCAATGCTTTTAGACGTCGATGGGGATCTCTAGGATGTGATCTGTTCTAAAAAAAAATTGAAAAAATACGAATATTCGAAATAGCGAATATTCACCGCGAAATTCGGAATATATCGCGAATACTCGAATATGCCATATTCCAGCCGAATATTCGCAATACGAATATTCGTGAGCAACACTATAAATGACGTACTGGGACACATGGAACAATTATAGATTCCAGCGAGAGTCTTGGTTGGTGACGTTCTCCGGTAACACCTGTTTCTTCATATCTTTTCCTCCAGGAATATCAGGACTTTCCAAAGGTTTCCTGATAACGGGGCTTAAACTTGTCCTAATAACAAGCCTGGAGCTCTCCCCTGATTGGCTGACTGAGCGTATATAAGTTGGACAGACCTTCCAATCCTCCTCTTACCTCAAGAATATCAGAAAATGGCAACACTGTGGGTCCTGTCCTGCCTGGTCCTCCTCAGCGGAGCCTATGGTGAGTCCATGGACTGGATGTTTTTGGCACATTGTAATATATATAGGGCCAGATTCAGAAAGATCCGTGGATCTGCTGGCGTAACGTATCCCCGACACGTTACGGCGCTGTAAATATTTGCGCTTTATTCAGAAAGAACTTGCGCCATTATTTACGGCGGCGTAACGTATGTGTGGTGGCGTAAGGCCGCGCAATTCAAATGAATGAAGCGGGGGCGTGATTCATGTAAATGAATCAAGACCCCACGTAATTCACGTTTTTTTTTGGACGGCGCGTGCGCCGTCCGTGGACGTTCCCAGTGCGCATGCGTGAAACCACTCCGCTTTTCCTCAATGAAAACGACGTGAACGTAACTAACGTCGAGCCCCATTCCCGAACGATTTACGCAAACGACGTAACTGACGTTCCATTCGACGCGGTCCCGACGTCCATACTTAACATTGGCTACGCCTCCTATAGCAGGGGTAACCTTACACCGCTCGACCGCATATTTGCATATTTTACGCGAGAAACAACGTAAACGCCACCTAGCGGCCGGCGGAAGATTACATTTAAGATTAAACGGTGTAAGATTATTACGCCAGTCGGATCTTAGCGTAAATCTGAATAGAAAACAATGATACGCCGGCGGGAAATTTGAATTACGCCGGTGTATCTGTAGATACACCGGCGTAATTCCTTTCTAAATCTGGCCCTATGTTTTTATGGATACTATGGGCCAGATTCTCATATATTTTCGGCGGCGTAGCGTAAGCCATTTACACATACGCCGCCGCTGCGTACTAGAGCAAGTGCTTTATTCTCAAAGCACTTGCTCCGTAGTTTTCGCCGGCGTCTCGTAAATCGCCAAGCGTAAACCCGCGCAATTCAAATGGGGCGGCTTGTATTTAAATTAAGCGCGCCCCCGCGTCCAACGAACTGCGCATGCGCTGGCCAGGGAAAAAGCCCAGTGCGCATGCTCCAGCTCACGTCGGGAAGCGTCGTTAAAACCGACGTCAAAACGACGTGAGCGTCATTTACGCAAGTCCCTATTCGCGAACGAGTTAGTAAAACGACGTAAGCGACGGAAAAAGCCAACGCTGACCCGACGCCATACTTAACATGGCGTCCGACGGGACACGACGGCATCCAACGGGACCTTGTAAAGTTACTCCACATAGAAGCTGGGGTAACCTTACGAGTTCGTAAACGACGTACGCGACGACGGGGCGGCGTAAAAGCGATCGAGAATCGGCGTACTACTTCATTTGCATATGCAAATGAAAAAACAACGTAAAGGCCACCTAGTGGCCGAAGTTGTCATTACATCTACGATCCGAAAGTGTAATTGTATTACACTTGTCGGATGTAGAAGCGTATCTATGCAAAAGTGATGCTAAGCATCACTCGCATAGATACGAGGACAAAAAAAACGGCGATACGACTGAGATACTCCGTCGTAACGCCTCTGAGAATCTGGCCCTATACATAGGAAATATTCTAGACACATACATTCATAGGGCCAGATTCAGAAAGGAGATACGCCGTTGTATCTCCAGATACGCCGTCGTATCTCTGCGTCTGAGCCCTCCTATCTATTCGATTTACACGTCGAATATGCAAATGAGCTAGATACGCCGATTCACGAGCGTAGTTGCGGCCGGCGTATCTATTTGCGTCGTTTACGTTAGAGTTACACCCGGCGTAAAGTTCCCCCTGCTATAGTGAGGCGCAGCCAATGTTAAGTATGGACGTCGAAATTTAAACATTTTACATCGTTTGCGTAAGTCGATTCAGAATGGGGCTGGGCGTAAGTTACGTTCACGTCGTTTTCATTGACTATTTGCGACGTGATTTGGAGCATGCGCACTGGGATACGTTCGCGGCCGGCACGCGCGCAGTTCGGAAAAAGCGCGAATTACGTGGGGTCATGATTCATTTACATGAATCACGCCCCCTACCTGCCTATTTTGAATTAGGCGCTCTTACGCCGGCCCATTTACGCTACGCCGCCGCAACTTACGGAGCAAGTGCTTTGTGAATACGGCACTTGCCTGTAAAAGTTGCGAAGGCGTAGCGTAAATGGGGCGCCATTATACCTGAATCTAGCCCATAGAGTGTATGTAACATAGTACATTGATCACATCGCAGAACCGTTCTATAGAATTAATTTCAGTTTTCAAAATGAACTTCCCATCCACTATGGATAGGAAACAAGCAAACCACTGAACAATGTTTGTCTGGGATAGCATGGCTCTTATTATTTTATTTTTATTGGATAGATAAAAAAAGTAAAAAAATAAAAAATAATTTGATCCGCCTTATTACCGTTTATTTGTAGACAAAGTGCAAAGACGACAACTGAGACATAGGGCCAGATTCTCAGCGGCGATACGACGGAGTATCTCAGATACCCCGTCGTATCGCCGTTTTTTTTGCCTCGTATCTATGCGTGTGATGCTTAGCATTACACTTGCGGATCGTAGTTGTAATGACAACTCCGGCCACTAGGTGGCCTTTACGTTGTTTTCTCATTTGCATGTGCAAATGAGGTAGTACGCCGATTCCCGGTCGCTTTTACGCCGCCCCGTCGTCGCGTACGTCGTTTTCGTCCGCGTAAGGCTACCCCTGCTTCTATAAGGAGAGACCTTACGAAGTTCCGTCGGATGCCATGTTAAGTATGGGGTCGGGTCAGCGTCGGCTTTTTCCGTCGCTTACGTCGTTTTACTAACTTGTTCGCGAATAGTGCCGTGACCCCTTGATAAAATTTCCCAAGTTGTGGGGACCCCTAACAGTAAAATGATTTCACTGCATGGGTTGTCGGCACCCAAGGCAAGACAAGTAATTTGTATCTACGACTTTGTGGTGTCTCGCAGCAGTGACACCTATGCCGAAATCAGGAGATAGGGTCTCCTCCAGCCCCTCCCACTTCATTCTTTATCAGTCAGCTGACCTCTAGTCTCTGCCCCCCCCAGCCATGCCGTGAACTGAGTGGGTGGCTGCGAAGAGGCTGAGTGGGCTCCAGGGACGCCCTGCTGGGCGGCTGCAAAAAGGCTAGGAGAGCGGTGCGGGCTTCAGGAACAGCCCAGGATTCGGTGACCCCTGGCAAATCATCATTTGACCCCCAGTTTGAGAACCACTGTATTATATGGTGATGTGTAACAATGTATTACTGGCACGCCTTATTACCGTTTATTTGTAGACAAAGTGCAAAGACGACAACTGAGACGTAGGGCCAGATTCTCAGCGGCGCTACGATGGAGTATCTCAGATACCCCGTCGTATCGCCGTTTTTTTTGCCTCGTATCTATGCGCGTGATGCTTAGCATCACTTTGGCATAGATACGCTTCAACATCCGACAAGTGTAAAACCATTACACTTGCGGATCGTAGTTGTAATGACAACTCCGGCCACTAGGTGGCCTTTACATTGTTTTCTCATTTGCATGTGCAAATGAGGCTAGTACGCCGATTCCCGGTCGCTTTTACGCCCCGTCGTCGCGTACGTCGTTTTCGTCCGCGTAAGGTTACACCTGCTTCTATGAGGAGTAACCTTACGAAGTTCCGTCGGATGCCGTCGGGTGCCGTCGGATGCCATGTTAAGTATGGGGTCGGGTCAGCGTCGGCTTTTTCCGTCGCTTACGTCGTTTTACTAACTCGTTCGCGAATAGGGCATTGCGTAAGTGACGATCACGTCGTTTTGACGTCGGTTTCAACAACGCTTTCCGACGTGAGCTGGAGCATGCGCACTGGGCTTTTTCCCCGTTCGACGCGGGGGCGCGCTTAATTTAAATACAAGCCGCCTCATTTGAATTACGCGGGCTTACGCTAGGCCATTTTCGCTACGCCAACGCAAACGACGGAGCAAATGGTTAGAGAATACGGCACTTGCTCTAGTACGATGCGGCGGCCTAGTGTAAATGGCTTATGATACGCAAGCAAAATTCTATGAGAATCTGGCCCTTAATGACCATACAGACGTTGGCCTAGATCTACGTAGGGCGGCATAACTATGAGCGGGCATAGCACATCGTATTTACGCTACGCCGCCGCAACTTAGGACACAAGTGCAGTATTCTCAAAGCACTTGCCTCCTAAGTTACAGCGGCGTAGCCTAAATGTCCAGGCGTAAGCGCGCCTAATTCAAATGTGGAAGAGGTGGGCGTGTTTTATGTAAATTAATCATGACCCCACGTAATTGACGCTTTTAACGAACGGCGCATGCGCCATCCGCGGACGTATCCCAGTGCGCATGCGTCGGATAGAATGCCTAAGATACGTCGAACACTGCCTACGACGTGAAGGTAACTTACGCACAGCCCTATTCGCGTACAACTTACGCAAACGACGTAAAAAGATACGCTTGTTCCGACGTCCCTACCTTGCATGGGCTGCGCCACCTAGTGAGCAGCTTTACCTTTACGCCGGCGTATTTGTCTTACGTAAACGGCATAACTAATTGCGACGGGCACACGTACGTTCAAGAATCGGCGTATCTAGCTCATTTGCATATTCGACGCGGAAATCAACGGAAGCGCCACCTAGCGGAAAGTCGTAAATATGCACCCAAGTTACGACGGCGTAGGAGACTTACGCCGCTCGTATCTTGGCCGAATTTATGCGTAAGTGATCCTAAGAATCAGGCGCGCATATACGACGGCGCACATTCGGACGTACGACGGCGTACGTGGAGATACGCCGTCGTAAGTCTTTGAGAATCTGGCCCTGAGTGTTGTATTATATCAGTGGTTCTCAACCTTCTAGTGCCGTGACCCCTTGATAAAATTTCCCAAGTTGTGGGGACCCCTAACAGTAAAATGATTTGAATGAATGAATGAATGAATGAAAACTTGTATAGCGCGGCACATGCGAACTGAATCGCCTCTGGGCGCTTGTTGTTCCTGTCTCCTTTGATATCAAAAGAGAAAAGTCTTGACCTTTTTCCTAAATGCTAGGTGGTTCTCCTCCAACCGAATGCTGGTTGGTAAAGCATTCCATAGTCTTGGACCTTGGATCGCGAATCTTCTTTCTCCTTTGGACCGGAAGTTGATTTCACTGCATGGGTTGTCGGCACCCAAGGCAAGACAAGTAATTTGTGTCTCCGACTTTGTGGTGTCTCGCAGCAGTGACACCTATGCCGAAATCAGGAGATAGGGTCTCCTCCAGCCCCTCCCACTTCATTCTTTATCAGTCAGCTGACCTCTAGTCTCTGCCCCCCCCAGCCATGCCGTGAACTGAGTGGGTGGCTGCGAAGAGGCTGAGTGGGCGGCCGCGGGCTCCAGGGACGCCCTGCTGGGCGGCTGCAAAAAGGCTAGGAGAGCGGTGAGGGCTTCAGGAACAGCCCAGGATTCGGCGACCCCTGGTAAATCATCATTTGACCCCAGTTTGAGAACCACTGTATTATATGGTGATGTGTAACAATGTATTACTGGCACTTATAATAAGAACGTGTATTCCTCAGGTTGCGGTGTTCCCGCCATCAGTCCTCTTATCTCCGGCTACGCCAGGGTCGTGAACGGTGAAAACGCCGTCTCTGGTTCTTGGCCATGGCAGGTGTCTCTCCAGGTACGATCGTTTCTTAACACATTTTTAACTTTTCTAAATTGTAACATTTCTGACTTTAATGTTATTTCTAGGGATCTGTCACCTCAGAATGTCATCCACAGTGTACAAAGACACGCCCATCCCCCCATTCCTCAGATCTATGGCTTACTATAGACACAATTTCGAGTTTCACTGACTGAATGTTTTTAATTTTCAATTCTTTATTGAGTGTTGCTCAGCCCTGTTAGGAAAGTGAAGTGAGAGGAGGCAAGGGTAGGTGACAACCCTCTTCAAAAGATAAAAGTGGGGGGGGGTGGGCAGGGGAGAAGATCAGGGCTGTCTTAATGAGAGGGCACACTTGGGCACTGTTTTTCCCCCAAAGCAGATGGTCCTTGAGCCCACGCTGCCCCAAAATTGGGGACCCCATGATGGCACTGATATTGATAGATACACAGGGGAGGCAGTCTGCCTCCTACCTACTTGATGTCTGTTTACCTGCACTGTCATCATTGTAGGGGCCCCAGAGCATTACTTTGCCCAGGGGCCCATGATGCTATTATGACGGCCCTGGAGAAGATGTGTCCCACCAAAGAACATTAAGGAGCAGAAGATGGCACTAAGAAGGACCTACTACATCAGAGGGGGAGGGTATGTGGAGAGGTTTCCCACTTTTATCCCCAAGGGGTAGGTGAAATGATCCGTATATAAAGCAATGATCTTATGACTCTTCTTCCACAGGACTACACCGGATTCCACTACTGTGGGGGCTCCATCATCAACAGCCTCTGGGTTGTCACCGCCGCCCACTGCCCAGTCAGGTGAGTCTTATATGATAATATTCTACTACAAGGTCAGTAATCACTGCAATACTTCAGTGGTCCTCTGTCCATCCAGAGCCTCTGGTTTATAGACCAGACATATTCTAAATATAGAACCATGTATCCAACTGTCCATCCAAAGCCTCTGGTTTATAGACCGGATACATCCTAAATATAGAGCCATTTATCCAACTGTCCATCCAGAGCCTCTGGTTTATAGACCAGATACATCCTAAATATAGAACCATTTATCCAACTGTCCATCCAGAGCCTCTGGTTTATAGACCGGATACATCCTAAATATAGAACCATGTATCCAACTGTCCATCCAAAGCCTCTGGTTTATAGACCGGATACATCCTAAATATAGAACCATTTATCCAACTGTCCATCCAGAGCCTCTGGTTTATAGACCGGATACATCCTAAATATAGAGCCATTTATCCAACTGTCCATCCAGAGCCTCTGGTTTATAGACCGGATACATCCTAAATATAGAGCCATTTATCCAACTGTCCATCCAGAGCCTCTGATTTATAGACCGGATACATCCTAAATATAGAGCCATTTATCCAACTGTCCATCCAGAGCCTCTGGTTTATAGACCGGATACATCTTAAATATAGAACTATTTATCCAACTGTCCATCCAGAGCCTCTGGTTTATAGACCGGATACATCCTAAATATAGAACTATTTATCCAACTGTCCATCCAGAGCCTCTGGTTTATAGACCGGATACATCCTAAATATAGAGCCATTTATCCAACTGTCCATCCAGAGCCTCTGGTTTATAGACCAGATACATCCTAAATATAGAACCATTTATCCAACTGTCCATCCAGAGCCTCTGGCTTATAAACCATACATCCTAAATATAGAATAATTTATCCAACTGTACATCCAGAGCCTCTGGTTTATAGACCGGATACAATTCCTAAATATAGAACTATTTATCCAACTGTCCATCCAGAGCCTCTGGTTTATAGACCGGATACATCCTAAATATAGAACTATTTATCCAACAGTCCATCCAGAGCCTCTGGTTTATAGACCGGATACATCCTAAATATAGAGCCATTTATCCAACTGTCCATCCAGAGCCTCTGGTTTATAAACCATACATCCTAAATATAGAATAATTTATCCAACTGTACATCCAGAGCCTCTGGTTTATAGACCGGATACAATATGGAGCCATATATCCAACTGTCCATTCAGATGGAGTTTTTTCATCGGAAATTCCGACCGTGTGTGTGCCCGTCAGAGTTTTTCCGAGGAATTACATCAGAGTTTGGAAATAGAACCTGTTCTATTTTTCTCCGAAGAAATTCTGTTGAAATAACTGTCATCTGTCTTTATTTCAAGATATAGACGGCAGAGTTTGTAGAAACTAGAGAGATGTAGATAGTAGGGGTGAAAAAAAATACCTTTCACTGCTAAACAAACACGTATGGAGAGAAGAAGGTTGAGTCTGAAAACCATAGTCACCACAACACCCAACCACTTCCCAATGACCTGCCATGTTTTTCTCCCATCCAGTTCTTCCCACCGTGTGGTCCTGGGAGAATTTGACCTTTTCTCCAACGCTGAGCCCATCCAGGTCAAATCCATTGGCAGGGTAAGTTCTTGTTATTGAAGGAGAACTCAATTGTTTTAAGAGTGTTAGACGTGAGAAGGTGATCAGTGCCATCAATGTATCTTCTAAGCTTTCTTCCTATGTAGAGATTGTAGTGATATATGTATGTGTGGGGTGGGCAGATTTATTTCTTCCTCCATGGTCATGGCACATAGATTGGGACTTGTAGTATCCAAACATATGTGATGGAGTTCTGAAGATCCTCCTCTCTGTTATTTTCATTTGTAAAGGAATACAAACAAATAAATAAATAAATAAGCTAATTTCAATTATAAAGACCTGAATACAGATGATAGAAGTTCTGCATGTACTGGGGTCCTCTGGTTATGAGAAAGGAGGGATCATCTAGACCAGGGATCTCCAAACTTTTCACTTTAATTGTCCTTCAGACTTTAGGAGGGCCAGATTGTGGCCAGCAGCGGCAGAAAATGTCACGGGCCCAGCATCAGTGAGATTAAATATTGCCTCAAGGTTGGTGGTCAATAGGAGGAGTATTCCCCCTATTAGTAGGAGAAATAGTATCTCATTATTGGTATCGGTGGGAGATATAGTGTCCCATTGTTGATGCCAGTGGGTTGAATAGTGCCTCATATCAGTGGGAGGAATTGTGCCCCAAGGGCCGGATAAAGGCCAGCAAAGGGCCACATCTGGACCTCAGGCCGCAGTTTGGAGACCCCTGATCTAGACACAAGGGCCCGGATTCACAAAGGATTTACGTCGGCATATCTCCAGATACGCCACTGTAATTTCAAATATGCGCCGTCGCATCTTTGCGCCGATTCACAAAGCGAGATACGTCGAAAAACATGGATTCAGCCGCCCGACGTAACTTGCCTACGCCAGCGTATCGTGGGTGCATAGTTACGCTGGACGCAAATGAGTAAGATACGCCGATTCACGAACGTAGATGCGCCTGGCCACTTGATATAGGCGATTTGCGTAAGGCTTACGTCCGGCTTAAAGTTACCCCTCATATAGCAGGCGGTTATACCGTGTTTCCCCGAAAATAAGACACCGTCTTATATTTTTTTTTCCTCAAGAAATCACACTATGGCTTATTTTCGGGGGGTGTCTTATTTTTATTACAGAAAATAAAGGTTGCCTACCTGAACCACACTTGCGCTTCTTAGCATTTCCTCTGTCCACCTGTAGACTGAGATTATCGTATTCTGCACGCCATTTTTGGACCATTCGGATATCCAACTTCTTCTCTTTGCACTCATCTTGTCTGGCTGTACAGAAAGATAGGCCAGCAAAGCTGATGTGGAGCAAAGTGGAGCTGGGGTGATCTCTTTGGGCTCAGTAGCAGCTTTTCCCCCTATCCCCTGGTGTTTGTGTGGGGTGAGAGAGGGGTTTGCTGGTCAGTGCTGGGAGAAGCTTTACAGCTTTACACAGCGTTCTTCTCCTCACTTCAGTTCCAGTACAGTACTGTACGCCTATCACGTGTTGTTTCCCGCTCCGCGCCGCGCCGTTACGCATACGACACTACGTCTTATTATCGGAGATTCGCCACGTCTTATTTTCGGAGATTCGACACTACATCGCTACGTCTTATTTTCGGAGGGGTGTCTTATATTTCGATCTTGTGCCGAAATCCCGCTACGGCTTATTTTCGGAGTACGTCTTATTTTCGGGGAAACACGGTAGTAGGTTACGTTCACGTCGTAGGCACTGCGCCGACGTATCTTAGGGAGTAGATGCAATCTGAATCTGAGCATGCGCGCGCATGCACCGTTCAATCGGCCATTCATTTGCATGGGGTCATGCTTAATTTAAATAGATGACGCCCACCTCCTTCCTACTTTGAATTGGGCGGGCTTACAACGGCCACTTTACGCTACACCGCCGCAACTTATGGAGCAAGTGCTTTGTGAATACTGCAATTGCCTCTCTAAGTTGCGGCGGAGTAGCGTAAAGAAGATACGCTACGCCCGCACAAAGATACGCCTCTCTACGTGAATCCGGGCCAAGGTGTGCGCTCCAAGACTACAAGTGGTCTTATAAATGGGGCTTTGTTTGCTTCTAATTCCTGAGTCAATAAAGCTGATCCAGCCTTTGATTTTCAGTCTTGCACAGTTGTATAGGCTCCTCTCCTGGACTGAAATGTCTTACTCTTGATTTCACTGCACACTTTGAGCTTCTCACAATGTTCATTTGAAGCTGCAGCAAGTCAGATAGAGCCCATCTCATTACCTGGATGGAGGTCGTCCACCATCATCTAGTGCAGGAGAAGGCAACCTTAGATCTCTAGATGTGGTGAAACTACAAATCCCATCATGCCTCAGCCTCTGGGAATCATGTCTGTGTCCAGGGATGGACTGAGACCAAAATTTGGCCCTGGACTTTATCCAGACCGGCCCACTTTGTTTGCAAACAAGAACAAAAACAGTATATAAACTATATGCAATTGTGCAAAAAACATAAGTTGCATAACATAAGGAGTCCTCACTCACCTCTTTTATTATTTCACTTATTCTCCTCTGTATTTTCCTCATTCTTCTCACATCACTCCATGAAGTGGAGGGCGAGCTGCGCAGCCATTACTTTGACAGGCTGTCACTGAAACCGGCCCACTGAGCCATCGGCCCACCGGGAAACTCCCTGTAGTCCCTATGGCCAGTCCATGCCTGTCTGTGTCTGCCAGAGTCTTGCAAGGCCTCATGGGATTTGTAGTTTCTTCACAGCTGGAGTGGCAAGGTTGACTACCACCGTAGGTTTTTTGGTTGTGGAATGTCCAAAGTAACTGCTCGGGCCCTTTAATTGTCAGCTGAGATTTCTCCGAGGTACAAGTGTCACGTACCTGGTGGAGATCGAGCTGTAGAGGGGGCTTCTCTTGCACCTCCTGTCCAACACCCCTGGTGTCCTTCAGGGAGTGGAGGACACAGAGTGACACTAGGGCCAATGTAGCAGATGGTTCTGGCTGGAACTTGGCAGGAACCAGGTGGCTGAAGAGCGCTGGGCATGTACTGAGAACAGGAGCTCCATGTCGCTGAATTAGCAGGTGGAAGCGTACCTGGGACGTGAGCCAGGAGGTCATCAACAGCCAGCCAGAGCAGGTATCGAGAGGCAGAGATGGGACACAGGCCAGGTTTAATACACAGTCGGGCAGCGAGGCACAGGAACATCAGGCAGAAGCAGAGTCAAGCACAAGCCGGGGGCACAAGTAGGCAGGTGGAGGTTAAAGGGAAGGTTCAGGCGAAGCCGGGTCAGGATACAGGAAACTGGTACAGATCAGGTAAACAAGAAGAAGCTGAAAGACCACTCAGCAAAGTGTGTATGCCACTGGCAGGTTTAAATAGGCGGACTGACGCCAATGCGTGCACGTGGGCATGCACGCACCGGCTCGCGCTCGTGCACGCTCACGCATGTGCCAGTACTTGTGCATATTTCGGAATGTCTACGCCTGCGTGCCAATGCGCACTTGTAGCCCGAGCTTTTCTTACAACAAGTGACATGGAGTTCCGGCACTTCCATCACTTTTTAGATCAAGAATTTTTTCAGCTTCCCTCAACTTAAAATAACATGTGATGGAGGTTTAAGGTGGAGACAACCCTCAGTATAATGTAATAGGAGAATAAAAAATGACAAGTAAGCAGATTAAACAACAAACTGAGAAGATGAATTAATCCTTATTATAATGTTTCTCAGTTCTTCAGACACCCGCAGTACAACGCCCAGACCGCTGAGAATGACATCGCCCTGATCAAGCTCTCCAGTCCCGCCACCCTCAATGACCGCGTGTCCCCTGTGTGTCTCGCTGCTTCCTCTGATGTCTTCGGAGAAGGAGAAAGTTGCGTCACCACCGGATGGGGATACACCAATGGTGTCAGTAAGTGAATTAAATGTTCTATTAACCAGTTGAAGCTCAATACGAAGTATGCCCTAAAAATATTTGTCTAAGATTGTAGGACATACCTCATATGCTTTGGTCAACTTCTCCTGCTATGGCCACCCCACGGCATGTTTAGTGCACCAGGAGCTTAGACCATGGCTCCTGTGTAAGCGATGCCTGCTGTTTACAGACATCATTCATGGAATATTATACGGGAGAAGAATTTTGTACTTATCATCTGAGTCAGTGAGTGAATAACTTATATAGCGCTACAAATACGGACTGAATCGCCTCAAGGCGCTTGGTATCCATTTCCTTCTTTATCCTTCAGAAGAGGTGGGTCTTGAGTTTTTTTCTGAAGGCCCGATGATTTTCCTCCATTCGGATGTTAGTTGGTAACGCGTTCCACAACGGAGGTCTTTGGACTGAGAATCTTGGTTCTCCTTTAGACTTGTAGCGGGACTTGGGGATATGAAGTAGGTTTTGGTTGGTTGATCGAAGAACGCGATTCGGGTTGTGGTATTTTATTTCCTCGCATAAATATTGGGGGGGGGGGGGGGGCGGTTTATTGTGTACATTTGTGAGTGAGGCAGAGGGCTTTGAATGTGACCCGATCCTTTACGACTAGCCAATGGAGGGTCCTCAGGGATGGGTTGATGGATTCCCAGTTTTTTTTTCCCCGTTATCAGTCTGGCTGCCGTGTTCTGGACGACTTGTAGATGACACATCTGGTATTTGGGGAGTCCGAGGTAGAGCGAGTTTGCATAGTCGAGGCTTGAGTTGATAATTGTTCCAACTACTACTGCTGTGTCCTCTTCTGGGATGAAGGGGATCAGTCTTCGTAGCAGGCAGAGAAGATAGTGAGAACCGCCGACTTCTTTTTTTTTTTTTTTTTTTCGCCGTATACATTTTATTTTTTACACAATTTATAGATTACGGAACACGGATACAAAAGAAAAGAAATAATAAAAGAAAAACGTAGAAAGCTTCGTCTGGTTGGCACAGTGACCAGTTTCCTCGGAACATCTCGTGTGTTTTTTTGTACAGACAGCGAGCCGCGGCGTCCTTCTCCGGAGGCGATGACGTATCAGAGGGCGCGGCCTGGGAATGATCAGGGGAGGGGATATACATCTATCGTCGTCTTGTGACGTGTTCGGCCGGTGTACGGAGAGGAGGGGGAGGGGTGGTTATCAGAGACAGAGGCGGACCGGAGGATGAGAAGTCCATAGCGTATATATCTGTATATAAAATATTTCAGTGGGAGGGGGGCGGGGTCTATGTCAGCGTTTCGCCTTTGGTCACCCGAGCTTCAATGTATTCCATCCGCCTCTCCAGAGCCGTCAGCTTCTCGTTCAACGTCGCCAGACGGGATCGGCAGGACATGTCGAAGGAGTTGAGGAAGTCGGCGATCTTCTTGATGCTGCTGGTGATCACCTCGATGTATTCCCGGTTCGCCCAGTCCTGGTGGATCGCTCTCTGCACCGGGTCCTCCTGGCTGGCCATCTTCCTCCTCCCGTGACCCGTCTGCCTGTCACCACACAGCGCCACCTACCGGACACCCCGCCGTGAGAACCGCCGACTTCTGATCCTATTTATATGTCCATAGTCATGTCTAAGTCAAAGGTGACTCCTAGACTTTTGACTTTGGTGCTTGGGGTGATGGTTTGTCCCAAAATGGGGGGGGGTGGCGTCCATGTTGTCCTAGAGTCTTTCGGTTTGCGTGAAGCAGAAGAAGTTCTGTTTTGCACCACTTCCCTCTAATTGGTAACAATTTAGAAAAGATAAGGGTTTTGGGACTTTGAAGGTGCAAAATTACAACAACATTTATATGAAAAAGATATACCGTATTTGCCGGCGTATAAGGCGACCGGGCGTATAAGACGACCCCCTAATTTTAAAGCTTTTTAAGATTTTTTGCCTGTACTCACCGCATAAGATGACCCCCCTTTCGAGGCTTCTGACACTTCATATTTCCTCCTTCTGGAGCCATAATCTTCTTCATTCTTCCTGGAGCTGGAGCCATATTCTTCTTCCTTCTTGCTGGAGCTGGAGCCAATTACAGCGAGCAAAGTATTCTATTAATGAATACAAAGCCTGCTTGGATTGGCAGAGGCTGTAACATCATCAGCCCACGCCTCTCTGACTCTCAAAGCCAACCCGAGCAGGCTAATGTATGTAGCCTGCTCGGATTGGCAGAGGTTACTCCAATCCGAGCAGGCTCTGTATTTATTTGAATACATCGCTCACCGGGATTGGCTAAGAAGTATATACTGTATGTAGCTAAAGCTATATACAGTATTACCGCACATCCAGCAGGCATCCGAGCAACTGACCCGGCGTATAACGACCCCTGCTTTATGGCCAGTGCAAAAGGTAGTCTTATACGCCAGCAAATACAGTTAATTATTTATAAAAGTAAAAAATGACAGAATATAGAAAATCCATCCAATGATACGATACAGTTTCAAGAATTTGCAAGCTGGAAAAATTCTCTGCATGTTTCGCCAAGATTAGTAGCTTCCTCAGGAGAATTACATTTATCAGGCACTATCTTTTTTTTTTTTTTTTTCCACTTCAGACTTAACCATAACTTGAGACCTGCTCATGGTTATATTCAATGATTATGTCTCGACTTAGGTTTTGCATCATGTATGGAAAATATATAAATCTACATAATAATTTTTTTTTTTTTTATTATTATTATTTATATATATATCTTTATTCCTTCCCTTCTCTCATCTCCATCTCCCCCCCTATCCCCATGTCCCCCCCCCCCTCCCGACCTCCTCCCAATCTTCCTACTAGGCCTCTACCATCTCTCCTATTTCAGTAATTTCCTCCCCTTATTATTACCTAAGCCTCCATCATTTCTGCATATTCCATCTTATACTTATATTTTTTCCAGGCATCCCATTTGTCTTTAAAATCTACCCAATTTTCCTCCTCCCTGTATCTTAAATATTCGTTATAATATATTTCATCAAGTTTTTTTCCCCCATCCTGTAGTGTATCAGGCACTATCTAATTGAAATAGAAAGAAATACAATACAAAAAAATTACAAAACAATACAGAAATACAAGAGTTATAAACAACGTACAAATTTAATAATTTTATCCCGAGTTGGTGGAGACCAAAATGACAGACTAAGGTAAGAGCAAAGATTACCTGTATAAAATGATAAACCGATCAGAATATAAACTGTAACTGAGGCCATAAGGTCAAAAGGAAAATATATTGGAAACACAATAAAAACTGGTTGGTGGTCGGCTTAGGCTCTGGGGATGGAGATGGAAACACACTGATTATCAAATCAACTAAACCAAATATCTCCAATTTTAACTTTTATAAATAAATATTGTTTCACATAAACGTTGTTGTAATTTTGTACCTCCAAAATCCCCCAAACCCTTATCCATTCTAAAATGAAATATTAGAGTTACAATGTTAAAGTATATGATTAAAAAAATAAGATTGTTTCTAGTAATTGCATTTTAACCCTTCGTGAACCAACCCTAATTTATCTAATTTTTTTCCATTAAAGTGTATTCCAAGCCCAAATATTTTTTTGTTGATGTTTTAACCACTTCCCTACGGCCGTACGAGTATATACGGCCGCAGGGTGGTTCTAAATCTCCGGGCTGCCGTGTTTTCACGGCAGCCCCTTTCCTCGTTCCCAGCGCGCGCTCCAGAGCGCGCAGCGGGGAACTTGTGTACTGGCTGTGTCCCTTGGACAATCACAGCCAATCACAGATCGCCGCGAACGGCCAATCAGAGTGGCCGTTTGCGATGCGATCTGATGGGCCAATGAGAGATGATCTCATATGTAAACATATGAGATCATCTATCATTGCCGGCTCTCACAATGCCAGCGTCCTGTCATAGAGAGAGCATACCGATCTGTGTTCCTAGTACATAGGGACACAGATCGGTCACCCCCCTCCCCCCACAGTTAGAACACAATGCAGGAAACACATTAACCCCTTCCTCACCCCCTAGTGTTAACCCCTTCCCTGCCAGTCACATTTATACAGTAATTAGTGCATTTTTATAGCACTGATTGCAGTATAAATGTGAATGGTGTCAAAAGTGTCCGATGTGTCCGCCATAACGTCGCAGTCGCAATAAAAATCGCAGATCGCCGCCATTACTAGTAAAAAAAATAAATAATAAAAAATAACAATTCTGTCCCTTATTTTGTAGGAGCTATAACTTTTGCGCAAACCAGTCGCTTATTGCGATTTTTTTTTTTTTTTTAACCAAAAATATGTAGAAGAATACGTATCGCCCTAAACTGATTTTTTTTTTTAAATTGGGCTATTTTTTATACAGCAACAAGTAAAAAATATTGTATTTTTTTTCAAAATTGTCGTCCTTTTTTGTTTATAGCGCAAAAAATTAAAATCGCAGAGGTGACCAAATACCACCAAAAGAAAGCTCTACTTGTGGGGAAAAAAGGACGCCAATTTTGTTTGGGAGCCACGTCGCACGACCGCGCAATTGTCAGTTAAAGCGACGCAGTGCCGCAAGCTGAAATTTCACCTGGTCAGGAAGGGGGTTTACATGCCCAGTAAGGAAGTGGTTAAATATAGTGGATTTTTTCTGGAAAGTTTTCCCTTACTTCCTGTTTCCACTTAATGAGGAATCCTTTGTAAAGTAAAAGGAACTCCGTCTTAGAGAGTTATGAAATGTGTCCCCACTTGCTGTTCCAGTGATATCATAGAAATTTGGAACATCACTATCTGTCCCAATGGCCACCAAGACCAACTGAGATGATGGATCCTCCCGGAGAGGACACAGACAGCAGTTGCCTTGGTGGTCCCCCATACTGGTGGACTAGGGCAAATGCCCTTTTCCCATTTGTTAAAGTGTCTCTTCATGGACATTGGATGGTCACGCGGTGGTATGACCCATTACATGTGCGATTATTTTCCCAATTTCCTTTTCATTTATTGAGGTCTAGTTATGAAGACTGAAATAATAATAACACTTCCCTTGGCCTGCATTCCACTTTTTATCTGTCCAGATTATAAAAGTTTGACTCAGAAGCAGGGCCGCCATCAGGGGGGTACAGGCAGTACACCTGTAAGGGGCCCAGATGGCAACCACCTTTTTTTGTAAGGGGCCCCAGATGGCAACCCCCCTTTTTATATATATATTTTTTTATTTCTTTCTTTTCTTTTTTGTAAGGGGCCCAGAGGTCCCCAGGGCAGTATCCCCCCGACCTCAATTCGCGGTAGCAGCACCCCCACGCTTCTCAATTCACGCCCCCCGCTTCTCAATTTTCTCAATTAGCACCCCCCGCTCCTCAATTCGTGGCAGCCCCCCGCGCTTCTCAATTTGAGGTGGAGCAACCCCCCCGGTTCTCTGCTCCAGGGGGCCCATGCCTGAAGCTGTGTAAGGGGCCCCATATTTTCTGATGGCGGCCCTGCTCCGAAGTCTCCAATGAAGTGGTGAAATGTAGGAACACTAATTACCTTGGCTTATGCCAAATTTCTTTCGGTAGAATAAATTATAATTTTTTTTTCCACCCAAAAAATGTATTGGAGAAAATTAAGATGAGTTTACAATACAGTACAGCCAGCGTATCATTTTAGAATGGGTTTTCTGTGTAAACAACCATAAAACATGGTATGGGTAACTGTTAAAGTTTAGTCAGTAGTCTTTATTACATGCAGATTTATTGGTCTTGCATTAACATAAAACAATAAGAAAACATTATACTGTATATACTCGCGTATAAGCCGAGTTTTTCAGCACATTTTTTGGTGATGAAAATGCCTCCCTCGGCTTGTACTTTTTGCGCCTGATCTCCCGGACTTTGGGGACCCTGTTCTGGTCGGTCATGGCAAACACGGCACACATATAGCCCCACTCTTCCTGTACAAGTGTTGAAAGTCTGTTGTCTGGGGGACTTACGACCGGGGAGCACCGATTTTTCAAAGTCGGGCACCCCTTTCATAGACTCCCATGTTAAACGGTAATTTCTCTGGTAAATTTGGGGACCCTGTGCCGGCCGTAGGTCTCCTGGACCCCAAAACTTGGCACACATGTAGCCCCAGTTCTCCTCTACAAGTGTGCAAAACTTGCTGTCTGGGGGACCTACGGCCGGGGAGCACCGATTTTTCAAAGCCGGGCACCCCTTCTATATACTCCCATGTTAAACGCAAGTCTAGTCATGGACACAGTGAGGCATGGGCACAGTGAGGCATGCACATGGACACAGTGAGGCAAAGTGAGGCACAGTGAGGAATGCAGATGGACACCCAAGCCTTTTACTCGAGTCAATACGTTTTCCCATTTTTTTGTGGTAAAATTAGGCGTCTCTGCTTATATTCGGGTCGGCTTATACTCGAGTATATACGGTAAGTATTTGTTTATTTTCAAAGCCAATCCACTTGGCTGATTGGGGCAGTTCCACTGAGACCAATATCAGCAGGTCTTGACAGTGGTATCTTCCATTCTGGTGGGGTCAGCCTCCATCTTGTGTTATGGATCATAGAGAAAAGTGCTGCTGTGTAGGGTCTAGTCATGTGTAATGCCGCGTACACACGATCACTTTTTGTGATGAAAAAAAATGTCATTTTTCTTCATGAAAAAAAATGTCATTTTTCAAACTTTATTTTCAAAAATGACGTTGCGTACACACCATCATTTTTGGAAAATGATGAACAAAATGATGGCACTCTAAAGGGGAAGTTCTATTTGCCTTGAGGCTGCTTTTAGCTGGTTACTTGTTAGTAAAAGACGATTCCTGCTTTTTTGTCTGTTACAGCGTGATGAATGTGCGATCTCCATTATGAATGGTAGTTTTACCTCCCGTCTCCTAACTTGCTTCTGGGCATGTGCGGGTTTAAAACGTCATTTTTTACGTAGTTTTGCCCACACACGATCATTTTTTATGACACAAAAAATGACATTTTGAAAAATGACATAAAAAATTTGAGCATGTTCGAAAAAATTTTTGGTCATTTTTCAGAAGACATAAAATGACATTTTGGCCACACACCATCATTTTAAATGACATTTTAAAAAATTTCATTTTTTTTCATCACAAAAAGTGATAGTGTGTACGGGGCATAAGAATAGGGAGAGAGGATTGGGTGAAAGGTGAGAAGAGGGGAGTGAAAGGGGAAAAAATAAAGGTAAGAGAGAGGGGCGGGGGATGTGGGATGTGGGGGGGGGGGGGGTAGGGACCGCTTTCCGATCCGAAACCCAGTCCAGGGCAAATATATGGGGTTTCCTGGTAGACTATTCAGGCAGCCACGCCAAGGGACGGGAAGTAGGATTTAAAACTTTCGGTAGATTTGAAACAAGTTCAACAAGCTTGTGAAGTTTTGTAGGCGTTCTTGGGAGACATGGATCAATTCCTCCATCTCCTCAATCTTAGAGACCCTGGGCCAGATTCACGTACCCGGCGTATCTTTGTACCGGCGTAGCGTATCTTCTTTACACTACGCCGCCGCAAGTTTGAGAGGCAAGTGCTGTATTCACAAAGCACTTGCTCCCTAAGTTACGGCGGCGTAGCGTAAATGTGCCGGCGTAAGTGCGCGTAATTCAAAGTAGGCAGGTAGTGGGCGTGTTGTATTAAAATTAGCCGTGACCCCATTCAAATGATGTGCCGATCGAACGGAGCATGCGCGCATGCTCAGAATCACGTCGCATATACTCCCTAAGACACGACGGCTCAATGCGTACGACGTATAGGTAGAGTCGTGTGGTGCAAGAGATATTGAGCCGGGCTATAGTCTAGGATGAGAATAAATTATTATTTGAAATTTTTTGAAAAAAAAAAGTTACACAAAGAAGCGTCATGAGATGGAAAAACTGTCAAACATTTCCAGTAACGATGGGGCAATAGATGAGTTTTAGTCTGGTATGGACGGGCATCACAATGATACGGCCATAAAATGGTCTTCTGTGGAGAGATATACATAGAGATGTCTCCAGGTTAAATATGTGAGTTGAGGTCCTTCTTTCATGTTAATCCATCTTCTCTCTTTCTCTCTCAGCACTAGCTAAGCCAGCTAAACTCCAGCAGGTGGCTCTTCCTCTTCTGACCAACACTGACTGCCAAAGATACTTTATCCCCAGAATCGAGGCCTCCATGATCTGTGCCGGAGCCTCCGGTGCCTCCTCCTGCATGGTAAGATGACCTACAGACTTCAATTGACCAGTGTCAGCTCTCTACAGTCATCTTGTTGGACAGAACAATAGCTTATGGATCCAAACATCTCTAATGTGGGTGACTTTATATGAGGCAGGACAGACTATGTAGACTAACAATCATACATAGAGCACCATAGATTATATTATTATTTAATTAAATGTAGTGCGCCCATGTACTTTCAAGTATGGGTGCTAGTAAAATTTTATGGGATTGATCAGAGGCCTGGCCTCGGTGGCCTTGTGGGAAATCCAGGCCTACATATCACTGTTGTTGAAACTAACTGGTGAGGGGTTCTTTTAGACCCATTCATGGTTCATGATCAGGTTCTCCTCTGAGACCCATTGAGTGTCTTTTGTCAAAGAATACTGTATTTAAGATGGCACCGAGCTTGGCCTTGTGGTTGAGATGTGCTGGCTCGTCATGGTGTAAATGACCTTACGTGGACCCTACAAAGTCCAAAAATTGGCAATTGTGTTATAAAGCCATGTTAACATTTGTTAGTCTATATGAATGTGGGAAGGATTAGAAGCCCCGTCAAGTTGTTTCTGATATCCAATGGCTCCCTTCATGAAATCTCCACTTGCTTGGACCCGTCAGACCCAACTATGGCTTTCCTTTAGTGTATGGTAGTGTTGAGCAGAATATGCCATATTCGATTTCGCGATATATCTCGAATATATAGTCGAATATTCGAGATATATTCACTAAATAAGAATATTCGTGATATTTTTTGGAAATGAAATGATTGCGAAATTTCGCTATTGCGAATGCGAATGCGAAATTTCGAGAAATGCGGAATGGAGCACTCTGATTGGCTCAGAATATTCGTGATATATTACAATACAAAATAATTGCGAATATTCGAGAAATGCGGAATGGAGCACTCTGATTGGCTCAGAATATTCGTGATATATTACAATATAAAATAATTGCGAATATTCGAGAAATGCGGAATGGAGCACTCTGATTGGCTCAGAATATTCGTGATATATTACAATACAAAATAATTGCGAATATTCGAGAAATGCGGAATGGAGCACTCTGATTGGCTCAGAATATTCGTGATATTTTACAATACAAAATAATCGCGCGATATCGCTATTGCCGAATAATCGCATTGCGGCATTGCGCTGCAGCTACTCGGCCCAAGGTCTCTAATCATACCAGCAATGCTTTTAGACGTCGATGGGGATCTCTAGGATGTGATCTGTTCTAAAAAAAAAAATTGAAAAAATACGAATATTCGAAATAGCGAATATTCGCCGGGATATTCGAGTTATTCGCGAATACTCGAATATGCAATATTCGTAGCGAATATTCGCAATGCGAATATTCGTGAGCAACACTAGTGTATGGTAATTCAAAAGAACTTTGGGACTACATTGCTTCAACTCTCATTCCTAAATTTGCTCCTTTCAGGGTGACTCAGGAGGACCCCTTGTGTGCCAAAGGAACGGAGCCTGGACCCTGACCGGTGTTGTGTCCGCGGGCAGTCCTACCTGCTCTCCATCTTCTCCTGGAATCTACGCCCGAGTCTCCGCCCTCAGATCCTGGGTGGACCAGACTGTTGCCTCTAACTAAATACCATCCAATGTCCTTCTGATACTCAATAAATTAACTTTTATATTAATATGTGGCTGTGGGTTTTCTTCGGATTCATAAATTCACAAAATATACAAGACATTTCTGCAATAGGACTAGAATGTGATACATAAATATATATTGATTTTTTTTAATGCACTCCTTAACCACTTCCATACCGGCCCTAGTCTGGCACTTCTATTCTTCATGTAAAAATCCTAGTTTTAAATTACTCAAAACCCCCAAACATTACACCGTATATACTCGAGTATAAGCCAAGTTTTTCAGCACATTTTTTTGTCCTGAAAATGCCCCCCTCAGCTTATAGTCGAGTTACATTTTTGTGCCTGATCTCCCATAATTTGGGGACCCTATACTAGCCGGTTGTAGGTCCCCTGGACCTGAACTTGGCACACATGTAGCCCCATTTCTCCTCTACGAGTGTGCAAAGTTTGTTGTCCGGGGGACCTACGGACGGGGAGCACCGATTTTTCAAACCTGGCAACCCCTTCCAGACTCCCATGGTAACGGTCATTTTTCTGGTGACTTTGTGGACCCGGTACTGGCCGATTGTAGGTCCCCTAGACTTGGCACACATGTAGCCACATTTCTCCTCTACAAGTGTGTGAAGTTTGTTGTCTGGGGGACCTATGGCTGGGGAGCACCAATTTTTCAAATCCAGGCACCCGAAACCTGGCACACATATAGCCCCACTCTTCCTCTATAAGTGTGCAAAGTTTGTTGTCTGGGGGACCTACGGCTGGGGAGCACCAATTTTTTAAATCCGGGCACCCCTTCCATAGACTCCCATGTTAAACTGTAATTTCTCCGGTGATTTTGGGGACCCGGTATTGGCCGGTCTTAGGTCCCCTGGACCCAAAACTTGGCACACATGTAGCCACACTCTTTGTTGTCCGGGGGACCTACGGCCGGGGAGAACTGATTTTTCAAACCCGGGCACCCCTTCCATATACTCCAATGTTAAATGTAATTTCTCCAGTGAATTTGGGGACCTGGTACTGGCCGGTTGTAGGTCCCCTGGACCCGAAACATGGCACACTTGTAGCCACATTTCTCCTCTACAAGTTTGCAAAGTTTGTTATCCAGGGGACTTACAGTTGGGGAGCACCAATTTTTCAAACCCGGGAACCCCTTCCATAGACTCCCATGTTAAATGGTAATTTCTCCAGTGACTTTTTGGACCCGGTACAGGCCAGTCGTAGGTCCCCTGGACCCAAATCTTGGCACATTTGTAGCCAAATTACTCCTCTACAAGTGTGCAAAGGTTTTTGTCTGGGTGACCTTCGGCTGGGGAGCACCGATTTTTCAAATCCAGGCACCCCTTCCATAGACTCCAATGTTAAATGTTACATTTTTTTTATCACTTTTATTCCTATTTCAAGGAATGTAAACATCCCTTTTAATAGGAATCTATTGTGACAAGTTCCTCCTCCAGGCTGGAAAGCATGAGAGCGATACAAAAATGAATCATCTCATGCTGACAGCCACGATCTTGGCTTTGTTTACATCCGGGGCGTGACGTCATAACGTCACGCCCGGGCCTCCGACGGTCATAGAGATGACTGGTGGACCATCTGGTCACTGGAAATCTCTAATGTCGTCATCCAGCGCCAGCCGATTCTTTCTCTGATGCCCCCAATGGCACGGGAGAGCCCAGAGAAGCACTGGATGACGGCGGGAGGGGAGGGGCGTCCCTCCCGTCGCCTATAAGAACGATCAAGCGGCGGAACTGCCGCTTTGATCATTCTTATGTTGCGCAGAATCGCCAGCTGAAAAGAAGGATATCTGAATGAGGTCTGTAGCTGCCCCCATCATTCAGATATCCTCACCGAAATTCAGCGACGACATATGACGGCGTGCGGTAGGGAAATGGTTAAGCATTCACGTTGTGGTATGATGCCTGACGTGTTGTATGGAGCAAAGTTTCCTGAACTATCACGTCACGCATGACACCGCTTTATCCCAAAAGAATTCTGTGGCCCCTAAGGTACCACTGAAAAACCTAGAGGAACAATCTCAGATGAGAAGTGCCTGAGTTAGACCCTTGTCCTACGCGTCCCATATGGCACCTGTTCACCTGAATTTGTGAATGTTCACCCACCATAAGGACCCCACAATGCACTGAGCACTGTACACTGCATTCTAAGCTTTACCCAATCAGGGCATAGTAAATGGCTGGTTATAAAGGAGTGGGCTAGAAAGCCGGCAACAGATTGACAACAGATGAGTCATGAGCTTTCAATGGGCTTCCGCAAATGAAAAAAAAATTGTCTGGAGTTCCCACCAGTGGCGGCTGGTGCTCAAAATTTTTGGGGGGGCGCAAAGTAAAAAAAAATTGCAGTCTCACTGTGCCCAAACGCAGCCACTGTGCCATCAATTTGCACCACTGTGCCATGCCATTAAATCAGCCACTGTGCCATCAATTGTCACCACGGTGCCATGCCATTAAACCAGCCACTGTGCCATCAATTGTCACCACTGTGCCCTTTAATGGTCGCCGCTGTGCCAATTGTCCCCACTGTGCCCTGTAAATTGCTCTCCCCCCCGGCACTTACCTTTACTGGAGTCAGGCATCCACGTCCCACGATTTCTTCTCCCGTCCTCGATGACTGACAAGCGTCTCAGCCAATCAGGTTACCGGTAACCAGAACCGGCCAACCTGATTAGCTGAGACGCCTGTCATCTAATCCGAGAATAAGCTTCCGGGACCCGAGGGCTGTACTGGGAAAGCCTATCAGAGCTGTTGGCTCTGATTGACATTTCCGTACAGCCAACCAGCTGGCGTTATTCAGATGGCCGGACATGAGCGCCGACCATCTGAATAACAGCGGCAGCGGCGATAATAACATAGATTCGTGCAATGCATGAATCTATGTTATTAGACTCAGTGGCGGTGAGAGCCAGAGGGGGCGGCGCTCCAGCGCCCTCTATGGACGAAACGCCACTGGTTCTCACCCCAATCTATGCCAGGCTCTTTGTGCCGGGGAGCACTTGCTTGCCCTCCCGCTTTCCTGGCCTACTCGGATAAGGGTCCGGTATGGATTTTGGAGGGGACCCACACCGTTTTATTTTGGCATGGGGTTCCCCATCAGTTCTCTTTTTTGCTGATTCGTGTTATTCTTATGTAGATCCCCTCTACTTTAAGTATGGGCACTACACTAAAATTAGTGGGGAGTGAGAGAGTTATGTTGCTCTCACTTTGAATTTTGTTAGATTGGGCTGCTGTCAATTTTAGAACAGTCCTGTGGGTCAGTCTGCGCTCCGGGGGGTTTGGACTCACCCCCGGACGACAGATGGTGCCAGAGGGGTTCTATCAGAGCCACTTTCCCCAGCAGCCAATTGGAGGAGTTTTCCCTCGCGGGGCATGCTGGGGAGGGTTATATCTGGGGCAGACGCCATTTTCCTTGGTTCTTCGCGGGTTCCAGGTTCCAGGTGCGACACCCACCTTTAGGGTGTGAGCATCCAACAGGCCCCGGCGATATGGCCTTCCAGGCCGGGGCCACATGCTACGCAGAGTTCCAAGCGGATGCTAAAAGGGGCCCCAGTATACTAAGGAGATCCTAAGCTGAGGACTGTACGATGGGGAACCAGGAGGCAGGTGATCTTAGAGACTTGAACCAACCATCGGGGATCTGGTGACCAGCACACTGACAAGTACACTTCCACTGTCAAGCGGTCATCCAACTGTGATTTACTGGGAGGATCTGCTCATTCAATTAGAAACTACAAAGTACTAGGCCTGTGGCAGAGGCATCCTTAGAGCCGGGTCCGTGGCAGGGGCCTGTTTTCCTCCCAGCAATCTAAAGTGACACTTCGGCTGCCAGGCTTATGACAGAAGCCTGTCCGGGGCCACTTCACCCACTAGAGTGGCAACAAACGGCGACTATTTCTACTGAGAGCAGGCTTGCCTTCACGTTTATCCAAGCCTGATTCTGCGAGGTTCCTTCACTTCATCAACCTGTCCTGTCTACCTCCTGTTGATGTTGGTTGTGTTTGACCGAGGAATAAAGCATTTATAAAACGTTATCCCTTTGGCTTGGACATTCTATTACTGATCTCACAGTGACTACAATCAATTTCCCTAGACTTGTCAGAGGTAACTTAACTTATGCCGATCCCACATCTACCCAGCGGCTCCAGAGGGGGTGAGCGCTACACTTATGAATGAAGAAGATCTGACTTGGTAACATTTCATGTTTGCCTGTTGGCACAGTACAAATGTACATGTAGTATCACAGGAAGAACATCTCTGCAATTCAGTGGCGACTGGTGCTCAACATTTTTGGGGGCGCAAACGAAAAAAAAAACATTTCAGTCTCACTGTGCCCAGCAAATGCAGCCACTGTGCCATGCCATCAAATGCAGTCACTGTGCCATCAAAACGCAACCACTGTGCCATCAAAACGCAACCACTGTGCCATCAAAACGCAGCCACTGTGCCATGCCATCAAAACGCAGCCACCGTGCGATCAAAACGCAGCCACTGTGCCATCAAAATGCAGCCACCGTGCCATGCCATCAAAACGCAGCCACCGTGCCATGCCATCAAACGCAGCTACTGTGCCATCAATTGTCACCACTATGCCATCAAACACAGCCACTGTGCCCCAATTGTCGCCACTGTGCCCCCAATTGTAGCCACTGTGCCCCCAATTGTCACCACTGTGCCCCCAATTGTCACCACTGTGCCCCCAATTGTCACCACTGTGCCCCCAATTGTCGCCACTGTGCCCCCAATTGTTTCCACTGTGCCCCCACTTGTAGCCACTGTGCCCACCGTGCCCAGTACCCCCCTGGCACTTACCTTTATGGCTTCTATGTCCCTCGATGTCCCTCGTCCCGCCCTCAATGACGCTTCAGCCAATCAGGTTACCTGATTGGCTGAGACGCCTGTCAGTCTTATCCTCGGACGCACGGCCGGTACGTCCCGAGGATGAGCTTCAGGAAGCTGACTACAGCCTCAGGGCTGTACTCGGACAGCTTATCAGGGCCGCTGGCCCTGACAGGCACTTCCCCACAGCCAGTCAGCTGACCGGCGCTCAATGTCAGCTGAATATTGGGCGGCAGCGGCGAAAATTTACAGATTCATACAGTGTATAAATCTGTATATTTTACTGGCTGTGAGCGAGCCAGAGGGGGCGGCACTCCTGCGTCCCTATGGACGCACCGCCACTGCTGCAATTTATAAATACTCCTGAAAGTGTAAGAATGCCTGATGTTAGACAGCAGATTTGGGAGAACAGTTCGAGCCAAGCAAATGTTCGGCCTGAACATCACCCGTTTGGCAAACATGCATTTTTGCAGGGCGCTCGGTGTAATGTTCGCCCGCCGAACACCCCACTGCACATTCAGTTCATTCTAATCCCTGATTTCCCAAATCTTTGCCCAATCAGGGCACTGTGAATAGATGGGGGAAGCCGGCTGTTGCGTCCTCAACAGCAGATGAGTCATTAGCTGTCAACGGGCTTCTCTGCGGACAGCTGAATGAAAAAAAAAAGCTGACAGCTGAAGACTCATCCGTTTTTAGGGACGCCGGTTTCCCGGCCCGCTCTATCATCGGGTGGCTTCATTCCGAGACACTGTACTGTCCTGGAATGAAGGTGCCATGGACCCGGGACAGAACTGCAAAATGCGGGACTGTCCACGGGCAATCCGGGACATGTGGTCACCCTACTGAGCCCTGAATTCCCATGGGCGCAATCCCGCAGATATATACGTCGGCAAACTCGATATCCGCCGGTGTCCCACGGAAAGGCAAAACAGGGGTACACCTTTGTAAACAAGGCATTTCCCTGTTCTGCCTAGTGACAGGACAGTGATCGTCTGCTGCCTCTCATCGGAAGCAGTGATCAGTGTCGTGTCACAGTAAGCCACGCCCCTAACAAGAGTCAGTCCCTTAGTCCCTAGGACACACTTAACCCCTTCCCACCCACCTAATGGTTAACTTCTTCACTGCCAGTCACATTTACACAGTAATCAGAGCATTTTTATAGCACTAATCGCTGTATAAATGTGAATGATCCCAGAATAGCGTCAAAAGTGTCTGAAGAAAATCCACAGCCATATATTCATATAAAAATTACTTTATTGAGTATCAGAAGGACATTGGATGGCGTTTAGTTAGCGGCAACAGTCTGGTCCACCCAGGATCGGAGGGCGGTGACGCGGGCGTAGACGGCTGGAGAAGATAAAGGACAGCCAGGGACGCCGAAGGACACAACACCGGCCAGGGTCCAGGCCCCGTTCTTCTCACACACGAGGGGTCCACCGGAGTCAAGCTGAAAAGAGAACAAAAAACAGAAATGATCGAAGAGTTCTCATGTGACCATTTGTCGTCGTTACTAACCCATGTGGAGGCAAAGACTGTGGGCTTTAACATTCACACCACACATGAGCCCATGGACCTCCATGGAGGTTTCAATATCCCAATCATGTGACCACTGTGACAGCCATTCACAGCGATCAGGTATCCCACTGACACCAATGATGGGACACTATTCCTCCCACTGACACCAATGATGGGACACTATTCCTCCCACTGATACCAATGATGGGACACTATTCCTCCCACTAATACCAATGATGGGACACTATTCCTCCCACTGACACCAGTGATGGGACACTATTCCTCCCACTGACACCAATGATGGGACACTATTCCCCCCACTGATACCAATGATGGGGCACTATTCCTCCCACTGATACCAATGCTGGGACACTATTCCTCCCACTGACACCAATGATGGGACAATATTCCTCCCACTAATACCAATGATGGGGCACTATTCCTCCCACTAATACCAATGCTGGGACACTATTCCTCCCACTGACACCAATGATGGGACAATATTCCTCCCACTAATACCAATGATGGGGCACTATTCCTCCCACTGATACCAATGCTGGGACACTATTCCTCCCACTGACACCAATGATGGGACAATATTCCTCCCACTAATACCAATGATGGGACACTATTCCCCCCACTGACACCAATGATAGGATACTACTCTTATTCCTATTGACCACCAAGGCCTGAGACCACTGATGTTGGGCCTGGGACATTCCTGGGGGGATTTCATGAAGGGAGCCATGGATTCCAAATCTTAATCCAGTGATGGAGAACCTTGGCACCCCAGATGTTTTGGAACTACAAGGTTGGCCATCACTCTTCTAATCCTTTCCAACTCTACAGACTAAGAAACGTAAAAACAAAGTATTGTTGTATATACACAACGACCATAATAAAGTCTGTAGGTCAACGTACATTGCAGGAGGAGGCGCCGGCGGCCCCAGCGCAGATCATGGAGGTCAGGATTTTGGTTGAAAAGTATCTCTGGCACTCGGCGTTGTTCAGAAGAGGAAGAGACGTCTGTTGGAGCTTAGCTGGTTTTGTTTGTGCTGAGAGAGAGAAAGAGAGAAGAGGGATCCATATAAAAACAGCAACCGACATATTTCAACTCTAGACATCTTTATGTACAGACCTCCATAGAAGACCACATAATAACCATTGTGATGACCGGTCATACCAGACTGGCAGCCAACTGTAGAAGACCACATTATAACCAGATCATTGTGATGACCGGTCATACCAGACTGGACATCCAACTGTAGAAGACCACATTATAACCAGATCATTGTGATGACCGGTCATACCAGACTGACAGCAAACTGTAGAAGACCACATTATAACCAGATCATTGTGATGACCGGTCATACCAGACTGACAGCAAACTGTGGAAGACCACATTATAACCAGATCATTGTGATGACCGGTCATACCAGACTGGACATCCAACTGTAGAAGACCACATTATAACCAGATCATTGTGATGACCGGTCATACCAGACTGACACCCAACGTTAGAAGACCACATTATAACCAGGTCATTGTGATGACCGGTCATACCAGACTGGCAGCCAACTGTAGAAGACCACATTATAACCAGATCATTGTGATGACCGGTCATACCAGACTGACACTCAACGATAGAAGACCACATGATAACCATCATTGTGTTGACCGGTCATACCAGGCAGATGGTTATAATGTGGTCTTCTGCAGTTGGCTGTCAGTATGACCGGTCATCACAACTAGACACCCAACGTTAGAAGACCACATTATAACCAGATCATTGTGATGACCGGTCATACCAGACTGACAGCCAACTGTGGAAGACCACATTATAACCAGATCATTGTGATGACCGGTCATACCAGACTGACACTCAACGATAGAAGACCACATAATGACCAGGCAGATGGTTATAATGTGGTCTTCTACAGTTGGCTGTCAGTATAGCATGACCAGTCATTACAATGATATGGTTATAATGTGGTCTTCTGCAGTTGGCTGTCAGTATGACCAGTCATCACAACAATACACCAAACGTTAGAAGACCACATTATAACCAGATCATTGTGATGACCGGTCATACCAGACTGACACCCAACTGCAGAATACCACATTATAACCAAATAACGATATCATGGTGATGACCGGTCATACCAGACTGTACAGCCAACTGTAGAAGACCACATTATAACCATATCATTGTGATGACCGGTCATACCAGGCAGATGGTTATAATGTGGTCTTCTACAGTTGGCTATCAGTCTCGTATGACCGGTCATCACAACGATACACCCAACGTTAGAAGACCACATTATAACCATATCATTGTGATGACTGGTCATACGAGACTGACAGCCAAATGTAGAAGACCACATTATAATCATATCATTGTGATAACCTCGGATTGCGAGTAATGCGGTTAACGAGCGTGTTGCAATACAAGAATTTTTTTTTTAAATCCTGACTCGGATTGCGAGTGTTGTCTCATAACACGAGCAGGATTCAAGACACAGCGGTGTGCAGCATTTGGCCAGAGGTGCGGGGGTGCCGGAGACGAGCGGAGCTGTTTGGAAAACTCGGAAGCACTCCGTTCCCGAGCCCTTTCCAAAGAGTTCAGATGAGCTATCCCTGAGTATTTCCAAGGCTCTCCTGTGCCTCCCATACCTCTGGCCACATGCGGTATTGCATGCCATAGAAGTCAATGCGGAAAAAAATTATTTTCGTTACCATTGACTTCTATGGGGAAACTCGCTTTGAAATGCAAGTGCTTTGGATTATGAGCATTCTCCTGGAATGGATTATGCCCTGTACACAGAATCGGATTTTCCGTTGGGAAAACCGTGGATGTTTTTTTCCGACGGAATTTCACTGAAGCTTGGCTTGCATACACAGGGTCACACACAAGTTCTCGGAACTTTCGACCGCCAAGAACGTGAAGACGTACAACACTACGACAAGCCAAGAAAATTAAGTTCAATGCTTCCAAGCATGCGTCGAATTGTTTCCAGACATGCGTTGGAATTTCCGCCCGTGTGTACGGGGCATTATGCTCGTAATCCAAGGTTCCTCTGTCTATACAAAAACAAAAAAATGTTTTGGCTAGGAATACACTTTAATGGGAAAAAAGGAGTCAGTAGGGTTGACTCACCGAAGGGTTACAACTTACAAGGGATTCATTAGAAACATAATTTAATTGTTGTAACTATAATATTTCATCAATGATGCCTGTAAACAATTTTTAGGGATCACTTATAGAAGAGTCATTATCTAAGCTCCTGGCGTCCTAGGCACGATGATGTTCCCAAATTCAATGGTGTGCCAACTAGAACTGCAGGATGTCCACAACAAGAGACGACCAAGCATTAGAGGTACGTCCTACAAACTGACATGAAGATTTTTAGGGTGCACCTCGAATGCCCAAGGGATTTAACTGGCTAATACTTTTTATTTTTGGAGAATATTTAATTCCCTTACCGGCACCATTGGTGTATCCCCATCCGCTGGTGACGCATCTTTCTCCTCCATTGAAGACATCAGAGGAAGCAGCAAGACACACGGGGGACACGCGGTCATTGAGGGTGGCGGGACTGGAGAGCTTGATCAGGGCGATGTCATTGGCGATAGTCTGCTCGCTGAACTGGGGGTGTCCGAAGAACTGAGGAAAGGTATAATAAGGATTAATGTCTTCATAAATGTTAACAGATCAGAATCTTCTACTAAACTTATAATAAATGTCTTGCTTCACTTCCTGGTTCCCTACTGCGCAAGTCGCGCTGCGCGTCCTCGCTGGTCCCTGCTGAATTCTGGAACCTGTGTGTCTCTCAGAAGTCAGCGGGGGGGACAGAGTAGGCGGCGTAAGTGGCGTAGGTCACCTCGATCGCCCAGGCGACCTATGCCTGGAAGTGGGAGCATATAGCTGTATTACCTCCTGCTCCCTCTTCCCCCTGAAAGGTGCCCAATGTGACACCGGAGGGGGGGAGGATTCCAAAAAGGGGAAGTTCCATTTTTGGGTGGAACTCCACTAACATTATACAGAGAGTTGTCTCCACCTTAAACCACCATCATATGTTATTTTGAATTGAGGGAAGCAGAAAAAGTCCTCGGGCTAAAAATTGATGGAAGTGCCGGAACTCCATGTCACTTGCACATCGGAGGAATCTCAGCTGACAATTTAGGGGCCCCTTTATATAGTAATATGTATTTACCCTGACCAATGCCCCTCTACTCCTCTCAGGAGCCCTCAGTCCTGATGCAAGCAGTGGGTTTGTTTTTAGGAGGTGTTATGTTAGTATCAAAATACCTTGATGGGCGGGTGTCAGTCTGTAGGAAGGGGCGTGCAGGCAGGTGCAGTCTACTTTCTCTACATGGTGACATGCAGGAACTTTTCTAAATTCCTGCCTGTCAGCTTGTGACAAAGTGTCACCAAGACAGGAAGTGAAGGGAAATCTCAAAACCGAGCTAGGCCTGAATGCTGAACGCTAAAAAGAACGTTTCATGACAGAGATAGAAATGTCTTGTAGGATCTTCTGAACTTCATCCCGTGTCTATAGATAGAACAAGTCCCAATCTGTGTGCCATGACCAAGTGAGGCCCGGAACGGAAAAGAACAAAGTAGCTTGTAGTGGAGGGCCGGGCATGACCGAGTGGAAAGGGAGCCAACAAGGGGTTACGGTGGTAGTTTTAATGGGAGGTTACAGGATGAGAAGTTTTGGAAGGGGAGGAGCTATATAAAAGGTGAGGCGGGGACGTCCAGGAGCAATTCAGTTGAGGGAGACAGAAGGAGGCTGTTTTCCCACCCACCCTCCCTGTTTTTATTTGTCTATCTTGTGTGTGGTTCGTTTATTTTCTTTTTTTTCAGGATCATTGGATTCGGGCAGCAGTGTAATGGCGGCGTCGTTGGTCTTTGATGGTGGCAGATAACAGATGTGATGGAAGTGGTGGGGGGCTCATCCGTGGTAGAGGCACCTCTGGGGTTATTTACAGTGGAACAGTGTCTGCTGGAATACAGTTATGGTTGCACTGCGGGAAAGGGGTTGTCTCCAAGCTGGTGATATGGCTGGTGGCCTGGTATGGTATAAAGGTCCCGCAGTGTAGTGGTGGAGAATCTTAACTTCGGAGTACCGTCAAAGACCAACATGTTGTGTGTTTAAAGGCTGTTGTTACAAATGTTATTGGGAAATTATTTAAGATTTATTAATAAAAAGGCTGCTATGACCATTTATACTCCAACTCATGTGTGGTCATATTATTGGTGGAGGTATGGGAATGAGGGGTGAGGAGGTTGAGAGTAAAAAGGGTGTAAGAGCAGGTTGGGGATATCTTGACTACACTGGTCATGGAGGAAGCACGACCTTTATATGTAATAAGTCTGCCCACCCCACCCACACATACATATATCACTACAATCTCTACATAGGGAGAAAGCTTAGAAGATACATCGATGACACTCATCACGTTCTCACGTCTAAAACTCATATACAATGAGAGTTCTTCTTCAATAATAAGAACTTACTCTGCCGATGGACTTGACCTGGACGGGCTCAGCATTGGAGTACTGATCATGTAAACCCAGGACCACACGGTCTGAAGATCTGGATGGAAGACAAACAAGGCAGGTCATTGGTAAATGGTTGGGTGTTGTGGTGACTATGGACAGAGGACCAGGGAAGCATTGCAGTGAACGCTGACTTTGTAGTAGAATATTATCATATAAGACATACCTGACTCCGCAGTGGGCAGCGGTGACAACCCAGAGACTGTTAATGAGGGAGCCGCCACAGTAGTGGACTCCAGCCTTGTCCTGTAGAAGAAGAATCATGAGGTCATTTGCTTTATATACAGATCATTTCACCTACAGTGATTGGATTTGGGGCTGAGTGGATGGGTCGGAGTTAAGGATTACACCCAGTAGCGGTGCATCCATAAGGGGCACATGGGCGCCGCCCCCTCTCTCCTGGCACCGCTCTATCACCATACATAGATTTATGCATTGCATAAAATCTATGTATAGTCGCCACTGCCACCCCCTATTCAGGTGTTCGGCCCCTTGTCGGGCGCCGGGCACCTGAATTACAGCATCAGAGTATTTTTTGAAAGCACTTGATTAGAGCCATTAAAACAGTGAACAGAGGGCGCCATGCTGGGCGTTCGCTGTTCATTCATCGTTGTGTTAGGAAAGCGAATTAATCGCTTTCTTACCACTGAACCGCCTCTCAGCCAATCAGGTAATCGGGTCTGTTGCCTGTCACCTGATTGGCTGAAACGACAGGTGCCACTATTGGACGTCTGACGGGAGGAGAGGGCGGGAGATGAGGCACGAGATGCATGCCGACCCCGCTTGTTGCCGTCACCCGCTGTCCCACAGAGAAAGGGTAAGTGACGGGCAGACGGTGAGCGGGCGGGGGGCACACTGGAAGCATTTAATGGGCACACTGGCAGCATATGATGGGCACACTGTCAGAATTTGATAGGCACAGTGGCACAGTTTGATGGGCACACTGGCATCGTTTGATGGAAACAGAGGCTGCGTTTGATGGTACAGTGGCTGCATTTGATGGGCACACTGGAAACATTTGATGGGCACAGTGGCAGCGTTTGATGGGCACACTAGCATCTTTTGATGGGCACAGATGCTGCGTTTGATGGTACAGTGGCAGTGTTTGATGGGCACAGTGGCTGAGTTTGATGGTACAGTGGCAGTGTTCGATGGGCACAGTGGCAGTGATTGATGGGCACAGATGCTGCGTTTGATGGTACAGTGGCAGGGTTTGATGGGCACACTAGCATCGTTTGATGGGCACAGATGCTGCGTTTGATGGTACAGTGGCAGTGTTTGATGGGCACAGATGCTGCGTTTGATGGTACAGTGGCTGCGTTTTTTACTTTTTTTGTGCATACCGGAAATAAAAACATCCCCTGAAAATAAGCCCTAGTGTGTTTATTGTAGCCACAATTTATAAAAGACCCGGTCTTTTTTTCGGGGGCCACATAGTATACATAGAGCAAAGAAAGGGTAAATGGACAGAGCCTTGAGGGACCCCTTGTCATATACCAGGTGTGACCAGACTGTGTAGATTGCAAGAGAGAACCAAAACGCATATAAGTGAATAATAATTTATTAAGCAGATGGGACGGGGAACAAACAGGACCTGGAGAGGATGGATGGATCAGGCTGCAGGGTGGAGGTAAAGGTAACAGGGTCACAGGAGGGACAGGCTCAGGATAGGCTCGGGATCAGGATCAGATAGAGGCTCGGGATCAGGATCAGATAGAGGCTCGGGATCAGGATCAGATAGAGGCTCGGGGTCAGGTACAGGTAGGCACAGGTTCAGATAACAGGATCGCAGGTCAGGTCACAAGGACGATAGCAAGGCAACTAGAGAGAGTGAGCTGTCGGGTATTTATACATATCTGCTGCAATCGGGCTCAGGTGACGCAGAGATAATGTCGGCTCAACACTGCCGGAAAACACCCGCTGGTGGACACCGGTACTACGGTCCATGGATCTGACCGTCACCAGCAGGTGAAATCCTTTATTACAGATCCTGGCTGCAAGAAGACACCCGCTGGTGGACACCGGTACTGCGATCCACTAAAACCAACAGCGCCACCAACGGGTGAACCCTTTCCTGACACTCCTACATGAAGGGGACAATAAACAAGATAAAAATGTGACGATCATACCTGAATAGACACCTGCCACGGCCAAGAACCAGAGACGGCGTCCTCACCGTTCACAACCCTGGCGTAGCCGGAGATATGGGGCCTGATGGCGGGAACACCGCAACCTGAGACAAACACATTCTTATTATAACTGCCAGTAATACCGTACATTGTTACCCACTGCGATATATTACAACACAAGTCTTTTTTTTACCATCTTTGCACTTTGCCTACAGGCCTTGACTGCCTCGAGTTCTTATCCCGATCATGCATAGACTGACAGCCAGTGACGGTGTGTCTATAAAGGGCGCAGGAGCGCTGCCCCCCTCTCTCCTGTCACCCCTCTATCACCATAGATAGATGCATGCATTGCAATAATCTATCTATGGTCGCCGCTGCCCATCCCCTATTCAGGTGTCTGGCCCCTTGTCGGGCATCTGAATTACAGCGGTGGGGTGTTTTTGGAGGCACCTGATTAGAGCCATTTCATGACTGCAATCAGGCTCAGGTGACGCCTGATCACAGGGGATAATGTCAGCTCCACACTGCCGGAAAGCACCTGCTGGTGGACACTGGTACTACAACCCAAGGATCCAACAGTGCCACCAAGAGGTGAAACCCTTTACTACAGGTCCTTGCTGTTAGAAGACACCCACTGGTGGACCAGGGGTCAAGTCCTGGGGAAAAAAGTGTGGGAACTCCCATCCAAGATCCACTCCCCCACCAAAAAAAAAAAAAATGACGATACGCTGATATATGCATAATTTCTAAACCACATTTTTTATTTATTTTTTCGATCCACTGTACCTTAGTAATCCTTTATGTTACTGGCCGCTTCCTGTATATGGATTCATCGGGTAGTGTGCGGGTATTCCGTCACTTCCTCGATGCCGCAATGTCTCCTGGGAGCTTTTGTCATTGTTCCCAGGCGCAAGCAAGTTCTTTCTAAATCCTGCGATAACTCGGGGCAGACCTCCGCAATGTCTCCTTGGAACAATGACAAAAGTACCCAGGAGACATTGCGGCATTGAGGAAGTGACGGAATACCCGCACACTACACGATGAATCCATATACAGGAAGTGACGGAATACCCGCACACTACACGATGAATCCATATACAGGAAGTGACGGAATACCCGCACACTACACGATGATTCCATATATAGGAAGTGACGGAATACCCACACACTACACAATGAATCCATATACAGGAAGTGACGGAATACCCGCACACTACCCGATGATTCCATATATAGGAAGTGACGGAATACCCACACACTACACAATGAATCCATATACAGGAAGTGACGGAATACCCGCACACTACCCGATGATTCCATATATAGGAAGTGACGGAATACCCACACACTACCCAATGATTCCATATACAGGAAGTGACGGAATACCCGCACACTACACAATGAATCCATATACAGGAAGTGACGGAATACCCGCACACTACCCGATGATTCCATATATAGGAAGTGACGGAATACCCACACACTACCCAATGATTCCATATACAGGAATTGACAGAATACCCGCACACTACCCGATGATTCCATATACAGGAAGTGACGGAATACCCGCACACTACACGATGAATCCATATACAGGAAGTGACGGAATACCCGCACACTACACGATGAATCCATATACAGGAAGTGACGGAATACCCGCACACTACACGATGAATCCATATACAGGAAGTGACGGAATACCCACACACTACCCGATGAATCCATGTACAGGAAGTGACGGAATACCCGCACACTACCCGATGATTCCATATACAGGAAGTGACGGAATACCCGCACACTACCCGATGATTCCATATACAGGAAGTGACGGAATACCCGCACACTACCCGATGATTCCATATACAGGAAGTGACGGAATACCCGCACACTACCCGATGATTCCATATACAAGAAGTGACGGAATACCCGCACACTACCCGATGATTCCATATACAAGAAGTGACGGAATACCCGCACACTACCCGATGATTCCATATACAGGAAGTGACGGAATACCCACACACTACCCGATGATTCCATATACAGGAAGTGACGGAATACCCACACACTACCCGATGATTCCATATACAGGAAGTGACGGAATACCCACACACTGCCCGATGATTCCATATACAGGAAGTGACGGAATACCCACACACTACCCGATGATTCCATATACAAGAAGTGACGGAATACCCACACACTACCCGATGATTCCATATACAGGAAGTGACGGAATACCCACACACTGCCCGATGATTCCATATACAGGAAGTGACGGAATACCCACACACTACCCGATGATTCCATATACAGGAAGTGACGGAATACCCGCACACTACCCGATGATTCCATATACAGGAAGTGACGGAATACCCGCACACTACCCGATGATTCCATATACAGGAAGTGACGGAAAACCCGCACACTACCTGATGAATCAATATACAGGAAGTGACGGAATACCCGCACACTACCTGATGATTCCATATACAGGAAGTGACGGAATACCCGCACACTACCCGATGATTCCATATACAGGAAGTGACGGAAAACCCGCACACTACCTGATGATTCCATATACAGGAAGTGACGGAATACCCGCACACTACCCGATGATTCCATATACAGGAAGTGACGGAATACCCGCACACTACCCGATGATTCCATATACAGGAAGTGACGGAATACCCGCACACTACCCGATGATTCCATATACAGGAAGTGACGGAATACCCACACACTACCCGATGATTCCATATACAGGAAGTGACGGAATACCCGCACACTACCCGATGATTCCATATACAGGAAGTGACGGAATACCCGCGCACTACCCGATGATTCCATATACAGGAAGTGACGGAATACCCACATACTACCCGATGATTCCTTATACAGGAAGTGACGGAATACCCACACACTACCCAATGATTCCATATACAGGAAGTGACGGAATACCCGCACACTACCCGATGATTCCATATACAGGAAGTGACGGAATACCCGCACACTACCCGATGATTCCATATACAGGAAGTGACGGAATACCCGCACACTACCCGATGAATCCATATACAAGAAGTGACGGAATACCCGCACACTACCCGATGATTCCATATACAGGAAGTGACGGAATACCCGCACACTACCCGATGATTCCATATACAGGAAGTGACGGAATACCCGCACACTACCCGATGAATCCATATACAAGAAGTGACGGAATACCCACACACTACTCGATGATTCCATATACAGGAAGTGACGGAATACCCGCACACTACTCGATGATTCCATATACAGGAAGTGACGGAATACCCGCACACTACCCGATGATTCCATATACAAGAAGTGACGGAATACCCGCACACTACCCGATGATTCCATATACAGGAAGTGACGGAATACCCGCACACTATCCGATGATTCCATATACAGGAAGTGACGGAATACCCGCACACTACCCGATAAATCCATATACAAGAAGTGACGGAATACCCGCACACTACCCGATGATTCCATATACAGGAAGTGACGGAATACCCGCACACTACCCGATGATTCCATATACAGGAAGTGACGGAATACCTGCACACTACCCGATGATTCCATATACAGGAAGTGACGGAATACCCACACACTACCCGATGATTCCATATACAGGAAGTGACGGAATACCCACACACTGCCCGATGATTCCATATACAGGAAGTGACGGAATACCCACACACTACCCGATGATTCCATATACAGGAAGTGACGGAATACCCACACACTGCCCGATGATTCCATATACAGGAAGTGACGGAATACCCACACACTACCCGATGATTCCATATACAGGAAGTGACGGAATACCCGCACACTAACCGATGATTCCATATACAAGAAGTGACGGAATACCCACACACTACCCGATGATTCCTTATACAGGAAGTGACGGAATACCCACACACTACCCAATGATTCCATATACAGGAAGTGACGGAATACCCACACACTACCCGATGATTCCATATACAGGAAGTGACGGAATACCCGCACACTACCCGATGATTCCATATACAAGAAGTGACGGAATACCCGCACACTACCCGATGATTTCTTATACAGGAAGTGACGGAATACCCACACACTACCCGATGATTCCATATACAGGAAGTGACGGAATACCCGCACACTACTCGATGATTCCATATACAGGAAGTGACGGAATACCCGCACACTACCCGATGATTCCATATACAGGAAGTGACGGAATACCCGCGCACTACCCGATGATTCCATATACAGGAAGTGACGGAATACCCGCACACTACTCGATGATTCCATATACAGGAAGTGACGGAATACCCGCACACTACCCGATGATTCCATATACAAGAAGTGACGGAATACCCGCACACTACCCGATGATTCCATATACAGGAAGTGACGGAATACCCGCACACTACCCGATGATTCCATATACAGGAAGTGACGGAATACCCGCACACTACCCGATGAATCCATATACAAGAAGTGACGGAATACCCGCACACTACCCGATGATTCCATATACAGGAAGTGACGGAATACCCGCACACTACCCGATGATTCCATATACAGGAAGTGACGGAATACCCGCACACTACCCGATGATTCCATATACAGGAAGTGACGGAATACCCACACACTACCCGATGATTCCATATACAGGAAGTGACGGAATACCCGCACACTACCCGATGATTCCATATACAGGAAGTGACGGAATACCCACACACTACCCGATGATTCCATATACAGGAAGTGACGGAATACCCACACACTACCCGATGATTCCATATACAGGAAGTGACGGAATACCCACACACTACCCGATGATTCCATATACAGGAAGTGACGGAATACCCGCACACTAACCGATGATTCCATATACAAGAAGTGACGGAATACCCACACACTACCCGATGATTCCATATACAGGAAGTGACGGAATACCCACACACTACCCGATGATTCCATATACAGGAAGTGACGGAATACCCACACACTACCCGATGATTCCATATACAGGAAGTGACGGAATACCCGCACACTACCCGATGATTCCATATACAAGAAGTGACGGAATACCCGCACACTACCCGATGATTTCTTATACAGGAAGTGACGGAATACCCACACACTACCCGATGATTCCATATACAGGAAGTGACGGAATACCCGCACACTACTCGATGATTCCATATACAGGAAGTGACGGAATACCCGCACACTACCCGATGGTTCCATATACAGGAAGTGACAGAATACCCACACACTACCCGATGATTCCATATACAGGAAGTGACGGAATACCCACACACTACCCGATGATTCCATATACAAGAAGTGACGGATTACCCGCACACTACCCGATGATTCCATATATAGGAAGTGACGGAATACCCGCACACTACCCGATGATTCCATATACAAGAAGTGACGGAATACCCGCACACTACCCGATGATTCCATATACAGGAAGTGACGGAATACCCGCACACTACCCGATGATTCCATATACAAGGAAGTGACGGAATACCCGCACACTACCCGATGATTCCATATACAGGAAGTGACGGAATACCCGCACACTACCCGATGATTCCATATACAGGAAGTGACGGAATACCCGCACACTACCCGATGATTCCATATACAGGAAGTGACGGAATACCCGCACACTACCCGATGATTCCATATACAGGAAGTGACGGAATACCCGCACACTACCCGATGATTCCATATACAGGAAGTGACGGAATACCCGCACACTACCCGATGATTCCATATACAGGAAGTGACGGAATACCCACACACTACCCGATGATTCCATATACAGGAAGTGACGGAATACCCGCACACTACCCGATGATTCCATATACAGGAAGTGACGGAATACCCGCACACTACCCGATGAATCCATATACAAGAAGTGACGGAATACCCACACACTACCCGATGATTCCATATACAGGAAGTGACGGAATACCCGCACACTACCCGATGATTCCATATACAGGAAGTGACGGAATACCCGCACACTACCCGATGATTCCATATACAAGAAGTGACGGAATACCCGCACACTACCCGATGATTCCATATACAGGAAGTGACGGAATACCCACACACTACCCGATGATTCCATATACAGGAAGTGACGGAATACCCGCACACTACTCGATGATTCCATATACAGGAAGTGACGGAATACCCGCACACTACCCGATGATTCCATATACAGGAAGTGACGAAATACCCACACACTACCCAATGATTCCATATACAGAAAGTGACGGAATACCCACACACTACCCGATGATTCCATATACAGGAAGTGACGGAATACCCACACACTACCCGATGATTCCATATACAGGAAGTGACGGAATACCCGCACACTACCCGATGATTCCATATACAGGAAGTGACGGAATACCCGCACACTACCCGATGATTCCATATACAGGAAGTGACGGAAAACCCGCACACTACCTGATGAATCAATATACAGGAAGTGACGGAATACCCGCACACTACCTGATGATTCCATATACAGGAAGTGACGGAATACCCGCACACTACCCGATGATTCCATATACAGGAAGTGACGGAAAACCCGCACACTACCTGATGATTCCATATACAGGAAGTGACGGAATACCCGCACACTACCCGATGATTCCATATACAGGAAGTGACGGAATACCCGCACACTACCCGATGATTCCATATACAGGAAGTGACGGAATACCCGCACACTACCCGATGATTCCATATACAGGAAGTGACGGAATACCCACACACTACCCGATGATTCCATATACAGGAAGTGACGGAATACCCGCACACTACCCGATGATTCCATATACAGGAAGTGACGGAATACCCGCGCACTACCCGATGATTCCATATACAGGAAGTGACGGAATACCCACACACTACCCGATGATTCCTTATACAGGAAGTGACGGAATACCCACACACTACCCAATGATTCCATATACAGGAAGTGACGGAATACCCGCACACTACCCGATGATTCCATATACAGGAAGTGACGGAATACCCGCACAGTACCCGATGATTCCATATACAGGAAGTGACGGTGCACACTACCCGATGAATCCATATACAAGAAGTGACGGAATACCCGCACACTACCCGATGATTCCATATACAGGAAGTGACGGAATACCCGCACACTACCCGATGAATCCATATACAAGAAGTGACGGAATACCCGCACACTACTCGATGATTCCATATACAGGAAGTGACGGAATACCCGCACACTACTCGATGATTCCATATACAGGAAGTGACGGAATACCCGCACACTACCCGATGATTCCATATACAGGAAGTGACGGAATACCCACACACTACCCGATGATTCCATATACAGGAAGTGACGGAATACCCACACACTACCCGATGATTCCATATACAGGAAGTGACGGAATACCCGCACACTACTCGATGAATCCATATACAGGAAGCGGCCAGTAACATAAAGGATTACTAAGGTTCGCCTGTCCCTGACAGTGACTCGAGCCGGGCATCGCCGCTTAATGAAGGATTGTCTCGGGCGGCTCGGCTGCTCTAGTCCTGCAAAGAGAACTGAGTTCCTGCTGTGAAAAAAGTGCAGGAACTCCGTTCCCACGCGTTCCCGCAGGACTTGAGCCCTGTGGTGGACACCGGAACTACGACCCACGGATCCAACAGTGCCACCAGCAGGTGAAACCCTTTACTACAGGTCCTGGCTGTTAATAGACATCCACTGATGGACCCCAGTACTACGATCCATAGAACCGACAGCGCCACTAATGGGTGAATCCTTTCCTGACAATATGTATACTTTCTCCCATCATGCCCTAGTAGCCTGAACCTCCTATTAGGTTTGGTGTGGAAAATGTAAATATTCATAACTCAGCATAGCCCAGTAGTGGTAATGACACCTACTGGCAACAGTGAGAAACTACAACCTCACTGAGCTTAGGGAGAAACCAAATGCACAACTATACAAATTAAAAAAACAAGGTAGACTACCACCCGGTCAAAAAAAATAGATTTTCTTATCACTTAGCAACCTACAGTATCTAAGAAGGTTCTACACCAATAAGGCGTACTTTCATTTTTGTTTCTGAATTTGTACATGTGTTCATCTATTGAAAAAAAAAAATTGTCATAATAAAGTAGTTTGCTCGATGCATCATCTTATCCTTAGGGAATTTAATTTTGGAAGCTGAATTCATTTAGAACGGTTCTGTGATGTGACCACCAAGATGTAGATTGCCAAAAGTCCTACATATAATCAGATCAACGTACTCCGTTTTACATACACTCTGAGAAAGTATGCAACATTTTATATGTTACAAAAGATTAAGATATATACTCAAGTATAAGCCGACCCGAATATACAGTAAGCCGAGGCACCTCATTTTACCACAAAAAAATGGGAAAATGTATTGACTTAACTATAAGCCTAGGGTGTCGATCTGCATGCCTCACTGTGTCCATGCCTCACTGTGCCAATGCCTCACTGTGCCCATGCCTCACTGCGCCCATGCCTCACTGTGCCCATGCCTTACTGTGCCCATGCCTCACTGTGCCCATGCCTCACTGTGCCCATGCCTCACTGTGCCCATGACTAGACTGACGTTTAGCATAGGAGTCTATGGAAGGGGTGCCTCACTGTGCCCGTGCCTCACTGTGTCCATGCCTCACTGTGCCAATGCCTCACTGTGCCCATGCCTCACTGCGCCCATGCCTCACTGTGTCCATGCCTCACTGCGCCCATGCCTCACTGTGTCCATGTCTCACTATGCCCATACCTCACTGTGCCCATGCCTCACTGTGTCCATGCCTCACTGTGCCCATGCCTCACTGTGTCCATGACTAGACTGACGTTTAGCATAGGAGTCTATGGAATGGGTGCCTCACTGCGTCCATGCCTCACTGTGTCCATGCCTCACTGTGCTCATGCCTCACTGTGCCCATGCCTCACTGCGCCCATGCCTCACTGTGTCCATGTCTCACTGTGTCCATGCCTCACTATGCCCATACCTCACTGTGCCCATGCCTCACTGTGCCCATGCCTCACTGTGTCCATGACTAGACTGACGTTTAGCATAGGAGTCTATGGAAGGGGTGCCTCACTGTGCCCATGCCTCACTGTGCCCATGCCTCACTGTGCCAATGCCTCACTGTGCCCATGCCTCACTGCGCCCATGCCTCACTGTGTCCATGCCTCACTGCGCCCATGCCTCACTGTGTCCATGTCTCACTATGCCCATACCTCACTGTGCCCATGCCTCACTGTGTCCATGCCTCACTGTGCCCATGCCTCACTGTGTCCATGACTAGACTGACGTTTAGCATAGGAGTCTATGGAATGGGTGCCTCACTGTGTCCATGCCTCACTGTGTCCATGCCTCACTGTGCTCATGCCTCACTGTGCCCATGCCTCACTGCGCCCATGCCTCACTGTGTCCATGCCTCACTGTGTCCATGCCTCACTGTGTCCATGTCTCACTATGCCCATACCTCACTGTGCCCATGCCTCACTGTGTCCATGCCTCACTGTGCCCATGCCTCACTGTGTCCATGACTAGACTGACGTTTAGCATAGGAGTCTATGGAAGGGGTGCCTCACTGTGCCCATGCCTCACTGTGTCCATGCCTCACTGTGCCAATGCCTCACTGTGCCCATGCCTCACTGCGCCCATGCCTCACTGTGTCCATGCCTCACTGTGCCCATGCCTCACTGTGTCCATGTCTCACTATGCCCATACCTCACTGTGCCCATGCCTCACTGTGTCCATGCCTCACTGTGCCCATGCCTCACTGTGTCCATGACTAGACTGACGTTTAGCATAGGAGTCTATGGAATGGGTGCCTCACTGTGTCCATGCCTCACTGTGTCCATGCCTCACTGTGCTCATGCCTCACTGTGCCCATGCCTCACTGCGCCAATGCCTCACTGTGTCCATGCCTCACTGTGTCCATGCCTCACTATGCCCATACCTCACTGTGCCCATGCCTCACTGTGCCCATGCCTCACTGTGTCCATGACTAGACTGACGTTTAGCATAGGAGTCTATGGAAGGGGTGCCTCACTGTGCCCATGCCTCACTGTGCCCATGCCTCACTGTGCCAATGCCTCACTGTGCCCATGCCTCACTGCGCCCATGCCTCACTGCGCCCATGCCTCACTGTGTCCATGCCTCACTGCGCCCATGCCTCACTGTGTCCATGTCTCACTATGCCCATGCCTCACTATGCCCATACCTCACTGTGCCCATGCCTCACTGTGCCCATGCCTCACTGTGTCCATGACTAGACTGACGTTTAGCATAGGAGTCTATGGAAGGGGTGCCTCACTGTGCCCATGCCTCACTGTGCCCATGCCTCACTGTGCCAATGCCTCACTGTGCCCATGCCTCACTGCGCCCATGCCTCACTGTGTCCATGCCTCACTGCGCCCATGCCTCACTGTGTCCATGTCTCACTATGCCCATACCTCACTGTGCCCATGCCTCACTGTGTCCATGCCTCACTGTGCCCATGCCTCACTGTGTCCATGACTAGACTGACGTTTAGCATAGGAGTCTATGGAATGGGTGCCTCACTGTGTCCATGCCTCACTGTGCTCATGCCTCACTGTGCTCATGCCTCACTGTGTCCATGCCTCACTGTGTCCATGCCTCACTGTGTCCATGCCTCACTGCGCCCATGCCTCACTGTGTCCATGTCTCACTATGCCCATGCCTCAGTATGCCCATACCTCACTGTGCCCATGCCTCACTGTGCCCATGCCTCACTGTGTCCATGACTAGACTGACGTTTAGCATAGGAGTCTATGGAAGGGGTGCCTCACTGTGCCCATGCCTCACTGTGCCCATGCCTCACTGTGCCAATGCCTCACTGTGCCCATGCCTCACTGCGCCCATGCCTCACTGTGTCCATGCCTCACTGCGCCCATGCCTCACTGTGTCCATGTCTCACTATGCCCATACCTCACTGTGCCCATGCCTCACTGTGTCCATGCCTCACTGTGCCCATGCCTCACTGTGTCCATGACTAGACTGACGTTTAGCATAGGAGTCTATGGAATGGGTGCCTCACTGTGTCCATGCCTCACTGTGTCCATGCCTCACTGTGCTCATGCCTCACTGTGCTCATGCCTCACTGTGCTCATGCCTCACTGTGTCCATGCCTCACTGTGTCCATGCCTCACTGTGTCCATACCTCACTGTGTCCATGCCTCACTGTGTCCATGCCTCACTGTGTCCATGCCTCACTGTGTCCATGCCTCACTGTGTCCATGCCTCGCTGTGTCCATGCCTCGCTGTGCCCATGCCTCACTGTGTCCATGCCTCACTGTGCCCATGCCTCACTGTGCCCATGCCTCGCTGTGCCCATGCTTTACTGTGTCCATCACTAGACTGACGTTTAACATGGGAGTCTATGGAAGGGGTTCCCGGGTTTGAAACATTGGTGTTCCCCAGCCGTAGGTCCCCCAGACAACAAACTTTGTAGAGGAGAAATGGGGCTATATGTGTGCCAAGTTACGGGACCAGAGGACCTACGACCTGTCGGTACCGGGTCCCCAAAATCACCAGAGAAATTACTGTTTAACATAGGAGTCTATGGAAGGGGTGCCCGGCTTTTAAAAAGCGGTGCTCCCCGGCCGTAGGTCCCCCGGACAACAAACGTTGCACAATTGCAGAGGAAAAGTGGGTCTACATGTGTGAAAATACCAATACCAGGTCCCCAAAGTCCAGGAGATCTGCGCAAAAAGGTGACTTGAGTATAAGCCGAGGGGGGGGGGGGGGGATTTTCAGCACAAAAAAAAGTGCTGAAAAACTTGGCTTATACTCAAATATATACAGTATATTTTTTACATTGTGCCACAAACATCCAACACACATATGGAACTCACCATAGGCTCCGCTGAGGAGGACCAGGCAGGACAGGACCCACAGTGTTGCCATTTTCTGATATTCTTGAGGTATGAGGACGATTGGAAGGTCTGTTCAGCTTATATACGCTCAGTCAGCCAATCAGGGGAGAGCTCCAGGCTCGCTATTAGGACAAGTTTAGACCTCCTTATCAGGAAACCTTTAGCAATTGTGTATATTCCACCGACGTGGGCCGGAGGAAAAGATATGAAGAAACAGGTGTGACAGGAGAACGTCACCAACCAAGACTGAAACCTATAATCAGTCCATGTGTCACAGAACGTCATTTACTCCATATTATTATTATTATTATTATCCCGGAGTTATATATCTGCCAACAGATTGCACAGCACTTTACAAAATAGAGGGAGACAGTTACAGTTACATTACAATTCAATATGTACATTGAAAGAAAGCACTCATATGGCCACATACGTATAAAGTTAGATAAGAGAAAAAGAGGGGAGGGGGATACTAAATGGTAACCCATAAATCAAACTATAGAGGCACAATGAACAGTGAAAAATGTTACAAAAATATTACAATGTTTATTTAAATTAGTACATGGTACATAGAAAACATTTAAATGAATAAAAAAAAAAAAAACACATATATAGGGCCAGATTCTCAAAGGAATTACGCCGGTTTATCTACAGATACACCGGCGTAATTCGAATTTCCCCACCGGCGTATCATTGTTTTCTATCCTAGTTTTACGCTAGGATCCGACTGGCGTAAGTCATTTACACCGTCGGATCCTAAATGCAATAACACGCCGGCCACTAGGTGGCGTTTACGTCAATTTCAGCGCCAAATATGCAAATGAGCCGATACGCCGATTCCCGAACGTTTTTGCGCCGCGTCGACGTAGTTTGCGTACGCGTAAGGTTACCCCTGCTATATGAGTGGTAACCTTACGTCGTACCGCCGTATGCCATGTTACGTATGGCCGCCAGGACAGTGTCGTGTTTTTTCGTCGTTTATGTCGTTTACGTAACTCGTCGCGAATAAGGCTGTACGTAAATTACGTTCACGTCGCCAACCAATGTATTTGCGGCATACTATGGAGCATGCGCAGTGGCCTACGTTTACGGCTGGCGCATACACAGTTCGTTCGGCACGGGGGCGCGCTTAATTTAAATACAAGCCGCCCCCTTTGAATTACGCGGCCTTACGCCGGGCCATTTAGACTACGCCGCCGCAAATTACGGAGCAAGTGCTTTGAGAATACAGCATTTGCTCCAGTAATTTGCGGCGGCGTAGTGTAAATGGCATACGCTACGCCCCGCTCGTAGATCCGCGGATCTACGAGAATCTGGCCCATAGAGTACATGTTAAAGAGTGAGCCCCTGTGCGTTGACACGTTTCGCTGTTAGGCTTTGTCAGAACGCTGTCACATACCCGGTGGTTGAGCCCAGTATGCAGGGAACGGCCTCTCGTAGACCTCTGACTAGGGATGAGCTTTGTGTTCGAGTCCAACATTGGCTGTTCGCCTGTTCGAACACCCTTTAAAAATCTATGGGAAAAATCTAAAGTGCCAATTTTAAAGGCTAATATGCAAGTTATTGTCATAAAAAGTGTTTGGGGACCCGGGTCCTGCCCCAGGGGAGTGTTTGGGGACCCGGGTCCTGCCCCAGGGGACATGTATCAATGCAAAAAAAAAGTTTTAAAAACTCACGTTTTTTCGGGAGCAGTGATTTTAATAATTCCTTAAAATTTCGTACCAGGGGGGTGTATAGTATGCCTGTAAAGTAGCGCTTGTTTCCCATTCTTAGAACTGTCCCTGCACAAAATGACATTTCTGAAGGAAAAAAGTCATTTAAAAATCACTCGCGGCTATAATGAATTGTCGGGTCCCGGCAATTCAGAGAAAGTCATTGAAAAAAACGGCATGGGTTTCACCCTAGACCATTACCAGGCCCTTTAGGTGTGGTATGAATATAAAGGGGAATGAAAAAAAAAGCATCAGGATCCCCCCAAATTCCATATTATTTCATTCAGGTCTGGTGTGGAATTTAAGGGGAACCCCCACCAAAAAAAAAAATGGTGTGGGGTCCCCCCAAAAATTCATACCAGAACCTTATCAGAGCATGTAACCTGGCAGGCCGCAGGAAAAGAGGGGGGGACAAGAGAGTGCCCCCCCCCCCCTCCTGAACCATACCAGGCCACATGCCTTCAACATGCGGAGAAGGGCCTCATCCCCACAACCCTTGCCCGGTGGTTGTGGGGGTCTGCGGGCGGGGGGAATTATCAGAATCTGGAAGAGCCCTTTAAAAAAGTGGACCCCCAGATTCCGGCCACCCCCCTATGTGAATTGGTAATGGGGTACATTGTACCTCTATCATTTCACGAAGGAAGTGTTAAAAATTGTAAAAAAAAAAAACACACAGACACATTTGGAATTAGTCCTTTATTAAAAAAAAAAAAAAAAAAAAAAACATTCCAGCGATGAAATACAGTCTGTCCAGCGATGCTGCAGTCTCCTCCAGCCTCCACTCTCATGAAACCCCCATGACGTAAGAGGGGACGGGGTCATCGGTCACAACATAGGGTAAGCCCCGACTTTCCCCGGTAAGCCCCGACTTTTACCCAATTAAGGCGACAGGTGTTCCCTTAATATTCATACCAGACCAAAAGGGCCCGGTAATGGACTGTTGGGGGTCTGCCGTTTTTTTCAATGACTTTGATCTGTATTGCCGGGACCCGACAATTCATTATAGCCATGACTTTCTTTCCTTTAGAAATGTAATTTTCTGCTCGGACAGTTCTAAACATGGGAAACAAGCGCTACTTTACAGACATACTATAGACACCCCCCAGGTATGATTTTTAAAGCAATATTTCACTTTTATTGCTTCACGTTTAGCATTATTAAAATCACTGCTCCCGAAAATACGGCAGTTTTTAAAACTTTTTTTTTGCATTGATACATGTCCCCTGGGACAGGACCCGGGTCCCCAAACACTCCCCTGGGGCAGGACCCGGGTCCCCAAACACTCCCCTGGGGCAGGACCCGGGTCCCCAAACACTCCCCTGGGGCAGGACCCGGGTCCTCAAGCACTCCCCTGGGACAGGACCCGGGTCCCCAAACACTCCCCTGGGACAGGACCCGGGTCCCCAAACACTCCCCTGGGGCAGGACCCGGGTCCCCAAACACTCCCCTGGGACAGGACCCGGGTCCCCAAACACTCCCCTGGGGCAGGACCCGGATCCCCAAACACTCCCCTGGGACAGGACCCGGATCCCCAAACACTCCCCAGGGACAGGACCCGAGTCCCCAAACACTCCCCTGGGACAGGACCCGGGTCCCCAAACACTCCCCTGGGACAGGACCCGGGTCCCCAAACACTCCCCTGGGACAGGACCCGGATCCCCAAACACTCCCCTGGGACAGGACCCGGATCCCCAAACACTCCCCTGGGACAGGACCCGGGTCCCCAAACACTTTTTTTTTGCATTGATACATGTCCCCTGGGACAGGACCCGGGTCCCCAAACACTCCCCTGGGGCAGGACCCGGGTCCCCAAACACTCCCCTGGGGCAGGACCCGGGTCCCCAAACACTCCCCTGGGGCAGGACCCGGGTCCTCAAGCACTCCCCTGGGACAGGACCCGGGTCCCCAAACACTCCCCTGGGACAGGACCCGGGTCCCCAAACACTCCCCTGGGGCAGGACCCGGGTCCCCAAACACTCCCCTGGGACAGGACCCGGGTCCCCAAACACTCCCCTGGGGCAGGACCCGGATCCCCAAACACTCCCCTGGGACAGGACCCGGATCCCCAAACACTCCCCTGGGACAGGACCCGAGTCCCCAAACACTCCCCTGGGACAGGACCCGGGTCCCCAAACACTCCCCTGGGACAGGACCCGGGTCCCCAAACACTCCCCTGGGACAGGACCCGGATCCCCAAACACTCCCCTGGGACAGGACCCGGATCCCCAAACACTCCCCTGGGACAGGACCCGGGTCCCCAAACACTTTTTTTTTGCATTGATACATGTCCCCTGGGACAGGACCCGGGTCCCCAAACACTCCCCTGGGGCAGGACCCGGGTCCCCAAACACTCCCCTGGGGCAGGACCCGGGTCCCCAAACACTCCCCTGGGGCAGGACCCGGGTCCTCAAGCACTCCCCTGGGACAGGACCCGGGTCCCCAAACACTCCCCTGGGACAGGACCCGGGTCCCCAAACACTCCCCTGGGGCAGGACCCGGGTCCCCAAACACTCCCCTGGGACAGGACCCGGGTCCCCAAACACTCCCCTGGGGCAGGACCCGGATCCCCAAACACTCCCCTGGGACAGGACCCGGATCCCCAAACACTCCCCTGGGACAGGACCCGAGTCCCCAAACACTCCCCTGGGACAGGACCCGGGTCCCCAAACACTCCCCTGGGACAGGACCCGGGTCCCCAAACACTCCCCTGGGACAGGACCCGGATCCCCAAACACTCCCCTGGGTCAGGACCCGGATCCCCAAACACTCCCCTGGGACAGGACCCGGGTCCCCAAACACTTTTTAGGACAATAACTTGCATATTAGCCTTTAAAATTAGCACTTTAGATTTCACCCATAGACTTTTAAAGGGTGACCCGTGGCTTTTCGAATTTGCCGCGAACACCCCAAATTGTTCGCCGAACAGGCAAACAGCCAATGTTCAAGTCTAGCTCATGTTCGACTGGAACATAAAGCTCATCCATGTTCTGCAGCAAGCAACTAAGGGCTAGATTCAGCGAGAAGTTACGACGGCGTATCTCCAGATACGCCGTCGTAACTCTAAGTGAGTGGGGCGTATCTATGCGCCTGATTCTTGGAATCAGTTACGCATAGATTTGTGTTAGATCCGACCGGCGTAAGTCACTTACGCCGTCGTATCTAAGTTGCATAATTACTCTGGCCGGTAGGTGGCGTTTCCGTCGATTTACGCGTCGAATATGCAAATGAGCTGGATACGCTGATTCACGAACGTAGACCGGCATATCTATTTGCTTCGTTTACGTTAGAGTTACGCCCGGCGTAAAGTTACCCCTGCTATAGTGAGGTGCAGCCAATGTTAAGTATGGACGTCGGGACAGTGTCGTATTGTACGTCGTTTGCGTAAGTCGATTCAGAATGGGGCTGGGCGTAAGTTACGTTCACGAGGGTAGATTCACATAGAGATACGACGGTGTATCTACTGATACACCGTCGTATCTGTGAGATCCGACGCTCGGATCTATGCGGCTGATTCCTCGAATCAGGTTCCGCATAGATCTCCCTTAGAGCCGACTGGTATTAGTGAGTTACACTGTCGGATCTAAGGCTGCAATCTCCCGCCGTCCGCTAGGTGGCGCTTCTGTTATTATACACGAATGTGCAAATGAGGAGAACCGCCGATTTAGAAACGAACGCCCGGCCGTCGTTTTTTTTTACGTCGTTTGCGTTCGGCTTTTTCCGGCGGATCGTTACCCCTGCTATAGCACTTGCCTCGTAAGTGCGTCGTATCCTATGTTAAGTATGGCCGTCGTTCCCGCGTCGAGTTTCGAATTTTTTACGTCGTTTACGTAAGTCGTCCGGGAATACGGCCATACATTAATAGCGTTAACGTCGAAAACAATGACGTCCTTGCGACGTCATTTGAGGCAATGCACGCTGGGAAATTTAGCCGGCGGCGCATGCGCAGTACGATCGGCGCGGGGACGCGCGTGATTTAAATAGTAAACTCCCCCTAGCCGCGGAATTTGCATTCCGCCGGGGGATTTACAATCCGCCAGGGCAACTTACGAGGCAAGTGCTTTCTGAATACAGCACTTGCCTCAAAAACTGGCGCAGGCGGATCGTAAAAAAGATAGATCACGCGGATCAAAAGATCCGCTGATCTATGTGAATCTACCCCACGTAGTTTATATTGACTATTTGCGACGTGATTTGGAGCATGCGCACTGTGATACGTTCACGGCCGGCGCATGCGCAGTTCGTTTGGCGCGTCGTTTACGCCGGGTCACGATTAATTTACATACAACACGCCCCCTAACTGCCCTATTTGAATTACGCGGGGATACGCCGGTCCATTTACGCTACGCCGCCGCAACATACGGAGTAAGTGCTTTGTGAATACAGCACTTGCCTGTAAAAGTTGCGGGGGCGTAGCGTAAATAGGATACACTACGCCCGCACAAAGATACGCTCTCCATCCTGATTCTAGCCCTAAGTCTCAGCATCAGCAGGCAGCGGCCGCTCGCTCAAGCTTGGCTTGCATACACACCGCCACACAAAAGTTCTCTGAACTTTCGACCGTGATGATCAGATGATCAGAATTTTTCCATCAGAAAATTTGAGAACCAGCTCTCAAAATTTTGTTTGGCGGAAATTCCATCAGGAATGTCCAACCAAAAACTCACATCGGACTTTTTAGAGTCAACCAAGATTTAGAAGTTTAATGCCGCGTACACACTGTCGTTTTTTTGTGATGAAATAAAACAACGTTTTAAAAAACATCATTTAAAATGATCGTGTGTGGGCAAAAACAACGTTTTCCGTCTTCTGAAAAAGAACAAAAAAAAAAATTCGAACATGCTTCGATTTTTCATGTCGTTTTTGAAAATGTCGTTTTTTTGTTGTAAAAAATTATCGTGTGTGGGCTAAAACGACGCTTTAAACAACGTTTTAAACCCGCGCATGCTCAGAAGCAAGTTATGACGCAAGCTTGAATGGAACAGAGTGCCGTCGTACGTGCTGAACGTAACCGCGCTTTGCTAGAGCATTTTGAAAAAACGATGGTGTGTGGGCAACGTCGTTTTTTATGATGAAGTTGGAAAAACTTTGTTTTTTTTTTCATGGTGGAAAACATCGTTTTTTTGTGATTGTGTGTACGCCTTCTGGATAAAACTGGCTCAATGTTTACAAAGAGTTTCATGAATCTAATTCCGATTTGTTTCATGATCTTTGTTTTGTTGTGGACCTCACAGTAGGGATCTGGTGTGACGGACAGGCATGGACCCACCTAAAATCACGACTTCTATATTTTTACATATCGATGTTCCAGGCATCACTAGTCTCAGACACCTTGGTAACCTACATTCAGAAAGATTGTTAGAGGGATGTGCTTTGTTGTATGTCAGAAGTACAGGCAATGTGATCCCCCACCCCCCAAAGCAGTGTTGCCATCCGTCAAAACTGTCACATTTTTCCCCCCGTTCGTAAATGTCCGTGGTTGCAGGAATGTGCCAGGTAAAATAGCCGAGATCATGAAGATTGGAGGCAGGGGGTGATGGTGGCTGCGGTGGCACCGCAGAGGGGGATGGAGGCAGGGGGGATGGAAGCGGGGGGATAATTTGCACTTATGTCAAAAATAACAAAAATATGTTTTTTTTTTACATTTAGATCTAACTTAAATAACATTGCTGTTTGCCTAGCGTACTTATTTGTAGCCTAAGCGCCAGATTCAGGTAGATGGGAGCATCTTTGCTCTGGAGTAACGCATCTCATTTACGTTACGCTGCCGAAATTTTGGGAGCAAGTGCTGTTATTCATGAAGCACTTGCTCCTAAAGTTGCGGCAGCGCATCGCAAATGAGCCGGCGGAATTCAAATTGGGCGGGTACGGGGCGTGTATTATTTAAACTAAGCGCGATCCCGCGGCGAACATACTGCGAATGCGTCGAGTGTCAATGCATCCCAGTGCGCATGCTCCAAGTTCTGTCAGTGAACGTCAATGAAGTCACATCCCCATTCATGAAAGTTTTACGCAAGCGACGCGATTTTTTTTTTTCGACGCGATGACGACGCCTATACTTAACATAGGATACTCCACTAGGGGGCTGCTTTATCTTTACGCCGCGTATCGCTTCCGGAAACGTCGGAAAGTCACTGCGTCGCGCCCGAATACGATCATGAATTGCCGATTCCCGCTGATTAACATATTTTTTCAGCGTAAATCAGCGGGAACGCCCCAGCGCCATTTTTAAATTAAAGTTGCGATGCGATGGCGAAATTCAATTGCGCCGATCGCATCGGAACTCCAACCCGGCGTTTCTTGTTTTCTGGTTACAGAAAACAGAAACGCCGGCTTAAAGTGACAGTTAGGCTGGCGGATCACTGATACTCCAGCCTAACTCTACCTGAATCTGGCCCTAAATACTGAAATTTGCACCTAAAAATGTAGTTTAGTAACTTTTGTAAAATGGCAGTAAAAACGTGGCTGCGACAGTACATTTCGGGTGTCGTGCCAGTAAATTTCAATCTGGTAGGTTGGCAACACTGCCCCCAAGAAAAAAAAAAATTAATGAACAATAACGTAAACATTGAAGTGGTTACAAAGTGTTAATGGTGGCTAGTAGAGATAACCTCCTACTTGTTGGTGGTCAGTGGTCTGTAAAATATTGTAGGTGGTGTTGTGGAAATTTTATAAAGATGTATTTAATATGTATTGTCATAGTGTGGCCCAGTGTTAGTTCTCCCGCAGCCCTGACTGGGGCAGAATGATGCTGGTTGAGTCCCGTGTGGTAGTGGAAAACTTCCTGAGGTTGGATAGAGGTGTTTGCAGAGTGGGGATATGTCTGCCAGCGAAAGGGCCCCTGTGCAATGCACTGAATGATCGTCTGGGGGGGATATGTTCACTCTGCAAAGACATTATGGGTTATGAGTAAATGTACGATCATGATCAACACATAGGGGGGCCATGGTGTGCCCCTGCAGATAATCTCCCATCCACAGGAGCGGTAGTATAATCCAGGTATGCAGTGTTCTCTGAACAATGCAGAATAAGGATTCATGCCAACGGTAAAACGGGAGCCTTTGATTGTTATGGTCAGGGACAGCGTCCATGTTTCCAAGCCAATTCGGCTTTCTTTGTCTAGTTGAATAGTATGGCTTTCAGGTACAGGGGGCATGAAATCATACACGCTGTCCCTGCCCAGACACGCCAATAAGACTCCCCTATTCATTGTTCATTGGTTGTTGTATAAACTCCTCCTGTTGGAAGGATTGCCTGTGTTGACATTCATATCCTGTGAGGTCATATCCTGAGACGTCATATCCTGTGAGGTCATATGCTGTGAGGTCATATCCTGTGAGGTCATATGCTGTGAGGTCATATCCTGTGAGGTCATATGCTGTGAGGTCATATCCTGTGAGGTCATATCCTGTGAGGTCATTTCCCATGGAGCAAGCGATTGGCTGTTAGGGCCATTACTTCCTGTTAGTCATTCCTTTTGTTGTCGATGAATAAAAACCAAGGGCTGTGGCAGTCGAGCCTCTGGACTGTAAGCACGTAAGCATGGTGGTCATGTCTGTTGATTTGGGGATATGCGGGAAATAGAGTGATTATAAGATACATTATACCATTAGATGGGAAGGGAGCTTATTAGCACAGGAGATATGGATTATGCGTAGCGTACAGCCATATTTCCATAACAGCGAGGGCCCCATAACATTGAGGTACAAATACAGTAGTCATGACTCCAGGTGGGTCCATACTTGCCTGTCACGACAGCTCCTCACTGCGAGGTCCACAACAAAACAAATAAAGGGTTAATTACCCAAATTGGCATTTGATTTGAAAACAAAATTGTGTTGGCCGGTTGGTCTTGGTTAAAATTTGATTGCTGGTTTGTGCCATTATTTCCTCCTGTTATGTCATATCCTTGAGTTTTTTTGTTTGTTTTTTAAAGGTGAAATCCCAACGCTACTGAATTGAAGTGGAGCCCATGGTCCATGAGGGATTTTGACATCACTGAAAAGTGGAATTAGTTATGGGGTTTTTAGGAGACTTCAGGGAAGCGTTGGGGAGATCTTGGAATCCAAAACCCGTGGTGAAAACTCTGTTTTGTAGAACCTCAATATTCATTGATTATGGAGATGTTCTTCATTGTAAAAAAAATCCTCTCTTTAGGTAATATGGAGTAAATGACGTTCTCTGACACATGGACTGAGTACAGATTCCATCGCTCAGCGAGAGTCTTGGTTGGTGACGTTCTCCTGTAACACCTGTTTCTTCATATCTTTTCCTCCAGCCCACGTCGTGACATATACACAATCGCTAAAGGTTTCCTGATAAGGAGGTCTAAAAATTGTTGTAATAACAAGCTTGGAGCTCTCCCCTGATTGGCTGACTGAGCGTATGTAAGCTGAACAGACCTTCCAATCCTCCTCATACTCAAGAATATCAGAAAATGGCAACTTTGTAATATATATATTGTGAAGGACTAGCATCAAAGGTACAGCTTGAAGGACACCGCCACTCACTGGTTCTTCTTTTTAAGGGCTTTGTTTGCCCATTTTTATTAAAAGAGGTTCCCAAACCAAAATCAAAGTTTTTCCCTAGCAGGGGTTTTCACCATCCATACTGGTAATGATACATTCAGCCTCCTAGCTTATACATACAGCAGTGCTGCTCAGGCCTTCCACTTCAGGCTCTCGTCTGTCTCCTAAAGACTATACCCTTACCAACACCGTTCATTTAGATAGCAGCCCCTCACTGCTCTGATCCTCTGTGCACACCTGCACTCTATGGCTTTCCCCGGTGCACACCTGCATCTCTATGGCTTTCCCCTGTGCACACCTGCACTCTATGGCTTCCCCCGGTGCACACCTGCACTCTATGGCTTCCCCTGGTGCACACTTGCACTCTATGGCTTCCCCGGCACACACCTGCACTCTATGGCTTCCCCGGTACACACCTGCACTCTATGGCTTCCCCGGTACACACCTGCACTCTCTGGCCTCTCCAGTGCACACCTGCACTCTCTGGCTTCCCAAGTGCACACCTGCACTCTCTGGCTTCCCCAGTGCACACCTGCACTCTCTGGCATTTCCAGTGCACACCTGCACTCTATGGCTTCCCCCGGTGCACACCTGCACTCTATGGCTTCCCCAGTGCACACCTGCACTCTATGGCTTCCCCAGTGCACACCTGCACTCTATGGCTTCCCCAGTGCACACCTGCACTCTATGGCTTCCCCGGCACACACCTGCACTCTATGGCTTCCCCGGTACACACATGGGGCCAGATTCAGGAACGGTTACGCTGGCGGATCGAGTGATCCGCCAGCCTAACTGTGACTTTGAGCCGGCGTTTCTGTTTTCTGTAACCAGAAAACAAGAAACGCCGGGTTGAAGTTCCGATGCGAGCAGCGTAACTGAGTTTCGCCATCGCATCGTTACTTCAACTTAAAAATGGCGCCGGGGGCGTTCCCGCCGATTTACGCTCCAAAAATATGTTAATGAGCGGAAATCGGCAATTCACGATCGAAATCCGGCGCGACGCAATGACGATACGACGTTTCCGGACGGGATACGCGGCGCATAGATATACCTACATGGGGTTGGAGTATCCTATGTTAGGTATAGGCGTCGTCATCACGTCGGGAAAAAAAAAAAAACGTCGCTTGCGTAAAACAGTCATGAATGGGAATGTGACGTCATTGACGTTCATTCACAGATTTTGGAGCATGCGCACGGGGATGTTTTGACACTCGACGCATGCACAGTACGTTGGCGGCGGGATCGCGCGTAGTTAGCATACTACACGCCCCGTACCCGCTAAATTTGAATTCCGCCGGCTCATTTGTGATGCGCTGCCGCAACTTTAGGAGCAAGTGCTTCGTGAATGACAGCACTTGCTCCTAAAATTTCTGCAGCGCAACGCAAATGAGAAGCGTTACTCCAGAGCAAAGATGCTCTGGACTACCTGAATCTGGCCCATGCACTCTATGGCTTACCCAGTGCACACCCACACTCTCTGGCTTCCCCATTGCACACCTGCACTCTCTGGCTTCCCCAGTGCACACCTGCACTCTATGGCTTCCCCAGTGCACACCTGCACTCTATGGCTTCCCCAGTGCACACCTGCACTCTATGGCTTCCCCAGTGCACACCTGCACTCTCTGGCATTTCCAGTGCACACCTGCACTCTATGGCTTCCCCCGGTGCACACCTGCACTCTATGGCTTCCCCGGCACACACCTGCACTCTATGGCTTCCCCGGTACACACATGCACTCTATGGCTTACCCGGTACACACCTGCACTCTCTGGCCTCTCCAGTGCACACCTGCACTCTATGGCTTCCCCAGTGCACACCCGCACTCTCTGGCTTCCCCAGTGCACACCTGCACTCTCTGGCATTTCCAGTGCACACCTGCACTCTATGGCTTCCCCAGTGCACACCTGCACTCTATGGCTTCCCCAGTGCACACCTGCACTCTCTGGCCTTTCCAGTGCACACCTGCACTCTATGGCTTCCCCAGTGCACACCTGCACTCTATGGCTTCCCCGGTACACACCTGCACTCTCTGGCCTCTCCAGTGCACACCTGCACTCTCTGGCCTCTCCAGTGCACACCTGCACTCTCTGGCCTCTCCAGTACACACCTGCACACTCTGGCCTCTCCAGTACACACCTGCACACTCTGGCTTCCCCAGTACTAACCTGCACTCTCTGGCCTCTCCAGTGCACACCTGCATGCTCTGGCCTCTCCAGTGTACACCTGCACTCTATGGCTTCCCCAGTGCACACCTGCACTCTCTGGCCTAGCTAGTCCACACCTGCACTCTATGGCTTCCCCAGTGCACACCTGCACTCTATGGCTTCCCCGGTACACACCTGCACTCTATGGCTTCACCGGTACACACCTGCACACTCTGGCCTCTCCAGTGCACACCTGCACTCTCTGGCCTCTCCAGTGCACACCTGCACTCTCTGGCTTTCCCAGTGCACACCTGCACTCTCTGGCCTCTCCAGTGCACACCTGCACTCTCTGGCTTCTCCAGTGCACACCTGCACTCTCTGGCCTCTCCAGTGCACACCTGCACTCTATGGCTTCCTCAGTGCACACCTGCACTCTCTGGCCTCTCCAGGGCACACTGGCACTCTCTGGCTTCCCCAGTGCACACCTTCACTCTATGGCTTCCCCAGTGAACACCTGCACTCTCTGGCTTCCCCAGTGCACACCTGCACTCTCTGGCTTCCATAGTGCACACCTGCATCTCTGGCCTCTCCAGTGCACACTGGCACACTCTGGCTTCCCCAGTGCACACCTGCACTCTATGGCTTCCCCAGTGCACACCTGCACTCTATGGCTTCCCCAGTGCAGACCTGCACTCTCTGGCTTCCCCAGTGCACACCTGCACTCTCTGGCCTTTCCAGTGCACACCTGCACTCTATGGCTTCCCCAGTGCACACCTGCACTCTATGGCTTCCCCAGTGCACACCTGCACTCTATGGCTTCCCCAGTGCACACCTGCACTTGTCGGGAGGTTGGAGCCCAGAACACCGGTCCTGATTCTACTATCAGGCCCACACACACCTGAACAATCAGTGTGCCAGTAGGTCTCAAAACACGGATCCAGGACTATGAATGTCATCCCACCTGGATCTCTTAGAAATCCACCGGGCTCCAGGTCCCAAAGTGGACTTTAGTAAATAATGAGGAAACTAAAAAGCCAGTTTCCTCCCAAACAAGCAAATACACCGGAGCCCCTCAACCTGCCTAGTTGAGAATCCTGTAATAGTACACTGGTGGGATACTACATTACCACAATATATATACTGTATAAATATATATTAGCCTGGCTTTGATTTTTTCATTTTTTTGGAAGAATGAAGAAAAGTAAAAATCCCCCAAAATTATGAAAATTCCTCTTATTATCGATCATATGTAGACAAAGTGTAAAGACGATAACTGAAACTTAATGACCAAACATTGTGTTGTATTATATGGTGATGTGTAACAATGTATTACTGCCACTTATAAGTAGAATGTGTTTTTCTCAAGTTGTGGTGTTCTTGCCATCAGGCCTCTTATCTCCGGCTACGCCAGGGTTGTGAATGGTGAAAACGCTGTCTCTGGTTCTTGGCCGTGGCAGGTGTCTCTTCAGGTACAATCTTTTCTTATCTCATTGTCTAAATTGTAATGTTTTTAAGTTTAATGTAATTTCTAGGGATCGATCAGCTCAGAATGCCATGGTAAGTGTCCAGGGCTTACTACGCATGCACCCATGGCGCGTTGCCGCAAGAGGAAATCCGTGCCAACTGAGCATGCGCCAAAGACGCCTCAGAGCGCCAACCCGCACCTGCACAGAAGACCTGATGGAAAAGGCAGGAAAAGGCCCAGGAGACGCAAGGGAAGTGATGTCCAACTTCCCTATATAAGCCCAGCCCAGACACTGCCAAATTTCTGGATTGTCTTCAGTCCTCCTTTTTGTGACCTGGAAACCTATTTGACTGCTCTTGATTACTGCTTGCCATTGACCTTGGCTTGGATCTCGATCATTCTTCTTCTGATTCACCCTTCTGTACTTCATTGGACTTGACCTCGCCTCGGATCTCGAAAATTCTTCTTCTGATTAACCCTTCTGTACTTTGTTGGACTTGACTTCACCTCGGATCTCGATCATTCTTCTTCTGATTCACCCTTCTGTACTTCGATGGACTTGACCTCGCCTTGGACTACGATCATTCTTCTTCTGATTCACCCTTCTGTACTTCATTGGACTTGACCTCGCCTCGGATCTCGACCATTCTTCTTCTGATTCACCCTTCTGTACTTCATTAGACTTGACCTCGCCTCCGATCTCGACCATTCTTCTTCTGATTTACCCTTCTGTACTTCATTAGACTTGACCTTGCCTCCGATCTCGACCATTCTTCTTCTGATTAACCCTTCTGTACTTCGTTGGACTTGACCTTGGCTCAGATTTTGGACTAAGGCTTGCACGGTGATCAGCACTCCTGCCATTCGTGCCACTCGGTGTCCACCAAGTCTCTGTCTCCATCTCAAGAGGTTTCAAGGAACAGGTACGTGGCCCTTGTGACAGCCATCCATTGCGTACTACACATGCAGGAGTAGGTGAGAAGATGTGTCCCACCAGAGAACATCAAGGACAAGAAGATGTCACTTAGACTAATAAAGGACATAAAGAATCAACATAAGTATGTCAGTTATGAGAGGACTGAATGGAAAGACGGTTTGAACAAACAATGCAGAACATCATGAAACAGTAATGAACAATCCAAAACCAATATAAAACACACAATGGGAGTGTGGTTGGCGTACTCCTTCTGCACAGGGTGGATGAATAACACCTGAACAAGAAGTATCCCAATCACCTGACTCGTTATACAGAAGGTCCCTGAAAGGTGAGTGTGAAAAGTAAGGCAGTGTCAGAAACACAAGTACTTACCGAGGCCGAAATGCTGAGGACGGCTCACCTTTACGACCAAGCGCACCTGCCCCCTGGAATTTGAGACAGGAGGTAGAGGCACAAGGAGGTACCGGTACCGGTGGGTAGGTAGATGGAATGCAGGTACTGGAGATCAGCGGCTGAGATGTGCTGCAGGTGCTGGAGGATCACCAAGGCAGATGAAATTGGGCACAGTTCAGAAGCCAACAGACTAATGATAGCAGATCCGGGGTACAGGTAAAAAGTCCGGGTTCAGGGTAGAGCTAAGACAAGTCCAGATATGTAAGCCGAAGTTCAAGGGCAGGAGACAGAAGCAAATCCAGGTCACGGTCCGAGGTCAGAGGGTTCAAGAAGGCAGCAGAGTCCACAAACAAGCCGAGGTCAGGTTTCCAGGCGAGAGCTGAGTCGGGAAGTAAATCCAGGTCAAAGAGCACAAGTCAAAATGTCAAAACTTTACTAGAAATGTAGAAGTATGGACATTTGCCTGTTGGATAGGGAGGAGTACCCTGCAATAGACTCTGGAGATATCATCATTTGGAGTCATGATGGGTAATGTCACACCATGTCTGGGATTTGATCTTGGGTTCTGGTGTTTGTAGACAGTTTCCTATTGCCTGAACCACTAGGGAATTTGCTTTATGGTAGAATACTTGTTATGTTCTGCTTCATGTGTTTGGATTTGGCTCCGTCCTGGGACCAGCTGTTTGTAGTCATCTGATCAGTGACCCTAAAAATCTTCACTTCCCCTTCCTGTCCTAGCCAAAGTATAGGGTCCTGTTTGTGGGGTGTGATTTGTTTTTGGTTCCTGACTTTGCTTGTTCCTGAATCCTGACTCCGATCATTGGATCACCCCTTGGATTTATGCTGATATTGCTGCTGACCCAGTCTGTGTCCGGCGCTGCCTTCTGGTTGACCCCTATGTACTCTTGCCTTGGTCCGTTGACTTGGATTGTCCTTTCTCCCACGGGGTTCCTGTCTTCGGCCTCTATTAACCATGAGTTATTTGCTGGTGGTTCCTTGTTAGGCTGTTTGCACCATCTATTATGGTCTCTTAATACTGGCTGCAGGATCTCAACCGTCCCTCCACCTGATACTGGGATAACGAGACTAACAGTCAGCAAACCGGAGTGATGGTTGAAATCTCTTGGCAGACCCGAAAATGTCAGGTCTGCCAGGAGACTACAATCGTCCCTCTGCTTTCCTGACCGGTAGTCTTGTTATCCTGGTGCCAGGTGGAGGGACGGCTGAGATCTCCTGCAGCCAGGAAATATGGAACTGCTAAGGCAGGTGCAGAAAGCCTAAGCACAACCCCCAGCAACAACTCATGGTTTGAAGGCTGTAGACAGGAACCCAGAAGGGAAGAGGACAATCCAGGAGCGCAGTCAAACAAGCCAGGTAGGGTCGGCAGCAAGATATACCAGGTCCAATTGAAAATCCAGGAATCGTAGTCAACAAGCCAGGCGGGATTGGCAATGAGACAAGCAAAAGTACAAGGCATAATCTGAGAATCGTGATCAGGAACGAGTCAAGTCAGCAACCGAAACTAAGAGCATCCACAAACAGCATAAACGGAAACCTATCCTAAGGCAGAGACAGGAACGGGAAGTGAGAAAATATAGGGACACTAATGAAAAGACTGCTGACAGCTGGTCTCATGGTGGAGCAAACCTCCTCACTAGTGAAAAAGAACATAACTAGGATACTAACATAAAACCAGTTCACTGGTGGTTCAGGACTAGGGATGAGCCGAACACCCCTGTGTTCGGTTCGCACCAGAACCTGCGAACAGACCAAAAGTTTGTGTGAACTTTAGAACCCTGTTAAAGTCTATGGGACTCGAACGTTTGAAATCTAAAGTACTAATTTTAAAGGCTAATATGCAAGTTATTGTCCTAAAAAGTGTTTGGGGACCCAGGTCCTGCCCCAGGGGAGTGTTTGGGGACCCGGGTCCTGCCCCAGGGGAGTGTTTGGGGACCTGGGTCCTGCCCCAGGGGAGTGTTTGGAGACCTGTGTCCTGCCCCAGGGGAGTGTTTGGGGACCCGGGTCCTGCCCCAGGGGAGTGTTTGGGGACCTGGGTCCTGCCCCAGGGGAGTGTTTGGAGACCTGTGTCCTGCCCCAGGGGAGTGTTTGGGGACCTGGGTCCTGCCCCAGGGGAGTGTTTGGAGACCTGGGCCCTGCCCCAGGGGAGTGTTTGGGGACCTGGGTCCTGCCCCAGGGGAGTGTTTGGGGACCCGGGTCCTGCCCCAGGGGAGTGTTTGGGGACCCGGGTCCTGCCCCAGGGGAGTGTTTGGGGACCCGGGTCCTGCCCCAGGGGACATGTATCAATGCAAAAAAAGTTTTAAAAAAACAACCGTTTTTTCAGGAGCAGTGATTTTAATAATGCTTAAAGTGAAACAATAAAATTGTAATATTCCTTTAAATTTCATACCTAGGGGGGGGGAGGGGGGGTGTATAGTATGCCTGTAAAGTAGCGCTTGTTTCCTGTGTCTAGAACTGTCCCTGCACAAAGTGTAATTTCTGAAGGAAAAAAGTCATTTCAAATCACTTGCGGCTATAATGAATTGTCGGATACCAGCAATACAAAGAAAAGTCATTCATAAAAAAAGAATGTGTCAAATTAAAAAAAAATATGTGGGGTTCCCCCCAAATATCCATTCCAGACCCTTCAGGTCTGGTATGGATTTTAAGGGGAACTCCAGCCCAAATGTAAAAAAAAATGCCGTGGACCCCCCCCCCCCCCACATTTTTTTTTTTATGAATGACTTTTCTCTGTATTGCCGGGAGCCGACAATTCATTATAGTCGCGAGTGATTTTAAATGACTTTTTTTCCTTCAGAAATGACACTTTGTGCAGGGACAGTTCTAAGCATGGGAAACAAGCGCTACTTTACAGGCATACTATACACCCCCCCCCCCCCCCCCGCTACAAAATTTAAAGGAATATTTCACTTTTATTTGAAAAAAAGTGTAGCGCCAATTAAAACCAGGAGTCCCGCAATGGGAATGCCCAAAATGGGTAATAACCCCAAATAAGGTATAAAAATCCGGTTGTGTGAGAGTGTCAATCCCCACCGGAAAAAACTATTCAAAAAAGTGATATGTGTCAAAATAACAATGCTGCCAATATTACAAACAATGTGCAATCCTTAATAGTGAAATAAACGAATCCAGTATTGAATTGTGAAAATCGTAAACAATCTTCTAAGCAGTCCAGATACAATGATGAATAAATACAAATGGTAATGTCCTCTGTTAGATAACTTTCCAGCATCTAGGGATTGTATGTAACCTGTTCCAATTGGAACCAGAAGGGGGCTCTTAGTACTGGTCAGTATCATACAATTTTTCTAAAACTCCACATTCTTGTCAAACTCCACATTGCTGTATAGTAGGCGTAAGGTACAGTTGGAATTGCTACGCTTACCGACTGCTGTAGACCCACAGCTCACCATACGGTGGGGGGTCCCTTGAGCTTGGATGGGCTGGATACCCGGTCACTATCACAGTGCAGATCTTATTGTGGATGATCCAGGAATCCTCGCAAGGAAACAGCCAGGGTTTTCAAATGAAGTTCATGCAAGGTTGATCCAAACAGGAAATGGGAGATATGAAAAAAAGGGAGAAAATCGTCTACTCATAGGCCAGATTCAGGTAGTCCAGAGCATCTTTGCTCTGGAGTAACGCTTCTCATTTGCGTTGCGCTGCAGAAATTTTAGGAGCAAGTGCTGTCATTCACGAAGCACTTGCTCCTAAAGTTGCGGCAGCGCATCGCAAATGAGCCGGCGGAATTCAAATTGGGCGGGTACGGGGCGTGTAGTATGCTAACTAAGCGCGATCCCGCCACCAACGTACTGCGCATGCGTCGAGTGTCAAAACATCCCCGTGCGCATGCTCCAAAATCTGTGAATGAACGTCAATGACGTCACATTCCCATTCATGACCGTTTTACGCAAGCGACGTGTTTTTTTTTTTTCCGACGCGATGACGACGCCTATACCTAACATAGGATACTCCAACCCCATGTAGGTATAACTATGCGCCGCGTATCCCGTCCGGAAACGTCGTATCGTCATTGCGTCGCGCCGGAATTCGATCGTGAATTGCCGATTTCCGCTCATTAACATATTTTTTGAGCTTAAATCGGCGGGAACGCCCCCGGCGCCATTTTTAAGTTGAAGTAACGATGCGATGGCGAAACTCAGTTACGCTGCTCGCATCGGAACTTCAACCCGGCGTTTCTTGTTTTCTGGTTACAGAAAACAGAAACGCCGGCTCAAAGTCACAGTTAGGCTGGCGGATCACTCGATCCGCCAGCCTAACTGTTCGTGAATCTGGCCCATAGTATAAAAAATGTATTTAAAAATGGAAACACATTTAAAAATAAAACAGGAAGGCAATCCAAACAGGCTTCCTTATTACAAGAAGGAAAAAACTTGTAAGGTGTATATAAAAATCAAGGTATAAATGTCCTAACACACCACAGCAATTTTCACATCTAGGAACAACAAATGGATAAAAAAAGTCCAAGAAGCGCAAAGAAATTCAGGTAAATTCCAGTGATAACCCGACCGGTTTCGTCTAACAAGACATCAACTGGGGTGTAGGACTGGATATCGTGAGTCTCTTTGCGCTATAAGTAGTCCTCCCAATTAATCCCATGAGACCATAATTGCCACCTGGTGAAAGGACAGCGTGTGTTCCATAACCTGATCATATGCGTTCCAGGCGCCAGGAAGTGACACATACAAGCGCATCGAGGCGCGCGGAAGTGACCGCTCATGATGGGGTGGGGTAATCCCATAAGACCATGATTGCCACCTGGTGAAAGGACGGCGTGCGTTCCATAACCTTCCATTTCCTGATCCTATGCGTTCCAGGCGCCCGGAAGTGACACATACAAGCGCATCAAGGCGCGCGGAAGTGACCGCTCATGATGGGGTGGTATAATTCCCCATATCCCTTCAAATCAGTGGTCCCACTGTCACCGAGGGGAAGGGTCTAAGATCGACCTCAATGAAAGTCCTGATTCACGTCTGGGGGGAGGAGACAAGTGACGCTGCTCAGCGCTCCACCAATCACGCCGTCGATAGGGTGAAAGATTGGGGAAGCGCCTCCTCAGGTACCCTGCCCATCTCCAATCCAGAAAAATGACGGATGTCACTCCGTGCCCATAGCATGCACCGTCATCTCTGTGTATCACGGCGCGGCGGGGCGTCTCCTAGTGTCTACACTCCACCAATGCATTCCAATATGGTCAAAGGTCAAAGTAAAGATCTATAAAGTTGGAACAGTATATGTTAAAAAAAGAGAAAACCTCACAGACTCGAGATGGGCAAGCATAAATGCAAGCCCCTCTATATATGTTCACAGGTTAACTATGGACAAAAAGGGAGAGGAGGACTTGAATACAAACGGTCTCATGGAAGTAATGGGATTTGATCATATAATCTTTCAAGAATGAATAAAGTAAAAATATGATAACCCATTTAATCGTCAAAGCAGACCTAGAAATATCTAGAACCAATTAAATCAGGATTGGTTGATAAAGGCGTTTAAATCCCAATCAACATTGAGGCCCGAGGGCACATAGCTTTTTAATTGATAGATCCAGAAAACTTCTAATCTGGAGACACCTCTAATGCATGGTTCCCCTCTCCAATGGGGGACAAAGTGGTCTATAATCTGGAAAGCTGTTCCTTCTACCTTTTTATTGTGTTTTTCCAGGAAGTGTCTTGGTACTGTATGTTTAGTGCACCCTTTCTTAATTTTAGCAATGTGCTCCCCTACCCTTGTGGAAAAACTACGCTTGGTGCGACCCACGTACTGTTTCCCACAAGGGCAGGTAATGAGGTAGACCACATACTTAGTTGCACAAGTGGAAAAATGCTTGATAGGGAATTCCACTCCTGTGACAGAGGATCGAAAATTCGTCAATCTCTTACGATGGATATTGTGCAAGCATACCTTGCACCTTCTACAGGGGTAATACCCTTTGGACAAAGGAAAAAAGGACGGCTTAACCGGGGGGTCAGGGACATTCGGTGCGATTTTGTTCTTCAGAGACATCGCTCCCCTATAAATCACACCTGCTTGTATTGGGAGGACTGGACCCAGGATGGGGTCATTTTTCAAAATGTTCCAATGTTTTTGAATAATATTTTTGATTTGTTTATGTTGGGTGGAGAAGGTCGTGAAAAATGAGTTCTTAAATTTGGAGTCTTGGGCTGTCTTGGGTTTTTCTAAGGTTAAAGTAGATCTATCCAAAGTTGAGATCTTCCCAATCTCCTCATCAATGGTCACACTGCAGTAACCCTTATCCACGAATCGGGTTTTTAGGGTTTTGGCCTGGATCTGGAAATCTTCCAAATTGGAACAATTGCGTCTGATCCTCAATAGTTGGCTCCGGGGTACAGATCTCAACCACGAGGGATGGTGGCAGCTATCGATCGGAATGAAACCATTCCGATCGGTGCTTTTGAAAAAAGTCTTTGTTTTCAATTGTTTGTTGTGTACAAAGATTTCCAGATCCAGGAAATGAATATTGGAAAAACTGGCTTCATATGTGAGATCTATACCCACCTCGTTCTGGTTGAGGTCAGCCATGAATGAGTCCAGTGACTGTCTATCTCCCTTCCATAAGAGGAGGATGTCATCTATGTACCGAGCCCAGAGAGCTATCTCTGGGCGTTCAGGGACACGGACGACATCCTCCTCCCATTTGGCCATGAAAATGTTGGCCAGACTGGGGGCAAATTGTTTCACTTAAAGGAATTATTAAAATCACTGCTGCCAAAAAAACTGCAGTTTTTAAAACTTTTTTTTGCATTGGGGCAGGACCCGGGTCCCCAAACACTTTTTACAATAACTTGCATATTAGACTTTAAAATTAGCACTTTAGATTTCAAACGTTGGAGTCCCATAGACTTTAATGGGTTCTAAAGTTCACACAAACTTGCCGCGAACACCCCAAATAGTTCGCTGTTCGAGTCGAACATGAGTTCTACTTGAACTCGAAGCTCATCCCTATTCAGGACATAGGAAAACCGTCAATGACGAGGCCCTGGGATCAAATTCCGGACATGACGTGACAACAGGTAAGATTTTATTCTAAGGAGAGCTAAGAAACATAGTGGGATAGCCCCATTTGTAGGAAGTCTTGTGCACACATAGATCATCTGTTACACATTTTACAGTTTCTGTCTCTAAGCGGTAGATGCAAAAATATCTGAACATAGAGGGTGTCAGGGTGAAGACCTGGATCATCTGTTGATGGCAGAAAGCTGTTGTTCCAATTTGCACAAGCGGGTGTCTCCAAACAGCCAGTCATTTCTAGTAATCAGTTGATGCTGGCTGCTGGGTGGGTATTTAGGACCTTCTATGCTGCTACTCCTTGCATCAGTGTTTTGATCTGCTTGCTGTGCTAGTCTGATGCTCTTGCTATTGCTTCTGTTCTCCCTGTTCCTGATCCCAGTTCTTATTTCTTCTCTTTAGTGGAAACAGTAGATGACCGGTTAATTTTAATTTTAACAATTTTAATAGGGGGCTGTTTTTTTAGTAAATAATGCTATTGTGGCTATTATTCCCTTTCCTCTGCATGTCAGTACCTATTTGAGGTTTATCTTGCCCTCAGTGTTTGAGAGATGAGAATCCTATCTATGATCCTTCAAGGCTAGTGTCCCAGTGTCATCTGGTAAGAATTATTTCAACAGGGGTGGTCTCATATCCCCCCGTCTTCTTCACGAGTGGTGGTGTTGTTTGGCTTTATATAGCTGAGATCTTCCTTATGCTTTGATCACTGACTATTCTCTGGATTCTCTTCATAGATTATGGTATTTTTTAAATCTTATGTAAACTTATTGCACTTTTTGTTGTATTTTTGCTTTTTGGAGCACTGCCTAATATATTATATTATATGATATTATATATTGTGTTTTTAGACACTTTACTTTCCATATATACTCGAGTATAAGCTGACCTGAATATAAGTCGAGGCACCTAATTTTACCACAAAAAAATAGGAAAACATATTGACTCGAGTATAAGCCTAGGGTGTCCACCTGCATGCCTCATTTGCCTCATTGTGCCTATGCCTTACTTTGCCTCACAGTGTCCCCTATTAACCACTTAAGACCCGGACCATTATGCAGGTAAAGGACCGGGCCAAAAATATTTTTTTCCTCAGTTTAGGCCGATACGTATTCTTCTACTTATTTTTGGTAAAAAAATCACAATAAGCGTTTATCGATTGGTTTGCGCAAAAGTTATAGCGTTTACAAAATAGGGGATCGTTTTATTGCATTTTTATATGGCGGCGATCAGCGATTTTTTTCGTGACTGCGACATTATGGCGGACACATCGGACAATGAAAAGTGCTGAAAAAATGCACTGATACTGTGAAAATGGTAGTGAAGGGGTTAACCACTAGGTGGCACTAAGGGGTTAAGTGTGCCCTAACGGAGTGATTCTTACTGTAGGGGGGCGTGGCTGTAGGCATGATGTCACTGATCGTCATTCCCTATATAAGGGAACAGACGATCAGTGTCACTGCCACACCTCTCCCTGTTCTTCAGCTCCTGTGACCGATCACGGGACACCGGCGGCGATCGGGTCCTTGGGTCCCATGGGCGCGGTCACAGAGCTTCGGACTGGGTCACGTGTGCGCACCCACGGCGCACGTAACCCAATGGCATGTACAGGTACGTCGCCTTTAAGAGCCCAGCCGCGCCATTCTGCCAACATATATGTGCAGGAGGTGGTCCTTAAGTGGTTAAAATTGTGCTTACAATGTTGAACATAAATAAAGGAAATCTATCACATTTAGTGGTCCACCATGTCCAAGGATCTTAAGCTATCAGAGTGGTGTCTCCTGCCTGCCTCTGCTCGTAAGACCTGGTACACTAGCACACGCTAGTTTCGATCGACGTTGTGACGTCACTTGACCGGCAGTCGTTCTATCCAACCCAAGGTAAGTAAAGTGATTTTCTTTATCGTACACCAAGTCTTTACATAATGGGTTATATGCTCACCAGAGGTGATTGGACACTGGCACAACCAATCAGAGTTCACCAGGGAAATGACTGTTTAACATGGGAGTCTATGGAAGGGGTGCCCTACCACCTTCCATAGACCAATTGGTGCTCCCCAGCCGTAGGTCCTCCCAGACAAGACAACAACCATTGCACACTTATAGAGGAGAAATTTGGCTACATGTGTGCCAAGTTCCGTGTCCAGGGGATACCGGGTACCGGGTCCGGCACCGGGTCCTCAAATTCGCCAGAGAAATTGCCGTTTAACATAGAAGTCTATGGAAGTGGTGCCCAGCTTTGAAAAATCGGTGCTCCCCAGCCGTAGGTCCCCCCAGACAACAACTTTTGCACCCTTATAGAGGAGAAATTTGGCTACATGTGTGCCAAGTTCCGTGTCCAGGGGAGCTATGACCAGCCGGTACAAGGTCCTCAAATTCGCCAGAGAAATTGCTGTTTAACATAGAAGTCTATGGAAGGGGTGCCCGGCTTTAAAAAAATCGGTTCTCCCTGGCCGTAGGTCCCCCGGACAACGATCTTTGCACACTTGTAGAGAAAGAGTAGGGCTACATGTGGGCCAGGTTCGGCCGGTACCGGACCAGTCTTCAGCGGCGGATGCTGTGTGCAGTAGGAAAAAAAAACGACAATGGCTGTGAAATGACTGGGAAGTGACGTCACCCATAGACCTACTACGGGGGGCTTCCATTGTTGGCTGCCTCTCCAGCAGTGGTGCAAATGAACTGAAAAATACTGGAATAAAATAAAATAAAAACCCAATAAAAACAAGTCAATTATTCATAGAATATTAGTTGTTGTTATTGTTGTAATTAGTATTACTAATTACTATTATTACAGTATATAATAATATTAATTTGTATTGACCAATGCATTATTTTATATATCTGAATGTGAATTTTAAATACAATATATAGTGAATATCTACCAAACTAAACTTTATAACTTGTATTTCTCGGCATTGCTGATCCTGGAAAGCAGTCTCTTTAGTAAAGTATTATTAGACGTCTTCTCCAGGGAAGAGCCGGAGTCTCTTCTATTGGATGGAAGTTTAGAGTCACATTTAGAATGATGTGACAATATCTCACACATGGCAGCAGATTGTAGAGAATAGTAAAGCCGGTGACTTCATTCTTCATTATTAGAGTGATTGTAAACCTTCTGTGTGCCGTTCTCCCGGGACGGCTGACACCTGAGCTGAGTGCCCCCTAGAGGCACCACAAGACCGGCACATGATTACAGTGGTGGGACCGCTCCATTCACAATAGAACAAAAGACACCAAAGAACAACAAACCTGAGATTTTATTGGATGAAAGTTTCTGCCGCATCCCCCCAGGAAACAGACGCTGAATTTACCGATCGCCGTCTGCTTCCCAATACAGACCGTCATCATACAAGTCTTACTATGTCTCCTTCACTTTAACTATTCATTCATCCTTTTAGGTGAATAGCAATAAAATGTTTAATAATAATACTTAAATAAATAATTCATTAAATAAATTACATTCTAATTAAATGAAAGCATAATTAAATTCATCTAAATTACATAAAAAAAAAAATTTTAAGTGCCAACATAATTATTATTATTTAATTTTTGTAACTAGCAATATGCAAATAATGAATACATTAAATACATTAAAATTCAATTCAATTAATTAAAAAAAAATGTTTTTCTTTTCTCCCTCTTGCTCTTTCCCTTTTAGATGATTTAAGAGAGGGGTAAGGGGAAATAAAAACCTAGGGTGCTCTCAGTATATTCCATGTAGGAACCTATGTAGTTAGACTCTTTGTGTGATATATGGGTTCCTTCTTATGTTTTTTTCTTTGGCTGTTTGTATTCTGTTTGTTTTTTTGTGTTGAAATTTGATATAATAAATAAGTAATTTATATAAAAAAAAAATACATTTTAAGATCCAACATAAATATTATTATTCATTTATTTATTTTGTAACTAGCAATATTCAAATAATTAATGCATTAAATAAATGAAAATTCAATTCAAGAAATGTAATAATAATTAAATTCATATAAATTACATTAAACATATTTTTTTTTTTTAGTACCAACGTTATTATTTTTTGTAACTAGCACTATGCAAATAATTAATAAATTCTACAGTGATTTTTTACTTATTTTTATTTACTTTATTTTTTTGTGTACATTGCAGCTCTAGCCAGGCATGGACTGGCCATAGGGACTACAGGGAGTTTCCCGGTGGGCCGATGGCTCAGTGGGCCGGTTTCAGTATTCAGTATTGGCTGCGCAGCTCCCCCCCCCCCCCCTTAATGTAGTGATGTGAGAAGAATGAGGAAAATACAGAGGAGAATAAGTGAAATAATAAAAGAGGTGAGTGAGGACTCCTTATGTTATGTTACTTATGTTTTTTTTGCACAATTGCGTATAGTTTATATACTGTTTTTGTTCTTGTTTGCAAACATAAAGTGGGCCGGTCTGGATAAAGTCCAGGGCCAAATTTTGGTCTCAGTCCATCCCTGGCTCTAGCTTGTTATTAACCACTTGCTTACTGGGCACTTACACCCCCCTCCTGCCCAGGTAAAATTTCAGCTTCCGGCACTGCGTCGCTTTAACTGACAATTGCGCGGTCGTGCGACGTGGCTCCCAAACAAAATTTACGTCCTTTTTTCCCCACAAGTAGAGCTTTCTTTTGGTGGTATTTGATCGCCTGTGCGATTTTTATTTTTTGCGCTATAAACAAAAAAGAGCGACAATTTTGAAGAAAAATACAATATTTTTTACTTGTTGCTATAATAAATATCCCAATTAAAAAAAAAACACATTTTTTTTTTCTCAGTTTAGGGCGATACGTATACTTCTACATATTTTTGGTAAAAAAAAAAAAAAAAATCGCAATAAGCGACTGGTTTGCGCAAAAGTTATAGCGCTTACAAAATAGGGGAGAGAATTATTATTTTTTATTATTTTTTATTATTATTATTATTATTATTATTATTTTTTTTTTTACTAGAAATGGCGGCGATCTGCGATTTTTATTGGTACTGCGACGTTATGGCGGACACATCGGACACTTTTGACACATTTTTGGCGCCATTCACATTTATTCTGCGATCAGTGCTATAAATATGCACTAATTACAGTATAAATGTGACTGGCATTGAAGGGGTTAACACTAGGGGGTGAGGAAGGGGTTAAATATGTATGCTAGGTGTGTTCTAACTGTAGGGGGAGGGGGGGTGACTGATCTGTGTCCCTATGTAGGAAGGAACACAGATCGGGCTCCTCCCTTGTGGATGGGCTTCTGTCTGACAAAGTCAGGAAAAAGTTACAAGAAAAGGACAGAAGTAATCCAAACTTAAAATTCCACAAAATTCTAGAAGCAGCTATCCTATATTCGGAGCCCAGATGTGCCAGTACAGACTTTCTCATGCCCAGCACAGGTGATAAGTCATATAAACCACCACAAACAGAACACACAGCTCCATGGGAGGTGGCCATCTACAAGCTGACAGAGGGCATGGCCCAGTTCCAGAGAGAACTTGCCACGGTGAGACATGAGCGAGACAAACCAAGGGAGAACACCCCTTCGTGGAGAAACCGATCACGCCCTGCAGACAATCGAGATGGAAGAGGTCATCCTCTCCATGTTGGGGCTTCCGACAAAAGGGACATCGCTTGAGGGACTGTCCTGATCGAGTACCGAGGGAGCAATTTAGCCCAGCCGCTAGGAGTCAAGCAGTGAGGCGACCCAGCAAAATGACTTCCTCGTCACACACGGAGGATGTGGTGGTGGATTGCCTTGTGGTACTTCCCTTGTGGTACTTCGATGGCCAAGAGGTCAAATGTCTCTTCAACACTGGGTCCCAAGACACTATTCTACCAGAACCTTTGTTCCAGCGATACTTCCCAAAGAAGAAAATGAGTCAGGATACCCGGTAGTTATAGTAAAGAAAGGTATACTGCTCAGAAAAACTATTAATCCCTGTTGCTTCCGTCCCAACGAACCAAGAGGGTGCTGGCTGTGCACAATTTGCATGGGATGACTGGTTGTTTTTCCAATTGAATTTTAGTTTTTTTATGTTCTGAATAAAGACATTGTTTTATGAGTAGTGCGGCGGTCCAGTATTTTTCTTTCATCCCGAGTCAAGATACCCCCTGGATTTTACTGACAGCTGCCAAAGAACTTCCTATAGAAGTGGTGGGGATTACCTGGGTGAATGTAGAACTGGGGGGGACAGGACCTTGGCCAGAAAGGTGTTGTGGTTACACAAGCTTCCAGAAAAGGACAGCTGCAGGTGATATTGGGCATGAAAATCATCCAACGATGTTCTGCACACCTGGGACCACCTAAGAAAGTTAGAAAGCTGCTCCTTACCTTGGCAGCACTAAAGGACTCTGACGCAAGTATGGCAAACATTAATGAAAAGGCTGGTGTTATGAGGGTTCCCTTTGGGACAGAGATTGTAATACCTCCCTGCAAAGAACTTGTACTTCCCATAAATGTTGGCTCATGCCATAGACTGCAGGGCGTCCTAGTGCTAGTGGTACCCTTACCCTCAGATATGGCCCCATTTGTTGCTAGATCTCCCACAGTAGTTTATCAAGGCACCGTGTTAGTTAGGATGTGGAACAGCAAGGCGATTCCACTTCACCTGCCCCAGGGTACACCAGTGGCGGAACTGGCCCTGATCACAGGTGTGATTTCTCCTAAAGTGGACTACATAGAGCTCCAGAAATTCCACGGACGACGCTACGTAGCTAAAGTGAATGTTGCCAAATTGTCAGCAGGAACAGACCCAGCTTGGGTAGGAGAATAGATACTTCCACTTCTACAGCTGTCCACTGAGGAACTAACACCCACTCTGGGAGAAGACAACCCCGGGAGAGGACGGCACAAGATAAAGATGGCACCGGGAGAAGATGTCACAAGAAGAAGATGCACTGGGAGAAGGTGGCACCGGCAGACAACGGCTCTGGAAGAAGACAACTCTGGGCTTCTTTTTCAATAAAGAACTTAAAAAATCTGTCTCTCGTTTTTCTTTTTTTTTACTTTTCACTGCTTTTTGCGGTGAATGGGTAGTGGGTAGGGGTTCGATGTACCTGATACCCATTCACTTGGGGGATATCTGGGCGCTCCCCCCGCCTGCAGACCCCAACAACCACAGCCCAGGGTTGTCGGGAAGAGGCCCTTGTCCACATAAACATCACCCACCCCCCTAATGAGGTCATCCAGCATCCCTTTCCTGAACTTCCAGCTGCATGCTCATATAAGGGTCTGGTATGGATTTTGAAAGGACCCGAACCGTTTCTTTAAAAAAAATTGGCTTGGGGGGGGGGTCCCCTCTGAATCCATACTAGACTTGAAAGGGCCTGGTATGGACCTGGGGGGGGGGGGGGGGGGGCATGAACATTTTTTTTTGGCATTTTTCTTTACAGCCATTTCTTTTTTTTATATTCGTCTGTCAGCAGGGAAGCCTGCTGACAGCTCATGACTCATTGGTTGTCAAGGACGTGGCCAACAGATTCCCCGCCCCTCCTTAGCAACCAGCTATATACAGTGTTTTAAACAGAAATACAAAAAACACAAATCGCATCACAAACACAACACTTGCATTTCTGGTGCGATTCCATTGAAGTCTATTACATGCAAAACAGGCATTGTAGCTGTGGTGGAAACCTGTATGCTATTTACATCATCAGTGTCCAATAAATACACTAATATTTATTTTTTTACAAATTAAAAAAGCCTGCCTCATTCTTTTGGAAGCTGTGGACTATTCAAAAAAGCTACCTGGTCGTGGTGGAAATCCAGGGCAGCCATCACAATTTTTTGGGCCCCTTACACAGCTTTAGGCAGGGCCCCCCTGGAGAAGAGAACTGGGGAGAGGGGGGGGGGGGGGGGGGTGCTGACTACCCTGGACCATCGGGCCCCTTACAGGTGTAATGCAAAAAAAAACGGGAGGGGACCAGCCAGGCCTGTAAGGGGCCCTGGGGACCATCTGGCCCCTTACAGGTGTAAGGAAAAAAAAAATATATAAAAAAAACATTGGGGAACCATTATAGATGTAACGGGAGGGGGGCCAGCCGGGCCTGTAAGGGGCCCTGGGGACTATTACAGGTGTAATGCAAAAAAAAAAAATCACAATTAAAAAATAAACGGGAGGGGGGCCCTGGAAACCATTACAGGTGTAATGCAAAAAAAAAATTATAAAAAAACGGGAGGGGGGCCAGCCGGGCCTGTAAGGGGCCCTGGGGACCATCTGGCCCCTTACAGGTGTAAGGAAAAAACAAATAAATAAAAAAAACATTGGGGAACCATTATAGATGTAACGGGAGGGGGGCCAGCCGGGCCTGTAAGGGGCCCTGGGGACTATTACAGGTGTAATGCAAAAAAAAAAAATCACAATTAAAAAATAAACGGGAGGGGGGCCCTGGAAACCATTACAGGTGTAATGCAAAAAAAATTTATAAAAAAACGGGAGGGGGGACAGCTGGGCCTGTAAGGGGCCCTGGGGACCATCGGGCCCCACAGGTGTAATGGAAAAAAACAAATGGGAGGGGTACCAGCTGGGCCTGTAAGGGGCCCTGGAGACCATCAGGCCCCTTACAGGTGTAATACAAAAATAATAATAATAATAAAAAAAAAAAATTAATAATAATAAAAAAAATGGGAGGGGGGCCACGTCTGTTCCCCCTAATGTGGTGTTATGGTGAGCATTGCTTCTGAGCATGCGTGTTTGTACTTTGGCTTTTTTTTTTCCCCGAAGGACTTGTATGCACACGATCGGAAAATCCGACAACACAAATTTGTTGTCGGAAGATTTTAAAGCGTACTATCCAACATTTGTTGGTGGAAAATCCGGCAACAATTGTCCGATGGAGTGTACAAACGGTCAGATTTTCCGACAATAGCCCGTCATCACACAATTCCCGACGTAAAATCCGATCGTGTGTACGGTGCCTTTAGTGTCCATAAAAAACACTAGTATTTATTTTTTTACTTAAAGTGTCACTAAAGGAAAAATTATTTGTGCTGAAATGACTGTTTACAGGGTATAGAGACATAAAAATTAACTGATTCCTTTTAAAAATGATTAAAAATAGATAAAAATCAATCATATAATGTACCTGCAGGTTAGTTTCACTTTTGAACTGGCTTTATGTTTCTGTGAAGTAGAAATAGACACACAGAACAAAAACAAACAAATCCAGGGCAGTGTTTTGTTTTTAAAATGAATCTGATTGGTTCTGGGAAGTTTTAGACACACAGGGCCAGATTCTCATATATTTTCGGCGGCGTAGCGTAAGCCATTTACACTACGCCGCCGCTGCGTACTAGAGCAAGTGCTTTATTGTTTGCGTTGTTTACGCCGGCGTCTCGTAAATCGCCAAGCGTAAACCCGCGCAATTCAAATGGGGCGGCTTGTATTTAAATTAAGCGCGCCCCCCGCGTCGAACGAACTGCGCATGCGCCGGCCGGGGAAAAAGCCCAGTGCGCATGCTCCAGCTCACGTCGGGAAGCGTCGTTGAAACCGACGTCAAAACGACGTGAGCGTCATTTACGCAAGTCCCTATTCGCGAACGAGTTAGTAAAACGACGTAAGCGACGGAAAAAGCCGACGCTGACCCGACGCCATACTTAACATAGCGTCCGACGGAACTTCGTAAGGTTACTCCACATAGAAGCTGGGGTAACCTCACGAGTCCGTAAAAGACGTACGCGACGACGGGGCGGCGTAAAAGCGTTCGGGAATCGCCGTACTCGCCTCATTTGCATATGCAAATGAAAAAAAAACGTGAAGGCCACCTAGTGGCCGGAGTTGTCATTGCACCTACGATCCGAAAGTGTAATTGTATTACACTTGTCGGATGTAGAAGCGTATCTATGCAAAAGTGATGCTCAGCATCAGGCGCATAGATACGAGGACAAAAAAAAAGGCGATACGACGGGGTATCTGAGATACTCCGTTGTAACGCCTCTGAGAATCTGGCCCACAGTAATGACAGCTCAGACCATCGTGAGAAAGCTCCCAGTATGGTGATTATAAGGAAACAGACAAGCAGGAAGTGTGGAGAACAGAGCAGGATTATAGCAACTTCAAAGCAAAAACGAACAATAAGGACATGAAACCAGTACTGCAGTAAGGTAAGGGAAGCTATTTATCTAAAGAAAAATTATTCCTTTAGTGACCCTTTAAGCTAAATGGCCCGAATTCACAGAGATGGGCGCAAATTTACGCTGGCGTAGCGCACACATAGTACGCTTAGCTGACGCAGCGCGGAGAGGCATGCACTGAATTCAGCAAGCTATTGCTCCGAACTCTGCGCCGGTGTAGCGTACATTTCGAAGGCGCAGGCTGGCGTAAGTGGAAGTAAGTGGAAGTGAGCTGGAAGTGGGCGTGATCCATGCTAATGAAGCGTGACCCCATGCAAATGATGTGCCGGGCGCCAGACAAGTACTTAAAACGAACTGCGCATGCGTCGAGACATGGATGTATCCCCGTGCGCATGCGCACAACCACATCGGAAAAACTGCCTAAGACACGCCGGATCACTGTGTACACCGTGAACGTAACCTACTCCCAGCCAGACCCACGTCGGCCCATATTCATAGACGTCCAACGTACAATACATAGGCTTGTGTTCCCTGGTCCATACCTTTGCATGGGTTGCGCCTCATCTATGGGGAATAACTTTACGCGAATGTAAAACTTACGCAAACCGCTTATATGCGCCAGGCGCAAGTACGTTCGTGAATCGCCGTATCTCTCTCATTTGCATATGTGAATACCTAATCAATGGGAGTGCCACATGCGTCCAGACCATATTTGCGCCCACTCTATGCCGGCATAAGTAAGATACGTCGGGGTAGGACGGCCTATTTTTAGGCGTATCTTGGTTTGTGACTCTGGCGCACACATACGCCGGGCGCATATTGATGCTACGCCAGGAAAAGGTGAGTTACGTTGGCGTAAGTGCTTTGTGAATCCGGGCCTTATTTCTTTTTTGGGTATTGAATATCTGCTCATGCTATTCTTTATTGCGGCTTATTCACAAAGGCCTTCTAACTATGTTAACCACTTGAGAACCCCTTCATGCCGATATACGGCAGCAGAATGGCACGGCTGGGCACAAGCAAGTACCTGTACGTTGCCTTTAAGAGCCCAGCCTCGGGGTCGGGAGCGCTCCGGCGGTGGCACACTCACGACCCGGTCCGAAGCTCCGTGACCCGAGACCCGCGGACCGATCGCCACAGGTGTCCTGGCGATTGGGTCACAGGAGCTGAACGGGGAGAGGTGAGTGTAAACAAACCTTCCCCGTTTTTCTCTGTGGCAGTGTCATTGATCGTCTGTTCCCCCTAAAGTTAGACACACATATGAGGTCACACTTAACCCCTACAGCACCCCCTAGTGGTTAACTCCTAAACTGCAATTGTCATTTACATCGTAATCAGTGCATTTGTTTTTGCTGTGAAAATGACAATGGTCCCAAAAATGTGTCAAAAGTGTCCGAAGTGTCCGCCATAATGTCACAGTACCGATAAAAATCGCTGATCGCCGCCATTAGTAGTAAAAAAAAAAAGATTATAAAAATGCCATAAAACTGTCCCCTATTTTGTAAACGTTATGAATGTTGCGCAAACTAATCGATAAACCCTTATTGCGATTTTATTTTACCAAAAATATGTAGAAGAATACGTATCGGCCTGAACTGAGGGGAACATTTTTTCAAAATTCTCGCTGTACTTTTGTTTATAGTGCAAAAAATAAAAACCCCAGAGGTGATCAAATACCACCAAAAGAAAGTTCTATTTGTGGGGAAAAAAAGGATGTCAGTTTTGTTTGGGAGCCACGTCGCACGACCGCGCAATTGTCAGTTAAAGCGTCGCAGTGCCGAATCGCAAAAAGGGGCAAGGTCCTTTACCTGCTTAATGGTCCGGGTCTTAAGTGGTTAAGCTGTGGTGCAAACCTGTATGCTATTTCCATCATCGGTGTTTGAAAAAAGATACTTTTTCTAACAATCTTTTGTTTCACAATATAAAACTGAGCTCTTTGTTACTGACTTACCCATTTATAAATATAAAACTTGCCATCCTACTATCTTGGCAGCCTTTACGCCCTTGTTCACATTTACTGCGGCTTTGAAATTGTGCGACTTCATCTGAAATCGACGGTGCAACTTTGGGTGTGACTTGAAAGACATCTGTGTGGCTTCATGCACAGATGTCTGTTCAAGTCGCACCCGAAATCACCAAAAGTAGTGCAGAGTCGGCGTCACACCGATTTAACCTGCACGATCGCCGGCAATAGCCTGCGACTTGGCATGCAATTTGACCTGTGAAATTACACAACAAGTCGCTCCAATGTGATCGGGGGCTAAGGGCTTGGAACAATTTCTTAGGTTCTGTATCTTCCTCAACCTCTCTCATATGTCTAATATTACCTTCTGTAACGGGAGGGCCCGTGGGACCCAGAGGATCTTGAAGGATGCGGGGTACTCCTGTTTCAGCTTCACCAATGACTCTTGTGTCTAGGGTCATCCTATGTCCACTAGGGGCATAGGATGACTGAGAAATGATATCTTGGATTACATGAGATGGGACAGTTATGATAATTCACAATGTATTGCAGGATATCTTGAAATATTACAGGTGGTTAATTCTGAACCCAACAGGTCAATAGGACAGTGATTCATTCAATGTGGAACATAGGTAATTAAGTCTGCTACTGTCATGTAAATTAACCTTAGTTTGGCTTCTAAAGACCTGTTCATTGTGATGCTAATTAACACTGTATTGTGTGAAAGTTCTATTGATGATAGATGTGGAATGTTAATTAACCACTTAAGCCCCGAGCCTGTTTTTCAGATCTGGTGTTTACGAGACTAAAACTTTTTTTGCTATAAAATTACTTAAAACACCCAAACATTATATATATTTTTTTCTAACACCCTAGAGAATAAAATGGCGGTCATTGCAATACTTTTTGTCACACCGTATTTGCGCAGCAGTCTTACAAGCGCACTTTTTTTGGAAAAAATTCACTTTTTTTAAATTAAAAAATAAGACAACAATAAATTTGGGCCAATTGTTTTACATATTGTGAAAGATAATGTTACGCCGAGTAAAATGATACCCAACATGTCACGCTTAAAAATTGCGCCCGCTCGTGGCATGGCGTCAAACTTTTACCCCTAAAAAATCTCGATAGGCGACGTTTAAAAAATTCCATAGGTTGCATTTTTTGAGATACAGAGGAGGTCTAGGGCTAGAATTATTGCTCTCGCTCACGATTGCGGCGATACCACACTTGTGTGGTTTGAACACCGTTTTCATATGCGGGCACTACTCGCGTATGTGTTCGCTTCTGCGCGCGAGCTCGTCGGGACGGTGTCACTTTAAAAAATGTTTTGTTTGTTTTCGTATTTATTTTTATTTATTTTACAATTTTTAACACTGAAATAAAAAATAAATAAAAAATGTAATACTTTTATTCCTATTACAAGGAATGTAAACATCCCTTGTAATAGAAAAAAGCATGACAGGTCCTCTTATATATGAGATCTGGGGTCAAAAAGACGTCACATCTCATATTTATACTTAAATGCAAAAAAAAAAGAAAATTGAGACTGTAATTTTTTCAAATGACAATTTTTTTTTTCTTTAAGACGCTGGGCGGGACTGACGTTTTGACGTTACTTCCGCCCAGAAGAGCTATGGGGACGGGTGGGTACCATGTTGGCCTCACTCGCATCCCCACACAGCAGACGAGCGGACCCGATCGCCTCCGCCGCTACCGACGGCAACGGTAATCGGCGGAAGGCGCGGGAGAGAGGCAGGCCCTCTATATATATATTTTAGTAAAGGGCCAATTTTTATTCTTTTATTTTTTTTTTAGAAGACCGGAGGTCCCCAGGGCCCAAGATGGCAACCCCCCTTTTCTAATTAAAAAATATATATATTTTTTATATATTTTTATTTTATTTTTTTATTAAAGGGCAATTTTTTTCATTTTTCTTTAGGGGTCTGGAGGTTCCCCAGGGCCACAGAGATCCCCAGGGCCCAGATAACAACCCCCCTTTTTTTATAATTTTTTTTTATATATATAATATTATTATTAAAGGGCACAGAGGTCCCCAGGGCCCCCGGAAGACAACCCTCTTTTTTATAAAAATGTTTTAAATTTTTTTATATTGTTTTTTTTTCTTTTATATATAGATATATTTTTGTTAAAGGGCTCAGAGGTCCCCAGTGCCCCATGTGTCAAACCCCCTTTTTTTATGAATGTTTTTTTATTTTTGTTTATATATTTTTTTTATTTTTATTTTTTTTAAAACTGCTTTGCGGTGCCTGCAGCTGCTGCTGCCGAGCCTCTCATTCTCTCTCTCATCACCAGGGCTGGTAGGCTGCCTGTCCTGAGGCTGCTTTGAGCTGTAGCTGACTGCAGCGCTCCCCTCTCTCCTGCGTGTATGACATCGGGCATCTCTGGCTGTGTGTGAGAGCTAGACCTGCTCGTGTGATAGTAGACGGAGATGGAACACTAATTGAATCAGTGTTTTGTCTATCACACAAGCCCGTCTAGGGGGGGGCCTTGCTAGAGCACACTGCCCTGCCGAACACAGACCTACAGCTCGGGAGAGGAGATACCTGCTGTGTGTGATCGAGGCAATGCCATGGTGAGTGCCATGCACAGTGTGGCTACATTCATAGACAAAAGTGGGATTGTATTCATAGACAAAAGTGGGGATGCATTGATATACAAAAGTGGGATTGCATTGATATACAAAAGTGGGGATGCATTGATATACAAAAGTGGGGATGCATTGATATAAAAGGTGGGACGGCATTGATATACAAAGGTGGGGCTGCGTTCATATGCACAGTGAGGCTGCAATGATCTCTTGTACCATGTCTTCAGTCTCTGACCATCCCTTGTACCACGTCTGCAGTCTCTGACCATCTCTTGTACCACGTCTGCAGTCTCTGACCATCTCTTGTACTATGTCTGCAGTCTCTGACCATCTCTTGTACCACGTCTGCAGTCTCTTACCATCCCTTGTACCACGTCTGCAGTCTCTGACCATCTCCTGTACCACGTCTGCAGTCTCTCACAATCTCCTGTACCACGTCTACAGTCTCTGACCATCCCTTGTACCACGTCTGCAGTCTCTGACCATCTCTTGTACCACGTCTGCAGTCTCTGACCATCTCTTGTACCATGTCTGCAGTCTCTGACCATCTCTTGTACCATGTCTGCAGTCTCTGACCATCTCTTGTACCATGTCTGCAGTCCCTGACAATTGTCTACAAACTATGGGATAGGTTTATGGCATTTATATTAAAATATTTTTTACTAGTTATGGCGGCAATCATTGATTTTTTAGTGGTACTGCAACATTGCAGCGGACACATCGGACACCTAATTGAGTTCTGTAAGCAACACCTCATTTTCTGGCAGTGCCCCTCCCGAGACTAGACTCTGGATCCGCCCTTGGGGGGGTGCAGGATCTAAGGGTCACTTTGGTAAAGTGGGCTTCCAGTTTCCAATAAGCCCCCACCTTTAGACCCCCACAACCACCGCCCTGGGTTGTCAGGAAGAGGCCCTTGTCCCTTTCAACATGGGAACAAGGTGTTTTGGTTGAGGGCATGTGGCCTGTGGCCTGGTATGGTTCAGAAGGGGGGCGCTGCTCACCCCCCCCTTTCCTGACCAATCAGGCTGCATGCTTGGAAAATTGGGCTAGTATTTTTTTTCATTTTCTCTTGTATTGTCGGCAATAACTTGCAACTGTCAGTCAATTTAAATGTAATTTTCATCTTTAAATATATAAATCAATACAGGTATTAGAAGGTACGGAAATTCCGGTTGTTGTTCAGACTAAACCATAAGAACCTGACCTAAATGGAGAAAGCGCAAAGGCTGAGTTCCAGACAAACCCGCTGGGCACTTTTTTTCTCCCAGTTCAACTTTGTAGCAACGTACATTCATGGCACCAAGAACACCAAGGCCAATGCCCTTTTTTTGGCAATCCTGTTGAGAGAACCTGCAAATACCTTCCGATCATATTATTCGTCCTGAACAAATTATTGCTCAACTGGATACTAAGGAACTTGTTGCCTGCAAAATCTCAGGCACCTCCTAATCTCTCGGTTCCACCCAATACCTTATTTGTTCCCCTAGAACAACGGAAACACGTTTTACAATGGGCCCGTCTCATGGGCATCCGCCTTATAAGGCAAGGGGGGGCAATTGCCCCCCCTGGAATTGTAAAAGAGAAGACGCTTAACTTGCCCCCTGTGTTGCAATGGCCGCCACGGCAGCTGTGGACTTTTCTAAGTCTGCTGCTGCCCTGGGGGCTGGGGCTGCTCTCAGTCTTGTTCCGACTTATTCACCGCGATACATACAGACACATCTGTCCCTCCTTCCTCACCCCCGGCCCAAGTATCGGATTGGCTCTGCCGCTCGGGCCACTGCTTAACATCCTGGCTGTTCTGTGATTGGTTGCCTTAGCCTGCCTGTTCACTTGCTATGCATATGCTGATCCGACCGGCGCGGCGCCGGTTCCTCCCACAGGTGCGCGGCGTGCAGTGGCCGAGACGAGAGAGAAAAAACTGCCAGTGCCTGCCCTGGGCCTATGATTGATCGCTGAAGAACCACAGGTAACAGTAGCAGTGCCAAACACACTGTTACACACACATATGACATTGTCAAAAAGGGACCAAGCATGGATGATCTTAAAATGATGCCCCCCTGAAAAAAGTTCAGCGGATGCCCATGGGCAGAAGGTATCTGGACACCCTGGTATCAATCAAACTTTCCTACGCTTGAAGTCTCTGGTTTGGTGGCTGTAAAGGAACCCCAAATGGGAAAGGGTTTAAAGCCATTTATGATATTCCATTCCTGAACCCAAGACAGCTACCGACACTCCACAGTCAGGCAGATGAACCCCAATAACGAGACACACAGCTCTGTTTGAGGATCTACATGAATAGACCCTTTATTGAGAAAATCAGGCTCTTATATACAGTTGGGATCCTGCAGTAATGAACAATGACCCAACTCCACCCACAACATCACACAATGGTTCCTAACGAGCTCCAATACACATCTTTTAGTAGACATTCCGGCTCCAGCTCTGACATAATTTACACAAGCTAATTAACTACAGCTGTTGTCTCAGACACATGACCTTTAGACTGTCTGTAAACGTTCAATACACATTTATCACAGGACTCCTTCACACAAGACAGGGTCAATTAGCACAAGCCACAATGACAGATCCTCAGAAGCCATCCTAGATTCATTTACATCACAACAGACAATATAATGCAATCACAGCAAGCTTTATAGTACACTACAGCCAACACACAATATATATATATAATATACACAATTAAATCTGACTAGCCCAGACTATAGTGGGGTTCTCATTCACCCTGTGCCCCTAATAGAGACACAGGGTGATCTACACATAAGAGGCATCGGGGAGATTCTGGGTCCCACGGGCCCTTGTGTTACAGTGGCCTACTCTAAAAAGTCTTTGTTAGAGCTTGTTCGGTTTGCCATCAAAATGCATCGTTCTGTTCCACAAGGTCTACTACAACCATTACCTGTTCCTCGTTCTCCCTGGACTCATATCGGCATGGCCTTTATTGTGGACTTGCCCACCTCCAGTGGGAATACCGTCATTTGGGTGGTAGTAGACCGATTTTCTAAGTTAGCCCACTTGATTCCTATGCCCGCTCTACCTTCTGCCCCCAGCTTGGCTCAATACTTTATTGAGAATGTCATCCGTTTACACGGCAGTCCTGTCGATATTGTTAGCGACAGAGGCCCTCAATTTATATACTCGTTCTGGGGGGGCGTTTGCAAACATCTGGGGATCAAAAATTCCCTGTCCTCGGGATACCACCCCCAATCTAATGGCCAGACAGAAAGGGTCAATCAAGATTTGGAGATCTACCTACCTACAAGCTTGTATTAATGCTGAACATGACTGGAGTGAGATGTTACCTCTAGCTGAATTAGCACACAATTCACAATGGCACTCTTTTCTCTTAGGCCGCGTACACACGATCAAATCTGTCTGCTGGAAACGGTCTGCTAGACCGTCCCAGCAGACAGATTCCATCGTGTGTACGGGCGAGCCGACGGATTTGGCCACCCGACAGATTTCAAAGCATGCTTTGAAATCTATCGGGTGGGAACCCGTCCGCCCGACATGTCTGCTGGTTAGTACACTACTGGTTAGTACACTACTGGTTAGTACACGACGCGCGCCGTCTGCTGGCGGGGATTTTGGTTTGCTCGTGTGTACACGCGAGCAAACCAAAATCCAAAGAGACAGGTTTGTTCAAATCGGTCGGACAGACCGTTTTGAACAAATCTATTGCCTCGTGTGTACGAGGCCTTAGATGTTCCCCTTTCCAAGCTGCCTTTTGAGTATCAACCCAGGGTTCTTCCCTTCCAGTCCTCCCTGGTAGAGGTATCTCATGGTGTCAAGATTAACGAAGCACTGGAGGAACATAAAGGTTCTGCTGCAGTCTGTACGCAGATACAAAGGGTTTGCGGACCGTCGCCAAAAACCTGCACCCCGCTTTCGTCTTAATCAGCTGCTTTGGTTGTCCACCAAGAACATTAAGCTGCGTCAACCCTCTCCCAAATTAGGTCCTATATTTATAGGACCCTTTCGTATTATTCAACTCAATCCGGTGGCTTATACACTTGGCTTGCCCCCTCACTTTCGAATCCCTCCCCCTCAAATTTCCAATACATTTCATGTATCCTTGCTTAAACCATTTTTCAAGAATAGGATCTTTCTACCCTCTAGACGTCCCTCTCTGCTCTCGGTGGATGACCATCGGGAATACAAAGTTCATAAAATTCTGGATTCCCGACATAGGGGTATAGATGATTGCAGTATCTAGTGGACTGGAAGTGCTAATCCATTGCAGAAAGGACTTGGGGGCCTGCTTGTGATGTTCATGCCCCACGGCTGGTCAAGTCCTTCCATTATAGGCACCCATCCTAACCCAAATAGGTTGGAGGGGACTATCACACCATTTGATCCTGGGACCTTTGGTTCTTTGAATGGTTTCCTATTGGCAGGGAACTTTCTTTAAGGTAGTATCCTTATGTTCTGGTCCTTGAGTTCGGAGGCTGGCTCAACCCGTTGACCAGCTGTAGGCAGTCACCTGATCTAGTGACCCTATAAATCATCACCTCCCCTTCCTGGCTTCACCCTAGTATAGGTCCTGTTTTCTGGTGGGTACCACATTCTCTTTTTGCTGCTGACTTCTGCTTGTTCCCGACTACGCTTCTTGGACTATTCGTTTTGCGGTTCACAGTTGCCGACTCTTCCTGTTCCCAACCTTGCCTCTACTTCTTTGGATTACTCAGATTGGGGTTCACTGACTTCACTCTCTACCAACTGTGAGTTGTTTGGTGTTCTTTGATTTATTCTGTTTGCACGTCCCATTGTGGTTCCCGTATTTCTGAAGCCCCGAACACACGGCCGAGGTTCTAGGCAGAAACCAGCGAGAACCTCGCTGGGAGCCGCATTCTGCCGAGAACCTCGGCCGTGTGTACGCTCTCGGCGAGCCCCGCCCGTTGGGAAACCCGTCGAGCAAATAGAGAACAGGTTCTCTATTTGCTCGACGGCCCGTCGGGATGAATGGCTGGTTGCCTTTCCCGACGGGCGGGTTGCCGAATCTGACGGCCGGCAGAGAACCTCGACGGGCGGAACGATGTGTTCTGCCCGTCGAGGTTCTCTGCCGTGTGTACGGGGCCTCACTGTGGGATCTTAACTGCCCTTCGACCTGATACTGGGATAACAAGACTACCAGTCAGGAAACTGGAGGGACGGTTCGAGTCTCCTGGCAGACCTGGCATTCGGTAGTTTGCACCTGCTTTACAGCTTAGCTAGTTTATAGTCTATAAACAGTTCCATAATATTCCTGTTGTATAGATCACATTTTTATGGCAAAAGTAAATGGTTGAGCTGTACTCATGTTGTGGCCATAATGCTTTGCTTCACGTCCATGGCAAAGATGAAATGAATGAATTGTCTGTGGCCTTCAGCAGGCAGCACTGCAACCAATTCAAGTGATGGGACCAGTGCCAGAATTGCTCTACAGCCAGGGGCGTTGCTAGGGGGCAAAAAGACCAGTGGCTTCAGCCCGAAGTCTGAGCCTGGCACCGGGGGGGGGGGGGTGTTACCTGCCTGACACACACTGACCTACCTGATGCACACTGACCCACATGACATACACTGACCTACCTGACATACACTGACCTACCTGATGCACACTGACCCACATGACATACACTGACCTACCTGACGCACACTGACCTACCTGAAGTGCACTGACCTACCTGACGCACACTGACCTTCCTGACGTGCACTGACCTACCTGACGCGCACTGACCTACCTGACGCACACTGACCTACCTGACGAGCACTGACCTACCTGACGCGCACTGACCTACCTGACGCACACTGACCTACCTGACGCGCACTGACCTACCTGACATGCACTGACCTACCTGATGAACACTGACCTGACACACACTGACCTACCTGACATACACTGACCTACCTGATGCACACTGACCTACATGACATACACTGACCTACCTGATGCACACTGACCTACCTGACGCACACTGACCTTCCTGATGTGCACTGACCTACCTGACGCGCACTGACCTACCTGACGCGCACTGACCTACCTGACGCGCACTGACCTACCTGACATGCACTGACCTACCTGATGAACACTGACCTGACATACACTGACCTACCTGGCGCACACTGACCTGACATATACTGACCTACCTGATGCACACTGACCTACATGACATACACTGATCTACCTGACATACACTGACCTACCTGATGAACACTGACCTGACACACACTGACCTACCTGATGCACACTGACCTACATGACATACACTGACCTTCCTGACGCACACTGACCTACCTGACGCACACTGACCTACCTGACGCGCACTGACCTACCTGACGCACACTGACCTACCTGACGCGCACTGACCTACCTGACATGCACTGACCTACCTGATGAACACTGACCTGACATACACTGACCTACCTGGCGCACACTGACCTGACATATACTGACCTACCTGATGCACACTGACCTACATGACATACACTGATCTACCTGACATACACTGACCTACCTGATGAACACTGACCTGACATACACTGACCTACCTGACGCACACTGACCTACCTGACGCACACTGACCTTCCTGACGCACACTGACCTTCCTGACGCACACTGACCTTCCTGACGCACACTGACCTACCTAACACACACTGACCTACCTGACGAACACTGACCTTCCTGACGAACACTGACCTGACATACACTGACCTACCTGGCGCACACTGACCTGACATATACTGACCTACCTGATGCACACTGACCTACATGACATACACTGATCTACCTGACATACACTGACCCACCTGAAGTGCACTGATCTACCTGACGCGCACTGACCTACCTGATACACACTGACCTACCTGACGTGCACTGACATACCTGACGTGCACTGACCTACCTGATAAACACTGACCTGACATATACTGACCTACCTGACATACACTGTGACTGACCTACCTGACATACACTTACCTACCTACCTGACATGCACTGAGTGACCTACCTGACCAGACTTCAGGTGACGTGACCTCCGAGTCCTCCTGCAGCTCAGCCGTAGTGTATGGCGCACCCATCAGAGTAGGGTGACCACATTTCCAAACTACCATTCAGGGACATCCTCCCTTACCGAGAATCAGCTTGTGCTGTAACAAATCACAGCACAGTAATTGGATACAAGAGGCGGGATTTATGATTTCACCAATCGCAAGCAGAGGGCGGGGACTGTGCTCCTCCAGGCATTCCCGGCCAGGACAAGTACTGTCGGTGAGTAAATCAGTGATGTGGCGGCCTTTTTTTGGGGGATCAGATTGGCCGGGGGGGGGGGGGGGGGGGGGGTGGTGGCTGTTTCAGTTTTATTCCGGGATACTGTATTGTCCTGGAATAATTGTGCCCGGGACAGACCTGCCAAATGCGGGACTGTCCCGGGCAATCTGGGACAGGTGGTCTCCCTACATCAGAGAGGAGTAGACTAGACAGCACTGCAGCCGGCACTCCACTGGTGACTCAAGGCAGCCAGAGCCATGACAGGAGAGGAGAGCCGCCCGCCTAAGCGCCGAGCGGGGATCTCATAGTGACACGGCGCGACGGCCACATTGTATTTCCCACCTTCTGGAGCCTGCAGTGCCTATGATGAGACGCCACACGTCCCGCGGTCCTGTTATTGGCCCAGTGGGACATCCATCATAGGCACAGCTGCCTCCAGAAGGCGGGACCGTCTATGTCACTCGGCCGTGCTCGCCGCTCGGGGTCAGATCGGTCCTCAAGACTCGAGTCTGGCTGCAGTGCAAGCACACACTTTTCCTCCCGCCGTGGCAATGCGCAGACGCAGTGTGTCTCCCGCTTTAGGGGTCCGGGCCGGCCTTGCGTGCCTATAGTGACATCACACGTCCCGCAATCCTGCCATTCAATTGGACCAGTGTGATGTCCATCAGAGTAGGCGGTGCCTCCTGGACATGTCAGCGCCTATGATGTCACACTGGTCCAATTCCGGGATCGCTGGTGGGACCGTGTGACATCCAAAAGACTTGGGAGTTAGGTGCCGTCACTCCTGTGACCGGACTTGTTCAGATTGATCCCCACCAGGGCTATCTTAATGAGAGGGCACACCTGAGCACTTCCCAGGGGCCCGAGCTGCATGGGGGCCCCTGTACTTTGCCCAAAGCAGCTGGTCCTTGAGCCCACGCTGCCCCGAAATTGAGGGCCTTATGATGGCACTGAGAGTGATAGATACACAGGGGAGGCAGGCTGCCTCCTACCTACTTGATGTCTGTTTACCTGCACTGTCATCATTGTAGGGGCCCCAGAGCATTACTTTGCCCAGGGGCCCAATATGCTATTAAGTGGCCCTGATCCCCACTCATACTGCACTCTTTCGGGGGACTCAGGGCTAAAAATTGTTTTATAAATGGCCGAGACTTGGGTTTTTTCGGAAACCCGTTCGGGGCCCCAGCCCCTCCAAGCCCCCCCACTTGACGCCACTGCCTACAGCCACATTTAATGTATAAATGCAGTAAAGGGACAGTGTTGCCGCGCTACGTTTTGAGTCGGGACCTTTCTCCGGAACCTATCTGGTCGAACTCGCTCCATCCACGGATATCTGATAACATTGGTAGGACAAGAACTGGTTAAGCCTCCAGCCTGAAGCACCCAGAGGGTTGATATTATTATTATTATGCAGTTATGTATAAAGATTTTATTTTACATGTTGGGAATCACTGATAAAAATGTCGTCAGATATCTGTAAATGACTCTGGGATCTTGTATATAAGGTGGTGAAGATGATTGCCCCGGTGCGGGGGAGGTGCACAGCTGTCATGGACGGATCTCTGGTCCTCATTGTCCTCTCTGCCATTGGCTCCATGCTGCAAGGACTTACCTCCTCACACGGGATTGTGAACATGGAGACCATGTGTGAGCTGTACCTGGAAGGCCCCGTGTATGAATACGAGTATTACCAGAGAGGGGATGTGATGATCGGGGGGCTGGTCACTGTGCACACCACAACCAAACTCGCCAAAATGAAAGACAATCCTTTTTCTGATCGGTACATTTGTCTGGAGTAAGTGCAATCCTTCCCCACAAGGGCACTGTCTGCATGGAGTGTGTATGATCTCTCTTCCTCCATATGCATGGAGTGTGTATGATCTCTCTTCCTCCATATGCATGGAGTGTGTATGATCTCTCTTCCTCTGTATGCATGGAGTGTGTATGATCTCTCTGCCTCTGTATGCATGGAGTGTGTATGATCTCTCTTCCTCCATATGCATGGAGTGTGTATGATCTCTCTGCCTCTGTATGCATGGAGTTTGTATGATCTCCCTTCCTCCATATGCATGGAGTGTGTATGCTCTCTCTGCCTCTGTATGCATGGAGTGTGTATGATCTCTCTGCCTCTGTATGCATGGAGTTTGTATGATCTCCCTTCCTCCATATGCATGGAGTGTGTATGCTCTCTCTGCCTCTGTATGCATGGAGTGTGTATGACCTCTCTGCCTCTGTATGCATGGAGTGTGTATGATCTCTCTGCCTCTGTATGCATGGAGTGTGTATGACCTCTCTGCCTCTGTATGCATGGAGTGTGTATGATCTCTCTGCCTCTGTATGCATGGAGTGTGTATGATCTCTCTGCCTCTGTATGCATGGAGTGTGTATGACCTCTCTGTATGCATGGAGTGTGTTTGATCTATCTGCCTCTGTATGCATGGAGCGTGTCTGAGCTCTCTGCCTCTGTATGCATGGAGTGTGTATGCTCTCTCTGCCTCTGTATGCATGGAGTGTGTATGATCTCCCTTCCTCCATATGCATGGAGTGTGTATGCTCTCTCTGCCTCTGTATGCATGGAGTGTGTATGATCTCTCTGCCTCTGTATGCATGGAGTGTGTATGATCTCTCTGCCTCTGTATGCATGGAGTGTGTATGATCTCTCTGCCTCTGTATGCATGGAGTGTGTATGACCTCTATGTATGCATGGAGTGTGTTTGATCTCTCTGCCTCTGTATGCATGGAGTGTGTCTGAGCTCTCTGCCTCTGTATGCATGGAGTGTGTATGATCTCTTTGCCTCTGTATGCATGGAGTGTGTATGACCTCTCTGTATGCATGGAGTGTGTTTGATCTCTCTGCCTCTGTATGCATGGAGTGTGTCTGAGCTCTCTGTATGCATGGAGTGTGTTTGATCTCTTTGCCTTTGTATGCATGGAGTGTGTATGATCTCTCTGCCTCTGTATGCATGGAGTGTGTATGCTCTCTCTGCCTCTGTATGCATGGAGTGTGTCTGAGCTCTCTGCCTCTGTATGCATGGTGTGTGTATGATCTCGTTGCCTTTGAATGCATGGAGTGTGCATGATCTATTTGCCTCTGTATGCATGGAGTGTGTATGATCTCTCTGTGTGCATGGAGTGGGTATGATCGCTCTGCCTCTGTATGCATGGAGTGTGTATGATCTCTCTGTATGCATGGAGTGTGTATGATCTCTCTTCCTCTGTATGCATGGAGTGTGTATGATCTTTCTGCCTCAGTATGCATGGAGTGTGTATGACATCTCAGTGTGCATGGAGTGTATATGATCTATCTGCCTCTGTATGCATGGAGTGTGTATGATCTCTCTGCCTCTGTATGCATGGGGTGTGTATGATCTCTCTGCCCCTGTATGCATGGAGTGTGTATATGTCTATCGCCTGTCTCTGATGTATGCATGGAGTGTGTATGATCTCTCTGCCTCTGTATGCATGGTGTGTGTATGATCTCTTTGCCTCTATATGCATGGAGTGTGTATGATCTTTTTCTTTCTGCCTCTGTATGCATGGAGTGTGTTTGATCTCTCTGCCTCTGTATGCATGGAGTGTGTCTGAGCTCTCTGCCTCTGTATGCATGGAGTGTGTATGATCTCTCTCTTTGCCTCTGTATGCATGGAGTGTGTATGATCTCTCTACCTCTGTATGCATGGAGTGTGTATGACCTATCTGTATGCATGGATGTCTGTAATGTGTTTGATCTCTCTGCCTCTGTATGCATGGAGTGTGTCTGAGCTCTCTGCCTCTGTATGCATGGAGTGTGTATGATCTCTTTGCCTCTGTATGCATGGAGTGTGTATGATCTCTCTGCCTCTGTATGCATGGAGTGTGTCTGAGCTCTCTGCCTCTGTATGCATGGTGTGTGTATGATCTCTCTGCCTCTGTATGCATGGGGTGTGTATGATCTCTCTGCCCCTGTATGCATGGAGTGTGTATGACCTCTCTGTATGCATGGAGTGTGTATGATCTCTCTGCCTCTGTATGCATGGTGTGTGTATGATCTCTTTGCCTCTGAATGCATGGAGTGTGCATGATCTCTTTGCCTCTATATGCATGGAGTGTGTATGACCTCTCTGTATGCATGGAGTGTGTTTGATCTCTCTGCCTCTGTATGCATGGAGTGTGTCTGAGCTCTCTGCCTCTGTATGCATGGATTGTGTATGATCTCTTTGCCTCTGTATGCATGGAGTGTGTATGATCTCTCTACCTCTGTATGCATGGAGTGTGTATGACCTCTCTGTATGCATGGAGTGTGTTTGATCTCTCTGCCTCTGTATGCATGGAGTGTGTCTGAGCTCTCTGCCTCTGTATGCATGGAGTGTGTATGATCTCTTTGCCTCTGTATGCATGGAGTGTGTATGATCTCTCTGCCTCTGTATGCATGGAGTGTGTCTGAGCTCTCTGCCTCTGTATGCATGGTGTGTGTATGATCTCTTTGCCTCTGAATGCATGGAGTGTGTATGATCTCTTTGCCTCTGTATGCATGGAGTGTGTATGACCTCTCTGTATGCATGGAGTGTGTTTGATCTCTCTGCCTCTGTATGCATTGAGTGTGTGTGACATCTTGGTGTGCATGAAGTGTGTATGATCTCTCTGTATGCATGGAGTGTGTATGATCGCTCTGCCTCTGTATGCATGGAGTGTGTGTGACATCTTGGTGTGCATGAAGTGTGTATGATCTCTCTGTATGCATGGAGTGTGTATGATCTCTCTGCCTCTGTATGCATTGAGTGTGTGTGACATCTTGGTGTGCATGAAGTGTGTATGATCTCTCTGTATGCATGGAGTGTGTATGATCTCTCTTCCTCTGTATGCATGGAGTGTGTATGATCTCTCTGTATGCATGGAGTGTGCATGATCTCTCTTCCTCTGTATGCATTGAGTGTGTATGATCTTTCTGCCTCAGTATGCATGGAGTGTGTATGACATCTCGGTGTGCATGGAGTGTGTATGATCTCTCTGCCTCTGTATGCATGGAGTGTGTGTGATCTCTCTGCCTCTGTATGCATGGAGTGTGTGTGATCTCTCTGCCTCTGTGTGCATGGAGTGTGTATGATCTCTCTGCCTCTGTATGCATGGAGTGTGTATAACCTCTCTGTATGCATGGAGTGTGTATAACCTCTCTGTATTCATGGAGTGTGTATGACCTCTCTGCCTCTGTATGCATGGAGTGTGTTTGATCTCTCTGCCTCTGTATGCATGGAGTGTGTATGATCTCTCTGCCTCTGTATGCATGGAGTGTGTATGATCTCTCTGCCTCTGTATGCATGGAGTGTGTATGATCTCTCTGCCTCTTTATGCATGGAGTGTGTATGATCTCTCTGCCTCTGTATGCACGGAGTGTGTATGACCTCTCTGTATGCATGGAGTGTGTTTGATCTCTCTGCCTCTGTATGCATGGAGTGTGTATGATCTCTCTGCCTCTGTATGCATGGAGTGTGTATGACCTCTCTGTATGCATGGAGTGTGTTTGATCTCTCTGCCTCTGTATGCATGGCGTGTGTATGATCTCTTTGCCTCTGTATGCATGGAGTGTGTATGATATCTCTGCCTCTGTATGCATGGAGTGTGTATGATATCTCTGCCTCTGTATGCATGGAGTGTGTATGATCTCTCTGCCTCTGTATGCATGGAGTGTGTATGATCTGTCTGCCTCTGTATGCATGGAGTGTGTATGATCTCTCTGCCTCTGTATGCATGGAGTGTGTATGATCTCTCTGCCTCTGTATGCATGGAGTGTGTATGATCTCTCTGCCTCTGTATGCATGGAGTGTGTATGATCTCTCTGACTCTGTATGCATGGCGTGTGTATGATCCCTCTGCCTCTGTATGCATGGAGTGTGTATGATCTCTCTGCCTCTGTATGCATGGAGTGTGGGTGAAGTTGCAATGACCACCATTTTATTCCCTAGGGTGTCTGCTAAAAAAAACAGATATAGGCCCAGATTCACAGAGAGTTGGGCGCACATTACGCCGCCGTAGCGCAAACGACGTACGCCACGACGGCGCAGCGCGGAGAGGCATGCAATGTATTCAGTAAGCTATCGCTCCCAACGCTGCGTCGGCGTGGTGTAGATTTCGAAGGTGCAGGCCGGGGTAAGTGGAAGTGGGTGTGACCCCATGCAAATGATGGTCTGAGCGTGGTGCAGTGTTTTACGCCCGGCATATCACGAACTGAGCATGCGCCGTGACGTTGCCGTGACGCATGAATCTGCACCCTTATGCGCATGCTCACAAGCACGCCGGGACAAATGCCTAAGCTACGCCGGATCACCACGTACGCCGTGAACGTAACCTACGCCCAATGCGTCGGCCTGTGTTCCCTGGTGCAGACTTTTGCATGTCTGTTCCCGGGTTGCACCTCATCTATGGGGGAATAACTTTACGCCGGATGTAAAACTTACGCGCACCTCGTGCGGCATGCGTCGGGCGCAGTGAATCGCCGTATTTCCCTCATTTGCATGTTTGAATGCCTAATCAATGGGAGCAGCAACATGCGTCCAGACGAAAAGTGCGTTCCACGCCACGCCGGGGTATGTAAGCTACGTCGGCGTAGGGTGGCCAGTTTTTAGGCGTATGTTGGTTTGTGGGTCCGGTGCACAGATACGCCGGCGCACATTTGCACTTATGTCGGTGTAAGTGCTTTGTGAATCTGGGCCAGTATGTTTGGGGGTTCTGATTACAAATCATCATTCTTTTGCTAGATAATTAGACCCACAATGGGAAAAATGATTCAAGAACAGAGCCTCTTCCCCACAACCCTGGCCGTGTTGTTTGTGGGGGTCTGTGGGCAGGGGGCTAATTGGAATCTGGAAGCCACCTTTAACAAGGCAGCCCCCAGATCCTGCTCTTTAATAACTAAGGGGCAGGGGCCACCCAGTGATGTCACCTGGTAAACCCACCCTTTGTGACGACACTGACTGAGGGCACGCTGGGTCATTTGACGCCACAGGGGGCGGGGTTGTCACCGATATTCACTGGTTGTTAAGGGCGCTGGCGGCCCCTCTTCTGAGTCAGGGCTCATAATGCTGCTTAAGCACAGCAACGTTAAGGTCCCCTGTCCCTCAAAACTAGGGTAATGCATTGGGCAAGTTAGATGGCCGTAGGCCCCTGTGAGTGCGAGGCCTTTGGTGACCGCCTAATTTGCTTAAATTTAAAGAGCCGCCCTCTGTAATTAGATGTAGGAGAGAGAAGTGCCGGAATAGGCCCGGTATGGAGGCAGGTATAAAAGCTCGGTATGGAGGTGGGTATAAAAGCCTGGTATGGAGGCGGGTATAAAAGTCCGGTATGGAGGTGGTATAAAAGCCTGGTATGGAGGTGTGTATAAAAAGCCCGGTATGGTAGGCGGGGGTATAAAAGCCCGGTATGGTATAAAAGGGTGGTGTATAAAAATGGAGAAAACCCTGGTATGGAGGTGTGTATAAAAGCCTGCGTATGGAGGTGGAGTATAAAAGCCCGGTATGGAGGCGGGTATAAAAGTATCCGGTATGGAGGTGTGTATATAAGCCTGGTATGGAGGTGGGTATATAAAAGCCCGGTATGGAGGCTGGGTATAAAAGCCCGGTATGGAGGGTGGTGGATATAAAAGCCTGGTATGGAGGTGTGTATAAAAGCCTGGTATGGAGGTGGGTTATAAAAGCCCGGTATGGAGGTGGGTATAAAAGCCCGGTATGGAGGCGGGGTTATAAAAGCCCTGGCGGTATGGAGGTGTGTTGTATAAAAGCCTGGTATGGAGGTGTGTGTATAAAAGCCCGGTATGGTGTGGGTATAAAAGTCCGGTATGCCATGGAGGTGGTATAAAAGCCTGGAGGTATAAAATGTATGGAGGTGTGTATAAAAAGCTGGTATGGAGTGGGGTATATAAAAGTCCGGTATGGAGGTGGGTATAAAAGCCGGTATGGAGGGCGAGGTATAAAAGTCCGGTATGGAGGTGGGTATAAAAGCCTGGTATGGAGGGGGTATAAAAGCCCGGTATGGAGGTGGGTATAAAAGCTGGTATGGAGGTGTGTATAAAAGCCCGGTATGGAGGCAGGTATAAAAAGTTGGGTATGGAGGTGGGTATAAAAGCCCGGTATGGAGGTGGGTATAAAAAGTCCGGTATGGAGGTGGTATAAAAGCCCGGTATATGGCAGGGGGGTATTATAAAAGCCCGGTATGGAGGTGGGTATAAAAGCCCGGTATGGAGGTGGGTATAAAAGTCCTGGTATGGAGGTATGGTTGTATAAAAGCCCGGTATGGAGGGCAGGTATTAAAAGTCTGGTTATGGAGGTGGGTATAAAAGCCGGTATTGGAGGTGGTAATAAAAGCCTGGTAATGGAGGTGGGTATAAAAGTCGGTATGGATGGTGTGTATAAAAGCCTGGTATGGAGGGGGGTATAAAAGCCCGGTATGGAGGTGGGTATAAAAGCCTGGTATGGAGGTGTGTATAAAAGCCCGGTATGGAGGCAGGTATAAAAGTCTGGTATGGAGGTGGGTATAAAAGCCCGGTATGGAGGTGGGTATAAAAGCCCAGTATGGAGGTGGGTATAAAAGTCCGGTATGGAGGTGGGTATAAAAGCCCGGTATGGAGGGGGGTATATAAAAGCCCGGTATGGAGGTGGGTATAAAAGCCCGGTATGGAGGTGGGTATAAAAGCCTGGTATGGAGGTGTGTGTATAAAAGCCCGGTATGGAGGTGGGTATAAAGCCTGGTATGGAGGTGTGTATAAAAGCCCGGTATGGAGGCAGGTATAAAAGTCTGGTATGGAGGTGGGTATAAAAGCCCGGTATGGAGGTGGTATAAAAGCCTGGTATGGAGGTGGGTATAAAAGCCCGGTATGGAGGTGTGTATAAAAGCCCGGTATGGAGGTGTGTATAAAAGCCCGGTATGGAGGTGGGTATAAAAGCCTGGTATGGAGGGGGGTATAAAAGCCTGGTATGGAGGGGGGTATAAAAGTCCGGTATGGAGGTGTGTATAAAAGCCTGGTATGGAGGCGGGTATAAAAGTCCGGTATGGAGGTGGGTATAAAAGTCCGGTATGGAGGTGTGTATAAAAGCCTGGTATGGAGGGGGGTATAAAAGCCCGGTATGGAGGTGGGTATAAAAGCCCGGTATGGAGGTGTGTATAAAAGCCTGGTATGGAGGCAGGTATAAAAGTCTGGTATGGAGGTGGGTATAAAAGCCCGGTATGGAGGTGGGTATAAAAGCCCAGTATGGAGGTGGGTATAAAAGTCCGGTATGGAGGTGGGTATAAAAGCCCGGTATGGAGGGGGGTATAAAAGCCCGGTATGGAGGTGGGTATAAAAGCCCGGTATGGAGGTGGGTATAAAAGCCCGGTATGGAGGCAGGTATAAAAGTCTGGTATGGAGGTGGGTATAAAAGCCCGGTATGGAGGTGGTATAAAAGCCTGGTATGGAGGTGGGTATAAAAGCCCGGTATGGAGGGGGGTATAAAAGCCCGGTATGGAGGTGTGTATAAAAGCCCGGTATGGAGGTGGGTATAAAAGCCTGGTATGGAGGGGGGTATAAAAGCCTGGTATGGAGGGGGGTATAAAAGTCCGGTATGGAGGTGTGTATAAAAGCCTGGTATGGAGGCGGGTATAAAAGTCCGGTATGGAGGTGTGTATAAAAGCCCGGTATGGAGGCGGGTATAAAAGTCCGGTATGGAGGTGTGTATAAAAGCCTGGTATGGAGGGGGGTATAAAAGCCCGGTATGGAGGTGGGTATAAAAGCCTGGTATGGAGGTGTGTATAAAAGCCTGGTATGGAGGCAGGTATAAAAGTCTGGTATGGAGGTGGGTATAAAAGCCCGGTATGGAGGTGGGTATAAAAGCCCAGTATGGAGGTGGGTATAAAAGTCCGGTATGGAGGTGGGTATAAAAGCCCGGTATGGAGGGGGGTATAAAAGCCCGGTATGGAGGTGGGTATAAAAGCCCGGTATGGAGGTGGGTATAAAAGCCTGGTATGGAGGTGTGTATAAAAGCCCGGTATGGAGGCAGGTATAAAAGTCTGGTATGGAGGTGGGTATAAAAGCCCGGTATGGAGGTGGTATAAAAGCCTGGTATGGAGGTGGGTATAAAAGCCCGGTATGGAGGGGGGTATAAAAGCCCGGTATGGAGGTGTGTATAAAAGCCCGGTATGGAGGTGGGTATAAAAGCCTGGTATGGAGGGGGGTATAAAAGTCCGGTATGGAGGTGGGTATAAAAGCCCGGTATGGAGGTGGGTATAAAAGTCCGGTATGGAGGTGGGTATAAAAGCCCGGTATGGAGGGGGTATATAAAAGCCCGGTATGGAGGTGGGTATAAAAGCCCGGTATGGAGGTGGGTATAAAAGCCTGGTATGGAGGTGTGTATAAAAGCCCGGTATGGAGGCAGGTATAAAAGTCTGGTATGGAGGTGGGTATAAAAGCCCGGTATGGAGGTGGTATAAAAGCCTGGTATGGAGGTGGGTATAAAAGCCCGGTATGGAGGGGGGTATAAAAGCCCGGTATGGAGGTGTGTATAAAAGCCCGGTATGGAGGTGGGTATAAAAGCCTGGTATGAGGGGGGTATAAAAGCCTGGTATGGAGGGGGGTATAAAAGTCCGGTATGGAGGTGTGTATAAAAGCCTGGTATGGAGGCGGGTATAAAAGTCCGGTATGGAGGTGTGTATAAAAGCCCGGTATGGAGGCGGGTATAAAAGTCCGGTATGGAGGTGTGTATAAAAGCCTGGTATGGAGGGGGGTATAAAAGCCCGGTATGGAGGTGGGTATAAAAGCCTGGTATGGAGGTGGTATAAAAGCCTGGTATGGAGGCGGGTATAAAAGCCTGGTATGGAGGCAGGTATAAAAGTCTGGTATGGAGGTGGGTATAAAAGCCCGGTATGGAGGTGGGTATAAAAGCCCAGTATGGAGGTGGGTATAAAAGTCCGGTATGGAGGTGGGTATAAAAGCCCGGTATGGAGGGGGGTATAAAAGCCCGGTATGGAGGTGGGTATAAAAGCCCGGTATGGAGGTGGGTATAAAAGCCTGGTATGGAGGTGTGTATAAAAGCCCGGTATGGAGGCAGGTATAAAAGTCTGGTATGGAGGTGGGTATAAAAGCCCGGTATGGAGGTGGTATAAAAGCCTGGTATGGAGGTGGGTATAAAAGCCCGGTATGGAGGGGGGTATAAAAGCCCGGTATGGAGGTGTGTATAAAAGCCCGGTATGGAGGTGGGTATAAAAGCCTGGTATGGAGGGGGGTATATAAAAGTCCGGTATGGAGGTGGGTATAAAAGCCCGGTATGGAGGTGGGTATAAAAGTCCGGTATGGAGGTGGGTATAAAAGCCCGGTATGGAGGGGGGTATAAAAGCCCGGTATGGAGGTGGGTATAAAAGCCCGGTATATGGAGGTGGGTATAAAAGCCTGGTATGGAGTGGTGTGTATAAAAGCCCGGTATGGAGGCAGGTATAAAAGTCTGGTATGGAGGTGGGTATAAAAGCCCGGTATGGAGGTGGTATAAAAGCCTGGTATGGAGGTGGGTATAAAAGCCCGGTATGGAGGGGGGTATAAAAGCCCGGTATGGAGGTGTGTATAAAAGCCCGGTATGGAGGTGGGTATAAAAGCCTGGTATGGAGGGGGGTATAAAAGCCCGGTATTGAAGGGGTTAAGGAGGACTATTCTCTCCCATAGAGAGGTCTGCCTGTACACCGAGATTCTGTATATTATGTATCGGATTTCCAATCACATGGAAAGTTATCAATTTTAATTTAAGGGAATTTTAATATTTTTTTTTTCTACATTAGTAAAAGATTTTAATTTTTTTTTTTTTTATATTTTTTTAATCTTTCTAATATTATTAATATTGATGTTTAATGAAATGTTATACTTCTAAATCTTTGCGCAGGATGGATATCGCGGAATACGAATATTTGATGGCTTTTTTTTTTTGCAATCGATGAGATTAATAGGGACCCCCTCCTGCTCCCCAACATCACCCTGGGCTACCACTTGTACGACACGTGCGGCTACATCATCAAAGCGATGGACGCCACCCTGCGCATACTGAGCGGCATTAGAAGGGTGGGCGTTCCCAACTACTCGTGCATGGAAGGGGTGGAGCTCGCTGGATTTGTGGGGGACGCCATTTTCCCGACAACGCTCGCCGTGGCCGAACTCTTGAATATTTACCGGTACCCGCAGGTAAGTGGTCTCTTCTAAGAACGATGATTTATGGGCTGTACAAGCAAATCCAATCTTACGCCCAGCTAAACAAACAACGCAAACATTTACCAGCCACTGAAGTGTTACTTGCACAATCTTTGTAAATAGATGTGGACATCATACAGGACCCTGTGTGTAGTGCGGTTCCTAAAACTAAAATACACAATGGGCCAGATTCAGGTAGATGGGCGGATCTTTATTCTGGAGTAACGTTTCTCATTTACGTTACTCCGCCGAAACTTTAGGAGCAAGTACTGTATTCACAAAGCACTTGCTCCTAAAGTTGCGGCGGCGTAGCGAAAATGAGCCGGCGGAATTCAAATTGGCCGTGTAGGGGGCGTGTATTATTTAAACTAGGCGCGATCCCGCGGCGAACGTATGCGTCGACTGTCAGTACGCATGCTCCAAATTCTGTCAGTGAATGTCAATGGGCCAGATTCAGGTAGATGGGAGCATCTTTGCTCTGGAGTAACGCTTCTCATTTACGTTACTCTGCCGAAATTTTAGGAGCAAGTGCTGTCATTCACGAAGCACTTGCTCCTAAAGTTGCGGCAGCGTAACGAAAATGAGCCGGCGGAATTCAAATTGGGCGGGTACGGAGCGTGTAGTATTTAAACTAAGCGCGATCCCGCCGCGAACGTACTGCGCATGCGTCGAGTGTCAAAGCATCCCCGTGCGCATGCTCCAAATTCTGTGAATGAACGTCAATGACGTCACATTCCCATTCATGATCTTTTTACGCAAGCGACGTTTTTTTTTTTTTTCCCGACGCGATGACGACGCCTATACCTAACATAGGATACTCCAACCCCATGTAGGTATATCTTCGCGCCGCGTATTCCTTCCGGAAACGTCGTACCGTCACTGCGTCGCGCCGGAATTCGCTCGTGAATTGCCGATTTCAGCTCATTAACATATTTTTTGAGCGGAAATCGGCGGGAACGCCCCCGGCGCCATTTTTAAGTTGAAGTAACGATGCGATGGCGAAACTCAGTTACGCTGACCGCATCGGAGCTTCAACCCGGCGTTTCTTGTTTTCTGGTTACAGAAAACAGAAACGCCGGCTCAAAGTGACAGTTAGGCTGGCGGATCACTGATACTCCAGCCTAACTGTTCCTGAATCTGGCCCAACATATGATACTCCACTAGGGGGCTGGTTTTTCTTTACGCCGCGTATCGCTTACGGAAACGTCGGAAAGTCACTGCGTCGGGCCCGAATACGATCGTGAATTGCCGATTCTCGCTGATTAACATATTCTCGGCGTTAATCAGCGGGAACGCCCCGAGCGCCATTTTTAAAATTGCAGTTCCAATACGACGGCGAAATACAATTACGCCGCTCGTATAGAAACTCCAACCCGGCGTTTCTTGTTTTCTGCTTACAGAAAACAGAAACGCCGGCTCAAAGTGAGAGTTAGGCTGGCGAATCCAGCCTAACTCTACCTGAATCTGGCCTATATTGCCAAAAGTATTGGGACGCCTGCAATTACACGCACATGGGGCCAGATCCTCAAAGAATTGCCTATCTTTAGGCAGGTGTAGCGTATCTAAGATACATTACGCCGCCGTAAGTTAGAGCGGCAGGTTCCTTATCCACAAAAAATTTGCGCTGTAACTTACGGCGGCGTAGTGTAATTGTGGCGGCGTAAGGCCGCGCTATTCAAATTTCTAAGATGTGGGCGTGATTTATTGTAAATTATCGTGACCCCAAATGTGAAACGCCCAGTGCCACACTGAGGGGTGGCACTGATGGACACTGAGGGGTGGCACTGATGGCATTTCTAGGCATCACTTATTTACAAATTTTTGACAGTGTCCATGTTGCCAGTCAGTGCCCATTTGTTGGCACTGATTGGCAACTATTGTGCTTTTTTTTTTTACTTGTGGATGGCCATGGGGGACGTACCTGGCCATCCACATGTTGCCCCCTTCCCTGGTGGTCCTGGCGGCTTCTCTGGTGGTCAAGTGTGGGCAGAGGCGGCTCTATGCTTTGTAAAGGCCTTAGGCAAAACTTGACATGGGGCCCCACTCTCGCCCACGATGGGAAAAATAATTCAAGGACAAAGTGCCTCTTCCCCACAACCCTGGCCGGTGGTTGTGGAGTGTCTGCGGGGCAGGGGGCTTATCGAAATCTGGAAGACCCCCAGATCCTGCTCTTTAAAAACTAAGGGGCGGGGGTCACCCAGTGATTTCACCTGGTGAACCCGCCCCCTTGTGACATCAGAGGGCATTGTTGCCACTGTGCATGTTACTGTGCTGTGCCCTTGGCTGTGATAGGCACTTCCGCTGAGCCAACCAGCTGCCGTTTCTCAGGTAACCGGCGCCCAAGGTCCAGCCATCTGAATAGACCAGCGGCAGCTGGCAACAATAACATACATTCATGCATTGCAATGCATGAATGTATGTTATTTGTGAGAGGGGGAGAGGGGGAGACGGACCGCCATCACTGCAGTTAAAAAATAAAAACGACAAAATAAGCAAAATAAAAATTCTTAAAGGGCCCCCTTTTTTTGTGACTACAGGAGGGGGGGGGGGGGGTGGCGCCCAGGTGCCCCCTATGGACGGACTGTTCAAGAGCCTCTGGGTCCCACGGGCCATTCCGTTACAATGACATACTCCTCTGATTTTTCTTCAGATCACCCACCGAGTCGCCGACCCTCTCCTGAGTGACCGAGAAAAGTTCCCGAACTTTTACCGCACGTTTCCGAGCAGCCTGGGGTGGTACGAGTTGGTTATAAAGCTACTGAAAGCGGTTGGATGGAACTGGGTCGGAATCATCACATCGAGCGACGGCACCGGAGAGATGGAGTTGCTGTGGCTGAGGAAGGAGATGACCAGACACGGGATCTGTATAGAATTCGTCGTTTACCTGACCAACGACGAGGAAATTAACAGAAAGAGGGTGATGGCTATCGAGAAGTCAACCACCGACGTGGTGATAGTCTGCGGCCATTTTATGTATGAATACGAATGGTTTTCCAAGGAATCGGAAGCTCTCCGGCAAAATATCACATTCATCGTCAATCAGTCGTGGAATGTGCTTGGGTATCGGGAGATCAGCTTAAAGGAAACATTTAATTGCAGCATTATTATGATGTACGGACTCTTCTACATTCCCGGGTTGGAGAGTTATATGAATAACGTCCATCCATCCAAACGGCCAGACGATCGGTTACTGGAAGATATCTGGCTATATAAGTTTCATTGTCTTTCTTCAAATCCATCTAAAAATTATATACTTCAAAACGGCGTTGGTCCTAACCTCACCTGCACCGGGCCGGAATCCATGGTGTACCGCTTTACCAGGCCGCACGATGGGAGATTTTATTTCATCTACACTGCGGTATACGCTCTGGCCACCGCCTTGGACGATATGAAACTACATAGAAATAATTATGGAAAAGATGAGCTAAGGAAAAAAGTAAGTTCCTGATTTATCCGTTCCACTAGATGGTGTGTCCAGTGGCGGCTGGTACTCTTATTTTTTTGGGGGGGCCAAACGCAGCCACTGTGCCATCAATTGTCACCACTGTGCCATGCCATCAAACACAGCCACTGTGCCAATTGTCACCACTGTGCCCTTTAATTGTCGCCACTGTGCCCATCCCTGCCGCTGTGCCCATTGTCCCCACTGTGCCATGCCATCAAACACAGCCACTGTGCCAATTGTCATCACTGTGCCCTTTAATTGTCGCCACTGTGCCCATTAATGTCACTGTGCCCTTTAATTGTCGCCACTGTGCCCTTTAATTGTCGCCACTGTGCCCATTAATGTCACTGTGCCCTTTAATTGTCGCCACTTTGCCCATTCATGCCGCTGTGACAATTGTCCCCATTGTTGCCACTGTGCCTATTGTTGCCACTGTGCCCATTGATGTCACTGTGCCCTTTAATTGTCGCCACTTTGCCCATTCATGCTGCTGTGACAATTGTCCCTATTGTCGCCATTGTGCCTATTGTTGCCACTGTGCCTATTGATGTCACTGTGCCCTTTGACGCTGCTGTGCCCCGTAAAATTCCCCTTCCCCCCCACGTCCGGCACTTACCTTTACTGGAGTCAGCCATCCACGTCCCTCGATGTCTTCTCCCGCTCTCGATGACGCTTCAGCCAATCAGGTTACCGGTAGCCAGAACCGGCCAACCTGATTGGCTGAGACGCCTGTCAGTCTTATTCAAGGAACTCACCCCCGTACGTTCCGAGGATAAGCTTCCAGGAGACGAGTGCTGGCTCTGATACGCACTTCCGTACAGCCAAGCGGCTGCCGTTATTCAGGTGGTCGGCGCTCATTTCCGGCCATCTGAATAGAACAGCGGCAGCGGCGACAATAACATAGACTCGTGCAATGCATGAATCAATGTTATTAGACTCAGTGGCGATGAGAGCCAAAGGGGCTCCTTCGCCCAATATGGACAAACTGCCAGTGCCCCAATCCATGCACCCGACCCCTAATCTACATGCAGGGCGTGGGGCGCATGAATTACAATGTGTTTTTTTTTTTCAAAGCACATGATTAGAACTAGAGGCTCTAATTGGCTACAAAAGGGGGTGGGTTCTGGGTAGGGGTGCAACGGATCGTCATTGATCCATGGTCTGAAAGGGTCAACGTCCGTGGATCGGCACACCACGCAATCCGCGGATTGAGCCCATAGGAAAGGCCGTGGCTTCGGCCTAGCGGTGGTCTCAGCGGGGGAGGGGCATCGATAGTTTCAAGAAGCTATTAGATAAGCACCTGAACGACCACAACATACAGAGATATATAGTGTAATACCGACATATAATCACACACATAGGATGCACTTGATGGACTTGTTTCAACCTCACCTACTATGTAACAAACGGGGATCTTTTCCCCCCCTGGGATCCTACGGGGGCTATACTCAACTCAGCTCAACAAACAACTCTACCCCTACAGTTCCAACAAACAAATATAACCGTCTACAATCCAAAGAGAAAATGTATCATATTATGTGCAAAAGGAACTTTCTAGAAATGGGAGGCACTGCCCACCATGATGAGAGCACTGAGCATGGCATTGAGAACCACACTGAAGGGAGCACATCCTGAGCAGCACTGAGACCATCAATAGGGGCATAGCCACCAAATAACAATATACCAGGGAGCACACACAACACAACCACCCATATTTAACACTTCCCGCCCGGTCGACAGCATATTGGTCCAGGAAGTGGTTTCGGTAGCCTGAGTGGACGTTATAGAATCAGCATGAT